>OY992876.1:144748685-145171185 GCA_963921405.1 Cepaea hortensis | reverse complement strand
GAGAGAGAGAGAGAGAGAGAGAGAGAGAGAGAGAGAGAGAGAACGAACGAACAACGAACGAACGAACAGACTTTATTTTCAAAGGGTAACAAATTGGGCACGCAGGCCCGTTTTACATTCGGTCCTTCCAATCATTCATCTTTCTTTCATCAACAGTGCATAGGAAAAAAAACATTGTCACATGAATTTTGTAAACATAAACAATGCATATTACTATGTTATGAGACACATCCACCACCCACCCACACATCCCCCATTCACTCCAACTTCCCCACCCAACCACACACACATACAATACATTCCCCCACCCATCCACCACATCCCTACACCTACACATCTCCCCACCCACACACACCTCTCATCTACCACAGATCCCATCCACCCACACCCCAAGCACACATACATTCAATAACCCACACATCCCCCACCTACACATCTCCCCACCCACTCACATATCCTCTACCCGTCCCATTTCCCACCAACAATCACTCACCCAATATCCTCCTCCACCCACACACCTCCAACCACCCAGCCAAACACACATTCCTCAGCCACACACATGTCTCCCCGTCAACTCACATATTCCGCACCTACCCACACACAAATTCCGCACTCACCCACATAATCTCCCATCTCCCCCAGCCCACTCACAGATCCCGAGCCCACCCCTACAAACATCCCCCACCATCTCCTAACCTGCACACACTCACCCACCCACATATCCTCTACCCACCCACACATTCTCTACCCACCCATCCCCTAACCAAACATCCCTTAACCACACACCCTTACTCATATACAATCACCCACCCACACATCCTCTACCCAACCACACATCATCCACCCAACCACACATCCTCCATCCACCCATTCCCCCAGCCACACATCCCTTAACCACACACCCCTACCCATATACACACACATCTCCAGAGAGAGAGAGAGTGAGTGAGTGTGTGTGTGTGTGCGTGCGTGTGTGTAATTGATATATATATATATATATATATATATATATATATATATATATATATATATATATATATATAGAGAGAGAGAGAGAGAGAGAGAGAGAGAGAGAGAGAGAGAGAGAGATTAGATGAAGAAATGCTGAATATTGATCAGTATCTATTATTGACAAATGTTGGGTTAAAAATGCCTAAACTATGAATGGGGAGAATTGCCAAAATGAGACTGGTGTAGTGCTACGACAGTACAGTATTTGGAAATTAGGATAGAGCTTCTACGAGAAGGTCAGCGGTTCGGAACCACAACATAAGGCTATTCTGAATCTTTGAAAATATACTTAACCTAACATTCAGCCGTGAAAGGCAACAGCGATGAGTAAGAACACTGGACAGGCAAGCTCATAAAGTCACGCTTTAGTATATTATAATCGTCAGATTTTCAAGCTTATACAACAGAATTCAATGTGATTTTCCTTTCGTTATGTTGTTTACGTGTAAACAAACTGTCAGATTTTGGTGTTAAACTGTTGAGTTCTTGTTGAATGAAAACATGATGCTGATTGCCATACCTGGGTTATGGCCATCTGCTGTGGGTATAATCCTGACCAGATTTACGCCCTGCCATTTTCAGCTTTGTAATTTTAGGAAGCATCCATTAGCCAAATCTACATGGTCACGTGATACAGGTTATGTCATGCGCGAGAAGTTGGCATCGCATGAATACAGCCAGGAGAGTATATTTTTATTTTGTATTGGACCAATTTTAACAGCAGCTTAATTAGCGCAGTTGTCATGAGGGATGGGTTTTCTGGGCTGAAAGATAGAGGTAGTGAGTTCTTCTTCTTCTTCTTCTTCTTTATTTTTCTTTTCATAGCTGTCTTTGGTGATTATACTGGCAGCTTAGTTCGCATGATGAACTTGGGCATTGTTTGCCGTTCCTCTGTAGTTCCGTACAGCTGGGGGATTAGTGTTGGTCCAGTGAGCTCAACTATCTCAACTATCGTTAGAAAGAAGCAAGTCTACTACCACTGCTGTGCTGGCTATATCAGTTCCCACAACTGTTCTGGCTAAATCAATGCCCACTACTGTCTTGAGTAAATTAACTCTCATTGCTTCTCTGATTAGGTTATCTCCTATTGATACTCTGGCTAGGCCATCTCACATTGCTACTCTGGCTAGGCCATCTCACATTGCTACTCTGGCTAGGCCATCTCACATTGCTACTCTGGCTAGGCCATCTCACATTGCTACTCTGGCTAGGCCATCTCACATTGCTACTCAGGCAAAATTATCTCCCATTGCTACTTTGGCTATGTTAGCTCCCATAGCAGCTCTGTATAGGTTAGCTCACATTGCAGCTCTGGATTGGTTAGCTCCTACCGCTGCTCTGGTTAGGTTAGCTCATATTGATACTTGCTAGGTTATCTCCCATTGCTACTTTGGTTAGGTTAGCTCCCATCGCTACTCTGGCTAGGTTATCTCCCATTGCTACTGTGGCTAGGTTATCTCCCATTGCTACTCTGGCTAGGTTATCTCCCATTGCTACTGTGGCTAGGTTAACTCTAACTCTGGCTAGGTTTGCTCACATGATACTTGCTAGGTTAGCTCCCATTGCTACTGTGGCTAGGTAGCTCCCATAGCTACTCTGGTTAGGTTATCTCACATCGCTACTCCTAGGACACCATGGCAGCGACCACCACCCTTGCAGCATATTGGTGGAGAAAGGCAGAACCAGGCAGCACAAGCTAAAGGTAAAGACGTTCCAGTATGACAGTACAGGGCAAGATGTGGTGAGTAAAATAAGACGTGACAAGCGCAGAACGTTTCAGGGCAGGAAAAAAAGCTGGGAGCAGCCACCGTGGTGGAGTTTCGAGGTGGATAAGGCGTGGGTGGATAAGCGTAGTGCTGTAAGGAGATGGCAAAATGCCAAGAAGAACAGAGCTGGTCATCCTAGTCCCTGCTTGCACTTAGAAAGAGAGATGCACACAAAAGTAAGCTATTTCAAAAAACTGGTCACGGTGGTTAAAAGGGAAAAATGGGCAGAGGTGTGTCAAAGGGTAAGCACAGACAAGTCACTGAAATTGTTCTGGCGACTACATAAAAGCATGAGTGGTGTAGTCAAGAATAAGAGCATTTCTGACTTCCAAGGTGCTGACCTCATCTGGCAGAGGACTGACGAAGACAAGGGCAAAGCCCTCTTTGAACGCTACCTTGAGCAGGGCAACCAGACAGACATGGGAGGTCGAAATCTGGCCAAGGAGGTCACCTCAGACAGATGCAAGGCCCAGAACACTCCGGATGAAGACACAGTGACAGTGAAAGAAATCAAGGCTGTGCTTCGACGATCAAAAAACAGTGCTCCAGGTCCTGATGGCATAAGATACGACGACATAAATAGGTGTACCGACAATGAGCTAGAGAAACTAGCAGACATGTACAACAACAGTATAGGGAGTGCTAGCATCAAGGAGGAATGGTTACACAGCTATCTGATTCCCTTGCCGAAGCCTGACAAAGACCACAAAAAAATTCAGGGATATCGAATTATAACCATGCAGAATACAATAGGCAAGCTGCTGGAGAAGGTAATTGCCAGGAAAATATCAAGCCAACTAGAGAGGCAAGGTGTTTTCCCACCTACCCTGGGTGGGTACCGTCCAAAAAGAGAAACCTGGACCAATGCAGCAGTCTTTGCCCAGGATGTCTATGAAGGTTTCCACTCAGGCACTGAAACCGTTGCTGCAGCGATTGATCTTGAGGACGCATACAACAGAGTACCACTGGATTTTTTAATGTTTCAGCTTCTTGAACTAAACGTAAGTCCATTCCTCCTTAGTTGGATCGCTGCAGCCCTCTTCCAACGGAAAGTAGTTTTTAGATGTGGCAGTTGGACTTCGGAACCAACAACAATATATCCTGGCCTACCACAGGGATCACCATTATCTCCGGTACTGTTCAACGCCTACACAGTGAGAATCACCAGTGAGCAGATCACTGGACCTGGCAGGACATTGTCATATGCCGATGATGTTTTAGTGTATCGTCAGGGTAAGGATAGAGAGGAGGTTGCTGGGGAACTACAAACCGAACTCAATCGCATAAGTACTTGGTGTGATGAAGCTGGGGCAATGGTTAACCCAACAAAGGCAACAGTGACTTGGTTCTCGTTGAATAATCATATTGTCAACAATCCAACACCAACTGTAATGCTGTGTTCAGAGACGGTGGAAAGAACGCAGGCAATGAATTACCTGGGGATACGGTTTGATCGAAGCCTTGCTTATAATGTGCACATAGACCAGGTGATAACAAAGGCCAAGCGGGGTTTGGCAGCGATGCGGGTGATGGCGGCAGCAAACTGTGAGCAGCGCCATCTATGTCTTCTGTACGAGGGGCTGGTCATGTCTGTTTTGGAGTATGCAATGGCAATCTTGACTCTCAGCCATAAGCAGATAGAAAGGATGGAAAGGATACAGAATGAAGCTATGCGCATTATTCTTGGATGTACAAGAGATACAGCATGCAGGGCGATGCGCTACCTTCTTGATTTTCCAACCATTGAAGAGAGAATACAAGTTTGCAGGGCACGCGCCTACCTCAGAATTAACGCAAACACACAACATCCACTGCATAGTGAAATTAGGAAGGTGAAGGGCAGCAGGTTAAAAAGAGGACGGTCGTGGATGGGTCAAGCCGAAGACATTCTTCAACAGGTGTGTTCACTTGAGGACTTAGAACCTGGCGAGGAGTGGGTGCAAGTGCCAACAGACTTCTGCACATCCTTTTCAGTTTGCATCCAATTAGATAGAAAATGCAGACAAGAAAATCCGGCTGCTGTTGAGGCTGAAGTACAAGCGTTGATTTTCGAGAATTCGCTAGACGGTGACGCGGTCATCTACACAGATGGGTCGGTCGTCCGACATGTGAGAAGCTCATGGGCCTTTACAGCTCGGGCCGGAGGGAGAATTGTGAAGGAGGACTCTGGTGCTTTCACTGAAACCACAAGTAGCCTGACCATGGAAGTCATGGCAGTAAGTAAAGCAATAACATGGCTCGAGACACAGACATTCACCAGGGCTTGTTTCCTTAGCGACTCAATGAACATGATCAAGAGGATAGAGGAGGGGTCGATCCGAAGAGAATGGTTGCTGCCTCTGAAGCGGTCTCGGCTGGCAAAGATTAGTTTCATCTTCGTGCCAGGGCATGCGGGAGTACAAGGAAATGAGCGGGCTGACAAGCTCGCAAGTGAGGCTACTGTGGAGGGCGGACGCGCCATGGACCAGGCTGACATTCTGAATGCTCTACGTGATGTGAGACTTTTGCGAGAACCAAGTGATGACTGTGAATCTACAACAATGGCCAGACTGCTAGAGCATCAAATTAAAAGAGGTGTGGCCAAACAAGAACACTACGCAGGAAGCCAAAGAAGATTGATAAACCAACACAGAACTGGCGTCGTTAGCCGCTACACGCTGCGGGATTTGCTGAGGAGGGGATCCGAGCACTTATGGACTGAATGGTTCGATGTGCAGCGAGGATGATCTGTCGACTAACTAACTAACTAACTAACATCGCTACTCTGCCTATGTTAGCTCCCATTGCTACTCTGGCTATGTTAGCTCCCATTGCTACTCTGGCTATGTTAGCTCCCATTGCTACTCTGGCTATGTTAGCTCCCATTGCTATTCTGGCTATGTTAGCTCCCATTGCTACTCTGTCTATGTTAGCTCCCATTGCTACTCTGGCTATGTTAGCTCCCATTGCTACTCTGGCTATGTTAGCTCCCATTGCTACTCTGGCTATGTTAGCTCCCATTGCTACTCTGGCTATGTTAGCTCCCATTGCTACTCTGGCTATGTTAGCTCCCATTGCTACTTTGACTAGGTTATCTCCCAATGCTAATCTGGATAGGTTATCTCCCATTGCTACACTGGCTAGGTTAGCTCCCATACTGTCCTAGGTAGGTTTACACCCATTAATATGCTAGATATGTTTACTCCCAATAATAATCTAGATGGGTTTATTCCCATTACTACCCTGGACAGGTTAAGCAGTTACCACTGCGGGCATGGTAATTTCCTTTACTCGCCTGTTGATATATACCAGTGGTTCTCAACCGGTGGGGAATCCTCTCCCCCCCCCCCCCCGGTGGGTTTCCGGTGGGGGGGGGGGGGTTAAGACTATTTCATGATCGCGTTAATACAAGAACCGATTACGTGATATTGTTGTTCCCTTCATACTGTTCGGTTCTGTACGTCTGACCCTTCTAAGATTCATTTTATAAAGTAAGTAGACCCAGAAATCACGTTTTATGTGGACGTCTAGACTTGTTTTAGTATGTGCTATTAAATTTAGCTTCCATTATTACGTATACTGTGTAGGGGTGGGGGTGGGATTTTTAGGTAGGAAATACGAAAGGGGGGAATGACGTTCTGAAAATATGGTGAAAGGGTGGGTGGGAGGGGGGGGGGGGGGGGCACGGGCCAAATTTTTAAGTAGGAAATACGAAAGGGGGGGGGGGGTCAAGTTCTGAAAATATGGTGAAGGGGGGCACGGGCCAAATTTTTAAGTAGGAAATACGAAAGGGGGGGGGCTGGGGTTGGTAATGACGTTCTGAAAATATGGTGAAGGGGGGGGGGGGGGAACGGGCCAAAAAAGGTTGAGAACTACTGGTCTATACAAATATGGGTCTAGCACCGTAAGCCCAATGAACCCTAGACTTGCACAAAGGACCTTGGCTTTATCACATTCGGGACACACACACATCGTGTTGTTCCATTGAAGGCACCCTTGTCATTGCAGGGATAAGCTTACCATGCAGCAATTGTAAACAAGATTCATACCGGCGTCGCTGACCGGGTAGGAGAACTATCATGACACAGAGTACATGACATGGGGAACACAAACCACGTGAACTATGGACCATTCAGGTAGTGAGCACAAGTTTGAGGGTTCATATCTGTAGATTCGCAGATGTATCAGACAGGATAGAGCCAGTGTGAATCAGTTGTATCATGTTACTTGATATTGGTGAATATATATATATATATATATATATATATATATATATATATATATATATATATATATATATATATATATATATATATATATATATATATATATTGCTTGTCAATATCGCGCTGTCGTCATGCGATAATTTGGATGAATAGCCTCATATTTACAAGCTGTTTCTGTAACTGGAGTCTGATATAGTTTGTAGGGCAAATGAGCCCTATAGATAGTTAATTGTGTATCCCTGCCACGTGGGGCTTTATGTAGGTAGGACAGTGCTGGGAGAGTGTTCCTTGGCTGGGGAGTAAAGGATACCTCCCCAAGAAGTCGCTTAGAGGCGTACAGGCTAGGATATATTTGCAATCCTGGAGCTTTACCGGCGTTCGAACACATGCCCCATGATGTCAGGCATGCACATTCAGGTCTTTGGCCACCTGCTGACCTTATTAACGGCTAACTCTTTACTCAATTGAAACAAAATACGTGACACGTGAAACAATAGTCAAGAACAACTGCACCACGAAACTATGAAATGTGCAGCGAACAAACGAAAGAACGAACTTTTTTCATTTCGGGCATTCAGGCCCGTGTTTCAATGCGAAGAAAGAGATGAATCTTGTTTCATCATCATCATCATCATCATCATCATCATCATCATCATCATCATCATCATCATCATCATCATCATCATCATCATCATCATCATCATCATCATCAACATGCGCATTGAAAAGTGCCGTGGCCGTTCTCATCTCTCCACAAATGGTGCTCTGGATCACCTCTGTCGATATTCTCCTATACCATAGTCTTAGACTAGCAACGATCATTTCTCTCTGTTTGTCTCTGTCTCTTCTCCCACTGATCTTTCCAGTTGTCACAGTGTTCTCCTGGGTCTCTCTTCTGGTTTTGTGACAAATGAACACTGGTTGTTTCGTTTTCATAGTTGAACATACTGGTTTGCTTGCGTGAGCCTCGTCAGGCAATCGTTACAAGTTACTCTGGCAGATGAAAAAGTTCGCAACATTCGTCTCAGGAACCACATCTTGGCCGCATCCCAGATTCTCCTAATTTGTTGGTTCACATTACATGATTCTCTGCCATACAACAAGACAAGTTCCATGTAACATTTCAGCACTCTCTTTCTAACATGTAATAAAAGTGATTGATTGAAGCACATTTACAGTTGCCTAATTATACATAGCAACGGGAGTTCATCATAACAATGTGCCATCTTCACATTTAAAGTCGCTGTAATGAATTTACCACTCCCTCTGTCCAGCGTCTTGAGAGTGCCTCCCTCCAGCCCATCCTTTGATGTCTGTGCACTTACATGTAACGTTATCTAGCTCTTGCATTTTTGCACACCCACATATAACATTGGCTTCCTCTCGCATGTTAGTGCACCTTCATGTAACATTGTTTTCCTCTGGCATATTTGTGCACCTACATGTAACATTGTCTTCCTCTTGCATGTTTGTGCACCATATGTAACGTTGTCTTCCTCTGGCATGATTGTGCACCCATATGTAACGTTGTCTTCCCCTTGCATGTTTGTGCATCTACATGTAACATTGCCTTCCTCTTGCATGTTTGTGCACCTACATGTAACGTTGTTTTCCTCTTGAATGTGTGTGTATCTACATGTAACATTGTCTTCCTCTTGCATGTTTGTGCACCTACTCGTAACATTGTCTTCCTCTTGCATGTTTGTGCACCTACATGTAACATTGTCTTCCTCTTGCATGTTTGTGCACCTACATGTAACATTGTCTTCCTCTTGCATGTCTGTGCCCCTACATGTAACATGATCTTCCTCATGCATCATTGCTCTCCACTTTCTATCCCCGGCCCTCCCCCCCCCCCCCCCCCCCAACTCCCGAACATTCTTTAATTGTAAAACTGTTAAATTTAGTTGTGCAGCTTTATGTTTCCGAAGTTCATTAACTGTCTGGCTAGACAGTATTACTTTCTGGAATATCAGTGTTTGAAATATTTCTTTGTTGTTATCTTCCTCTGTTCTTCCTGTTGATCCATGTAACTGTAATACGAAACTTTCAAATTACATGGCGAATGGATAAGAGCGCTTGTTTTTTTTATAAACATCCGGTGTGCTGATGCCAGGGTAGTGGATTCAACCCCTACACCGGTCAGTTTGACTAATATATTGACTTCTCGTCATTGACTTGGGGACGTACATTATAAACACCTCATAAGTCGGAGTAGTTACGCCTAATGGCGAGGGACACTGGTAATATGGAAAGCTAATTCACACACAAAATTAGTCCTGTGCACTAGATGTTGTAGCACGTGTGTAGAATACACTTGAGTTCAAAAGCCAGCGAACACAAAAATGCCATCCCATTGTTTGTTCCTTGTCAACTAGCTGTACCAACACATCATTGTTTGTTCCTTGTCAACTAGCTGTACCAACACATCATTGTTTGTTACTTGTCAACTAGCTGTACCAACACATCATTGTTTGTTACTTGTCAACTAGCTGTACCAACACATCATTGTTTGTTACTTTTCAACTAGCTGTACCAACACATCATTGTTTGTTCCTTGTCAACTAGCTATACGAACATATCAAACGTTACAATGAAGTTGTTTATATCCAGATATTTTTCTTTATGCTGGTATAAATAATATCCAGCTGGCTATGCGTCCTGGTTGATTTATTTTTGCGGAGATTACATAGTGCCTTTAGGAGTTGTCAGAATTCTATGTGGCAATAGTATCATTATGTCTATTGTCTAGTGTGTCGACTATTATCTCATTATTTTATCCTATTTTCTACGAGCGCAAATTAAAACCTATATAAATTGACTGATCTTATTACACTGACGGCCGCAGGAGTTTAGATTGGCAATAAAAATACAATTTGGTTGTCAGACAAACTGGTAACATAATACATGGGTCTAAGTTGGCCAAGGTACGGCGCGGGAGGTAACCAAACTGTGGCCGAGAACAACTCTGATGCGGTGAGATACGAATGAAATAATAGAATGTCTACGCTTCATTAATAGGGGACAACAGATGCTGGAATGCAATCTCCCAGTTTCCATCAACCAATGGGTATCTCAGTGGGGGACGCCGTGTTATGAAGTGTACTTGTAAGTACTGAGCCGCCGTGTTATGAAGTGTACATGTAAGTACTGAGCCGCCGTGTTATGAAGTGTACATGTAAGTACTGAGCCGCCGTGTTATGAAGTGTACATGTAAGTACTGAGCCGCCGTGATATGATGGTTAGCGCACCTGACTGCCATGACAGGGTGTGGGTTGTCTCACAGCAGAGGCAGGGTTATTTTTCTTACAACTAGTATGGCTCTGGGGTCGACCCAGCTTCATAAACGTGGGTGCCAGACTTCTTCTTCTTCTTCTTCTTCTTCTTCTTCTTCTTCTTCTTCTTCTTCTTCTTCTTCTTCTTCTTCTTCTTTTCTTCCTTCATTTACCTCCGTGAATTATTGGTGTTGGGGAGAGAGAGAGAGAGAGAGAGAGAGAGAGAGAGAGAGAGAGAGAGAGAGAGAGAGAGGGGGGGGTGTAAAGATCCTCGATGCATTCTTTCCAATACTGTTTGTAAGTTGGTATTCATTTCTGCAAGGTTGTTCTTGGTACCATCAATCCACCTATTACATGTTCGTCCTGTAGCTCTGTGTCCATCATATTTCTTCAATGTTTCTCTTCCTGCTAGATAATACCAGGCTATTCTTGTGATGTGGGCAAACCATTTCATCTGTTGTTCTTTAATAAACTGCAAGACTGGTTTCAGACCTACTAGTCTTCCAATTTCCTCATTCCTAATTCTATCTCTCACGGTTATCCCCGCATCTCTTCTAAGGCATCTGATCTGTGTTGTTTTGACTTTGTGCTCATTAGTTGCAGTAGGCGTGCACGTTTGACATTGTAGCATGATGTCGGCCAAGAAATAGCTCCAATGAAATGTGTTTTAGTACATGTAGGTGTCTTTGTATGCGGCAGGCAGGTACCACACAGACAAGGGCCAGACACACAATCACCAGACAGACGGATATCAGACAGACAGGTGCAGACAGACAGTGCTAGGCAGACAGGTGCCAGACAGACAAGTGCCAGACAAACAAGTACCAGACAGACAGGCGCAGATAGACAGATTCCAGACAGACTGGTGCCAGACGGACAGGTGTAAGACGGACAGGTGCCAGACAGACAAGTACCAGATAGACAGGTGCCAGACACATTTTTATTATTTTCTTGGAATTGTCTGGGAAGGAAAGACGATAAAGAAGGAAACAGGGGCACCCTATCTCACATATCATGGCCTAAAATATCTGACGGCCCAACACTTCACACCCGTTTGGCTGTGTCTGTTATGTGACTACCTTTACCGTTAGTGTACTGCTAATGTCACCCTGGAGTCTTGATGATAGTTTATTACATTGTGCTTTAACAATAAGGCATAATAACAACAACCCTTAGCGGGGACCAGGGATGGAGTTATCCCTCCGTAGCGGAAAGCCCGAGCTAAAGTGTAGAGACCATGTGTTGCCCATGCTGCATGATCCCTCTCTTGTCTGCCTACTTTACTCCAGTGGAGAGGTAATACCAATACATCTGGAACAAGACAACTTGCAAACGCTGCCGGATCAGCAGTACAATGCTCTAACTCTCCACCTGTCGGAGCTTTGATCCTAGAGAAGGTGCCGGCCAAGGCTTAGGGCCTGGTCAGCCCTGCCAGACATTTACTCATTAGGTTGATGTTCCTCGCACTAGGTTTGGGCTTGTGCCTTCCCGAATGAGCTCCTTCCCCCAAAGCCGTTGTCACCAGGTATGTAGTGTCGGATTTAGTGAGGGTCTCAACCGTTAGTTAAGTATTATTCTTATTGCCATATTTCTATTTTCTTCTTCTGCGTGTCATCCCCCAGAAGAGCATGTACTTTGAAACAACCAACAGCAAGCTAGCGCCACACAATACATGCGTGTTTATTTATGAACAGTCATAGTGGCCTCAAATTCTTTTCCAATTAATATTTAAGTATAAGATAAATTATAACACTCTTATAAAAACCACACTTAATGGTAAGGTTAAAGACAAGCGATCAAGAGGCAGACAATGCTACAAGGTGGACGATAACATCAAAAGATGAACGAACGCCATTCTGGCAGAATGTACTATCAAGGCGAGAGAGAGACAGCGTCGGAGATCCGTTTCAGCCAATCTTCATTGTGGAAACGGTACCTGAATGAATTTAACTGAACTCGCTGCTACAACAACATAATTCAGCGAACAAACATTGGAGATGAAACTCAGATATAGTGAACCATAAATCTGTATTCCGACAGAAACACACAAGAAAGATTACAAAAGAAGTGTATTAAGAACATTATATGAATTCAATTCATGTCTTCCTCATTGTGACAGAAAAATAATGAATAGTTCTATACACTGACAGATTCACTTGCGCCATCTTGGTTCGCTAATGCGAACTTACATCTAGTGGTAATGTAAATTTGATGACTGCTAAATCTGATCGAGCATGAAGAGGCATTGAATTAATCTGCCTGCATTTAATCTAGCTTGCAACGAAGACTTGGGTACTTCAGACAAACAGCCAGCTCTGTAGTCGCAGAGGTCAACACCAACAACAGCAGCAGCAACAACAACGGAATGCATTTCTTCCACTCCAACTGCTGCCTTTATGGGGAGCGGGAATCAAGAAGCACAGAGTTGGACCAAGGGACGTAAGTGACATTAACGTATTGCAGCGAAGGGGGACTACTGAGCTTCTCGCTTTCCTTCCCCTCTTTTGTTTCTTTCTCGAGGATAGAAAATTATATTGTAAAGTTGCTCAATGGAAAGAGGCTGCAGAAATAGCGAAATAATGATCGACATTATGAAGGAAAGTCAGGTCAAAAGTAATGAAAGGAGTAATGAGCGGAAGAATGAAAGTACGAAAGAAAAAAAAAACACATAAACAAAGAGGAAGACGATAGGCAAGGGGAAATATATGCATTTTACTTGTTATATGTTTCACACACACACACACACACACACACACACACACACACACATACGCACGCACGCACATACACACACACACACACACCATACACACAAACACACACATAGTGGCTTTACAGATGGATACATTATGGCTACATGCATGGATACAGCATAGCTAATTGCATGACTACATACATAAATAGTATATAAACATGGCTGCATGCATGGATAGAATACAAACATGGCTACATACATAGATAGAATATAAACATGTCTACATACATGGATAGAATATAAACATGGTTACATACATGGATAGAATATAAACATGGCTACACACATGGATAGAATACAAACATGGCTAAATACATAGATAGAATATAAACATGTCTACATACATGGATAGAATATAAACATGGTTACATACATGGATAGAATATAAACATGGCTACATACATAGATAGAATATAAACATGTCTACATACATGGATAGAATATAAACATGGCTACATACATGGATAGAATACAAACATGGCTACATACATGGATAGAATATAAACATGGCTACATACATGGATAGAATACAAACATGGCTACATACATGGATAGGATATAAACATGGCTACATACATGAATAGAATAAAAACATGGCTACATACATGGATAAGATATAAACATGGCTACATACATGGATATAATACAAACATGGCTACATACATTGATATAATATAAACATGGCTACATGCATGGATAGGATATAAACATGGCTACATACATGGACAGGATATAATCATGGCTACATACATGGATAGAATATAAACATGGCTACATACATGGATAGGATATAAACATGGCTACATACATGAATAGAATAAAAACATGGCTACATACATGGATAAGATATAAACATGGCTACATACATGGATATAATACAAACATGGCTACATACATTGATATAATATAAACATGGCTACATGCATGGATAGGATATAAACATGGCTACATACATGGACAGGATATAATCATGGCTAAATACATGGATAGAATATAAACATGTCTACATACATGGATAGAATACAAACATGGCTACATACATGGATAGAATATAAACATGGCTACATACATGGATAGGATATAAACATGGCTACATACATGGATAGAATATAAACATGGTTACATACATGGATAGAATATAAACATGGCTACATACATGGATAGGATATAAACATGGCTATATACATGGATAGGATACAAACATGTCTACATACATGAATATAAACATGGCTACATAATGGATAGAATAGAAACATGTCTACATACATGGAGAGGATATAAACATGGCTACAAACATGAATACAAACATGGCTACATACATGGATAGGATATAAACATTGCTACATACATGGATAGGATATAAACATGGCTACATACATGGATAGAATATAAACAAGGCTACATACATGGATAGAATATAAACATGTCTACATACATGGATAGAATACAAACATGTCTACACACATGGATAGAATATAAACATGTCTACATACATGGATAGAATATAAACATGGCTACATACATGGATAGAATACAAACATGGCTACATACATGGATAGAATATAAACATGTCTACATACATGGATAGGATATAAACATGGCTACATACATGGATATAATACAAACATGTCTACATACATGGATAGGATATAAACGCGGCTACATACATGGATAGGATATAAATATGGCTACATAATGGATAGGATATAAACATGGCTACATACATGGATAGAATATAAACATGGGTGCATATATGGATAGGATATAAACATGGCTACATACATGGATGGGATATAAACATGGCTACATACATGGATAGAATATAAACATGTCTTCATACATTGATAGGATATAAACATGGCTTCATACATGGATAGGATATAAACATGGCTACACACATGGATAGGATATAAACATGGCTACATACATGGATAGAATATAAACATGGCTGCATACAAGGAGAGGATATAAACATGGCTACATACATGAATACAAACATGGCTACATACATGGATAGGATATAAACATTGCTACATACATGGATAGGATATAAACATGGCTACATACATGGATAGGATATAAACATGGCTACATACATGGATAGAATATAAACATGCCTACATACATGGATAGAATACAAACATAGCTACATACATGGATAGAATACAAACATGTCTACATACATGGATAGGATATAAACGCGGCTACATACATGGATATGATATAAATATGGCTACATAATGGATAGGATATAAACATGGCTACATACATGGATAGAATATAAACATGGGTGCATACATGGATAGGATATAAACATGGCTACATACATGGATGGGATATAAACATGGCTACATACATGGATAGAATATAAACATGGCTGCATACAAGGAGAGGATATAAACATGGCTACATACATGAATACAAACATGGCTACATACATGGATAGGATATAAACATTGCTACATACATGGATAGGATATAAACATGGCTACATACATGGATAGGATATAAACATGGCTACATACATGGATATAATATAAACATGCCTACATACATGGATAGAATACAAACATAGCTTCATACATGGATAGAATACAAACATGTCTACATACATGGATATGATATAAACGCGGCTACATACATGGATAGGATATAAATATGGCTACATAATGGATAGGATATAAACATGGCTACATACAAGGATAGAATATAAACATGGCTACATACATGGATAGGATATAAACATGGCTACATACATGAATACAAACATGGCTACAAACATGAATACAAACATGACTACATACATGAATACAGAATGACTAAATACATGGCTACACACATGGACACATATTTTGATATGTACATTGATACATACTTTGATACATACATGGATATATATGTGGTTACATATATGGCTACATACATGGCTACATACATGGCTAATACATGACTACATACATGGCTACATACAAGGTAGCGTGGACGTTGAAAGTAATATCACCAAAGAAGCTAGAGCAACAATAGTAGCGACGTTCATTGGTGTTACAACTTAATGGGACACACATACAAGTATGGCACATGTCATTTAACACTTTCTGTATGGCATATGTCATTAAACACTTCCAGTATGGCTTATGTCATTAAACACTTCCAGTATGGCTTATGTCATTAAACACTTCCAGTATGGCTTATGTCATTAAACACTTCCAGTATGGCATATGTCATTAAACACTTCCAGTATGGCTTATGTCATTAAACACTTCCAGTATGGCACATGTCATTTAACACTTTCTGTATGGCATATGTCATTAAACACTTCCAGTATGGCTTATGTCATTAAACACTTCCAGTATGGCACATGTCATTTAACACTTTCTGTATGGCATATGTCATTAAACACTTCCAGTATGGCTTATGTCATTAAACACTTCCAGTATGGCTTATGTCATTAAACACTTCCAGTATGGCTTATGTCATTAAACACTTCCAGTATGGCTTATGTCATTAAACACTTCCAGTATGGCATATGTCATTAAACACTTCCAGTATGGCATATGTCATTAAACACTTCCAGTATGGCATATGTCATTAAACACTTCCAGTATGGCATATGTCATTAAACACTTCCAGTATGGCATATGTCATTACACACGTCAAGTAAAGGAAATGTTTCGACGCCGTAGGCCGTACTGCGTACATGGTGCTGGCCCAATATATGTATAGGCCAACCCATACCCCATGTTAATGAAATGTTACCGGTGTCTGACTGCGGGATTTCCCGATAATGGGTTACCGGTGTCTGACTGCGGGATTTCCCGATAATGGGTTACCGGTGTCTGACTGCGGGATTTCCCGATAATGGGTTACCGGTGTCTGACTGGGGGATGTCCCGATAATGGGTTACCGGTGTCTGACTGCGGGATTTCCCGATAATGGGTTACCGGTGTCTGACTGCGGGATTTCCCGATAATGGGTTACCGGTGTCTGACTGGTGGATTTCCACGATAATGGGTTACCGGTGTCTGACTGCGGGATTTCCCGATAATGGGTTACCGGTGTCTGACTGCGGGATTTCCCGATAATGGGTTACCGGTGTCTGACTGCGGGATTTCCCGATAATGGGTTACCGGTGTCTGACTGCGGGATTTCCCGATAATGGGTTACCGGTGTCTGACTGCGGGATTTCCCGATAATGGGTTACCGGTGTCTGACTGGGGGATGTCCCGATAATGGGTTACCGGTGTCTGACTGCGGGATTTCCCGATAATGGGTTACCGGTGTCTGACTGCGGGATTTCCCGATAATGGGTTACCGGTGTCTGACTGGGGGATTTCCACGATAATGGGTTACCGGTGTCTGACTGCGGGATTTCCCGATAATGGGTTACCGGTGTCTGACTGCGGGATTTCCCGATAATGGGTTACCGGTGTCTGACTGAGGGATTTCCCGATAATGGGTTACCGGTGTCTGACTGCGGGATTTCCCGATAATGGGTTACCGGTGTCTGACTGCGGGATTTCCCGATAATGGGTTACCGGTGTCTGACTGCGGGATTTCCCGATAATGGGTTACCGGTGTCTGACTGAGGGATTTCCCGATAATGGGTTACCGGTGTCTGACTGCGGGATTTCCCGATAATGGGTTACCGGTGTCTGACTGCGGGATTTCCCGATAATGGGTTACCGGTGTCTGACTGCGGGATTTCCCGATAATGGGTTACCGGTGTCTGACTGAGGGATTTCCCGATAATGGGTTACCGGTGTCTGACTGCGGGATTTCCCGATAATGGGTTACCGGTGTCTGACTGAGGGATTTCCCGATAATGGGTTACCGGTGTCTGACTGAGGGATTTCCCGACAATGGGTTACTGGTGTCTGACACGGATTTCCCGACAATGGGTTACTGGTGTGTGACTGGGATTTCCCGGTAATGGGTTCCTGGTTTCTGACAGGGATTTTCCGACAATGGGCTACTGGTGTCTGACACAGATTTCCCGACAATGGGTTACTGGTGTGTGACTGGGATTTCCCGGTAATGGGTTCATGGTATCTGACAGGGATTTTCCGACAATGGGCTACTGGTCTGTGACCGAGGGACTTCCCGGCCGAAGGATACGTACTGTTTGCCCAAGCGGGCGCCACGGTGCCTAGGTTCTAAGATTTATATTTAACTTCCGATGAGGAAAAGCCCCAGGGCCTAGAGATAAATAGAACACACAATGGATGAAGCGCTCATCTTAACTTTTCCACCACAAGGTGTTACATATAGAAACATCTAAACTTTTCGACCACCTCTTGCCACATACAGGGACATCTTAACTTTTTGACCACGGCGTGCCACATATAGAAACATTTTAACTTTTCCACCATGGCGTGCCACATATAGAAACATCTTAACTTGTACACTACAAGGTGCCACATATAGAAACATCTCAACTTGTACACTACAAGGTGTCACATATAGAAACATATTAACTGTTTGACCACAAGGTACCACATATAGTAACATCCTAACATTTTGACCACAAGGTACCACATATAGAAACATCTTAACGCGTACACTACAAGGTGTCACATATAGAAACATATTAACTGTTTGACCACAAGGTACCACATATAGTAACATCCTAACATTTTGACCACAAGGTACCACATATAGAAACATCTTAGCTTGTACACTACAAGGTGCCACATATAGAAACATCTCAACTTTTACATCACGAGGTGCTGCATGTACAAATAATGTTCCTCCAAGAGCTGCTGCCTGTAAAACCATCTTAACCTTTTACCCAAGGGATGTTGCTGTTGTTACAGTTATAGGCCCAGTTTAACTTGTCGGCCACAAGATACAACATATAGAACCATCTTCATTTGTACTTCATAAAATGCCTCATGTAGAAACATCTGAACCGTTAGACCACAAAGTGTCCTCATGTAGAAACATCTGAACCGTTAGACCACAAAGTGTCCTCATGTAGAAACATCTGAACCGTTAGACCACCAAGTGTCCTCATGTAGAAACATCTGAACCGTTAGACCACAAAGTGTCCTCATGTAGAAACATCTGAACCGTTAGACCACCAAGTGTCCTCATGTAGAAACATCTGAACCGTTAGACCACAAAGTGTCCTCATGTAGAAACATCTGAACCGTTAGACCACCAAGTATCCTCATGTAGAAACATCTGAACCGTTAGACCACCAAGTGTCCTCATGTAGAAACATCTGAACCGTTAGACCACAAAGTGTCCTCATGTAGAAACATCTGAACCGTTAGACCACAAAGTGTCCTCATGTAGAAACATCTGAACCGTTAGACCACAAAGTGTCCTCATGTAGAAACATCTGAACCGTTAGACCACCAAGTGTCCTCATGTAGAAACATCTGAACCGTTAGACCACAAAGTGTCCTCATGTAGAAACATCTGAACCGTTAGACCACCAAGTGTCCTCATGTAGAAACATCTGAACCGTTAGACCACAAAGTGTCCTCATGTAGAAACATCTGAACCGTTAGACCACCAAGTGTCCTCATGTAGAAACATCTGAACCGTTAGACCACCAAGTGTCCTCATGTAGAAACATCTGAACCGTTAGACCACAAAGTGTCCTCATGTAGAAACATCTGAACCGTTAGACCACCAAGTGTCCTCATGTAGAAACATCTGAACCGTTAGACCACCAAGTGTCCTCATGTAGAAACATCTGAACCGTTAGACCACCAAGTATCCTCATGTAGAAACATCTGAACCGTTAGACCACCAAGTATCCTCATGTAGAAACATCTGAACCGTTAGACCACCAAGTGTCCTCATGTAGAAACATCTGAACCGTTAGACCACCAAGTGTCCTCATGTAGAAACATCTGAACCGTTAGACCACCAAGTGTCCTCATGTAGAAACATCTGAACCGTTAGACCACCAAGTGTCCTCATGTAGAAACATCTGAACCGTTAGACCACCAAGTGTCCTCATGTAGAAACATCTGAACCGTTAGACCACCAAGTGTCCTCATGTAGAAACATCTGAACCGTTAGACCACCAAGTGTCTTCATGTAGAAACATCTGAACCGTTAGACCACCAAGTGCTGCATCTTGCTACATTTATTTGTCTGGCCATAACCTACTTTTTACTTGGCACTGAATCTGGTAATAGCACAATTAGAAAGCTCTGTCCCTGGGACCCACAAGTAAACGAACTTGAAGAACATTTGACACACTAGAAGGACATCTGACACACTAGAAGGACATCTAGAAGGACATCTGACACACTAGAAGGACATCTGAAACACTAGAAGGACATCTAGAAGGACATCTGAAATACTAGAAGGACATCCAAAACACTAGAAGGACATCTGACACACTAGAAGGACATCCAAAACACTAGAAGGACATCCAGATCACAAGGAGATGAGAATTAGAGACAGAGATGCACAACATGGAGCGGTCGCGGATGGGGAACGTGGAAGATGATATCAGATAGGACGGTGTGGTTTGGGTTGGTTGGAGGTGTATGCTCTGTTGAGGAATAAACGCCAGAAGTGGAGAGGACAAGTCCAGATTTAGTGCCAAACAAACAGCAGATTTAGACAACACAATATCCTCTGAAGTCGGAGAGTATCTGCCTGTACGGCGAGGAACCACCAGTCTGCACACCAATAAGCCAGACATGGGACAACGGATACTCACGCAAACCTCAGGTCCTGTATGACATCACACTGATGTTGGACAACAGGATGCCTTCATCCGGCATACAGGACTTCGCGTTGGGGCTCAAGCCAACGAACACAAGCAAGCTAGACAACACAATATTGAATGACAGAAAATGGGAAGTAGGGGTGTGTCACATGTGTCACAAAATAAAACCGTGTGTTTAACAGGTTGATTATTATAGAGGATTTTCGGATTAAGCGGACGATCTGCCAGCGACAACTATTTTTACTAACAGAGTAAACACAGCTGCACAGGTTACATCGTGTCAGCCCATAAACACATTTGGTGGTGAGTGAGAAGGAATGGATACATCGAGTTGGCAGTTCATTAACCGTTAGAATCACATATGATTGTCGGCTTAGGATATGGAATGGTTCAGTTTGTCATCTATACTGCCGGACATCAGAGGGAAATGGCTGCTGGGATTGTCACCACGGAACAGAAGATTGACAGTTTATCAACAGGTCGGAAGTGCCCGACTCGGGAGAAAACAGTGCATCTGTCAATTCTTGGTTTCCGGCACATCGAGAGGATTGACGGGGTTATTTGCAACTCTTTGTTGTAACTCAACAGAAACTCGCTGGCTTGTTTTGAGAATCTAAACTATTACTGACAACTTTGACAGGACTTAAGCCAGGAAAATAGTTTCCTGACAAGGGATGATCTGCCACTGTGCCACCTGTGTGGGGGCATAAAGGAGAACGTCACGTGGCCAACTTTGGTAGTTTGCCATATAAACCCGAGTTGGGATCAACTAGGGGGGAGTTGACCAAGAACCGTGGATTATGATGGACGTGTTTGTGGGAGAGCTCTACAGTGTTAGATTAATTTAACATTAACTAGCATGTGCCGTTATGGCAAAGTGTAGTAGCCATCCCGGGAATGAGGCGGTTTTTACATAAGGTAGTCAATATAGTCTATTAGTTCTACTTAATATAGACTGTGGCCTTGTTAAACTATAGTGTGATGATTAGCACTGTTAGTGGAAACTAGTTAGAGTAGAATAGTGATATTAACTCTGCTAGTTAAGAATAGATTAGTGAAGTGTTGATAAGCTTTACTAGTTGAGAATTGAGTAATGAGGGATAATTGGGATCTTCCCGTAGGTGTCCCTGGTGGGCGGGGTTCCGCATTCTGTTTGCTGATTTTTCCTTTGTCATAGCCTGATTCGGCTCTAGGTGGGTAGCTAATCTGCTCTATGACTAATTCTAGTTAGCTAAAGATCATTAAGCAAGGTGATAGGCTTACACTCAGCCGAAAGGATCAGTGACTAGTACTATCACCAGATGTGTTGTTTCTATCCTAGGTTCCCTACCAGATCCAAGGAAACTCAACAAGTTTTTGGGAAAGAATCCAATCCCATTAGGAAGAACACCAGTTCAAGAGTCACTAGAGTTGCATACAGAACGTAACTTACGCTAGAAGGAAATTGATTCATCAAAGAGAGTGATGCATACTGATGCACCACACAGCATTAGACAGTAGTAACGAACCGAGAACCGGCTAAGAGTACCTAGTGTTAGTACAGCAACAATTAACATTAGAAATTAGCACTTATGGACTGAATGGTTCGATGTGCAACGAGGATGATCTGTCGACTAACTAACTAACTAACTGCGTACACACTACAAAAGACTTGTGCAGTTTGTTAAGGAACGTTAGGAACGGACATTGTGTAGAGTGCAACCGGTCCATGATTAACTGTTAATACCACCGGTGTCTATTTCGGATGTTCATGAAATTGGATTACCAGAGGTCTACAGAGGCAAAGCAGTATCCGGCAAGATGGTTTCGGCAACGGGTGAGAAGTACATGTTCTGACGTAACGTGCTGTGGTCTATCTTTGCTGGGATCAGCTGACTGGGTTGCTGTCTGAGAGTCAGAGTCTACACACTTTATAGAACACGTCACACATTTTCTTCACATACACGTCTCATATACGTTACACTTTTATTTTAATAAATTACTCTTTATTAATTTCTAGAAGCAAGAGTTGTTGAGTATGTTGCGTTGGGGAAGTATGAGAAGGGGGCATAGTACGACAGTGAGAGAGTGATAGGAAAAGGTGTCCATAGGCTGATGGAGTGTGTTGGACGGAAGCTGGTGGATTCTCCAGAATATTGAGAGGGAAAAAATATTATAATGTGGGTGTCGGCTCTCTTCACTCCAGGGACGACACTGTAAAGGAGGACACGACAACATGTATGGCTTAAACCTTGTTAATACGGTAGCAGACATGGTGTATTATAACTCAGTGACAACATTTCGGCGATATATTAGCCCATGGCAGATATGGGAAGTCCCTTAAGAAGATTAATCATCCTTGGGAATAACAATGCGTTAAATATAATAACGACAGTGATCGACCACATGTTACAGGTGTCCATAAGGAACACAGAATACTAACACTGTAACCTGTCATGTTACATGTGTCCATAAGGAACACAGAATACTAACACTGTAACCCGTCATGTTACAGGCGTCCATAAGGAACACACGGAATAGTAACACTGTAACCCGTCATGCGTGTCGTGAAGGCGTCTAAGGAGAGTTGGCATGAAACAGACTAAACAATCTCGTAGAGAACTGTCACGGTCATTGCTGCCTATAGTACCTTCCGGTGTAGGACAGGAGGGGGGATGGGGGAGGGGGGGAATTAAGACCACCTGGCTAGTGCAGTTGCCACAAACTATGTAGGTTGGGGATTTATTTTTGTCCCGAACAGACCAAAAAATCTATCGCCTTACGGAGGATTCGAACACGGGTCTTCCAAGGGGTGCACAGAGTTCTAGACACTCGGCCAGATGTTCCTTTACTCGCAGAATCCAACCCTGTTGAACTTTACACATGGCTTCGTTTGTCGAGTTCCGACGTTCTATTTGGGACTTGAAAAGCAGATGGAGTAGAAGAAGAAGAATTCTATAAGATGTATGATGATGATGATGATGATGATGATGATGATGATGATGTGATGATGATGATGATGATGATGATGATGATGATGATAGCTTCGGAAATAGAGCGGGAATAAATTCTTGAGAAGACATTGAAACTACAAGTAAAATATAATTAGAACTCTGATAATGACAAAAATCCGTGGGTCTAATTATGTATAATATCTAAGTTGATGCCCGCAAATGTCTGGCACGGTGCCTGCTTTGATTTAAGGTCTGGGCTCACGTGAATAGCCACGTAAACTCGCCCGGAGATCAAGGGTTTCATTAGGTAATAAGCCAATCTGATTACAAAGATACGCTTGGCTAAACGTGGAAAAGTTGCACATTAACTGATTGCATCCGGGCACTACCTGCTCGCGAGAAATGTGCCCGGTGCCGTTCCGCTTCATTGGGTACTATAATCTTAACACGCCATAAAGTTTCTCCGTTATGAGAATCGATAGCTAGGGTAGGACTATGCCGATGATTTATTATGTTCATTTGTAGTTTGTGCACACATATAATCATTTTCTTACATTCAGGGTTTCAACCCAGGATTACATTTCTCCGCCGTTTCTTCTTCCCTAGTGTTTTCGTGAAATGAAATAAATCACAGAGAACGAACACTAGACACCGCCCAAGTTCCGTCTTGTCTTAATAAATTTCCATCATCTTGTCTGTCATCTGTATCCTGTACAGCAGTTCGTGACTTGCCAAGTGATGGTGTGAAATGTGATTACATGTATAGTCACTGATTGCCGCGTACAGAAGGTCAATTAAGATAAGGTAGTCGCATGTCATTTACAGGACGTTGCATTCAACACTAACATGTATTGGCTGTTCGAGATTTATGAGGCAACTTTACGTTCATTAGCTTTCAGAGCTGCCGAAATTCATATCACCTAAATCAACGCAACACGATCTGAGTCCAAATCGCCTGCGCTAATTTCGAACTCTCGAACCGGTATGACGTCTCAGAATTGTGAATATGAGTTTACTAACCTCTACGCCACATGCACTGTACGCAGAGTATGATGCCTAGTGTGTGCTCCGAAGCTATTTCTGTCATCTACTTCTCTGAGTGTCTATAAATTCATGTGAATTTATTTCTCGCCCAATTTGAGTGAATCCATGGGTTCCCTAGAAATGTCTATTGCCGCGTATTACGTGTAACACAATGGAATCAACCAATCTAGACATCTTTAAATGTTCGGAATGCACTTGAACCAGTAACACTGTCACATGGTTTTTCGTCTTCATTATTTGACCTATCATAATCATAATCATCATCATCATCATCATGTGCTCTGCCCAGTGGCGTATACGTTTATGTATCTCCATCAATCTCGGTCCCTTGTGTTCTCTGACTTCAATCTGTTTGGAATCATGAATATTTGGGAATATATTGTGGTGGTTTTCCCTAGATTTCCATACCAATTCACGTGTATGTTACCTCTATCACTGACAGAAATCTGCGATTGTCCAAATTCATTGCCTAGATCAGGGGTGGGCAAACTACGGCCCGCGGGCCGCATGCGGCCGGGCAACTGATATTATGTGGCCCTCGAGGCCATTTAGAAATAAAAATTGTTTACTTCGTTTTTAAGTTATTTTGTTGAATTTTACGGAATTTCATGTACCGTTATGATTGTTATAACATTTTTGATAAAATTTCTTTGCATTTTATATTTTGTAAACTTTTACCATTGTTAGGATCAACATACATTTGCGAACAATCATTATCTTGCTTGAAGATAAAAAAATCTAAGAATATGTCCTTATTGTCGGACTGCACCTTGCATGCTGTCATGCGAATTTCAACAAGTAAACTTGCTACAGATTTCAAGAATATTGTCAACAATTGCAAGCAGCTACATACATCTCAAACGAAATCAACAATTGTAGTGACAATGTAGTCGGTTTGTGTCTAAATTAAAGCCATTGATAGATATTTTTTTTTTTTTTTTAATTATGATAAAAAAAAAATTGTAAAATCTTGTTAACAAATTAGTAAACAATTGTGTCCATATTGTAAAATATAATTTATAAGTGTATAAGTAAAATAAAATTGCAATAATTAATTATTTATACTGTTTAATAACCCATATATAATTCATAACTACTTATTGTGATAGGTTGCTGTAAACAAAGTGGACATAATATATATGCGCCCCCTCCAATAGCTTTACATTTGTCAATGTGGCCCTACGCACAAAAAGTTTGCCCACCCCTGGCCTAGATGATGATGTTGATGATGATGAGTGCCATATACCTGGATCAGGCTATGGATGGTAAGACACACTTTGCACGGCATTAGTTTCAAAAGAATTATAAGTGTGCAAGACGTTTTGGTGCAAGCACAAAAACGTCACGATAAAGTGAGTTAGACTTGAACTGCCGTCCACGTCGGACATGGTTTCTTGTCACTACAGCATGGCTAATATTATGCCGCTTTGTTTTAGAATAATGTGTTGTTAGGTATAGTTGGAAGTTTCTGTGGAACGACTGCTTTGTTTCTGACATGTCAAGATCGTCATATTAAAATGGATTGTGAGAAGAAAACTACCTAGCGTCGTCTTGTAAAGGTTTGATTGCAGTGGCCGATTTTGGTCTTCACTTTTTAATTAACGAACAAGGAGAATGAGACAACATAGAAAATATATATATATTAACGGGCCTTCGCTCCTTGGGAATGTTGATAATGATGATATAATTTTATCCTACTTAATACTTGTCATCAAACATCTCCACTATATAATTATTATACCTTTTTTCTTTCTTTCTTTCTTTCTTTCTTTCTTTCTTTCTTTCTTTTTTTCTTTAATTCATTCACATTATTCATAAACACCACCTCCATCACTATCATCATCATCTTCTTCTTTCTTCTTCTTCTACTCCTTTTCATTCGCAGCTGTTTCCGCTGTCGATCTCCTCTTCCTCGTTCTCCTCCAGCACCTCCTATATGCCTTGCGCTGTAAAACCATGACTTATGTAGTTTTAGAAACCACCACCACACCGGCTCTCGATGCCAGTTACACACTGTAACATTAGTAATTATCACATTCATCATCATCCTCATGTCCCTAGCCGAGTGGCGTGGGCGATCATGCTTCTCCACAAACTGCGGTCTCTGACGGCATGTATCAATTCGTATGCTGACTCCCTTCCGTGTCATGACACAAGACTGCCAAGAATTTTCTCTCGCTGTCTTTCTATATCTCTCTTTCCACAAATCGTTCCAGTTGTCACAACATGTTTCAGTTTATATCTTATCATCTACGGTCATCTACTGCCTGTAGGACCTTACAGTGTAGGGCAGAGACAGAGGGGGTGGGGGTGGGGGGGGGGGCTTTAACAGAGAAATTAAGGCTGGCTGGCTAGTGCAGTCGCCGCGAACTGTGCAGGTTAGGATTTTCTTTTTGCCCCCGATATAAACAAAATCCACACCTTACCGAAGATTTGAACCCGGGTCTTCCGAAGGAGAACCTGGCGTTCTTAGCCACTCGGCCAGCCGCTCCTCGATCGACAGTTTTTATGTCTTCTCATAATGTGGCCAAACAATGAAGACTGCCTCTTGCTGATGTTTGTGATCAGTTGTCTTTGTGACATAGCCTCCCTATAGATGTCCAAATTGTTTATTTTGGCCGTCCACGGAATGTTCAGCATTCTTCTATAAAACCACATCTCCAAGGCTTACATAGATGTTTTCGCTTGTTTATTAATTTCCCAGGATTCGGAAATGTTCAAGTCATTTAGTTTTCATATTATCATATTACAATTACCAAACAAATCTTCATCCATCCAGCGTCGCGACCTATCCAGAATGAGTCCTGTAATAGCCTTCCTCCACACATTCTATGACCGCTACAGTTTCTGGGCATCTGTAAAGACGATAGTCTCCAAACACTCTGTGACCACTACAGTTTCTGGGCATCTGTAAAGACAGTAGTTTCCACACATTCTGTGACCACAACAGTTTCTGGACATCTGTAAAGACAGTGGTCTCCACACATTCTGTGACCACTACAGTTTCTGGGCATCTGTAAAGACGATAGTCTCCAAACACTCTGTGACCGCAACAGTTTCTGGGCATCTGTAAAGACGATAGCCTCCACACATTCTGTGACCACTACAGTTTCTGGGCATCTGTAAAGACAGTAGTCTCCACACATTCTGTGACCACTAAAGTTTCTGGACATCTGTAAAAACAGTAGTCTCCACACATTCTGTGACCACTACAGTTTCTGGGCATCTGTAAAGACAGTAGTCTCCACACATTCTGTGACCACTACAGTTTCTGGACATCTGTAAAGACGATAGTCTCCAAACACTCTGTGACCGCAACAGATTCTGGACATCTGTAAAGACGATAGCCTCCACACATTCTGTGACTACTACAGTTTCTGGGCATCTGTAAAGACAGTAGTCTCCACACATTCTGTGACCACTACAGTTTTTGGACATCTGTAAAGACAGTAGTCTCCACACATTCTGTGACCACTACAGTTTCTGGGCATCTGTAAAGACGATAGTCTCCAAACACTCTGTGACCGCAACAGTTTCTGGGCATCTGTAAAGACGATAGACTCCACACATTTTGTGACCACTACAGTTTCTGGACATCTGTAAAGACAGTAGTCTCCACACATTCTGTGACCACTACAGTTTCTGGGCATCTGTAAAGACGATAGCCTCCACACATTCTGCGACCACTACAGTTTCTGGGCATCTGTAAAGACAGTAGTCTCCACACATTATGTGACCGCAACAGTTTCTGGGCATCTGTAAAGACGATAGCCTCCACACATTCTGTGACCACTACAGTTTCTGGGCATCTGTAAAGACAGTAGTCTCCACACATTCTGTGATCACTACAGTTTCTGGACATCTGTAAAGACAGTAGTCTCCACCCATTCTGTGACCACTACAGTTTCTGGGCATCTGTAAAGACAGTAGTCTCAACACATTCTGTGACCACTACAGTTTCTGGGCATCTGTAAAGACAGTAGTCTCCACACATTCTGTGATCGCTACAGTTTCTGGGCATCTGTAAAGACGATAGTCTCCAAACACTATGTGACCGCAACAGTTTCTGGGCATCTGTAAAGACGATAGCCTCCACACATTCTGTGACCACTACAGTTTCTGGGCATCTGTAAAGACAGTAGTCTCCACACATTCTGTGACCACTACAGTTTCTGGACATCTGTAAAGAGAGTAGTCTCCACACATTCTGTGACCACTACAGTTTCTGGATATCTGTAAAGACGATAGTCTCCAAACACTCTGTGACCGCAACAGTTTCTGGGCATCTGTACAGACGATAGCATCCACACATTCTGTGACCACTACAGTTTCTGGGCATCTGTAAAGACGATAGTCTCCAAACACTCTGTGACCGCAACAGTTTCTGGGCATCTGTAAAGACGATAGCCTCCAAACACTCTTTGACCACTACAGTTTCTGGACATCTGTAAAGACGATAGCCTCCACACATTCTGTGACCACTACAGTTTCTGGACATCTGTAAAGACGATAGCCTCCACACATTCTGTGACCACTACAGTTTCTGGACATCTGTAAAGACGATAGCCTCCAAACACTCTTTGACCGCAACAGTTTCTGGGCATCTGTAAAGACGATAGCCTCCAAACACTCTTTGACCACTACAGTTTCTGGACATCTGTAAAGACGATAGCCTCCACACATTCTGTGACCACTACATTTTCTGGGCATCTGTAAAGACGATAGTCTCCAAACACTCTGTGACCGCAACAGTTTCTGGACATCTGTAAAGACGAAAGCCTCCACACATTCTGTGACCACTACAGATTCTGGGCATCTGTAAAGACAGTAGTCTCCACACATTCTGTGACCACTACAGTTTCTGGACATCTGTAAAGACAGTAGTCTCCACATACTCTGTGACGGCTACATTTTCTGGGCATCTGTAAAGACGATAGTCTTTATACACTCTGTGGCCGCTATAGGTTCTGGGCATCTGTAAAGACGATAGTCTCCAAACACTCTTTGGCCGCAACAGTTTCTGGGCATCTGTAAAGACGATAGCCTCCACACATTCTGTGACCACTACAGTTTCTTGACATCTGTAAAGACGATAGTCTCCACACATTCTGTGACCACTATAGTTTCTGGACATCTGTAAAGACAGTAGTTTCCACACACTCTGTGACCGCTACATTTTCTGGGCATCTGTAAAGACGATAGTCTCCAAACACACTGTGACCGCAACAGTTTATGGGCATCTGTAAAGACGATAGATAATCTCCAAACACTCTGTGACCGCTACAGTTTCTGGGCATCTGTAAAGACGATAGATAATCTCCAAATACTCTGTGACCGCTGCAGTATCTTTACAGTTGCCCAGAAAATGTAGCGGTCACAGAGTATGTGGAGACTACTGTCTTTACAGATGCCCAGAAACTGTAGCGTTCACAGAATGTATGGATTCTGTGAACGCTACAGTTTCTGGGCATCTGTAAAGACAGTAGACTCCACATACTCTGTGACCGCTACAGTTTCTAAGCATCTGTAACGAAGGTAGTCTGTCTGCCATAGAGTGTCTTCATTTTAAAGTTAGTTGCATATCCTCAACGGCACGTAGCAGTCAACTCCAGCACTTTTAGGCTGTTTGTGATTCCTGGGAATGTTTACGTTCAGTAGTTTGCCATTGCTTCCTGAACGACAGGTACTCATACAATTGTACACAACAACGCAAGGAGGTCTGCTTCCAAATCGTTTAGAAATCAGTATGCGGAATTAGAATTGCATTTGTAACCACTTCGCCATAAAGCCGGCAGTTACTTCATGACGGTGACTATATTGGTCGCTGACCTTAGCCTTGTCTCTATCATGAGATCTGACCGTAGCCTTGCCTCTACCAAGAGATCTGACCGTAGCCTTGTCTCTACCATGAGATCTGTCCGTAGCCTTGCCTCTACTAAGGGATCTGACAGTAACCGTTGTTGTCTCTACCAAGAGATCTGACCGTAGCCTTGCCTCTACCAAGAGATCTGACCATAGCCTTGTCTCTACCAAGAGATCTGACCGTAGCCTTGTCTCTACCAAGAGATCTGACAGTAGCCTTGTCTCTACCATGAGATCTGACCGTAGCCTTGTCTCTACCAAGAGATCTGACCGTAGCCGTTGTGTCTACCAAGAGAAATGACCGTAGCCGTTGTTGTCTCTACCAAGAGATCTGACCATAGCCGTTGTTGTGTTTACCAAGAGATCTGACCGTAGCCGTTGTTGTGTCTACCAACAGATCTGACCGTATCCGTTGTTGTGTCTACCAAGAGATATGACCGTTGCCGTTGTTGTGTCTACCAAGAGATCTGACCGTAGCCGTTGTGTCTACCAAGAGATACTGTCTACCGTCGCCAGCTTGGGATCATAACCCGCCATCACCTGTCGGCTGGGCCATAGCTCAGTCAGTCATACAAGTGTGTGTGTGTGTGTGTGTGTGTGTGTTTGTGTATTTGTGTGTGTGTGTATGTGTGTGCGTGCGCGTGTGTGTGTGTCTGTGTGTGTGTATCTGTGTGTGTATGTCTGAGTGTGTTTGTGTGTACCTGTTTATGTGCGTGTGTGTGCGTGCGTGTGTGTGTGAGAGAGAGGGAGAGAGAAAGAGAGAGAGAGAGAGAGAGAGAGAGAGAGAGAGAGAGAGAGAGAGAGATTTACCGAGTGAGACGGGGCAACTTTGGGTTTGCCCGAACTGCTCTCATGTCAATTCTTAAAACCAGTAACCAATGTTGAGACTTCACGTGCGCTAGACTATAAATTTATGAGATGTAGTGACCACTCATTTCATCTGCAACACTTTCTTCCGGACAGTCAAATTAAAGCCAACAGCCCACTCGGTCAGTTTGGTCCATTCCTTAGACTCCCGTACACAAGTGCCAGATGCTAGGCAAAGCTGCATACCGTTCAACAATCGTACCATGTGACCTGTTTGGCCGAGTGGAAACCAGGTCGCAGAAGCTCTGGGTCGGGGAAGTATCACCATGGCATGCCCCAGATTGGGCGGGTTTTTTAAAGCGGCAACAGCTGTCAGGTATGTCCAGCCTCACTTGGGTGCCAGGAGATGTCTTGGGAAGTCAAGGCTGCAGGCGCAATACTGACCCCATCACTGACTGGTCGATACAAATATGGGTCTAGCACCGTATCCGGTGTGCCTCAGGCATATAATTGGGTCAGTTATGTTACTGACTTAGAATGTGCCTCAGGTGTGTAATTGGGTCAGTTATGTTACTGACTTAGAATGTACCTCTGGTGTGTAATTGGGTCAGTTCTGTTACTTAGAATGTGCCTCAGGCGTGTAATTGGGTCAGTTCTGTTACTTAGAATGTGCCTCAGGCGTGTAATTGGGTCAGTTCTGTTACTTAGAATGTGCCTCAGGCGTGTAATTGGGTCAGTTATTTTACTGATTTAGAATGTGCCAAGATAAGGAATCAAACAACAGAGGAGAAGAACCAATTACTCGCATAATACACTAATGGCTAGATATATACGCTTTATATCATGCAGTCATTTTTCTTAGAATGTCATGGACAAAACAGAAGACAAATGCTGACATTTTACAAGAGCTGAACATGGAAGAAATCTAGCTCCTAAACACAATCAAGTCTCGGAGACTGGCATATTGTGGCCATGTTAAACTTCACCGTGGCTGGGGGAGAAGGGTGATGGGAGGAGGGGTTTCTGAAAGAAGAGGCGGTGGTCGAGCAGCAGGGAGATGGACACCGGGCATTGCTGACACCCAGGGCCTGGGGTGCGGATGGCACGGTCAGACATCGAGACACTTTCCGACAGGCCCTGGTGAGAGCGAGGTTTTACACACATTGCTACATGATTATGCTGAGCAGACAACACAGCACTGCCTCATCTGGTTTTTGGAGTCATCTGCAGGAGTCAAACTTCAGGTGAGGCCAAATCTTTGCCTGTCGTCGCCGAAGAGGACACCATAGTATGTCAGCTGTCATTCCTAGACTAGGACCTGCCGTGGTTGATTAGGCTCACCTATGCGATGAAACGTCAAGTATCAGCTGTCAATAAAGGATAGGTGCTTCTAATGCTTATGTGAATAAATATCACGTCATTATAAGATTAAGTGGCCAGTTCAGTTCCTCCTCGGGTTTCCTTCTCAGAGGTGTCGATTGCATGAAGTTAGGTCGACCCCAATGCTATATGCCATTGGAAGCAACGTCTATTTCGACTAAATAATGGTCATTTATAATGGCAAGGGCGTTGTCCACCTGGCCACATTCATATCCTTCTTGTTTATCTATGCGGTATCTCCGTATTAACAGTAAAGAGATAAACAAACCCACTGTGCGCCCTGCAGTCTGTTCCTTAATTATTCCTCTCGACCTCCCCGCCCAAATGTGAGACCCTGTGAAAATAAAATGCGTTCCTACGTTCTTTCCTTTCTTTCACTCCTTTCTCTCCGTCCTTTTTCCCTTCCTTTTCGTTTGTTTGTTTCTTCTTCTCCTCCCCTCCTCGCGCCTTTTCTGTGTCTGCACCATCCTCTCTTCCTGTTGTGGCTGCCACTGTTCCTCCTCTTCATTTTTTAATCCTCCTCTTCTTCTTCCTCTACCTCATATCCTCTTCATTCTCTTCTTCTTCTTCTTCTTCTTCTTCTTCTTCTTCTTCTTCTTCTTCTTCTTCTTCTTCTTCTTCTCCTTCTTCTTCTTCCCCATTCGTTGATTAGCAGATTTTTCCGACCTCTCAATCCAACATCAACAGTATTTACCGGACAGAATGTTTGTTTATCCCCTTGTTCTCCTCCCAAAAGAAAACCCCTCTCTTTCTATTAAATAATAAACAATTATAAAATTACTTACCTTTAAGCACTATCCCATTTTCTAAGCTATGCGATTTTAATATCATTGTTGTTTTCTTGAAAACACAACAAAAAGAAAACAACAGGAGAGAAAACCCAGATCAGTTTACAAACGCTCGAGATTCTCAAGTTTCAGAATTCATTACCTGGTCGGGAAATCTCTTCTCAGATTCGACCACTCGGAGCTAAGTTCCCATCATTTGATCTTCATAGGCTGATTTCCAAACTATAAGAACTGGCTCCTTATTGATGGCCATTTCTTTGAAGTTTAAATGTAATGTCGGTGCATTGTTCACGCCCGAATGACCTGAGAGTAAACAGCCGTGAAATGAACTGCCGGATTGTAGCTATTTACCCCTTGAAAATTGATACTTCACGTATTTATATCCCGGGGTTGGCGATGACGAGGCAGCTTATAATCGGGGACCACAAACGACCATCAACTGCACATCTGAGGCCTCATTATGCCAACATCAACTTGTGCCCATTTAGCCGGCTCTTACTTGACGATAATTTCTTGATGAGAGCCGATTTTTGCTTTCTTTCTTCGGCTCATATTTTTTTCTAACCTGCACTCATATTTCTCACTTGCGTTCTGATTGTCACCATTGTGCTCGCATTTGTTTGTGTGTTATGTGTGGGCGCGCACGTGTGAGTGTATACATATAGTTTGATAATCTACGTGCGCGCAACATTTAATTGGCTTGCACTTTAACTCCCGTTGCGCTGACGGTCGATTGTGGGGTTCATTCCCTGCATCAGTCTGTTGGACTTCAACCTTGACTTCTCGTTCATAAGGCAATGGCAAACTACTGAAAGTTAAGTTGTCTAGAACATCACCCTAGGGTTAGGGTTGAGTGCAACGTCATGCACAGGACATGTAGCATTTTTTTAATCGTCTTCATGTAGTCCATGTCGTGTGACGTTGGTGACCATGTCTGTCCACAGCCTTCTGTCTCGTGTACTGCCAATGTGATGCATGTCCTTTACGGACGTCGCATTCAATCCCATAATTGTTTGGCTGTTTGTGACTTCCTAAGCAATTTCAGGTTCAATAGGTGATGATGGTGATAGTGATCAGAAACTCATCGGAAACACGGGGGACTGGCGAAAAGATAAATAATAACAATAATAATAATAATTATTATTATTATTATTATTATTATTATTATTATTATTATTATTATTATTATTATTATTATTATTTACTTTTCGTGATGTGCTGTAAACAGACTGCATGTAATCAATCATCAACTATCATCATTATTTAGGAAGTCCTAGCCAGTACCAAATTAAACAACCATGTTCTTGAAAAAGTCAACAGCTTCACATACATAGGAAACAAAATGACATCTACAGGGGACTCAACACCAGAAATATCATCTAGAATCGCACTGGCATCTGGTGCCTTCAATAAACTGTCAAACATCTGCAAGTCAAAGATACTCAGCAAACACACAAAACTAAAAATCTTCAACTCTTGTGTGATTCCACTGCTAACGTATGAATGTGAGAGTTGGAAATCAACGGTAGCTTTAGATAAGAAATTAGACAATCTTGAGAACAAATGTCTTAGAAGAATTCTAAACCTCCACTGGACAGATTTCAGAACCAATACGCAAATAAGACAAGAGACTAAGCAAGATATTGTATCCAACTTTATAAGAAAACGCCGTTGGAAATACATCGGCCGAGTCCTCACAATGGACAAGGAAAGACTCCCCAACCAAGCCCTCATATGGTTACCAGTATGGAAAAGAAAACGGGGAAGACCAAGAGAGACCCTGCGTAGAACCATCATTAGAGAAGGCTCATTCAATGGCCAAGTAAAAATCCAAGATTTACAACAGGTAGCAGCGAACCGCCAGGCATGGAGAGCCATGACTTCTGCCCTATGCGCCGCCTTGGGCTCAAGAGGAAAGACTAACTAACTATCCAGTACTTCGCGCTCATCACAACCGTTTAGACAGACTTGACCCATGTCCACTTTCATTTCCAGGCTGTCTTCAATGTCCTGTGTCCATCCTCCTGTTGGTCGGCCGCCACCTTGTCTCCCTGAAACCACTCCTTCCATTACGTTTCTGTCTAAACCATTGTGATATTTGATGTGGCCAAAGTCTTTTAGCCCGCGAGGCAACTTCCATCTATGTCTAGATCTTTCAGCCCACGTGGCAACTTCCATCTATGTCTAGATCTTTCAGTCCACGAGGCAACTTCCATCTATGTCTAGATCTTTCAGCCCACGTGGCAACTTCCATCTATGTCTAGATCTTTCAGTCCACGGGGCAACTTCCATCTATGTCTAGATCTTTTAGCCCGCGAGGCAACTTCCATCTATGTCTAGATCTTTCAGTCCACGAGGCAACTTCCATCTATGTCTAGATCTTTCAGTCCACGAGGCAACTTCCATCTATGTCTAGATCTTTCAGTCCACGGGGCAACTTCCATCTATGTCTAGATCTTTCAGTCCACGGGGCAACTTCCATCTATGTCTAGATCTTTCAGCCCACGGGGCAACTTCCATCTATGTCTAGATCTTTCAGCCCACGAAGCAACTTCCGTCAAGGTCCAGATCTTTCAGTCCACGGGGCAACTTCCATCTATGTCCAGATCTTTCAGCCCATTAGGCAACTTCCACCAATGTCCATTTCATTCAGCCTACGAGGCAACTTCCATCAATGTCCAGATCATTCAGCCTTCGAGCTAACCTGATCAATGTCAGATCATTCAGCCTACGAGGCAACTTCCATCAATGTCTAGATCCTGAAGATCAGTGGTTCTCAACCTTTTTTGGCTCATGCACCCTTTCACCATATGTTCAGAATGTCATTCCCCCTCTTTCGTATTTCCTCCCTATAAGCCTCCCCCCCCCACCCACCCTTGCCCCTACATAGTATACATAAAAATGGAAGCTAATTTTAATAACACATACTAGAACAAGTTTAGATGTCTACGTAAAACGTGATTTGCAGGTCTACTTACTTTATAAAACGAATTTCAGAAGGGCGAGAAGTACAGAACTGTAAAGTATGGAGGGAAAAACAATATCAAGTAATCGGTTCTTGTATTAACACGATATTGAAATCATCTTAACCCCCCCCCCCCTTTCTCGCTTGGAAACCCTAAATTCCCCCCCCCCCCCCCCAGGGAGAAATTCTACACCGGTTGAGAACCAATGCTGTAGATAGTCTCAGTATTTTCTTCTACCTGATTCTACGAATGTTTCTAAGTCGTTTGAGTTGAGTCAAGAACCGACATCACAGCACACGGGACATTCCCATAGTGATCCGTTCTCACCTGCAACGCCCAGCGAAGAGCCCTAATACTTTTTTTTCGCATATCCTATTACAGGACATCGCTGTCAACACCAGAATTTTACCACTGTTGTTGATTTCTTGGCAAGATTACTCTCAGTAGTTTGCCATTGCTTTCTGAGCGGCCGGCTCACATATCCCGTAAGTAACGTGTGCGGTGAGAACCGCTACCGATTCTCGCGCAGCTGCGTTTGCTCACGTGGATAAACGGGATTATGGAGAAAGTCGCTAACTCCTAGGCCAGGGAGAATGACTGAAATGGTTCTAAATCACTTAAGTGCAAAAGCCTTGAGTGTCTTCTTTTGTGCACAACAGAGGACAGAAAAGAGTTCGACTTCACTGTACCGGGTGTTATCCAGGATAGCTCGACATTCTTTCCTCAGAATCGTCTGTCGAAATCGTCGCACAGAGCACGAACTCTGTAGCGCCAGCAATGACCCCCAGGGATCTCTGAATGGCGGCACCAGTCAAGGAACACACGACCTTCCATGCGCCAGGCAAGAGGATTGGTCATGTCGACCAGGAGACCACCAGACGACAGACAAGCGAGGGCGCGTCCACTACAAAATTGCTATAACTCATTGAACTTTTAGCAGTCAATCCCAGCATTTTCGCTGTTCGTGATTCCTGGGCAAATTTTACGTTCAGTAGTTTGCCATTGCTTTCTGAACGACCGGCTCCTATACCTTTTTCGAAAAAACCAGCACCGCTGTGTTTCGAACCCAGGTATACGGGCTCACAAACCGCGTTCGCAAACCCTTAGCCACAGAGACGGGCTGAACTCATTGAACTACCTGACAGAAATGTCAGCGATAAGTTGAAATATTACGAAAAGATACGTCACAAAATATGCAGCCTCGTTGTTGCGGAGAGGGCAACTCATCAGCATCAATTCACACATTTCCCCCCACAATTCGTGACACTAACATTTTCCACCTCAGTCACTCTCTGAAGTCATTCCTGAAGAAACAACTAGGTCACACCAAAATTAGCCGTATTTTGATCGTTACACATCACGTGACCTTTATGAATGGCATATAAATATGAATAAATAGTAGAGCCTAGGATGACTGCTGACGACCCCGCAAATATAACATAATGACAGGGGTCTATGGACCTGGTCGGCGTTGATAAGATTCTGCGCGTGTCAACTACAGACCCGTTCCTAACACTGGTGGCAGGCTGGCCCAAGCGGTGTCATAAAGTCTAGAAATTCTAAATTGAAATAATATTTAGTATCGCTGTGGAGTGGTGGCGCTAGAGGCTAGGCGTACTTACAAGTTCTAGGCCAGCTCAACCGCCAACACAGACAGACCTTCGATCCAGAGGTCACGTGACGAGGTGCTCGTGGTGGCTGATCTTGATTTGAAGCTCCGTGAAGCAGAAGAAAATGATGGTGGTACGGCTGAGACAAATTCACGGATCGGATCCATAAACTGTCTTTTCATCAATTGGAGCCTGCTATTGGCGGTCTCAGAACGCTGTTCATAAAGATTGATATATCACGACAAGTCCAGGACCTTCGGCACAATTTATTATGACGTCTGTGAATGCGTGTACTGAGAGTTGCACCCCCTGCTTGTAGAATTGTACGGCCGTTTGGATGTTTGGTTGGACCTGGTCGCAGTTTTAAGATGCAGTTTCATATCCGCAGTGCGTCAAACAAGACAATAATTTACGGTATTTAATATCCAAGTCGAATTTCGATTAAATGTTTCGCGGATGCGCCGGCAGTTCACCGACTATAGTTCCGTTTATTTTAGCCTTCCCTTGTTTTGAATTATGTCGAGCATACCCTTTGTACTCTTCGTTCTAATGTATATATCTTACTTCTGTACTCTTCGTTCTAATGAACATACCGTATTTCTCACAATATCGGTTGTTGTTCTGTATATACACCGTATTTCTCATAATATCGTTTGTTTTTCTATGTAAATACCGTATTTCACATAATATCGGTTGTTGTTCTATGTGTATACCGTATTTCCCACAATATCCGTTATTCTAAGTAAATACGAGTGGGCTTCACATAAAAACTTTGAAAGTGTGTTAGAAATTACAATAATAATGCCATTGTCTTGTAACCTGTCAATATTGTTGTTAAGGGTGTCAAGAGTGTTACGCTGGTGATATAACGGTACAGACAAACACGGTGATGTCATTAGGGTAGTTTAAAGATGCTCACCCCACTTTTGACATACACCAAAGAGGAGCAGCGTTCTGTTAGCCTATAGAAATTCGTCGGCGAATGAAGTCCAGTATGGCGATGCATGTCTGTCAGTCCAGTAAGTGAATGAGTGGAGTAGGAAGTTTCAAAACGGCGTGATTTCTGTGACGTACTGTTCACGACCGGGTCAGGCACACCGAGTAGTGACCCCAAAGTCGATTTTTCTGTAGGAATCCAAGCACTTTTCGGCGCTGGACGATTAGCATTGAACGCAGTCGTGACTACATCGAAAATATTATATATTTGTTCTTTACTTTTTCAGAATATATTCACACAGAAGCAACAACAATAACAATAACAGTTCAGGTTTTCTTTTGTCGTTGTTCTAAAATATATACCGTATTTCCCACAATTTTGGTTGTTGTTCTATGTATATATCGTATTTCCCACAGTATCGGTTGTTGGTCTAAAGTTTTTACCCTATTTCCTACAGTATCGGTTGTTGGTCTAATGTGTATACCGTATTTTCCTACAGTATCGTTCATTGTTCAATGCATATGCTGTGTTTCACAAAATATCAGTCGTTGTTCTGTGTACATACCGTATTTGCCACTATATAGGCTGTTGTTTCCCAGCCAAATTCCCTGTCAAATAGATCGATGAGTGCAAAATATCAGTCTTCTTATATGGCGACACAGGTAAAACGCAAAGGTAATCCAATAACATATATTGAGACGCACTGGTGTAGTGGTTAGAGACCCAGTGCTCATGGGTTCTAATCTACGTCAAGACGGATTTTTTAAATTGACTTGGGCTCCCGGGTTGAACCTGCCTAACATGACTACCCGGAAATGTGTTGGGAGGGGCAGGCGGCCGACGGGATGATGAACACGTGACCCACCCAGCGCAGATTGTTGGTCTATAAATACGAGTGTGAGGGTGTAGCACCATATGCCCCAGTTTGACTGTAGATGTGGAGGAGAGTCGACTTCTGTACTTGTAGCAGATACTGGTGTTGGGGTGGAGGAGAGTCGACTTCTGTACTTGTAGCAGATACTGGTGTTGGGGTGGAGGGGAGTCTACTTCTGTAATTGTAGCAGATACTGGTGTTGGGGTGGAGGAGAGTCGACTTCTGTACTTGTTGCAGATACTGGTGTTGGGGTGGAGGAGAGTCGACTTCTGTACTTGTAGCAGATACTGGTGTTGGGGTGGAGGAGAGTCTACTTCTGTAATTGTAGCAGATACTGGTGTTGGGGTGGAGGAGAGTCGACTTCTGTACTTGTAGCAGATACTGGTGTTGGGGTGGAGGAGAGTCGACTTCTGTACTTGTAACAGATACTGGTGTTGGGGTGGAGGAGAGTCGACTTCTGTACTTGTAGCAGATACTGGTGTTGGGGTGGAGGAGAGTCGACTTCTGTACTTGTAGCAGATACTGGTGTTGGGGTGGAGGAGAGTCGACTTCTGTACTTGTAGCAGATACTGGTGTTGGGGTGGAGGAGAGTCGACTTCTGTACTTGTAGCAGATACTGGTGTTGGGGTGGAGGAGAGTCGACTTCTGTACTTGTAGCAGATACTGGTGTTGGGGTGTGACGTGTTAGGTTTTCACATGTTCTAGGCCACGACATAGAAGGTGACGTGTTAGGCTTTCACGTTTTCTAGGCCATGGCATATAAGGTGGGGTGTGACGTGTTGGGCTTTTACATGTTCTAGGTCAAGTATAGAAGGTGGCGTGTGACGTGTTAGGCTTTCGCATGTTCTAGGCCACGACATAATTTTACTGGGTGACTAGCTGCCTTCCTCGCTGCCTTGTCTTCCCAAATAGTTCCCAAAATATTCTGAAAATAACTGGAACCCATTATAATGAGACTGGGTCGACCCCAGAGCCTCCCTGCTCGGAAATAGTAATCCAGGTGGGTCGAGAATGGAACAAAGTGGCCAGGACACAGTGATCCTACGTGAGATTCACGTTCAAGCTGGTGAAGTGAAACGAACTTCAAATATACTGATGATGTCCGTTATGAACATGAACGCCTGGTCGAGTGGTCGGTCTTCCATACAGGAGACCCATGTTCGGTTCGAATCCTCGGTAAGGTGACGGATTTTACTTTTCTGTGCGGGGGAAACAATTAGAACCCTAACCTGCACAGTTCACGGCCACTGCACTAGCCAGTCGGCTTTCACTTATTCACTGCGGAAGGATAATATATCGCCAAACATAAACTCCCATTTGGACACAAGGGCGATATATCGGAACCAGGGTCATGGGGTTATTTGGTTTGTTTCGTGGTATCTTCGGCAATTTCAATTCTCAGCGAACGTAACTTTACCATTGAATACTTGTTCATGTGATTGCGCACCATGTTCAGTCCAAACTAATGGTTTGTTTAACACTTAATCGATTAATTCCTCATGTTCTAGAACCCTCGCCGCCCAACTGGAACTATAGACACTAATGACAGTAATTATGAAATAAGTTGTCCAGTTCTCTTACATGTCTTTGGGCAGGTGTCTCTGGTGCTTTTTCACGAAGCCTGGTTCACCTCCAGGTCAGCGTAGACAACAACAAAAACATCAACAACAACAACAACAACAAACACTCCAGAGCTGGACACTGCCTTGACAAGAGACCACGAAGTATATGTGTAGTCGATGGCAGTTGTCATCCCTTCCAGACACGATTTCCCCACTGGCAACAGAGACAAACACACGAGGTGTGTGCAGTCTAACGGCATCTGTTCTCTCTGTGATGTGCCGACAGGACGAACTGACTAATGACTTAGTGCTGACAGGAGGCGGCACATATTTCATCGCTAACTGTGCGACTTCCAGCCGCCCGTCCTCTCAATACCGCCATTGAAAGAAGGGAAAACGACCTCAGGACTCAGGTGCTTCCTTCGCAGTCCAGAGAAATGATACTTGCCTTCCAGACCACTGCACACCTCCGCCGGTACGCTCATGCTAATTGACACTTCGAGACGTGCACGTTACCTCTGTGGTTTGACGCTAACTTCGCCCTGACTCGCCAGCCCAGACAACCTTAGACATTTTGATTCGTATTTCCTCAGAAACATTGTCCCGGTGTTTCATCAAAAAATTTTCCCATGCTATTTTTACTTTTTTTTTTTTTTTCAATCATTGTAACATTTCAGGCAGGTTGTAAGACTATAGCCGTGAAAGCGTGTCTCAGGTCCCCGATATACTTAGTGAGAATTCAGCTGCGGGGATTTGGAAGCTGACCGCTTTGCGTCGTTTTCGATGGTAGGCTACGTGGCTTCGGTTCAGAAAGCAATGGAAAACTTTTTTTTTTTGGTTCGCATATCCTTTACAGGACATCGCTGTCAACATCAGCATCTTTCAGCTGATTGTTGATTTCTTGGCAAGATTACGCTCAGTAGTTTGCCATTGCTTTCTGAGCGACCGGCTCACATACCTCGTAAGTTACCGACGCGGAGAGAACCGCTACCGATTCTCGCGCACGTCACGTTACTCACGAGAGTATAGGGAATACGGAGAAAGTCGTGTAACGCCTAGACCAGGGAGACCGGCACTCAACGTAAATATTGTCTTGTCAATCAGAAACAGCCAATAAATACGACAGTTGATTGCGACGTCTTATAAAGAACATGCAGCTGACTTTGTAAGACTATAGGCTATTGCATATACACAGCCAGCCAGCCAGCCAGCCAGACAGACAGACAGACAGACGGACGGACGGATGGACGGACGGATAGATAGATAGAAAGCCCAACAGTAATGAAGAATCAGCCGTCAATACAACGTGTAATAAGGCGGACAGAAGTGTATGAGCGTCCATGAATTGGCCCACTCTAATCTTTGCTTCCTCCACTTACGGTTGCCTTCTCCCTTCCGACACACACAGGACAAACTCTAGCTCTTTGTTTGGTTCTCGCAGATAAATTCTGCCCACGCCCCTCTTCTAATCCCGTGCCACGTCGTCCTCCTCCTCGGCCTGATCTTTGTCAGACGTATGGGCCACCTGGTCTGTCGGAGTGTAAAGAGGGCATTTGTGGCGGATGAAGTCAAGCTGAAGATCCTAGCACGCCCGATTTATGTCCTATACGGATTCGGAAATCTGGACTCCATTGAGCAGTGGAATTCCCATTTGAAAGTGTAGTATTCGGGGACTTATCTAGACCAAACGAGAACATATTCGACATTATAAATACTTGATCTCTAGACCACAACGATATAACACAGCTCTACGATACAACATAACACAGCTCTACGATACACTCGTGGACGTTTGGGTCACTGATGTAACAGAATAAGCAGTGTATATGAAGGCTGGCGTCGCCACTTTTTATGTTCTATTTGAAAGTCACGGTTTTACGGGAACATTCTTGGGAATGAACGAACGAACTTTATTTTCAAAGTGGCACAAACTGGGCACGCTGGTCCGTCTTACATTTGGCCCTTCCAACTATTTATCTTTTTCACATCATTTATACGTAATGTATATACATGCTATGCGACAGCCGCCACCCCCGGACAATAGCTGTGACAGGCTGGCTAAACCAGGCGTGGGTAGCCAATTTGGTGCCAAACCAATCGGTGAACTAGGGTATGCCTACCCAGCATGTGAAGACAGGACTCGGCAGACTGCGCGGAAGAAATCACTGTTGATTCAAAGGGTAAGACGGCGTTTACCTGCAAAGCACTGTGGAACGTAATGAGCACGGCAAGGCACGTAGAGTGCCCTGGTCATCCACTGCACCTGTATTCGTCTCCAGTCATCTTGACTTGTCTTGCCACTGGATTCAGATTGACTCAGGCGAGAGAGTGAGGTCGACGAATTGCGCAACTCTTCCTCACTTTAATCCAATTCATCGAGCAAGTCATTCTTCATCCAACTTCATATATAAACATATGCATGCTATGATAATGGATTAAAGAAGAAAGAAAAAGCAAGACAAAGAAGAATATAACAGAATACATAAAGAAATATTAAACAAATGCAAAGTGGCTACAGAAGTATGGCTGAATCAACAGTGCAGCAAATTGGGACAAACTATGGAAAAGACTCACATTCCATGTATCAACAAATAAATACAATAACAGGTGGAAAAACACGAATTTTCACTGGATGTTTAAAATCGAGGAATAGTGCAATATTGATGGGACAAGAAGATATAGTCAATAGATGGACGGAATATCTGGAAGAGATGTCTGATGATAGGAGACAAGATGTAAATATTCAAAACAATGGTGAGGGTCCACCAATACTTGCAGCGGAAGTTGAACATGCACAACATCGCATGAAGAAACGAAAGGCATCTGGTGAAGACATTGCATCGGAGGCAGTTGAGGCTCTAGGTGACGTTAGAATTGAAATATTGACAACGTTCCTAAATGACATCTACACTAGTGGGCATGTACATTCATAGTGATCTATTAAAATCCATGTTTATAGTTCTGTCAAAGAAACCAGGCGCTTTAGAATGTAAAGAACATCGCACAATAAGTCTTTTTAGTCACATGACAAAGCTGTTACTGGGATTAATTGTGAAAAGAATAAGAAACAAGATTACACCAGAAATTAGTGATGAACAGTGGGGATTTATAGAGGGAAAGGGTAAAGACAATGCTAAATATATTCTCAAGACACTATTAGAAAGAGCTATAGAAGTAAACACAGATCTGTACTTATGTTTCATATACTACAGAAAAGCATTTGACAATGTGAAACATGAGTAAATAATACAATTACTAAAGCAACTAAAATAACTGATGGCAAAAAAATTCAAATAATAAAGAACATATATTGGCCGCAAACAGCAACCATAAGAATCAACAACCTGGTAGGAACATTTCGGTGTATAAAGAAGAGCGTCAGAATAGGATGTGTAATGACTTCTGATTTGTTCTCATTGTACAGTGAACATATAATGAGATCAACAAAAATATGTCAGGGATCCTGGTTAGTGGACATAATATAAATAACTTACGTTATGCTGACGACACCGTCTTGATAGCAACAAGTCAGAAGGATCTACAGGAAATTACAGATATAGTGGTTGTAGAAAGTGAAACAAAAATTGGCCTTAGTTTGAATTATAGACAGAAAAAAAAATGTGCCTAAATGTGCAATTTAAGTAAATGCTGTTATTTTGGGGCAAGTGCATAAATGCAGATATCTAGACACATAGATACCATCAGATGAAAGATGCGCCACTGAGATAAAGCGCAGAATAAGACACACAAAAACTGCATTCTATCAAATGAAGACCATTTTGTGCAAAAAGTCACTGTCCTTGAAAGTTAGAAAAAGAATTCTTGCACGTTACATAGAATCAATTTTAACATAGGGCTGCGAATCCTGGACGGTTAGTAAACAGGCGAAAACATCACCAGAACCTTTGGAGATGTGGTTTTATAGAAGAATGCTGAAAATTAATTGGACGGTCAAAATAAACAATCTATAGATTTTGAGGGAAGCTAAGTCGCAAAGACAACTTATCACAAACATAGAAAAAGGCAGTCATAGATTTTGGTGACGTTATGGGAAGACAAAAACTGGAATATGTTGTGACAGCCGGAAAGATGTGTAGAAAAAGAGATAGAGGAAGACAGTGAGAGAAGATTCTTGAGTCTTGTGTTATGGCCCGGAAGGAAGTAACACACGAACTGATCCATGCCGTCGTACCGTAATATGTGGATAAGCATGATCGCCCACGCCAGCACAGCAGGCAAGGCACTGGATGATGATGATGGTGATGGTGTGCATGTTGCATGGGGGAGGGGGGGGGGGGGTCAGTATGAGGCCATGATAAATAACTAGTCTGACAATTCTTCATCGAAAACAAACTCAACATCCGGGGGTCAGAGCTGCTGAGAGGTTTAACTTTATCTGGTGACTTAATAGGCGTGGTGGGTTTGCTCCACATGCCCGTCAGCTAGACCTAAACGTCAGCTTCTCGTCCTTGACTTGGGGACGTCAATTACAAGTACTTCGGAAATCGGAGTGGGTTTGCTTGATGGCGAGGGGCATTGGTAATGGGGGTAGCTAACCCTCACGAAAAAACTAAATTCCTGGATGGCTTGGTCACATGTCGTAATTTTTGCAAGAATACAGACCTGACCCATGCATGGGGACTACGTTTGAGTTCAAGACAAGCGAATGACGTACAAAAAAAACAAAACTTCAGATCAACCAAGCTGTGGTACAGTAGACATATAGCAGTAAAGTTGCTGGGAAGATTGTATACCCCAACATTCCATGGTTTGAGTCCCTCCTTCCAGTTCGGTTGCTTGCTCATAGGTCACAACGCTTGAAACAAGTTAGTTAAAGGACTATAATTCACAAGTTAAAGGACCAAGCGGGGCCGCATGGCCGAATGGGTAAGACGCGTGTTCTTAAACATCCGGTGTGCTGATGCCGAGGTAAGCGGTTCAACCCCTACACTGGACAGATGGACTAAAATGTTGACTTGTCGTCCTTGACTTGGGGACGTAAGTTACAAGTACCTGTGAGGTCGGAGTGGGTTTTCCTGGTGACGAGGGGCAGTGTTAGTAGGGAAAGCTAATCCACACGCAAATTCAGTCCATCACTACTATAAATAGTGTGTATGGACTACGCTTGAGTTCAAAGCGAGTGAGCGCAAAAAAGGACCATAATTCATAAGTTAAAGGACCATAATTCACAAGCTAAAGGACCATAATTCACAGGTTAAAGGACCATCTGAAGACAGAAACACCATAATGTAACATCTAAGCAAATAGGAAAATTCTTAAACAAGTGAATCTGTACAACTATCCTGGATAAGTCTTAACATCTGACAGAAGATGACTTGCAGAGAGTACAACAATAATCGTCATGCAAAATGTAGCATTCTGGAATATGGGTAATATACTCACCAATTAAAAACAAAAGATATCAATTACATTGAGTAATAGAGTAATAAAGTGGTGTATGAAATCTATACTGTTGTATGGATGTGGAACATGGGCAATCGGCAGAGAATATGAAATTCAGTTAATCGAGTGGGCATGCAGTTAGTGAGGAAATGCACAGACAACCAAGGGCGGACAGAACAACGAATGAAGTAGTCCTTCAAGAGACAAATTAGAAAGGTATATTTATTCCAAAAATTGAAGGCAACAGAACAGATTGTTTGGGTACGTAACGAGGAGAAATATACTTGAAAAGTTAGTGACAGATGGCGAACTTAATAGAAAAAGAGCCAGGGAAAGACAATGCGTTAAATAACTAGATGGGTTGGCCATATTGTATAATCGGGACAAGAAAATCAGAATTGATACAAGACTTGGGCTGGCCAGGAGGCAACCACACACCCAACCCATGACAAGACACCCATAGACCACCCACAAGGAGACAACCACAAACCCACGAGAAGACAACCACAAACCCATGACAAGACAACATTAGACGACCCACAAGAAGACAACCACAAACTCACGAGAGGACAACCACAAACCCACGAGAAAACAACCACAAACCCACGAGAAAACAACCACAAATCCACGAGAAAACAACCACAAACCCACGAGAAAACAACCACAAATCCACGAGAAAACAACCACAAACCCATGAGAAAACACCGACAGACCCACGAGAAGACCACGCTGCACGAGAGCTCTAGAGATGGTCATCAGATGGCAAGCCCACCTGTTCGTGACGCCCACAAAAACACGGACACATCCGATGCCAAAATAAACCGCAGGCAGAAAACAACAACCGCCATCATATTCTGGACCCGGCTTCATATTTAGATTTCATTACCGACTCGAAACTTCTGCCTGCCAATCTCACGAGTGATTAGAGCTACATCAGACATCAAACAGACGCCGTCGCTGTCTTCTTTGCCTTCTGCGAGTTCCTTCTTGTGTCCTGGCCTGCAATTTACGACGGATATAGAAACACAGCTTGGGCACATTAAAATGAATAAAGTACATTATACAATGGGGTATCAAATGTCGTCATCAAATCTTTTATCTTGATTGGGAAACTTGATTATCCAGAGTTCATTCTGCTTTTATAACCGCATGTCATAGAAGCATGACCAATTATATTATTTCACGTTTGACGATGTTATGTTTAATTTCATGTTTTGACGATGTTATGTTTAATTTCATGTTTTGACGATGTTATGTTTCATTTCATGTTTCACGGTATTATTTTTAATTTCATGTTTGGCAATGTGTAATTTTATGTTTGCCTATGTTATGTTTAATTTTTGTTTGATTTTATTACGTTCAGTTTCAATGTTTTCATTACGGCATCAGACGAATTGCTGGTGCATGCCGGGAGATTTGTTTACCGGGCCGAGACGACAGGCAGTTGCCACGCAGTGTTCACACTGGGAATTTGTACCAATCTCAAGCCCTGGATTACCAGAACCGTTCTCTAAGACGGCTAGAAACATCAGAATTATTCTGGAACAGATACGAGGGATATCAGAACGCCTCTTGGAGGGAGGTGAGGAACATCAGAACTTCTCTGGTATGGAGGATAGAAATACCAGTACCTTTCTCTCAGGGGAAGGCTAGAAATACCAGAGCTTCTCTAGGAGGGAGTTGATGATTATAAGAGAACTTCTCTGGCTTGGAGAATAGAAATACCAGTACCTTTCTCCCAGAGGAACACTAGAAATACCAGAGCTTCTCTAAGGAGGGAGTTGAGGATTATGTCAGAACTTCTCTGGCATGGAGGCTAGAAATACCAGTACCTTTCTCCCAGAGGATGGCTAGAAATACCAGAGTTTCTCTAGGAGGGAGACGAAGAATACCCAAACTTCTCTAGGTGAGGAAAACCAGACATTCTATAGGAGAGATGTAAGGAATACCTGATTGTTCCTAGAACGTAGAGACGGGGAATACGAAAACTTCTCTAGGGCGAGTCTACAAGTACTAGCAGGTGCCTCTACGGTATTCTGGAGCCGCCTCTACGGTATTCTGGAGCCGCCTCTACGGTATTCTGGAGCCGCCTCTACGGTATTCTGGAGCCGCCTCTACGGTATTCTGGAGCCGCCTCTACGGTATTCTGGAGCCGCCTCTACGGTATTCTGGAGCCGCCTCTACGGTATTCTGGAGCCGCCTCTACGGTATTCTGGAGCCGCCTCTACGGTATTCTGGAGCCGCCTCTACGGTATTCTGGAGCCGCCTCTACGGTATTCTGGAGCCGCACTGTCACAGTGGCTAGTGTGGAGCTTCATTGCGGAGGCGGCATCTGATTGACAGAAATTGGTTCCTGAATCCTATATTACATCCATCCATCATGTGCCATGCCGATAAGCGCGTAAGGTCATGTTCTGCCATCTCACTCGATCACCAGAGTCGTGAATCAGCTCTGTGTTCCTCTCTCGACCATGCCACACGGCCAAGCCATCCAGGCATTTACTTCTCGGTCTTCCCCTTGGTCTCTTCCCTTTGATCTTGCCAGTTATCACCAAGTTCTCCAATTCATTTCTTCTCATAACATGCCCAAACAATTTTGACTGTCTACGTCTAATGTCTCTAATCAGTTTACGATCTTCATTTGTTTATTGAAGGACTTGTTCATTGGTTTTTCTGTCTGTCCATGGTATTCTTTGCATTTTCCTCTGAAAAAAAATGTCCACAGCCATCAGATGTTTTTCAGCTTGACTGCTTATTTTCCACGCTTCACAATCCATACAAAAGTACAGGTTCTATGTAGCACTTCACTCTTTTTCTCGTTTCAATTGATATCTTTTTATTGGTCAGTATGTTTTTCATTTTGCAAAAGGCTACCTTCGCAATGGCAATTCTTGTTCTAATCTCTTTAAGGCATCTCTCATCAGATGTTATTACTGTGCCGAGATAACTGTATCGATTCACTTGCTTAAGAATATGCCCATTTACTCGTATATCACATTGTGGCATTTCCTTCTTCCCAGTGACGACCATAATCTGTGTCTTCTTAATATTCAGTTCTAACCCTAGTTGTTCACTGTGTGCAACAACCGCATCTACTAAATTTTGCAGGTCCTGTTCATTGTCTGCAATCAAGACTGTATCATCTGCATATCTAATGTTATTGATGTATCGTCCCCCAATGTTGATTCCTTCCATATCTTCTATATTTCTGAAAATATTTTCACTGTACAGGGAAAAAAGATCTGGAGACATTACACATCCCTGTCTCACACCTCTTTTAATAGGCTGATATTGACCTACATTGTTATCAATTCTGATGGCAGCTTGTTGTTTCCAATATATGTTTTTTTACAAATCTAAGGTCTTTTCCATCAATTTGTAGATCTTCAAGCATCCTTATCATGTCGACATGTCTCACTTTATCGAAATCCTTTGTATAGTCAATAAACAAAGATATAGATCTTTGTTTACTTCTATAGAACGTTCAATTACTGTCCACAGTATATACAAGACGTGACATATTTCCACAAATAGAAAAACAAAACAAACATGACTAGAACGCAATAATCTGCAAAATTTAATTACAAAGAAAGAGTAAGTACACATCACTGCCCAAACAGCATCCAATGAATTTGACTCGGGCAATAAAGTAACTATTGGACATCATGTGACCTAACTATTGGGTAAGATTCTCATACTCTCCACACGCCCCGTTTAAGCTAACAAATGTGCCATCTACTGGAATCTACTTATCAATGTCCTTGAACTTAAATGCCTCATACTTGAATGTTCTCGTTGGTTTTCACACATCTTCATTCCAATAAGATGCCAATGTGGGGAGGAATGTCGATGGATTGAAGCATCTTTCAATTATTCTTCATTCCAACAGGATGACACTGTTACAGAAATGTTAATAGATTGAAGCATCTTTCAATTATTCTTCATTATAACAAGATGACAATGTTACAGAAATGTCAATGGATTGAAGCATCTATCAATTATTCTTCATTCCAACAGGATGACAATGTTACAGAAATGTTAATGGATCTTTCAATTATTCTTCACTATAACAGGATGACAATGTTACAGAAATGTTAATAGATTGAAGCATCTTTCAATCATTCTTCATTATAACAGGATGACAATGTTACAGAAATGTTAATGGATTGAAGCATCTTTCAATTATTCTTCATTATAACAGGATGACAATGTTACAGAAATGTTAATGGATTGAAGCATCTTTCAATCATTCTTCATTATAACAGGATGACAATGTTACAGAAATGTTAATGGATTGAAGCATCTTTCAATCATTCTTCATTATAACAGGATGACAATGTTACAGAAATGTTAATGGATTGAAGCATCTTTCAATCATTCTTCATTATAACAGGATGACAAAGTTACAGAAATGTTAATGAATTGAAGCATCTTTCAATTATTCTTCATTATAACAGGATGACAATGTTACAGAAATGTTAATGGATTGAAGCATCTTTCAATCATTCTTCATTCCAATAAGATGACAATGTGGAAAAAAATGTCAATGGATTGAAGCATCTTTCAATCATTCTTCATTCCAATAAAATCACAATGTGGAGAAAAATGTTAATGGATTGAAGCATCTTTCAATCATTCTTCATTCCAATAGGATGACCATGTGGAGAGAAATGTCGATGGATTGAAGCATCTTTCAATCATTCTTCATTCCAATAGGATGGCCATGTTATGGACATACATGTCAATCTAAATGCAGCATCTTTCAAACATTCTTTAATCCAATCAGATGACCATGTTACAGAAGTGATGATGAAATGAGGCATCTTTGAAACATAGAAACATCACCAACGAGAACCATCACTACACTTTACGATGGGCAACAGATTTCCTAAGATTTCCATGTAAGCATTTTCATAAAACAACAGACAAATGAAGATCTAGTTTGCATACTAAACTGCCTTGAAGACACTATCATCAGGATCACATCTGAACATACTAACGGATACTGAGAACCCTTGTTGGCACCCATAGGATAAGTGACATGGGCTCAACAAGATGCTCCGTTTCTAGTACAGATGAGAAAAACTAAACATACACAGTCTCCAACACCTGCCATTGGTCTGTGAAAGGTCAGGGTCATCTCGTGTTGTAGAGCTGAATGCACAGAGGAATAAGTGGCCAGTCTTTGCCTCTCTTAGCGGATGACAAAACGTGTTGGCACCATGATGTCACAGACCAATGGCTGGAATCTGATTTGGGACAATGTTTTAAAAATTAAGATCCCAGAGCACCCACTCACCCATGTGCCTTTAGACTTCCTTCTCTTACACTATCTAGATTTTTTTCTAATCTCTAATTTTCACTAATTAGTATTAACACTGACGAATTCATAATCATATCCACACTTAACTGTAATGCCCTGATGGTTTCCCCCTTCGGTCTCACTTCTTAATAAAAAAAAACAAGACATCAAAGTAAATTGTTAAGTAGCAAACATCAACTAAAACATGTGTGTATTCACAAGAAGACATCAACTTTAGCACCATGAGAATATGCCATGTGGGACAACACAAACATTACAGACATTTAAAACAATGTTACCCCTAGGTGAATATGAAGCCCGAAGACTCAAATAATAGCTCACACAATTTATTGCCTGGCATAATTTACTGCATCTCGTCAGATTCATGCTACAGAAGTCACATGATATCAGCTCAGGCAAAATGATCATCTGTGCAGTGTATCGTTTGTGGCTTCAATGTTCAAACACAAACCCACATCACACAGACAATGATATGCCGTATTTGCTGCTGACAGCACAAAGCATTCAGAACTACAACATAGGACTGTCACATAAATCAAGCACACACTCACACAAATCAAGCACACTCACACAAGTCAATCACACCCTCACCCAAGTCAAGCAGACACTCACCCAAGTCAATCACATACTCACTGAAGTCAAGCACACAGAAGAAAATAAAGTGTGTGTAACTCAGCCAAGTGTAGAAGTGGCAGTGATTCTAGAACTATCCCCAGACTCGCTGCTTCGTGATGCCTGAAATTCTTGACTGCTGTGCTGGAAAACAACACTGATCTGATTTCTATAGTTGGCATGTCTGGTCAAATTGTTTATGTTGTGTACGATCAAACTGTTTGTGTTGTCCGATGGAACTGTTTGTGTTGTGTCTGATTATTTTTTTAATTGTCCCCTAAAATTGTTCACTTCATTGAAGATCTAAGCTAGAAGCAAGCAAAATTACACAGCTTAGAAACGGTAGGCCTTTATGAATGTAAATATATGAAAACGCAATCAAGTTCATCGTGTGATTTGACAAGCCATCAAATAGCAAGCAACAAATGTGTGTAAGAAAACAGCAAATATCTCCAGCCTAATCTCACGCTAATAATAGTCACCTTTCACAAGACCAGCAAACAGATCAGCAACCAATCTTATCAGGACAAAGTCAAACATATTTCAATATTTGTAACATTATTTCAGCACACAACAGTCACACATATTACCTAACAACAGCCATGCAGCACACAGAAAAATAATAAAACAGTAGACAACAGCCACAAACAGCACATAACAGCCAAACATATCAGCAGCTTTACCTAAGCATAAATATGTCAAACATACATGTCACCGTATCCCACAATCAAACATATTTGTCACTGTATCCCACAATCAAATATATTTGTCACTATATCCCACAATCAAACATATTTGTCACCATATCCCACAATCAAACATATTTGTCACTGTATCCCACAATCAAACATATTTGTCATTGTATCCCACAATCAAACATATTTGTCTCTGTAACACAATCAAACCCAATCACACAGACCCTTGCCATACCTGTGGTGGGAGACTGGGCACTTACAGGTTTGTCCAAAATGCAACACAACTGCTTCAAACAACACCCAACCCAACACCCACCCACACACACACAAATGTCACCTGTGGAAGCTTCAAGCATACAAAAACACACACAAATGTCACTTCCGGAAGCTTCAAGCATACAGACACAAGGCAATATAACTCTGCTGCTACTGTCAGCCAATCTCCTCTCATTATTTCTCATTTTACATTCTTCTGTTCTTGTTGGAAGGACCCCTGCATGTTGCTGTTACACACAATATCACAGTCCATATGAATCACTTTTATGTCTGAATAGTGCTGTCCAAATTGGTCGGTACCTGGCCACTAGGGACAAAACAATGGGCTTCTGTAAGCAGGTGATGAGTGAAAATCATCATCACTGCACACTGAACAGGTCCACATGCGCTCCCATCTCCTACTGGACATCTCTGCCAGCGTGTGTCGACTGATTGTACTAGTTCTGTGTTGATTAACCAAAGGTCTTGTGTCCTTGAGAAAGTTCATGTCTGGCAGCTCCCCGCTTCACAGCCATCTCCCTCACTCTGGGCAAGGAAACAGATTTCCAAGAGTCCTTAAAGTCATCTGTTTGTCCTGCATCTCTTATGGCATTGATGATGTCTAGCCCATCCATTACCCTTCCCTCTTTGATCACCACCATGTCCGCCAAACAATTGGAGGATTCATGCCTGAGTGCCCTGGTTCATAGAGGAAAGTTAGCTGGATTCATTGTGAGGTGGTAAGTGTGTTGAGCCACTCATGTCATATAAGGTCAGTCTGGACCCTGTTAAGCATGTTCATTGAGTCGCAGAGTATGCATGTGGATGTGAGGGAAGAGGGGTGTGAGACAGGAATGAGGGGTGTGGATGTGAGGGATGAGGTTCTGTGGATGTGAGGGATGAGGATTTGTAGATGTGAGGGATGAGGGTGTGTGGATGTGAGGGATGTGGATGTGAGGGATGTGGATGTGAGGGATGGGGGGAGTGTGAATGTGAGGGATGAGGGTGTGTGGATGTGAGGGATGAGGATGTGTGGATGTGAGGGATGAGGGGTGTGGATGTAAGGAATTAAGGGGATGGGCGTGAGACTGAGGTGTGTAGATGTGAGGGATGAGGGTGTGTGGAGGCAAAGTCTGTCTGTAAAAGGAAGAACAATGTGAACTACTAAATTCTCAGGACAAACAGGAACAAGGCTAACACAATGTTCAGACATCACACTAACATAATGTTCAGACATCACACTAACATAATGTTCAGACATCACACTAACATAATGTTCAGACATCACACTAACATAATGTTCAGACATCACACTAACATAATGTTCAGACATCACACTAACATAATGTTCAGACATCACACTAACATAATGTTCAGACATCACACTAACATAATGTTCAGACCTCACACTAACATAATGTTCAGACCTCACACTAACATAATGTTCAGACATCACACTAACATAATGTTCAGACATCACACTAACATAATGTTCAGACATCACACTAACATAATGTTCAGACATCACACTAACATAATGTTCAGACATCACACTAACATAATGTTCAGACATCACACTAACATAATGTTCAGACATCACACTAACATAATGTTCAGACATCACACTAACATAATGTTCAGACATCACACTAACATAATGTTCAGACATCACACTAACATAATGTTCAGACATCCATCCATCCATCATGTGCCATGCCGGTAAGCGTGGGCGGTCATGTTCTGCCATCTCACTCGATCAACAGAGTCGTGGATCAGTTCCGTGTTTTTGTCTCGACCATGCCACAAGGCCAAGCCATCCAGATACTTGTTTCTAGGTCTTCCCCTTGGTCTGTTCCCCTCGATCTTACCAGTTGTCACCAAGTTCTCCAAATCATTTCTTCTCATAACATGCCCAAAAAATTGTGACTGTCTACGTCTAATGTCTCTGATCAGTTTACGATCTTCATTTGTTTCTTGAAGGACTTGTTCATTGGTCTTTCTGGCTGTCCATGGTATTCTTTGCATTTTCCTCAGAAACCACATTTCTACAGCCATCAGATATTTTTCAGTTCAGACATCACACTAACATAATGTTCAGACATCACACTAACATAATGTTCAGACCTCACACTAACATAATGTTCAGCTCTCACAATCTCAAGGCTAACACAATGTTCAGCTCTCACAATCTCCTGTCAGACGCCAGCAAAGATTGACCAAATGACTGTAATTATGCTCACTTCCTTCTGCGTATTTTGAATCTTTTATAATAACATAAACACTAAATATACCTATATCATAAGCACTAAACATACTTGCACCAGAATAACATAAACACTAAACATACCTGGATCATAAACATTAAGAATAATTGCACCAGAATAACAAACTCTAAATGTGCCTGCATCATAAACACTAAAAATACTTGCACCACAACAACATAAACAGTAAACATACCTGCACCTTAAATTGACCACACCAGAGGTCTAATCACTAGAAATCGTGGGCATTAGTGGAATATACACAAACTTTATGTACACAGCTTAGGACATATTTACTGCACATATTCATTGCAAAATTGTGAATTATGGCAAGGGATTCATGTGGCAAGGTCTCCAAATTGGCATTTATCACTGTAGATGTGAGTGTCATATGAAAAGCTACATATGAAAAGTGACATACAAAAAGTGCTATACATTGACAAGTTAAGACTGTTAGTGGTGTAATTAAATTACTTTAAAAAAAAAAATAACATAAAGCTCAATTTCTGGTGGGCTGGGGGAGGGGAAAATAAGATCATAATGCATGAAGTAAAATGCAAATGGAGATCAGTAAGTAATACAGATGAACGATAATATTAGAATATCTAAAATGCACCACGATAATTCGTTACTGACATAAATATTATGTTCAATTGTAATGAAGTTATAGAAATAACTATCCAAGAACTCATAAAACACATATATTGTATGTTGGCAAACTGAAGCATCACATATATTGGATGTTGACAAACAAAGATCACAAACATTCTGTGCAGGCTCAGACTCCACAAACTCAAACCAGACTTCATAATCTCAAGCCAGACTTCATAATCTCAAGCCAGACTTCATAATCTCAAGCCACCCTTCATAAACGCAAGCCAGACTGTAATCTCAAGCCAGACTTCATAAACTCAAGCCAGACTCCACAATCATAAGCCAGTTTCCACAATCTCAACCGATTACCCTTCTCAAATCACCCTAACATTAAAATACCAACTTAATTCACCATACCAATTTAACTGTTTATGCCCACCATATCACAGCATTTTTGTATCCACAAACCAAATTACCGTCTAAAATAAACAATATTACCTTCTATAGTAAATCAAATTATCGTCTAAAGTAAACAACATTACCTTCATACCGTTATATTATCATCCCAAGACTCACCACTATATTTCCGTCTCAGTACACCATATCAAATTACCTTATCACATGTTTACATTGTCACATGTTTACCTTGTCACATGTGCCACATTTATTTACCTTCTGCTGCCAAATATTTCAGGACATGTCTAATGACAGTCATATAATCATAAGTTGACATAATTATAAGTTCATACAATCTTATGTTGACATAATCAAATGTTCACACATTCATGTTTACATAACCAAATGTCCACACAACATAATCAAATGTCCACATAATCATATGTAAACATAATCAATGCTCACATAATCATGTTCACACAATCACATGTTCACACAATCATATGTAAACAATATAATATGTTCACATAATCACTTGTACACATAATCATATGTACACTTAATCATATGCTGGCGTAGTGTTTTAAATTAATGTAGCATGCACTAAGATACACAGATTATCACAAATACATACTCTGTAAGTATAAATATTTCATAATAAGTAGATAGTGAAATACGTGCTCATATACTTGTACACAAACATGTGTGCAGGACACAAACACACACAATGTATGTACACACACTCACACACATACTAATATGTGCACATAAAACATGCATGATTGTACAAATCAACAAAAATGGACAGTGGAAAACATCAGCTGTACAAGAGTAGAATGACAAGTGACAGAATGGATGTTGCAGCTAGAAAACCTTCATCAGAAGATTAAAAAAAAAAAAAAACAAAGAAAAAAGACACAACAAGACACCAGTACAACTCATATTAAAAATACCACAAACAACGTCACTCAGTCTGCTTTTTTTAGTTAGTTGCATATCCTGTAAGGACGTTGCAGTCAACGCCAGCATTTATTGGCTGTTTGTAGCAAGTTTTATATTCAGTAGTTTGACATTGCTTTTTGAATGATCAGCACTCATACCACTGTATGAAAATCAGTACATGTCAGTCTGCTTCCAAATCGCCCGCAGCTGTTTCTAACACGGTATTCAGGATTGTGAATTGCGTTCGTAGCCCCTTTGCCACAGCCTCACCAGCCTGCTTATTGTGTCTATAATTATGCTCCCCTGTGTGTCCTTGTGTCTATCTCTTTCCCTCATCTCCTATGAGTGTTGAGCAATACCTGTGAATTGACTTTCCCTGTTATTACAATGGCCTCAAGGATTTTCTCGCGACTGATATTTCTCTGTATTTAGTTGCAGATGACAAAATGTCAGTGAAATATCAACAGCATGCCATTCTACTTTAATTATGGTTGACTTAACAGGCAAGAATTTGAAGATCTCCAGAATATGAGAACAAAAATAAACATACACTTTACACTTAAATATATGAATAGTTGATAAACACACACTCCAGACTCTAATATATTAACAATTGATAAATCTACAGTCAAGACTCTAATATATTAACAACGGATAAACATAAAGTATACACTATAATATATTCCCAATGGAAAACTTACAATAGACTCTAATATATTAACAGCTGATTAACATGCACTCCAAACTCTAATGTATTAACAATTGAAAAATATATACTCTAGACTCTAATATGTTAACAACGGATAAACTTACACTTCACATTATAATATATTAACAGCTGATAAATGTATCTGTGCAGATGATAAAATACACTCTAGACTCTTACGCATGTAAAGATGATAAACATACATTCTATACTCTAATATATGTACAGATGATAAATGCGAGTACCAGACTTTAATTTACATTTATGTTTACATAAATGTTGTTAATGTGTTTTCTCATTTTACGAAGAACACACATGTGTGCAAACAAGTATGTTGACACAAGCGTATGTTAACTGGAACAATGTTGACTGAAGTCTATGTTACTGGAACAATGTTGACACAAGTCTATGTAACTCTTAAAATGTTGACGCAAGTCTATGTAACTGATACAGTGTTGACACATGTCTACGTAACTGATACAATGTTGACACAAGTCTATGAAACTGATACAGTGTTGACACATGTCTATGTAACTGATACAATGTTGATACAAGTCTATGAAACTGGAATAATGTTGACACACGTCTATGTAACTGATACAGTGTTGACACATGTCTATGTAACTGATACAATGTTGACACAAGTCTATGAAACTGGAATAATGTTGACACAAGTCTATGTAACTGATACAATAATGACACAAGTCTATGAAACTGAAATAATGTTGACACAAGTCTAAGCTACATGTTGACACAAGTCTATGTTACAGATAAAACTCAAAAGCCAACCAACCCACTGAATTCAGTCCTGACACTCTCCCAGGCAGAGTCTACCTGGCAAAGAACATATCGACAGTCATGTGTCCATCTGTTGGAGATGATATGTGGGCTAACAGAACTTGTTAAAGAACATTTCAATGATATAACCACGCTGAGAAAAACACAGGGCTACCCCTACAACAGAGTGATAATACACCTGCTCTTTGCTGTGAACCTCTATAATAGAGTGGTAATACACCTGCCCTTTGCTGTGAACCTCTGTAATAGAGTGGTAATACACCTGCCCTTTGCTGTGAACCTCTGTAATAGAGTGATAATACACCTGCCCTTTGCTGTGAACCTCTACAACAGAGTGATAATACACCTGCCCTCTGCTGTGAACCTCTATAATAGAGTGGTAATACACCTGCCCTTTGCTGTGAACCTCTGTAATAGAGTGATAATACACCTGCCCTTTGCTGTGAACCTCTATAATAGAGTGGTAATACACCTGCCCTTTGCTGTGAACCTCTATAATAGAGTGATAATACACCTGCCCTTTGCTGTGAATCTCTGTAATAGAGTGGTAATATACATGCCCTCTGTTGTGAATCTCTATAATAGAGTGGTAATACACCTGCCCATTGCTGTGAACCTCTTAGATTCAATCCGCTGTGAGATATCTTATTCACTGACAGTGTAGTGTGAAATTACCTTCAGTAAAAAACGGACACAAAGTAGGTCTGTACCCCATGGATAATAAGCTCATTAATGATTTATTCAAACTCAAGATAAAAGATAATCAATGGTTTATTAACTCCCAGGATAAAAGATAATTAACAGTTTATTAAACTCCACAATGACAGATAATCCAGTTGTTTACACTTCAGGATAAAAAATAATCAATGGTTTATTAAACCCTAGGATAAAGGACAATGATTTATTAAACCCCATGTAACAGATAATCAATCAGTTATCAGTTATAAGTTGCGGTATCTTCATTGCACTCCGGACATGTCCATAGGTGCTCAGATCCTCCCCCCAGCATATGCATCAGCGTCCGGTGGCTAATAGTGCCAGTTCTGTGTTGGTTGACGAGGCACCTCGTTTTCCCGATGTACTTCTCACGTCTGGCAGTGCCAATTCTTACACCCAAGTCTTTCATCCTGGACAGCGATGTGGAATCACTGACGTCAAAGTCCTCTGTTCTCGTCATATCTTTGAGGACGTTAATAACATCGGCACGATCCATGGGCTGGCCATCTACAGGGGGTGCAGAGCCAGCCAGTTTGTCAGCTCGTTCATTTCCCTTGACTCCCGCATGTCCCGGGACGAAGATGAAGGTGACTTTGCGGACAACAGACTTCCGCAGCAACTCAGTCCACTGTCTACGTACAGATCCAGCTTCGACCTTCTGAATCATGCTCATTGAATCACTTAGTACACACACGTTGGTATAATGCTGTGATTCCAGCCATATGAAAGCTTGTGTAAATTCCATCACCTCCATCGTCATGCTGCTCGTGGTCATAAAGTGGGCACCACTGGATTCTTGAACGGTTCGGCCCGCTGAACGGGCTGTAAATGCCCACGCACTTCTCTGCTGCTTTACAACAGATCCATCTGTATAAATGAGCACTTCGGGGCTATCTGAGTGTTCATAGATGAGCGCGTTAACCTCTGCATTGACAGCGGCAGGGTTCTGCTCTCTGCACCGTCTGTCGAGTGTGATAATGCAGGAGAAAGTGCACTTAAAAGCTGGAGGCACCGCCACCCATTCCTTGCCGGGGTTGATACTGGTAAGACTGCAGACCTGTCTGACGACATCTTCCGCCCGACCCATCCATAATTTGCCCCTCTTTAGCCTGTCACACTTTTCTCTGAATATAGCGTCATGCAGAGGGTGCTGCTCATCTGCACTTATTTTTAAGTATGCACGAGCTCTCCAGATCTTGATCCTGTGTTCCATTGTCTTGAAGTCAAGGAGGTATCTCATTGCTACACAGCTGGTGTCTCTCGTGCAGCCCAAAATGATGCGCATGGCTTCGTTTTGTACCTTTTCAAGTCTTCCAATCTGTGTAGGGCTGACAGTGAGGATGGCCAGGGCATACTCGATGCGTGAAAGCACAAGTCCTTGGAACAGAAGTATTAGCAGTCTTTGCTTGATATTGGCAGTCGCCATGACTCTCATTGCTGACAATCCTTTTCGAGCTTTCGTTATGACATAATCGACATGATCTCTGAAGGACAGACTACGATCAAGCCTCACGCCAAGATATGTCATTGACTGGGTTCTACTCAAAATGCTCCCATCCATTCATACTGCCGGCATGTCTGTTTTCACAATATGGTTGTTTAGGGAGAAACATGTAACCGATGCCTTTGCAGGGTTGACAAAGGCATCGGCTTCAGCACACCATGAGGAAATTCGATCTAGTTCGCCCTGCATATCATTGGCAACCGCCTGTCTATCTCGACCCTGTCGATACACGAGGATGTCGTCAACGAATGACAGAGTCCTACCCCTCTCGTCCAACTGTTGTTCAGTGTTCAGCACCGTATACACATTGAATAGTACTGGTGACAGTGGTGAACCCTGCGGCAATCCTGGACATATCGTTATCGGCTCAGAAGACCAACTCCCGCATCTTAGCACCACCTTCCTTTGGAGCAGAACTGCAGCTATCCATTGTACAAGGTGAGGGTGCACTTTCAGTCTGAGGAGGGTTTGCATCAAGTGCTCGAAAGATACTCTATTATATGCGTCCTCTAAGTCTATGGCGGCCGCACATGTCTCTTCTCTGACCTGAAATCCTTCATAAACATCTTGAGCAAAGACCGCCGCATTCAGCCATGACTCTTTGTTGCGTCTGTATCCTCCAAGTGTGGGCGGGAAGCAGCTGAGTTGTTCCAAGTCACAAGCAAGTCTGTGTGCTACAATTTTCTCCAGTAGCTTGCCAGCAGTGTTCTGCATCGTAATGATTCTGTAGCCGCTTATATTGGAATGGTCTTTGTTCGGTTTTGGCAGCGGCAGCAAGTAGCTGTGTAGCCATTCTTCTTTGATCTGACCCCTCTGGATACTGGTGTTTCTTTGATGCCCCAGTTCTTCCATGTCATCCTCTGATATCACCAGAAGGTCACCATATCGAATGCCGCCTGGGGCGGTGTTAGGTGATTTCTTGAGCATCGCATGCACTATCTCAGCTGTGGTTATCCATTCATCGTCTGTCCCGACCCCCTCACACAACTGAGAGAGTGTCGTTGTGGTCCTCTGTCTGGCGGGCTCGTCTTTCTGGTCAGTCTGTTCTATGTAGCGTGCAAGAAGGGCCTTACCTTTATCCGCATCCGACTTTTTCCATGTGAGGTCTGTGCCTTTAAAGTCTGGAATACCCCTACGTTGTGCATCACCGTTCATGCTCTTATGGAGGCGCCAGAATGTCGTAAGAAATCGCTCGGAGCACACCTTCCTGCAGAACTCGTCCCATTTCCTGTTTGGCGCAGGATTTGAATAAAGTCATCGTCCTATCGACCTCAGTCTTCAGGTTCGCCAACTCAACATGTGGCATGTTAGCCTTTCTGGCCTTTTGCCAGTCTTTGATAGCCTGCCTCTTTCCCAGCCATGCCTTCTCGACCTCTCCATTCCACCTTGGTGGCTGCAACCATCTTTCTTGTCTCCTGCGGGAGGAAGTTAGTTTTCTTCTTCTGATCTTGCTTATGGCGTCTTGACCAGTGTTTTCGTACGGGAAGGCATTTGTCTTGTTTCTTTGACTCATGGCCCTGTCTTTCTTGATCAGGATGACACAAGGGTAGTGGTCACTATCGTGGTATCCCAGTGTGCCCCACCGGCACCTTGGTGCGATGGTGGGCGATACCAGAGCCAGGTCAATGACGCTGTCAGAGTCACCTGGTCGAGTGGCTATTCTAGTGACCTTCCCATCATTCAGACAGATTAGGGCAGCAGATGCCAGGGCATCCTCCAGATCTTCTCCCTGTCTATTGGTGATGCAATTCCCCCATTGACTGCCTCTGGCATTGAAGTCCCCACAGTAGATGATATGCCTTTCATCCATATCGAACAAACTCTGCCATTGTCGCACTTCGACCTTCCCATTTCGCGCATAAACGTTCACGATTACAAGCTGCACTGGCGTCATTATTCCTAATGCCTGCACTTGCAGGGTGTCACTGTTCCAGGAAGACATATCGATCTCAGACACTAGTATGTTGTCGCGGACCAGAATGGCCTGTCCGAGATGCCGCCTGTTAAAGAATCCCTGAAATCCCGCGACATTGACTGTTCCGTCGCCGAGCTGTGTTTCTTGTAAGACTACAATATCGTTTCCGTAGAGTAGTTTTTCAAGAATGGGTCGGCGTTGACTAAATGATGCACAGTTCCAGTACAGTACTCGAACGTTTCCGATACCCAATCTGTCACATTTTAAACGCCTTCTGTGTGCGCCTGCCCTCTTCCCACGCTGTGTCCTTGTCGGTCATCTGGTCGTCATGTTAGGCTTAACTATCGCCACCGGGCGCCTATGATACGCCGAAGGAAGTCCGGGCGCGCGTGCACGAACTCCGTTGTTATGGTCCGAACTCCATTTCACCACGAAAAACACACTTAATCCATAAACATTTCGGAAAATAATCTGAAGATAATCAATGATTTATGAAACCCTAGGATAAAATATAATCATCAATGATATTTTTAAACCCAGATAAAAGATAATCAATGGTTTATTACACCCCACAATAAAAGATAATCAATGGTTTATTACACCATACAATAAAAGATAATCAATGGTTTATTACACCCTACAATAAAAGATAATCAATGGTTTATTACACCCCATAATAAAAGATAATCAATGGTTTATTACACCCCACAATAAAAGATCACCAATGGTTTATTACACTCCACAATAAAAGATCATCAATGGTTTATTACACCCTACAATAAAAGATAATCAATGGTTTATTACACCCTACAATAAAAGATAATCAATGGTTTATTACACCCTACAATAAAAGATAATCAATGGTTTATTACACCCCACAATAAAAGATCATCAATGGTTTATTACACCACATTGTAAGAGATCATCAACGGTTTATTAAGCCCCAGGATAAAAATTAATCAAGGTATCCTTAGACCCCAGGGTAAAAGAGTAGGGAGATTATTTTTTCCCATTTGAACTCAAGCATAGTTCACAGTGCACTGATTTTTGTGTGTGGATTAGCTTTCCCTATTACCAGTGTCCCTCGCCGTCAAGTGAACCTACTCTGACTTCTGAGGCACTTGTAATTTACATCCCCAAGTCAAGGACAAGAAGTCAAATTGACTGGAGAAGGGGTTGAACCGCTACCTCGCCATCAGCACATCAGAAGTTTAAAAGCGAGCACTCTTCTAAATTCAGCCATATGTACTGCTACTTGTAAATGTGAAACCCTTGACAGAGGAATACTGATATACTACTACATGTATGTAAAAGACAGGAAGAATGTATCCTTACCACCCATAGTACAAGTGTCAGAACACACATACTACCAACATCAGCACAAACATACTGGTGATAAGCAGCACTGAAAGCACATACACACATATCATAACTAAAACATGACTGATGTATTGCGTAGTTAAACAGAACAATTAAAATGGAAACAGATTATAAAATAACTATCAGCTGCAGTTGATTAATGTCACTCTGAGAGCCTCCTCAAGACAAGCGTGCACGGAGACTGGCTTGAATGGTTGTGAACTAAACAGGATCACAGATAAGAGTTTGCCTGGTGGGTGGGTTGTCCACATCTGTTGGGGTCTCCGTCTGGTACTACTGGAACTGGCTAGATGCTCACAGCGTGAGGAGACTTGACTTGTTCTCCAACAGACTGTCCAGGGCCAGAAGACAAGGTTGATCTCCCACATGGTCACTGAGTGATGATGCTGTTTGCCTTGGCTGCTGGAGATGACCACAAAGATGTAATGAGAATGGGAGTTCTCATAGCTTGAGAAGAGAAATAAATATTTCAAAATGATACAAGATAGCAGAGCCTGGTTCTAAGACGCCGTGCCATACGTTCTAGGCCATTACGCAGACAATTGTTTGGTTTCTGTTTTAGTGAACTGGGCTGAGCAAGGAGTCTGGCTGTTTGGAAAAAAAAAAAAAACTTTTGCCTCAAAGAGAACTGAACATAAGAACACTGAGATATGGGGGTAGAGACAGAGATGGGATGACTGGAGGTGATAAGACAGAATGAGAAGAGAACAGAGTATAGAGAGAGAAAAGTTGGTGGGTTGTCCACATCTGTTGGGGTCTCTGTGTGGTACTACTGGAACTGGATAGGTGCTCCCAGCGTGAGGAGACTGATTTGTTCTTATGTTCAGTTCTCTTTGAGGCAATAGTTTTTTTTTTTTTTTTTTTTTTTCAAACAGCCAGACTCCTTGCTCAGCCCAGTTCACTAAAACAGAAACTAGGCAATTGTTCTCCAACAGACTGTCTAGGGGCCAGAAGACCAAATATGGGTTTGTGGGGAGAGATGAGAGAATGTAGAGAGAGGAAAGGGTAGGTAGAGAGTAGAGTGACTGGAAAGAGAGGAATGGGTTGGTAGAGAGTAGAAAGAAGAGAGGGTGGAAAGTAATAGAATTCTGCAGAGACAGAGAAGGTAAAGGAGAGAAGGCAGTGTCAGAGGGAGAAGGAGAACGAGAGGAAAAGATTTAAAGAGAGAAGAAGAGTGACAGAGAAAGAATTATAGAAGAAATGATTAATCAGAGAAGCGAAGAAACAATTTAGAGGGAAGCAGAGGGAAATATTTAGAAAGGGAAAGATTTCAACAGCGAAAGAGAGGGAAAGATTTAGAGAGGGAAGGAAAGGAAAATAGAGCAAAATATTTATACAGGTAAGAAGAGGGAGATATATATAGAGAGTAAAGGAGAAGGAAAGAGAGGGAAAGATTTAGACCTGGATAGAGAAGGAAAGAAGGAGAAGAGCAGATTTTGAGAGATAAAGAGGATGAAAAGCGGGAAACATTTTGAGACAGAAGCAGAATGTCATATAGGGAAAGATCCCTGTCTCTAGCTAAATCTTTCCTTCTCTTCTAATCTCTTCCTCTCTCTAAAGCATTCTCTCTTTCACTCCCCTCCTCTCTCTAAATCTTTCTCTCTCTTTCACTCTCCTCCTCTCTCTAAATCTTTCTCTAAATCTTTCTCTCTCTCTCTCTCTTCTCCTCTCTTTAAATCTTTCTCTCTCTTTCACTCTCCTCCTCTCTCTAAATCTTTCTCTCTCTCTCTCTCTCACTCTCCTCCACTCTCTAAATCTTTCCTTCTCTTTCACTCTCCTCTCACTTTTAAAATCCGTTCCTCTTTCACTCGCATGTTCTTTTTAAACATAATCTGTTCAAATTTTTCCCTCTTTGTCACTCTGCTTCTCTCTAAAAATGGGTCCCTGTCATTCTGGGTGAAATGAGAGAGGTGAGGGGTGAAAGAGATGGAAAGATGTAGGGAGAGTGAAAGAGAAATACAGATTTTGAGAGAAGAGAGTATGAAAGATAGAGAAATATTTTGAGACAGGGGAGTGGGAAAGACAAACAGAGAGGAAGAAAGCTGAAGCAGAGGAAAAGAACGAGAAAATAGGTCAGAAGAAGGAAGGAGAGTGAAAGAGAGGGGACATATATATAGAGAACAAGACTGTGATATAGAGAGAGGAGAGTAAAAGAGAGGGGACATGTATAAAGAGAATGAGACTGTGATATAGAGAGAGGAGAGTAAAAGAGGGGGGACATGTATAAAGAGAATGAGACTGTGATATAGAGAGAGTAAAAGAGGGGGGACATGTATAGAGAGAATGAGACTGATACAGAGAGAGTAAAAGAGAGTGGACATGTATAAAGAGAATGAGACTGTGATATAGAGAGAGTAAAAGAGAGGGGACATGCATAGAGAGAATGAGACTGTGATATAGAGAGAGGAGAGTAAAAGAGGGGGGACATGTATAGAGAGAATGAGACTGTGATATAGAGAGAGTGAAAGAGAGGGGACGTGTATAGAGAGAATGAGACTGTAATATAGAGAGAGTGACAGAGAGGGGACGTGTATAGAGAGAATGAGACTGTGATATAGAGAGAGAGTGAAAGAGAGGGGACATGTATAGAGAGAATGAGACTGTGATATAGAGAGAGGAGAGTAAAAGAGAGGGGACATGCATAGAGAGAATGAGACTGTGATATAGAGAGAGGAGAGTAAAAGAGGGGGGACATGTATAGAGAGAATGAGACTGTGATATAGAGAGAGTGAAAGAGAGGGGACGTGTATAGAGAGAATGAGACTGTAATATAGAGAGAGTGACAGAGAGGGGACGTGTATAGAGAGAATGAGACTGTGATATAGAGAGAGAGTGAAAGAGAGGGGACATGTATAGAGAGAATGAGACTGTGATATAGAGAGTGAAAGAGAGGGGACATGTATAGAGAGAATGAGACTGTGATATAGAGAGAGTGAAAGAGAGGGGACATGTATAGAGAGAATGAGACTGTGATATAGAGAGAGTGAAAGAGAGGGGACGTGTATAGAGAGAATGAGACTGTGATATAGAGAGAGTGAAAGAGAGGGGTCGTGTATAGAGAGAATGAGACTGTGATATAGAGAGGGGAGAGTAAAAGAGGGGGGACATGTATAAAGAGAATGAGACTGTGATATAGAGAGAGGAGAGTAAAAGAGGGGGGACGTGTATAGAGAGAATGAGTCTGTGATATAGAGAGAGTGAAAGAGAGTGGACGTGTATAGAGAGAATGAGACTGTGATATAGAGAGAGTGAAAGAGAGGGGACGTGTATAGAGAGAATGAGACTGTGATACAGAGAGAGTGAAAGAGAGGGGACGTGTATAGAGAGAATGAGACTGTGATACAGAGATAGTAAAAGAGAGGGGACATGTATAGAGAGAATGAGACTGTGATATAGAGAGAGGAGAGTAAAAGAGGGGGGACATGTATAAAGAGAATGAGACTGTGATATAGAGAGAGGAGAGTAAAAGAGGGGGGACATGTATAGAGAGAATGAGACTGATACAGAGAGAGTAAAAGAGAGTGGACATGTATAAAGAGAATGAGACTGTGATATAGAGAGAGGAGAGTAAAAGAGGGGGGGGGGGACATGTATAGAGAGAATGAGACTGTGATACAGAGAGAGTAAAAGAGAGGGGACATGCATAGAGAGAATGAGACTGTGATATAGAGAGAGGAGAGTAAAAGAGGGGGGACATGTATAGAGAGAATGAGACTGTGATATAGAGAGAGTGAAAGAGAGGGGACGTGTATAGAGAGAATGAGACTGTAATATAGAGAGAGTGACAGAGAGGGGACGTGTATAGAGAGAATGAGACTGTGATATAGAGAGAGAGTGAAAGAGAGGGGACATGTATAGAGAGAATGAAACTGTGATATAGAGAGAGAGTGAAAGAGAGGGGACATGTATAGAGAGAATGAGACTGTGATATAGAGAGAGTGAAAGAGAGGGGACATGTATAGAGAGAATGAGACTGTGATATAGAGAGAGTGAAAGAGAGGGGACGTGTATAGAGAGAATGAGACTGTGATATAGAGAGAGTGAAAGAGAGGGGTCGTGTATAGAGAGAATGAGACTGTGATATAGAGAGGGGAGAGTAAAAGAGGGGGGACATGTATAAAGAGAATGAGACTGTGATATAGAGAGAGGAGAGTAAAAGAGGGGGGACGTGTATAGAGAGAATGAGACTGTGATATAGAGAGAGTGAAAGAGAGGGGACGTGTATGGAGAGAATGAGACTGTGATATAGAGAGAGTGAAAGAGAGGGGACGTGTATAGAGAGAATGAGACTGTGGTACAGAGAGAGTGAAAGAGAGGGGACGTGTATAGAGAGAATGAGACTGTGATACAGAGATAGTAAAAGAGAGGGGACATGTATAGAGAGAATGAGACTGTGATATAGAGAGAGGAGAGTAAAAGAGGGGGGACATGTATAGAGAGAATGAGACTGTGATACAGAGAGAGTAAAAGAGAGGGGACATGTATAGAGAGAATGAGACTGTAATATAGAGAGAGTGAAAGAGAGGGGACATGTATAGAGAGAATGAGACTGTAATATAGAGAGAGAGTGAAAGAGAGGGGACATGTATAGAGAGAATGAGACTGTGATATAGAGAGAGAGTGAAAGAGAGGGGACATGTATAGAGAGAATGAGACTGTAATATATATAGAGAGAGTAAAAGAGAGGGGACATGTATAGAGAGAATGAGACTGTGATAGAGAGAGAGAGTGAAAGAGAGGGGACATGTATAGAGAGAATGAGACTGTGATATAGAGAGAGAGTGAAAGAGAGGGGACATGTATAGAGAGAATGAGACTGTAATATATATAGAGAGAGAGTAAAAGAGAGGGGACATGTATAGAGAGAATGAGACTGTGATATAGAGAGAGAGTGAAAGAGAGGGGACATGTATAGAGAGAATGAGACTGTGATATAGAGAGAGAGTGAAAGAGAGGGGACATGTATAGAGAGAATGAGACTGTAATATAGAGAGAGAGAATAAAAGAGAGGGGACATGTATAGAGAGAATGAGACTGTGATATAGAGATAGTGAAAGAGAGGGGACGTGTATTGAGAGAATGAGACTGTGATATAGAGAGAGGAGAGTAAAAGAGGGGGGACATGTATAGAGAGAATGAGACTGTGATACAGAGATAGTAAAAGAGAGGGGACATGTATAGAGAGAATGAGACTGTGATATAGAGATAGTGAAAGAGAGGGGACGTGTATTGAGAGAATGAGACTGTGATATAGAGAGAGGAGAGTAAAAGAGGGGGGACATGTATAGAGAGAATGAGACTGTGATACAGAGATAGTAAAAGAGAGGGGACATGTATAGAGAGAATGAGACTGTGATACAGAGATAGTAAAAGAGAGGTGACATGTATAGAGAGAATGAGACTGTGATACAGAGATAGTAAAAGAGAGGGGACATGTATAGAGAGAATGAGACTGTGATACAGAGATAGTAAAAGAGAGGAGACGTGTATAGAGAGAATGAGACTGTAATATAGAGAGAGTGAAAGAGAGGGGACATGTATAGAGAGAATGAGACTGTAATATAGAGAGAGTGAAAGAGAGGGGACATGTATAGAGAGAATGAGACTGTAATACAGAGAGAGAGTGAAAGAGAGGGGACATGTATAGAGAGAATGAGACTGTGATATAGAGAGAGAGTGAAAGAGAGGGGACGTATGTAGAGAGAATGAGACTGTGATATAGAGAGAGAGTGAAAGAGAGGGGACATGTATAGAGAGAATGAGACTGTGATATATAGAGAGGAGAGTGAAAGAGAGGGGACATGTATAGAGAGAATGAGACTGTAATATAGAGAGAGTAAAAGAGAGGGGACATGTATAGAGAGACTGAGACTGTAATATAGAGAGAGTAAAAGAGAGGGGACATGTATAGAGAGAATGGGACTGTGATATAGAGAAAGTGAAAGAGAGGGGACATGTATAGAGAGAATGAGACTGGGATGTAGACAGGGTGGGGCGTGGAGATCTATTGAAAAATGTCTGTTCCAGACAAAACAAAACACACACACACAGACACGCATACGCGCACACACACGTACCACAGAAAAAAGTGACAGCCACATTAGATGCTTTTACGACATCCTGCCATCACATAACTCCACTTTAGTTTCCATTTTGTCGTCTGCCCCTTCAGCCCAGGTCTGGGAGACTGTCCCCTTCCCCCAGTCCGGGACACCACGTGTCGCCAGGGCCAATACTTAATTGGAAACGATTGACGGCAAGCTGGGGTCCCTCGGCAATTTGGGAGCCCTCGTCTTGAATATTAAGACATAAATTCATCTACAGAGTCACCTGCCCCCTAACTGCTGCCTGGACTGGTTGGGATGGAGTCGATGCTAGGGATGTGGTATTGAGGAAAGGGGGTTATTTTAATTCGGTATCTGTCGTGTATGGCCATGGTTTGAGAGAGAGAGAGAGAGAGAGAGAGAGAGAGAGAGAGAGGGAGGGAGGGAAGGAGAGACAGTGTATGTGCATATGTGTATGTGTACATTTGTGTAAGTGTGAGTGTATCTGTATACACGTGTTTATGTATGGGTGTGTCTGTATGTGTACACGTGTTTATGTATGAGTGTATCAAATTGTGTACATGTGTTTATGTATGTGTACACGTGTTTATGTATGAGTGTATCTGACTGTGTACATGTGTTTATATATGAGTGTATCTGATTGTGTACACGTGTTTACGTATGTGTACACGTGTTTATGTATGTGTACACGTATTTATGTATGAGTGTATCTGATTGTGTGCATGTGTTTATGTATAAGTGTATCTGATTGTGTACACATGTTTATGTATGTGTACATGTGTTTATGTATGAGTGTATCTGATTGTGTACATGTGTTTATGTATGTGTACACGTGTTTATGTATGAGTGTATCTGATTGTGTACATGCGTTTATGTATGAGTGTATCTGATTGTGTACATGTGTTTATGTATGTGTACACGTATTTATGTATGAGTGTATCTGATTGTGTACATGTGTTTATGTATGTTTCTATCTTTAGGTGTACATGTGTTTATGTATGAGTGTATCTGATTGTGTACACGTGTTTACGTATGTGTACACGTGTTTATGTATGTGTACACGTGTTTATGTATGAGTGTATCTTATTGTGTACATCTGTTTATGTATAAGTGTATCTGATTGTGTACACGTGTTTATGTATGTGTACACGTGTTTATGTATGTGTACATGTGTTTATGTATGAGTGTATCTGATTGTGTACATGTGTTTATGTATAAGTGTATCTGATTGTGTACACGTGTTTATGTATGTGTACACGTGTTTATGTATGTGTACACGTGTTTATGTATGTGTACACGTGTTTATGTATGTGTACACGTGTTTATGTATGTGTACACGTATTTATGTATGAGTGTATCTGATTGTGTACATGTGTTTATGTATAAGTGTATCTGATTGTGTACACATGTTTATGTATGTGTACACGTGTTTATGTATGAGTGTATCTGATTGTGTACATGTGTTTATGTATGTGTAGACGTATTTATGTATGAGTGTATCTGATTGTGTACATGTGTTTATGTATGTGTACACGTGTTTATGTATGAGTGTATCTGATTGTGTACATGTGTTTATGTATGTGTACACGTATTTATGTATGAGTGTATATGATTGTGTACATGTGTTTATGTATGTGTACACGTGTTTATGTATGAGTGTATCTGATTGTGTACATGTGTTTATGTATGTTTCTATCTTTAGGTGTACATTGTTTTATGTACGTATCTGTACATGTAGTGTGTGTCTGTTTGTATCTGTATGTGTACATGTGTATATGTCCACGTGTTTACATGTGTGTATGTATATGCATATTGCAATGTGTATGTACATCATCATCATCCAGTGCCTTGCCAGCTGGCGTGGGCGATCATGCATCTCCACTAATTGCGATCTCCGATTCGTGTGTTGTCTGCCTTCCGTGCCATGACACAAGACTCAAGAATCTTCTCACGCTGTCTTCCTCTACGTCTCTTTCCGTACATCTTTCCGGTTGTCACGACATGTTCCAGTTTTTTTTTCTTTTCATAACGCGCAACCCCCCCCCCCCCCCCCAAAAAAAAAAGGACCATGATTGCCTTTTTCTGATGTTTGTGATGATAAGTAGTCTTCGCGACTTAGCTTCCCTCCAAATATCCAGATTGTTCATTTTGGCTGTCCAATTAATTTTCAGCATTCTTCTATTAAACTACATCTCCAAGGCTTCCGTGGATTCTTTTCGCCCGTTTACCAAATATCCATGATTAGCAGCCTTATGTTAAAACTGTCTCCATGTAAGACGCAAGAACTCTCTATCTAACTTTCAAAGACAGTGACGTATTGCACGAAACGTTCTTTATTTGATAGAATGCAGTTTTCACTTTTCCTATTCTGTTCTTTATCTCAGTGATGCATCTTCCATCTGATTTTATCCATGTGCCTAGTTATCTGAATTTCTGCACTTGCCCCAAAATAACGTCATTTACTTTAGGCATAACTTGTTTCTTTGATATCACCATGACTTCTGTCTTTCTGTGTATATGCGTATGTGTAATGTATGTGTGTAGTCAGGCAGGCAGGTGTGTATATGTGCACATATTCGTCTATATGTGTGTGTGTGTCGTCGCCTGCTAAGTGAGCGAGATATTGGCCTCGGCCGACACATTGTGATATTTATTTCACATTACAATCCCATAGCAGGAAACTACTAGGAAATTAGTTTTAACCTAATGTACTAACTTTGTGAACTGGGACATTAGTTTAACATAATGTACTAACTGTGTGAACTGGGACATTAGTTTAACCTAATGTACTAACTGTGTGAACTGGGAAATTAGTTTAACCTAATGTACTAACTGTGTGAACTGGGAAATTAGTTTAACCTAATGTACTAACTGTGTGAACTGGGAAATTAGTTTAACCTAATGTACTAACTGTGTGAACTGGGAAATTAGTTTAACCTAATGTACTAACTGTGTGAACTGGGAAATTAGTTTAACCTAATGTACTAACTGTGTGAACTGGGAAATTAGTTTAACCTAATGTACTAACTGTGTGAACTGGGAAATTAGTTTAACCTAATGTACTAACTGTGTGAACTGGGAAATTAGTTTAACCTAATGTACTAACTTTGTGAACTGGGACATTAGTTTAACCTAATGTACTAACTGTGTGAACTGGGAAATTAGTTTAACCTAATGTACTAACTTTGTGAACTGGGACATTAGTTTAACCTAATGTACTAACTGTGTGAACTAGGAAATTAGTTCAACCTAATGTACTAACTTTGTGAACTGGGACATTAGTTTAACCTAATGTACTAACTGTGTGAACTTGGAAATTAGTTTAACCTAATGTACTAACTGTGTGAACTGGGAAATTAGTTTAACATAATGTACTAACTGTGTGAACTGGGACATTAGTTTAACATAATGTACTAACTGTGTGAACTGGGACATTAGTTTAACCTAATGTACTAACTGTGTGAACTGGGACATTAGTTTAACCTAATGTACTAACTTTGTGAACTGGGACATTAGTTTAACCTAATGTACTAACTTTGTGAACTGGGACATTAGTTTAACCTAATGTACTAACTGTGTGAACTGGGAAATTAGTTTAACCTAATGTACTAACTGTGTGAACTAGGAAATTAGTTTAACCTAGTGTACTAACTTTGTGAACTGGGACATTAGTTTAACCTAATGTACTAACTTTGTGAACTGGGACATTAGTTTAACCTAATGTACTAACTGTGTGAACTGGGAAATTAGTTTAACCTAATGTACTAACTGTGTGAACTGTGAAATTAGTTTAACCTAATGTACTAACTGTGTGAACTGGGAAATTAGTTTAACCTAATGTACAAACTGTGTGAACTAGGAAATTAGTTTAACCTAATGTACTAACTGTGTGAACTGGGAAAATAGTTTAACCTAATGTACTAACTGTGTGAACTGGGAAATTAGTTTAACCTAATGTACTAACTGTGTGAACTAGGAAATTAGTTTAACCTAATGTACTAACTGTGTGAACTGGGAAATTAGTTTAACCTAATGTACTAACTGTGTGAACTGGGAAATTAGTTTAACCTAATGTACTAACTGTGTGAACTGGGAAATTAGTTTAACCTAATGTACTAACTTTGTGAACTGGGACATTAGTTTAACCTAATGTACTAACTTTGTGAACTGGGACATTAGTTTAACCTAATGTACTAACTGTGTGAACTGGGACATTAGTTTAACCTAATGTACTAACTGTGTGAACTGGGAAATTAGTTTAACCTAATGTACTAACTGTGTGAACTGGGAAATTAGTTTAACCTAATGTACTAACTGTGTGAACTGGGAAATTAGTTTAACCTAATGTACTAACTGTGTGAACTAGGAAATTAGTTTAACCTAATGTACTAACTGTGTGAACTAGGAAATTAGTTTAACCTAATGTACTAACTTTGTGAACTGGGACATTAGTTTAACCTAATGTACTAACTTTGTGAACTGGGACATTAGTTTAACCTAATGTACTAACTGTGTGAACTGGGAAATTAGTTTAACCTAATGTACTAACTGTGTGAACTGGGAAATTAGTTTAACCTAATGTACTAACTGTGTGAACTGGGAAATTAGTTTAACCTAATGTACTAACTGTGTGAACTGGGAAATTAGTTTAACCTAATGTACTAACTGTGTGAACTGGGAAATTAGTTTAACCTAATGTACTAACTGTGTGAACTGGGAAATTAGTTTAACCTAATGTACTAACTGTGTGAACTGGGAAATTAGTTTAACCTAATGTACTAACTGTGTGAACTGGGAAATTAGTTTAACCTAATGTACTAACTTTGTGAACTGGGACATTAGTTTAACCTAATGTACTAACTGTGTGAACTGGGAAATTAGTTTAACCTAATGTACTAACTTTGTGAACTGGGACATTAGTTTAACCTAATGTACTAACTGTGTGAACTAGGAAATTAGTTCAACCTAATGTACTAACTTTGTGAACTGGGACATTAGTTTAACCTAATGTACTAACTGTGTGAACTGGGAAATTAGTTTAACCTAATGTACTAACTGTGTGAACTGGGAAATTAGTTTAACCTAATGTACTAACTTTGTGAACTGGGACATTAGTTTAACCTAATGTACTAACTGTGTGAACTGGGAAATTAGTTTAACCTAATGTACTAACTTTGTGAACTGGGACATTAGTTTAACCTAATGTACTAACTGTGTGAACTGGGAAATTAGTTTAACCTAATGTACTAACTTTGTGAACTGGGACATTAGTTTAACCTAATGTACTAACTGTGTGAACTAGGAAATTAGTTCAACCTAATGTACTAACTTTGTGAACTGGGACATTAGTTTAACCTAATGTACTAACTGTGTGAACTGGGAAATTAGTTTAACCTAATGTACTAACTGTGTGAACTGGGAAATTAGTTTAACCTAATGTACTAACTTTGTGAACTGGGAAATTAGTTTAACCTAATGTACTAACTTTGTGAACTGGGAAATTAGTTTAACTTAATGTACTAGCCTTGTGAACTGGGAAATTAGTTAAACCTAATGTACTAACTGTATGAACTGGGAAATTAGTTTAACCTAATGTACTGTGTGAACTGGGAAATTACTTTAACCTAATGTACTAACTATGCGAACTGGGAAATTAGTTTAACCTAATGTACTAACTCTGTGAACTGGGAAATTAGTTTAACCTAATGTACTAACTTTGTGAACTGGGAAATTAGTTTAACCTAATGTACTAACTTTGTGAACTGGGAAATTAGTTTAACTTAATGTACTAACCTTGTGAACTGTGAAATTAGTTAAACCTAATGTACTAACTGTATGAACTGGGAAATTAGTTTAACCTAATGTACTGTGTGAACTGGGAAATTACTTTAGCCTAATGTACTAACTATGCGAACTGGGAAATTAGTTTAACCTAATGTACAAACTCTGTGAACTGGGAAATTAGTTTAACCTAATGTACTAACTTTGTGAACTGGGAAATTAGTTTAACTTAATGTACTAACCTTGTGAACTGGGAAATTAGTTTAACCTAATGTACTAACTGTATGAACTGGGAAATTAGTTTAACCTAATGTACTGTGTGAACTGGGAAATTAGTTTAACCTAATATACTAACTTTGTGAACTGGGAAATTAGTTTAACCTAATGTACTAACTTTGTGAACTGGGAAATTAGTTTAACCTAATGTACTAACTGTGTGAACTGGGAAATTAGTTTAACCTAATGTACTAACTGTGTGAACTGGGAGATTAGTTTAACCTAATGTACTAACTATGCGAACTGGGAAATTAGTTTAACCTAATGTACTAAGTGTGTGACCTGGGAGATTAGTTTAACCTAATGTACTAACTCTATGATCTGGGAAATTAGTTTAACCTAATGTACTAACTGTGTGAACTGGGAAATTAGTTTAACATAATGTACTAACTGTGTGAACTGGGAAATTAGTTTAACCCAAGATACTAAATGTGTGAACTGATAAATTGGTTAAACCCACTGTAGTAATTATGTTCCAAAAGTTTAAAGTAGTAGTTGCTTATAAGAGATGGATTCAACCAGCATTCGCTAACTGTCCCAACCATTGTGATCACGTGGGTTGCTAGCTGTCCCAGCAGAACAAAAGCAAATGTGATCTAGTGGGTTATGTAACACCTGTATGGCACAGGAAAGGTTGCAGTAACTACCACGATCGAATGGGTTCATGTAAACCCATACTGGGACATCGGGTGATACCAGAACGCCAGCCGCGCTGCCCCACATCAATGTCAGGATTAATGAAGTCAAATTTACTGCAGCACTTGACGAAGAGCTGCACAATCAGAAGAGATTTCATGCCCCAACACTCCAGAAGAGCGTCCTGCCCATCAAAGCAAACCCTCCTCTCTTGGCCCCTCTGGCCCACGTCTAAGTAGGCCCTTACCCCCACATCACGGCTTTCGCTGATTTATGTCCATCTGTTTTGCTTTGTTTGCCAATGCTACTCTCCTAGCCTTTTGTTTTTTTCTTCTTGAGCCGATGAAGACGATTTATTTAAAATATGACGAACGCAAGCAGAGTCCCCGTCCCTTTGTAGAGGCAAGCCTGCACGCTTAAGAAACCAACAATCCACAACTTGTAACAAGGGGGGGAACAACTGATAGGCTCAATATTCCCCGAATCATCGGCCACGTCCTGACCCAATCAGAGGGAATGATTTACGACCTGGGGGGATCCCCGAGCTCCGAGTGCCTCCCATATGGGCACAAAAGGACAATATGGAAGGCCTCTAAATTTCAGATTACTGCCAGGCGAAGACAGGGCCATTAGCTCTCGGGGTCCATCTGGTGTCATACACTAGGTTTTATTATCTAGGACAAACATTGCATTAAAATTGTGTTTTGTTCCCCCGAATTGTCTTTCCTCTTCTACACTAGGATGTAGAGATAACTTAGGTTTGTAACAGACTGTCTCCACATACATAACTAAGGTCACAGAGAGTGTCACGGGGAATCTAACCATATCCTCGGAGGGAACCGAATCTCTTCCCTCAGGGATCATGTTTTAATGGAACCGAAATTTTGCCTCACAGGAATCTAAAAGAGAACCAAACCTTTTCCTCACAGAAATATAAAGAGGAACTGAACCTTTCCCTCACAGAAATATATAGGGGAACCGAACCGTTCTCTCACATAAATAGAACGGGGAACCGAACCTTTTCCTCACACAAATATAAACTGGAATCGAACCTCTGGACTCACAAGTTGAACCCTTTCCTCGCGAGGAATCGAACCAGTCTCTCCCGCAGGCGCCCGGTATACTATTAGCCCAAACAACCATCTCTTATTCTCCCCCTTCTTCCTTTTCGTCATGACCACCAGTAACTTTCCAATGTCTTTTCTATTTGTCTTTCTTGTCGTTTTCGTCTTACTATGCCTTTCGTATTTTAATTTACGCACAGGCCCTAAACAATCCTATACAAACGGCTCCTCTTGTTTAGTTATCTCATGTAGTTCCTTACACGTGTTCCCAGTCTCCCATCTATTGTAGTTTTTTTCCATGTGTTCCCATCTCTTGTAGTTCCTTCCATGAGTTCCCATGTCTCCCATCTCTTGTAGTTCCTTCCATGTGTTCCCATCTCTTGTAGTTCCTTCCATGAGTTCCCATGTCTCCCATCTCTTGTAGTTCCTTCCATGTGTTCCCATGTCTCCCATCTCTTGTAGTTCCTTCCATGTGTTTCCATCTCTTGTAGTTCCTTCCATGAGTTCCCATGTCTCCCATCTCTTGTAGTTCCTTCCATGTGTTCCCATGTCTCCCATCTCTTGTAGTTCCTTCCATGTGTTCCCATCTCGTGTAGTTCCTTCCATGAGTTCCCATGTCTCCCTTCTCTTGTAGTTCCTTCCATGTGTTCCCATGTCTCCCATCTCTTGTAGTTCCTTCCATGTGTTCCCATCTCTTGTAGTTCCTTCCATGTTTTCCCATGTCTCCTATCTATTGTAGTTCCTTCCACGTGTTCCCATCGCTTGTAGTTCCTTCCATGTGCTCTCATCTCTTGTAGTTCCTTGGATGTGTTCCCATCTCTTGTTGTTCCTTCCATGTGTTCCCATCTCTTGTAGTTCCTTCCATGTGTTCCCGTATCTTGTAGTTCCTTCCATGTGTTCCCATCTCTTGTAGTTCCTTCCATGTGTTCCCATGTCTACCATCTATTGTAGTTCCGTCCACGCATTCCCATGTCTTGTAGTTCCTTTCATGTGTTCTCATCTCTTGTAGTTCCTTCCATGTGTTCCTATCTCTTGTAGTTTCGTCCATGTCTTCCTATCTCTTGTAGTTCCTTTCATGTGTTCACATCTCTTGTAGTTCCTTCCATCTGTTCTCATCTCTTGTAGTTCCTTCCACGTGTTCATATCTCCTGTAGTTCCTTCCATGTGTTCCCATCTCTTGTAGTTCATTCCATATGTTCCATGTCTCCCATCACTTGTAGTTCATTTCGTGTGTTCCCATGTTGTGTAGTTCATTCCATGTGTTCCCATCTCTTATAGTTCCTTCTATGTGTTCCCATCTCTTGTAGTTCCTTCCATTTGGTCCCAACTCTTGTAGTTCCTTCCATGTGCTCTCATAAGTTGTAGTTCATCCCATGTGTTCCCATGTCTTGTAGTTCTTTTGCACGTGTTCCCATCCCATGTAGTTCATTCCATGTGTTTCCATCTCTTGTAGTTCCTTGCATATGTTCCCATCTCTGTAGTTCCTTGCATGTGTTCCCATCTCTTGAGGTTCCTTCCATGTGTTACCATCTCTTGTAGTTCCTTCCATGTGTTCCCATCTCTTGTAGTTCCTTCCACGTGTCGTGTTCCCATCTCTTGAGGTTCCTTCCATGTGTTCCCATCTCTTGTAGTTCTTTGCGAGTGTTTCCATGTTTCCAATGTATTCTCCGTGCGTTTGTATTGCCATCTCAATATTATTTGTGTGTTATTTGTGACCACACAGTACTTGTAAACCACACAGTACTTGTAAACCACACATTACTTGTAAACCACACAGCACTTGTAAACCACACAGCACTTGTAAACCACACACCACTTGTAAACCACAAACAATTGTGTTTAACTGGTTTAACTAGTACACGGTCAATGTAGTTCTATTGCAGACACTGCTGTTGGTGTCAGATGTTAGGTTGTCACACATTCTAGGTCACGACATATGAGACAGGGTGTCAGGTCATCACACATTCTAGGTCACGACATATGAGACAGGGTGTCAGGTCATCACACATTCTAGGTCACGACATATGAGATAGGGTGTCAGGTCATCACACATTCTAGGTCACGACATATGAGACAGGGTGTCAGGTCGTCACACATTCTAGGTCACGACATATGAGACAGGGTGTTAGGCCGTCACACACATTCTAGGTCACGACATATGAGACAGGGTGTCAGGTGTTAGGCCGTCACACATTCTAGGTCACAACGTATGAGTCAAGGTGATCAATCCCTTTCCTCGTCTTGCCTTCCCACACAATTCTCTGGTACCCATGTCACGTGGCTCGGTCGACCCCCAGAGCCTAGCCTGCCTTTGGTACCCATGTCACGTGGCTGGGCCGACACCCCAGCGCCTAACCTGCCTTTGGTACCCATGTCACGTGGCTGGGTCGACCCCCAGAGCCTAGCCTGCCTTTGGTACCCATGTCACGTGGCTGGGCCGACACCCCAGCGCCTAACCTGCCTTTGGTACACATGTCACGTGGCTGGGTCGACCCCCAGAGCCTAGCCTGCCTTTGGTACCCATGTCACGTGGCTGGGTCGACCCCCAGAGCCTAGCTTGCCTTTGGTACCCATGTCACGTGGCTGGGTCGACCCCCAGAGCCTAGCCTGCCTTTGGTACCCATGTCACGTGGCTGGGTCGACCCCCAGAGCCTAGCCTGCCTCAGCTGGGAATTGAACCCGGACCTCCCGGGAAGGTTTACCCGATCAACAACAAAAACAGAAGTCGGATGTGTCGGCCTAAAGGCGCAGCATCTCAGCTCCGCTGTAACCAGGCGCAACGCAATCACATCCGGGAAAAGACTCCGGATGAATGCAGAAGAAGAAGATGAACCCCGACCTCTGTAATGGCAGACTAGCGGACTAACCGCCATGCTACAACGTTCACTGTTTATATGTTGCCATCATTCGTGTACATCTGGGGTTAGAATTATATTGTAACAAGACAGAGACTATGGTCGTCTTGAAGAATATATAAATACTGTACCACAATGTAATATACGAGTTCTCCTTGTTGTTGTTGTTGTTGTTGTTGTTGTTGTTGTTGTTGTTTTTGTTGTCCTCCACTTAAGCAGTTAGGCGTCTTGGAGAGGGGTTATTGAACTTCCAGTACCTGTGACCTTTCATCTAATTTCCCCCGTGATTCATGAGCATGTTTCTAAATCTCCTGCCGGTTTGCTAGACCTGTTATAGGTACCTGACCTACTCGACCGTATTCGAGTAATTGGGAATATTCTTAAGCGAATCGATACAAATATCCAGTCATAACATCTGATGGAAGGTGCCTTGAAGAGATTAGAATCAGAATCCCTACGGCAAAAACAGCCTTTTGTAAGATCGACAACAAACAGACCAATACAAATAAGTCAATTGCAACGAGAAAAATAGTGTTGAAGTGCTACATAGAACCCGTACCTGTGTATGGATGTGAGGCATAGACAATAAGAATTCACTCTGGAAAACATCTAATGGCAGTGGAAATGTGGTTTCTGAGGAAAATGCAAAGAATACCATGGACAGAGAGAAAAAACCAATGAGCCAGTCCTACACGAATCAAATGACAACCATGAACTGAGTGAAGAAATTAGACGTAGACAGTGAAGATTTTTAGGCATGTTATGATAAGAAATAAACTGAGAACCTGGTGACAACTGGCAAGATGGACAGGAAAAGAACAAGGGGAAAGCAAAGATGTAAATATCTGGATGGCTTTGCCACGTGGCATAATCGAGGCAAAAATTCACAGCTGATCCACAACTCTAGTGATCGTGTGAGATTGCGAAACATTGCCGCCCACGCTTATCGGCATAAGATACGATAATAATGATGATGATGACGATGATTGCCCAATATCACCTACGGGTTAATGTTACGTGTTTTGATTATTTAAGTGTTTAAGTACTCCCATTTGTCTTTACTCTCACGTACAAACACATACGCGCGCGCATAAAGAGAAACTAGTGGAAGAACAGAAATCAGTGCTTCTCATTTGTGCGGTTCTGGTATCGCGTGTACTAAAGACATGCTCGGCAAATTGCAGCCCGTGATGGAGAAGTCTGTCTTGCCTTCCCATTCGTCATGTCCACAAGTACAGGGTGAGCTGTGACTATTTCTTGATGGCAGTCAGGGATGAAGTGGTGAAACTGTTGTGTCTGGGCACGGTAGAATTGCTAGCGTGTGGACCAGAAGACATCAGTTTCACGTCTAGAAGTGGCGCTAATGTCTGCTATTGAGTGGCGGTGCTGACACATTAGCGAGCATGAATCTTCTTGTGATGAAGTGGGAGGGCGGGTGATGATTTGGGGCCACGTTTGTACCGGTGAACCTTCCTTGGGGATTCGCCATTTTTCACTGGAGAAATACTGGCGTACTAGTTTGGGCCTCTCTGTACTGAATCTGATTACCCATACATTCACTCACTTACTGATTACTTCCGTCCATCTAGGATCTTACGATTAGCTTACCCTACCCTCTGTCTATCTCGCTATGTAATTTAGTGAGTTTGCCCTGCCGTAGAAGATGAGTGTCCTCCAGCCATTGCAAAGTTACACAAAGGACCGTTTCTCACACCATGTAGATACTGGGCACAAGGTCTTAGATCCATATTTTTAGACCAACCGGCACTGGATTAGAGATGAAATCAATATTACGCAGATGGCCTGAACTTTTCGGGTAATGTCCTGGTACTCATGTTAAGTTGGAAGCCCAGGTCAACGGGAAAAACTCCGCTTCGAAGGAGGTTAGAATACATGACCACCACGTTGGAAGGCAAGCGTGCTAGGCCCTGATCTACCGCGTCTGCCCCTCCAATCATGCATCTGTATGTACCATGGGCAGACAGAAAAACCTATGAACAAGTCCTTCAAGAAACAAATGAAGATCATAAACTGATTAGAGTCATTAGACGTAGACAGTCAAAATTGGTTGGGCATGTTATGAGAAGAAATGAATTGGAGAACTTGGTGACGACTGGCAAGATCGAAGGGAAGAGACCAAGGTGAAGACCGAGAAGTAAATACCTGGATGGCTTGACCATGTGGCATTGGCGAGACCGGAACACGGAACTGATCTACGACTCTGGTGATCGAGTTAGACGGCAGAACATGACCGCCCACGCTTATCGGCATGGCACATGATGGATGATGGATGGATGTACCAGGCCTGTGAAGGCACCAGTACACAATCTAGCAGTCAAGCTGGGGAGTCGTTCCACTGAATGGGACAGCTAAATCTGCACCGTCCAGCCCCGTCTTGCTACCTGGCTTACAGAATCGGGCACGGAAGGAGCCAGAAATTCTGGAAACGTCCAATGGAGGTAGACATGTAAGTCAGTAATGGATTCCCACGGTATAAAAGACATCCACTGCCACAATCAGGCATTATTTTTAGCCATGACCTCTTATTAACACTAATCCATTTCAAATTAATTTCCGAAATGAGGCAGATTCGGTAACGGAATTATTAATCTGAGGCTTGGATGAGGCCCTAATTATAACTTCGCTTACGAGGTTAAACGGCGCAGGAGACATGGAAAATGACCTACCGACAATCTGGTAGAATCCTTACAGAGGACGCCTCAATAATTGCCTGGCTCTTGCGTGCTACATACTGTAAGGCGGGTAACTAAGATGGGGCTGGATGGTGCAGATTGAGCTGTCCCTGTCTGTGGAATGACTTCCCAGCTTAACTGCTACACTGTTTACTGGTGCCTTCACGGCCCGGTACATATATGAGTTAATTGTATACACCGGTGTGTTTTCATTAATTCAATCACGTATTCTTTCATTGTGCTGACTCATTGATCATTCATTTATTCTTTGATTAATTTATTGATTTTTAAATTATTTCATTCATTCATTCACTCATTCTTTGATCATTAATGAGTTTAATTAAGTTATTCATTCTTCTCTTGATTAATTTATGAATTCACTAACCGATTCCCCATAAAGTTGTTAATTCTTTCCATCCATTGATTTCACGATTCACGCAGAGACAATCTCTCCTCTTCTACACAATCTCACCTGTTCTACACAATCTCACCTGTTCTACACAATCTCACCTGTTCTACACAATCTCACCTGTTCTACACAATCTCACCTGTTCTACACAATTTCCCCTGTTCTACACCAGGTTGTGGACGCGTCGTATGGTCTACACTTTTATTTTGACCCATTGGTCTTAAAGCCGCGTGGCCTAGTCGCTAGCGCACACGCGAGATGAGATGTTTGTGTCTGACCTTGCTGGACATAGAATAACTAAGAGAATAAGGGTCTGAACACCTACCTCATCATACAGTGTGCACTGAAGCCTTGGAGGACACTGAGGTGGTATCATCGCCGTCGCTGGCACTCAACTTGTCCAACTCCTCCGCTGCCAGCTCTGCCCTCTCCTTCAGCACCATCTGATATGCAATCTCAAATGCCTCGCCCAACGTGAGGATGATCTCGCCAGCAAGTTCCTGGGGATGCAACCAGAGGACAGTCAATATCAGAGAGTCTACGTGGCCAGACATCGGCACGGACTACATACACAGTGTAGATCAGAATATATCTGTACATAGTACACCATCTATCAAATGTAGGCATACAAGGTTGGCAGTATTTGTTGTCGATCAGCACAGGCAACAGTACTATACAACATTACTTGCTAGAAAGCAGTAGCTAGATAAGTAATTGCTACACAACTACACATTCTATAAAACAACGCAACTTTACTTCAGTACTTGATAGAAAGTAGTGCTGTGCTAGACAGCATCGTGTGCTAGAAAACAGAACTAGGCTACATCATTTGCTAAATAGCAGAACTAGACAGTATCACTTGTTAGAAAGCACAGCTTAGACAGTATCACTTGTTAGAAAGCAGACTTAGACAGTATCATTTGTTAGAAAGCACAACTAGACAGTATCATTTGTTAGAAAGCACAACTAGACAGTATCATTTGTTAGAAAGCAGAATTAGACAGTATCATTTGTTAGAAAGCAGAATTAGACAGTATCATTTGTTAGAAAGCACAACTATACAGTATCATTTGTTAGAAAGCAGAATTAGACAGTATCATTTGTTAGAAAGCACAACTAGTCAGTATCATTTGTTAGAAAGCAGAATTAGACAGTATCATTTGTTAGAAAACACAACTAGACAATATCATTTGTTAGAAAACACAACTAAGCACAACTAGACAGTATCATTTGTTAGAAAGCACACCTAGACAGTATCATTTGTTAGAAAGCAGAATTAGACAGTATCATTTGTTAGAAAGCACAACTAGACAGTATCACTTGTTAGAAAGCAGAATTAGACAGTATCATTTGTTAGAAAGCACAACTAGACAGTATCATTTGTTAGAAAGCACAACTAGACAGTATCATTTGTTAGAAAGGACAACTAGACAGTATCATTTGTTAGAAAGCACAACTAGACAGTATCATTTGTTAGAAAGCATAACTAGACAATATCATTTGTTAGAAAGCACAACTAGACAGAATCATTTGTTACAAGGCAGAATGAGACAGTATCATTTGTTAGAAAGCACAACTAGACAGTATCATTTGTTAGAAAGCACAACTAGACAGTATCATTTGTTAGAAAACAGAATTAGACAGTATCATTTGTTAGAAAGCACAACTAGACAGTATCATTTGTTAGAAAGCATAATTAGACAGTATCATTTGTTAGAAAGCACAACTAGACAGTATCATTTGTTAGAAAGCACAACTAGACGGTATCATTTGTTAGAAAGCACAACTAGACAGTATCATTTGTTAGAAAGCACAACTAGACAGTATCATTTGTTAGAAAGCATAACTAGACAATATCATTTGTTAGAAAGCACAACTAGACAGAATCATTTGTTACAAGGCAGAATGAGACAGTATCATTTGTTAGAAAGCACAACTAGACAGTATCATTTGTTAGAAAGCACAACTAGACAGTATCATTTGTTAGAAAACAGAATTAGACAGTATCATTTGTTAGAAAGCACAACTAGACAGTATCATTTGTTAGAAAGCATAATTAGACAGTACCATTTGTTAGAAAGCAGAATGAGACAGTATCATTTGTTAGAAAGCACAACTAGACGGTATCATTTGTTAGAAAGCACAACTAGACAGTATCAGTTGTTAGAAAGCACAACTAGACAGTATCATTTGTTAGAAAGCACAACTAGACAGTATCATTTGTTAGAAAGCACAACTAGACAATACCATTTGTTAGAAAGCAGAATTAGACAGTATCATTTGTTAGAAAGCACAACTAGACAGTATCATTTGTTAGAAAGCACAACTAGACAGTATCATTTGTTAGAAAGCACAACTAGACAGTATCATTTGTTAGAAAGCAGAATTAGACAGTATCATTTGTTAGAAATCATAATTAGACAGTATCATTTGTTTGAAAGCAGAATTAGACAGTATCATTTGTTATAAAGCAGAATTAGACAGTATCATTTGTTAGAAATCATAATTAGACAGTATCATTTGTTTGAAAGCAGAATTAGACAGTATCATTTGTTAGAAAGCACAACTAGACAGTATCATTTGTTAGAAAGCACAACTAGACAGTATCATTTGTTAGAAAACAGAAATAGACAGTATCATTTGTTAGAAAGCAGAATTAGACAGTATCATTTGTTAGAAAGCACAACTAGACAGTATCATTTGTTAGAAAGCACAACTAGACAGTATCATTTGTTAGAAAGCAGAATTGGACAGTATCATTTGATAGAAAGCACAACTAGACAATATCATTTGTTAGGAAGTAGGATATGTGAGCTAACGTGAATATATGTGAGCTAACGTGAATATATGTGAGCTAACGTGAATATATGGGAGCTAACGTGAATATATGGGAGCTAATGTGAATATATGTGTATGTAAACACCATTAGACAGGTACTATTCTGCAACCACATAAGACAAGAGCCAGCGGTGAAATACGAGTGTCGTTCCCGATATATTCTCGACAATAGTCAAGACGCTACCGCTCTACCACGCACGCTTCGCTAAGAACGAAAACCTAATTAGAAAGTTGACAAATAATAAAAAAAAAAAAAAAAAAACAGGGTTAGACAAAAACCGAGGGCAAGCATGTCCTGTATTAGAATCTGGGCTCCATGGAGCAGACTGAGAGACGTGAGAACAAGATGCTGGCGATTGGTGTGGCGTTGCCGAGACAGCCGGACACGGCGCTGGACTGTGAATTCTACTGTCGAATTTTCTGTGGGATTGACCGCTCAGATGACCCAAGAAACAATGGGACCAGCGCTGGAGACAACAAGACTTTTATTTGTGCCCAGATCGTGGACATGGGCCGGCGTTGACATGACGATTCACCGAACTTCCGCATCTATGCGCTCAATTGTGTGGGCCATGGAAGACATGGCCAGGACCCGCGGGTTCCCACACGCACCTACTGCCAGCCAGTGGCTCATTCTTCATTTATTTTATCGTGCTAATTTCCTCATCCTCATACCCACAATGGAGACCGAAGTGGCTTTGAACTATGGCGTGTACCCAATGATCGAAACGTGCCGGGTTCACATCTAGTTTCGGTCAGTAGTCCCCGGACAGTTGTATACGAGCTTAAATTTATGATGTAATACCGCCCTTTTCCAGGTTATCTCTGGAGCTGAAGCCTAGTTGCCTCTGACCATGGCCAAACGCACGAGGTCCCGTATGCGCCTTACACAACTTTACAATCATTTGTACATGGTAAAGGGCAGGCCGTAAAGGCCGGTGTCGTGACACAACTGCAAATTGAGAAAACCTACCTACATCTACCTATTTTATAGTATCTCTCCAAGCGGAAATACTGTAATGTAAACATCTAAATACTTTGCTGACTAGGTGAGTTATCCATGACTGTCTATTGCCTTGTGTTAATCTCTGCTTAGTATGCTTAACCCTGTCCCTGCCTGTTGACACATTCATCTATTCAATCCTAGTTCATTCATTGAACTTAATAATATAATATACTTCAGGACTTGCTCATTAACTCCGTATTTAAAACCCAAAGAACTTCAGTTGAGTGAAAACCCGACCTCACGACACTCGGGAAATTTCCACACGTGCTCGGTCCTCATTAGCACCGGCTAGCGAAGAGCCCCAATATTAATGATAAAGCAAAGAACTACGTGTGATCTGCTTCCCTCCGTGTTTATGAGGTATCGCACTGTGTGCTATTACACTGTTCATGTTCAGCCTAAACATGCCACAGAAATCTGGCTATGTATTTGAACACACAGTAAAGTAAGTTAGCCTCTGCGGCTTATGGGCAGTACACACCGAGTCGGGAATTCGAAATCAGCCGCAGGCGATTTGGAGGCAGGCTGCCTTACGTTGATTTGGATGGTATGAGCGTCGGTCGTTCAGAAAGCAGTGGTAAATTTTTTCCCCGCATATCCTATTACAGGACACCGCTGTCAACACCAGCATTTTACCGCTGTTGTTGATTTCTTGGCAAGATTACGCTCAGTAGTTTGCCATTGCTTTTTGAGCGGACGGCTCACATATCCCGTAAGCAACGGGCGCGGCGAAAACCTCTACTGATTCTCGCGCAGCTGCGTTTGCTCACGTGGATAAATGGGATTACGGAGAAAGTCACTAAACCCTAGGCCAGGGAGACCGGCACTGGTAAATTATTGAACGTAAAAACGGACTAGTAAATCATAAGCAACAGAGCATGCTGGGGTTGACTGCGACGTCCTGTAAAGTATATGCAAATTCTGCTACTTTAAAAGAAATGAACCTGCGAGGTTTCAATCCAGTTATATCCAACTTTATGCCGGTGTAGGGGCTGAACCGCCTACACCGCCATCAGCGCACTGGAAGTTTAAGACCGACAGGTCTTATATGAACACGCTAGACAACAAGAAGACAGTCTCGAAGCTGACGCGCACCATGAGTCTATGATGTTATTTTGTTTGTAAATTGTCCCCAGGGAGTTTTCTGCTCTGGGACTGCGATGTGATAGGCCCATCATATTCTGTATGCCTAGATACACGGCGGCATCGCTAGAGGTGATCAGTCTCTAGGGAGTGACATACGTACAGTAACCCAACTGACTCCAGTCTACGGCAATAGAGCCACTGGCTGGTCAAAGATACCTGTGACTTTGTACCTTATAACAAAATAACATAACACGAAGTCATGCAGCTTTAACAAAACACAATTATGGAAAACATGCGACGTTGCGGCGAACAGATTTCATCAGCAAACAAATACACAGAACACAACATATAAACACGAAGAAGGCACTACAGTGACTACATCCGGCAGAATTTTACGTTTGGTAGTTTCCCCATTGCTTTCTCAACGAGAAGTCAATTTACAGTGTGCATACTGCAGAATTATATCTCATATTCAGTGCAGTATTGTGTTTATGACATCTGTGTTTACATTCACTCAGGGGATATGTTGCTTCGAGAAGTAAATGTTGACATCCAACTGACCAGTGTAGAGGGTAAACCCGCCACTTCGCCCTCAGCGCATTGGAAGTTTACATTGCAAGCGTATTAAACCCCGCTTCAGCGAGACAGCACAGGCCAATAAACTAGGTATTTCTGATAACAGTTGTGTGATTTGGGGTCAAGTGTTGTGTTGTTTGTCCATCAAGAATGATGATGACCATTCATTTCATCCAGTGGGGTTGAAAGTATGGAGCCGTGAGTTCTAAGATGGCTGATGAGGCCTATTTTGTCTCGAAATGTTCTTTGACAATGTGGACAAAGAATGCTTGACGTTTCTGGAGGAGGATTTTCTGCAGTGGTTTTTCTGTTCTGTCTTTTCTTCACAGCTCTTGCAATCCTGGTTGCCTCACAAGTGACTGCACCCTTGCGTAATGATGCACGCCACGAATTTCGGTCTCTGGCTGCAGTCTCCCAGGTGTCATGATGAATTCCAAAAGCATTCAGTGAGATTTTCAGAGTGTCTTTAAAGCGTTTCCTCTGGCCGCCTTGGGAGCGTTTACCACAACGCAGCTCGCCGTAAAAAATTTGTTTAGGGAGCCTGTGATCTGGCATGCGAGTCAAGTGACCAGCCCAGCGAATCTGATTCTTCATTAGTAGAGTGTGGATACTGGGCATGGACGCTCTTTCTAGGACTTTAGTGTCTGGGATCTTGTCTTGCCATTTAATCTTCAGTAACTTCCTAAGGCAGAATTTGTGGAAGTGGTTTAATTTCCAAGCGTGTCGCTGATAAACAGTCCAGGTTTCACAAGCATATAGCAGTGTGGATAATACAACTGCTTTGTAGACTTTCAGCTTTGTTTGCAGGCTTATTCCATTTCTGTCCCATACATTCTTGTACAGTCTGCCAAAGGCCGCGCTGGCCTTGGAGATTCTTGCATTCACTTCATCATCAATTGTGGCAGCTTGTGACACAGTGCTGCCAAGATAGGTGAATTTGTCCACAACACTTAGACTATGATCATTCACTTTGATATTCGGCACAGTGTGATTATTCCCTGGAGCTAGCAGGTACATAACTAAGTTGATATTGAACCCAAAGTTGGCACAGGCATGTGAGAATGCTGAAACATTATGTTGCATATCCGCCTCTGAGTTGGCGTATAGAGCGCAATCATCAGCAAACAGGAGCTCTCTGACGGTGTCGCTGTCAATTTTGGTTTTAGCTTTCAGCCTTCTGAGATTGAATAACTTTCCATCCATGCGGTAGTTGATGTCTATTCCAATGTCGTTGTTCTCGAAGGCATTCGTCAACATAGCTGAAAACATGAGGCTGAACAGTGTTGGTGCCAGGACACATCCTTGTTTCACTCCATTAGTGACAGGAAAGGGCTCAGACAGTTCACCATTTTCCTGTACTCTTGCCTACATGCCATCATGAAATAGCCGCACTATTTGGACAAGCTTTCGTGGACAGCCATATTTTGCCATAATCTTCCACAGTCCTTCTCTGCTGACTGTATCAACAGCCTTAGTAAGGTCAATGAAAGTGGAGAACATTTCGCAGTTTTGTTCCTGACATTTCTCTTGCTTGCAGCGAAAATCATGTCAACAGTTCCACTGGGGTCAAGTAATAAAAGTCCACAAAAGAAAGATCACATGTTTGCACAGTCCCACTGCCTTAACTAAAGTAAGTGACGTCCGTTCTGTCCACTGTTCCAGTAAATGCCCATGAGCCTGAATACAGACTGCAGACTTGGCGTGGGTACCAGGAGGCACAACATAAGCTTAAATCAGGTCTAAATATTGTCGTCTAGAGAAACAACATTCCTGCACCTACCCACAATACCCATCTGTCAGAACCAGTTCTCTCTGGTGTGAACATTTTAATTCCCTCTTATTCTTGAAAGTATCTTTGAATGTTCATATAAACTTTATATACGCGTATAGTTTACATACATATTACACCAATTAAACGACTCTTATTATGAGTATTGGTCGATGTTCACAAACTGGTATATGGTTGTTTCTGGACAATTGTTCGGGACACTTCGGGACAAATCCTATAAAACCGGGACGGTAGCGGTAAAACCGCATAAGGACACGGTGGTCCGTAAAGAAGTCTCGACACCAGCCTCGCCACAATAGATGCAGGGCATTTACATGGCTCAAATGACATCTATACCAATGAATCGAACTTACAGACTCCCAGAGCTTTCACCAACCAATCAACCAACCAACCAACCTCTATGAAACTTGGCTCCTAACTGGGGCAGTTAATTCAAGAAACAACAAAACAAGTGGATAGACTTAGATACCACAGACAGCATTAAACACTAACACTCACACGGACGCAATACGCACAGCAGACTCGAACTCGTTATATAACCACAGACAACCGCCGCGCTAAAAACAAACAAATGCACTAGGATTCTCGACCAGCTAAACGAAATCAAATGTGTGCTTTGATTAATATGACACAAAGGGAACTAGACATTATTTGGTGAAATCATTTCTACACAAGATATATTGCTCCTGATTGTTTCTCTCACAGCGATAGGGGTAGTTCAGGGACGGAACTCGGCCCGATGTGGACAATTTATTCACAACAAAAGACACGGGAGGCAATAATTTTCGCATCTTTACTCAATGAGTCAAAGAAGATTAATTCCCTTCAGCATGTCTGATTGCAAACCACACCCATCTTTTGATGTTCGAGCAGACGTGAATAATAAGTCAAACTCCCCTTTTTTTAAAAACAATTTTGGGCTTGATTCAGTCGGGGACAGTGTGAACACCCGACCAGAGATCTCTCCGCGGCCGCAAAGCTACGCACCCGCATCGGCATTAGCCGGGGACGAGCATAGACAGGCACAGATGTGGAATCATGCAGAAGCCGGGCAAAGGGTGCAGGGTGAGGGGTACGTACAGCAGCCATCAAAATCAAGTCCGCGCCATTGAATTCTGCCAGGGCCCGGTCGTAAAGCATGGAAACACCGCCGTCACTATCATGGGAAGAGCGCTGAAGATGTCCGCCCGTATCCCAGCACTGTCTGAAAGAGGCTTCACAAACCCTCGTTAAACTCGGACAGGATTCAAACTCACTCGTGTGACCCTAGGTCAAAGGTCGCCCAATTAAATGTGAATCTGTGAACGATGCCAACAGTATTTCGCCTCTCGGAAACCTTTCATCTTCCGTGAAAGGGCGGGAAGAGGTGTTACTATCTAATGGGAAAACTGCACGCCCTAAATCTCTTCTATGTCCAGGGCTGTTATTCTCAAACACTCAGCGTAGAGGGTTCGGATCTTCAACCTGGAGGACCGACAAAGTGAACTTTCATTGAAGGGAACAATGTTATACGAGTTATTTCTCTTTGACGTGCATCGCGTCAAGAGTTACTCCTCTTTGACCACAAAGACCGACCAGGAACAGGGAAAGAATATGCTCCACCCCAGGTGAAGAGTTGAGTCTGTGGCCGGACAAAAGCTGTCTATAGTTTCTCTGACCCCGAGAGTTATCAACTAAACAGCAGGAGTCTTTAAACACGGTTGGTAACAGTTGTCTGCCTCCCTTCCTCTGTTTGGTTCATTCCGTGCTATAAATGCAATATCTTAACTTGTTCGACGCTTCATTGAGCAGCGGGGGAAAGACGGTGTCTCTGTGAGGGGACGAGTCAGTTTACCGACAACACCACTCAACACACTCCTCATCAACGGTGTTTGGATTTAATTTGTCCTCAGCGCGCAGATGGTGTAGACACAAGGTGCTTCAGGCTGGAGAAAACATCTATACAGGCGTTCTTCTTCCACAGCTACACAGCAGGAGTAGGCGATTGGCTGTTACTAGAAGTCCAGGTCTCAGGTTTCTGGGAAACCCTACCATCCTCACAGCATAAGAAACACATACCCAGGTATGATGGGCACTCATAGGTACAAAGGAAAGAAGTAGATATGTAAGAATACACTACACAGTACGAAGAAGTAAGGCTATAGTGTGGTCACGCATGAGATTTGAACTCGTCGCTTCCAATGTGCGGCCAACTAGACGACATCTCTAAAACGCATGTCTTTATTAGACTAATCTGTCATCTACATGAACCCATGACTACGGGATACGGACATAATTCTTGTCCATCCTCTGAAATCTCCATCTTCTTTGTATTAAAATATGATTATCTGGTATTTTGTAGTACTGTCCGGGAACTTCCATGTGTCTTGGGGTTTGTTTAAAAAGTGTGTTGGCTATCATTAACTCATTTTCTGTGCAAAATTCAATTAATTTGGCACCTGCATCATTTCTATTTCCCAATCCAAATTTTTCTAAAACGTGTCTCTCAAAGTTCCAAGCTCAGTTCATGGACAGGCACAAAAGCAAATGTAGAGCGGAGTCACGGGCTAGACGACAATCTGCACCCTGAGACTGAATCACCTAGTGGGAATAGCTCTGTGGTGCGGGACATAACTCTGTGGTGCGGGATATGCCTCTGTGGTGCGGGAATAGCTCTGTAGTGCGGGACATGACTCTGTGGTGCGGGACATGACTCTGTGGTGCGGGAATAGCTCTGTAGTGCGGGACATGACTCTGTGGTGCGGGAATAGTTCTGAGGTGCGGGACATGACTCTGTGGTGCGGGAATAGTTATGTGGTGCGGGACATGACTCTGTGGTGTGGGAATAGTTCTGTAGTGCGGGACATGACTCTGTGGTGCGGGAATAGCTCTGTAGTGCGGGACATGACTCTGTGGTGAGGGATATAGATCGGTGGTGCGGGGTATAGATCGGTGGTGCGGGATATAGATCGGTGGTGCGGGACATGACTATGTGGTGAGGGATATAGGCCGGTAGTGCGGGATATGACTCAGTGGTGCGGAATATAGATCGGTGGTGCGGGACATGCCTTTATGGTGCGGGTTATATATAGGTGGTGCGGGGTGTAGATCGGTGGTGCGGGACATGCCTCTATGGCGCGGGTTATATATCGGTGGTGCGGGGTATAGATCGGTGGTGCGGGACATGACTCTATGGTACGAGGTATTGATCGGTGGTGCGGGACATGCCTCTTTGGTGCGGAATATAGATCGCTGGTGCGGAACATGCCTCTATGGTGCGGGTTATATTTCGGTGGTGCGGGGTATAGATCGGTGGTGCGGGACATGCCTCTATGGTGCGGGTTATATTTCGGTGGTGCGGGGTATAGATCGGTGGTGCGGGACATGCCTCTATGGTGCGGGTTATATTTCGGTGGTGCGGGGTATAGATCGGTGGTGCGGGACATGCCTCTATGGTGCGGGATATAGATCAGTGGTGTGGGATATGCCTCTATAGTGCGTGTTATATTTCGGTGGTGCGGGGTATAGATCGATGGTGCGGGACATGCCTCTATTTCGTGGGATATAGTTCGGTGGTGCGGGACATGCCTCTATGGTGCGGGATATATATCGGTGGTGCGGGGTATAGATCGGTGGTGCGGGACATGACTCTATGGTGCGGGATATAGATCAGTGGTGTGGGATATGCCTCTGTGGTGCGGGATATAGATGGGTGGTGCGGGACATGCCCCTCTGTAGTGCGGGATATAGATCGGTGGTACGGGACATGACTATGTGGTGCGGAATATAGATGGGTGGTGCGGGACACGACTCTGTGGTGCGGGATATAGATCGGTGGTGCGGGACATGCCATTCTGTAGTGCGGGATATAGATAGGTGGTGCGGGACATGCCATTCTGTAGTGTGGGAAATAGATCGGTGGTTCGGGACATGTCATTCTGTAGTGCGGGATATATATGTGGCGCGGGACATGCCATTCTGTAGTGCGGGATATAGATGGGTGGTGCGGGATACGACTCCAAGGTTTGGAACAAGAGACACATTCCTGCGGTGTGAGAATTATGCTGCTATGATGATTAGTGCTATGGTTTACCACTACAGTGGCACAGGGTTCATTCTCCGGTATTTTGAGCATTTGACGTGCACCTATCATTTTGGCTCCGGTATCGACCAGCCTAGTAAACCTTACGAAAGATGTCCCCAGGAATAGTAGGCAGATAGTCAGCTCACACAATAATGTCGTGGCCTAGTATATATATGAGGAAGTAATCATTCAAAACATTACGACAGCATGTGCCATGTAATTGCCTCTAATCCTGGGTACGCGGTTAGTCTACGCTCTAAGTCAACTAACTAATCAACGCTGCAACCGTATCTACATGAGGCCGCTGTTGCTCGCCTCTCTCTTGGATTACAGCAAAACGTCAAGAATATCTGACATGAATTCGCTAACCAAATTTAGACAGCCTACTGGAAGTGCGTGTATCCATTAGTGTGGAAGGCGGGGTGGATGATGTTGTCAGGTCGTTCACTAGCACCATTAGTTTGCTTTCATTGGGAAAGGGGGTTTGAGGATAATGTTATATCATCTTTTTTAACATCTTACATACACACTTTACATTTTCCGTTCTGTCTTTACCTGCCTGTCTACCTCCCTAACCACCTATTAACCCACTCAACTGCTAATCTATCTATCCAATCCAACACCCACCTATCCACCCACCCACTAACCCACCCATCCATCCATCATCCATCCGTCTATCTATCTATCTATCTATCTATCTATCTATCTATCTATCTATCTATCTATCTATCTATCTATCTATCTATCTATCTACCTATCTATCTATCTATCGTTCCATCGATCTATTCATGTAACAATCCATTCGCCCGTCTGTCTGTCTACCCATCTGTGTATACTTATATCTATCATCTATTCTTCCATTAGTCTGTCTGCTTACCTAATTACCTACTTACCCACCTACCTATTTACGCACCTGTCTGTCTTTCTTTCTATCTTGATCACCTTCATTCTCTGTACTACATCTCTCCACTTTACCACATAATTCAGTTCCCTAATTACAGACCAACATATCGCGACCAATTGCCCCGACCTCCCCTGGACTCCCCGAGGGAATAAAATCATCGTCTCTCCCCCTAACTCATCATTACTGGGAATGTTTTCGACCGCCTCCCTCTGTCTGCCATCAATAGAGAGAAGTGAGCCTGTGTTTAAACTGCGGCCAACCACACGAGGCAACATGAGCTCTAGTCGCAGGGAGGAGGATTGGGGGGGGGGGGGGATTCTTCTATAACAGGTTACCCTTGCAGGAGGAAGGCACAAATGCCGTTATGAGGTTATTCTTTAACGAACAAAGACAGATATTTGTGCAGTTACCCTGCTTCTGTGGGTTTGTTCTATATCCAGTTAATGTTTGTACCCAAGGGACATGTCTCGACCGCCCAAGAACAATAAAAGCGGAATGAATAAATGCTACTTATCATCAATCATAATGTGTCATGGACAGCGGCAGTGGCGATCATGTTCCTACACAAACATGTGCTTTCTCTGCCCTTGATAGGTTCCACTGTTGATCGATTGTCTTTCGTGCAAATCTGTCAACTCATCACACCACCAACCCACCACGCTATCAGCCCGCGCTCCATAAATCCCTCACTCTATCAACCTGATGTTTGGTACAAAAGTCTTGCTCTAATGTTCGGAACTAAATGTTTTGCTCTGATGTTTGGAACCAGATGTCATGCCCTGATATGGAACAAAATATCTTGCTCTGATGTTTGGAATAAAATGTCTTGCTCCTATGTTTGGAACAAAATGTCTTGCCCTGATGTGTGGATCCAGATGTCTTGCCCTGGTGTGCGGAACCAAATGTCTTGCCCTGACGTGTGGAACCAAATGTCTTGCCCTGACGTGTGGAACCAAAAGTGGTGCCCTGATGTGTGAAACCTAATGTCTTGCTTTGATGTGTGGAACCTAAAGTGGTGCCCTGATGTGTGGAACCTAATGTCTTGCTTTGATGTGTGGAACCTAAAGTGGTGCCTGCCCTGATCTGTGGAACCTAATGTCTCACTCTGATGTGTGGAACCTAAAGTGGTGCTCTGATGTGTGGAACCTAAAGTGGTGCCCTGATGTGTGGAACCTAAAGTGGTGCCCTGATGTGTGTAACCAAATGTCTTGCTCTGATGGGTGGAACCAAATGTCTTGTCCTGATGTGTGGAACTGAATGTCTTGCTCTGATGTGTGGAACCAAATGTCTTGCTCTTATGTGTGGAAACTAAAGTCGTGCTCTGGTATGTGGAACCAAATGTCTTGTTCTGATGTGTGGAACCGAATGGCTTGCTCTGATGTGTGGAACCCTAACTGGTGCCCTGATGTGTGCAACCAAATTTTCTTGCAATGATGTGTGAACCAAATTCTTGCTCTGGTGCATGAAACCAACTGTCTTGCTCTTATGTGTGGAACCAAATGTCTTGCTCTGATGTGTGGAACCAAATTCTTGCTCTGATGTGTGGAACCAAATGTCTTGCTCTGGTGCGTGGAACCAAATGTCTTGCTCTGGTGCGTGGAACCAAATTCTTGCCCTGATGTGTGGAACCACATTCTTGCCCTGACGTGTGGAACCGAATGTCTTGCTCTGATGTGTGGAACCAAATTCTTGCTCTGATGTGTGGAACCAAATGTCTTGCTCTGGTGCGTGGACCCAAATGTCTTGCTCTGGTGCGTGGAACCAAATTCTTGCCCTGATGTGTGCCAAATTCTTGCCCTGATGTGTGGAACCGAATGTCTTGCTCTGATGTGTGGAACCGAATGTCTTGCTCTGATGTGTGGAACAGAATGTCTTGCTCTGATATGTGAAGCCAAATGGCTTGCCCTGATGTGTGGAACCGAATGTCTTACCCTGATGTGTGAAGCCAAATGGCTTGCCCTGATGTGTGGAACCGAACGTCTTGCTCTGATGTGTGGAACCAAATATTTTGCTCTGATGTGTGAAGCCAAATGGCTTGCCCTGATGTGTGGAACCGAATGGCTTGCCCTGATGTGTGGAACCGAATGGCTTGCCCTGATGTGTGGAACCGAATGTCTTGCTCTGATGTGTGAAGCCATATGGCTTGCCCTGATGTGTGGAACCGAATGTCTTGCTCTGATGTGTGGAACCGAATGTCTTGCTCTGATGTGTGAAGCCATATGGCTTGCCCTGATGTGTGGAACAGAATGTCGTTGTGAATAGTTCTCTTTTACCATTCGGATATTGGTGTTCTTAGCCGTTAAAACGGTTCTTACCACTGTACGCAGAAAGCACATCTCTGTGACCTCCAGTTTCGTGATACTCGCTCTATTCAGTGTCCATGATTCACACACATAATGTGGCATGATCAATTGTAATACCATAGAGCTCGCTGCCTGACTTCAATGGATAAGTGACACGGCATGTTATTATCACTATTTGTACACTCACTAGCCTGCTTTAACAGTGGTCCGGATTCCATCCCCAGCAGTATGAAGATTCCTTGTTCCCACCAGTGGGGTTATGTCCCATTAATGTCTGGACAGGAACGGCAGCGACAAAGGAACCTTGTTGCTCCATCTCATTATGCTTAGCCTGGAATGTGTGACCAGCCCAGCACTTCACTACCCTAGCCTGGAATGTGTGACCAGCCTGGAATGTGTGACCAGACTGGAATGTGTGACCAGACTGGAATGTGTGACCAGCCTGGAATGTGTGACCAGCTCAGCACTTCACTACCCTAGCCTGGAATGTGTGACCAGTCTGGAATGTGTGACCAGCCTGGAATGTGTGACCAGCCTGGAATGTGTGACCAGCCCAGCACTTCACAGCCCGAGCCTGGAATGTGTGACTAGCCCAGCACTTCACAACCCCAGCTTGGAATGTGTGACCAGCCTGGAATGTGTGACCAGCCTGGAATGTGTGACCAGCCTGGAATGTGTGACCAGCCTGGAATGTGTGACCAGCCTGGAATGTGTGACCAGTCCAGCACTTCACAACCCGAGACTGGAATATGTGACCAGCCTGGAATGTGTGACCAGCCCAGCACTTCACAACCCCAGCCTGGAATGTGTGACCAGACTGGAATTGTGACCAGCCCAGCACTTCACAACCCCAGCCTGGAATGTGTGACCAGCCCAGTAATTCACAACCCCAGCCTGGAATGTGTGACCAGCCTGGAATGTGTGACCAGCCTGGAATGTGTGACCAGCCCATCACTTCCCAACCCCAGCCTGGAATGTGTGACCAGCCTGGAATGTGTGACCAGCCTGGAATGTGTGACCAGCCTGGAATGTGTGACCAGCCCAGCACTTCACAACCCCAGCCTGGAATGTGTGACCAGCCTGGAATGTGTGACCAGCCCAGCACTTCACAACCCGAACCTGGAATGTGTGACCAGCCTGGAATGTGTGACCAGCCTGGAATGTGTGACCAGCCTGGAATGTGTGACCAGCCTGGAATGTGTGACCAGCCTGGAATGTGTGACCAGACTGGAATGTGTGACCAGACTGGAATGTGTGACCAGCCCAGCACTTCACAACCCCAGCCTGGAATATGTGACCAGACTGGAATGTGTGACCAGACTGGAATGTGTGACCAGCCCAGCACTTCACAACCCGAGCCTGGAATGTGTGACCAGACTGGAATGTGTGACCAGCCCAGCACTTCACAACCCGAGCCTGGAATGTGTGACCAGACTGGAATGTGTGACTAGACTGGAATGTGTGACCAGCCTGGAATGTGTGACCAGACTGGAATGTGTGACCAGACTGGAGTGTGTGACCAGCCTGGAATGTGTGACCAGCCCAGCACTTCACAACCCGAGCCTGGAATGTGTGACCAGCCCAGCACTTCACAACCACAGCCTGGAATCAGACCAGTACTTCACAACCCCAGCCTGGAATGTGTGACCAGCCCAGCACTTCACAACCCCAGCCTGTAATGTGTGACCAGCCCAGCACTTCACAACCCCAGTCTGGAATGTGTGACCAGCCTGGAATGTGTGACCAGCCTTGAATGTGTGACCAGCCTGGAATGTGTGACCAGCCCAGTACTTCACAACCCCAGCCTGGAATGTGTGACCAGCCCAGCACTTCACAACCCCAACCTGGAATGTGTGACCAGCCCAGCACTTCACAACCCCAGCCTGGAATGTGTGACCAGCCCAGTACTTCACAACCCCAGCCTGGAATGTGTGACCAGCCCAGTACTTCACAACCCCAGCCTGGAATGTGTGACCAGCCCAGCACTTCACAACCCCAGCCTGGAATGTGTGACCAGCCCAGCACTTCACAACCCCAGCCTGGAATGTGTGACCAGCCCAGCACTTCACAACCCCAGCCTGGAATGTGTGACCAGCCCAGTACTTCACAATCCCAGCCTGTAATGTGTGACCAGCCCAGCACTTCACAACCCGAGCCTGGAATGTGTGACCAGCCCAGTACTTCACAACCCCAGCCTGGAATGTGTGACCAGCCCAGCACTTCACAACCCCAGCCTGGAATGTGTGACCAGCCCAGCACTTCACAACCCGAGCCTGGAATGTGTGACCAGCCCAGCACTTCACAACCCTAGCCTGGAATGTGTGACCAGCCCAGTACTTCACAATCCCAGTCTGGAATGTGTGACCAGCCTGGAATGTGTGACCAGCCTTGAATGTGTGACCAGCCTGGAATGTGTGACCAGCCTGGAATGTGTGACCAGCCTGGAATGTGTGACCAGCCCAGTACTTCACAACCCCAGCCTGTAATGTGTGACCAGCCCAGCACTTCACAACCCCAGTCTGGAATGTGTGACCAGCCTGGAATGTGTGACCAGCCTTGAATGTGTGACCAGCCTGGAATGTGTGACCAGCCCAGTACTTCACAACCCCAGCCTGGAATGTGTGACCAGCCCAGCACTTCACAACCCCAACCTGGAATGTGTGACCAGCCCAGCACTTCACAACCCCAGCCTGGAATGTGTGACCAGCCCAGTACTTCACAACCCCAGCCTGGAATGTGTGACCAGCCCAGTACTTCACAACCCCAGCCTGGAATGTGTGACCAGCCCAGCACTTCACAACCCCAGCCTGGAATGTGTGACCAGCCCAGCACTTCACAACCCCAGCCTGGAATGTGTGACCAGCCCAGCACTTCACAACCCCAGCCTGGAATGTGTGACCAGCCCAGTACTTCACAATCCCAGCCTGTAATGTGTGACCAGCCCAGCACTTCACAACCCGAGCCTGGAATGTGTGACCAGCCCAGTACTTCACAACCCCAGCCTGGAATGTGTGACCAGCCCAGCACTTCACAACCCCAGCCTGGAATGTGTGACCAGCCCAGCACTTCACAACCCGAGCCTGGAATGTGTGACCAGCCCAGCACTTCACAACCCTAGCCTGGAATGTGTGACCAGCCCAGTACTTCACAATCCCAGCCTGGAATGTGTGACCAGCCCAGCACTTCACAACCCGAGCCTGGAATGTGTGACCAGCCCAGTACTTCACAACCCCAGCCTGGAATGTGTGACCAGCCCAGCACTTCACAACCCCAGCCTGGAATGTGTGACCAGCCCAGCACTTCACTACCCGAGCCTGGAATGTGTGACCAGCCCAGCACTTCACAACCCTAGCCTGGAATGTGTGACCAGCCCAGCACTTCACAACCCTAGCCTGGAATGTGTGACCAGCCCAGTACTTCACTACCCGAGCCTGGAATGTGTGACCAGCCCAGTACTTCACAACCCCAGCCTGGAATGTGTGACCAGCCCAGCACTTCACTACCCGAGCCTGGAATGTGTGACCAGCCCAGCACTTCACAACCCTAGCCTGGAATGTGTGACCAGCCCAGCACTTCACAACCCTAGCCTGGAATGTGTGACCAGCCCAGTACTTCACTACCCGAGCCTGGAATGTGTGACCAGCCCAGTACTTCACTACCCGAGCCTGGAATGTGTGACCAGCCCAGTACTTCACTACCTGACTATACTTTCTGCTATTGGATTTCCTCTACTTTTCATTTAAATTCTTTTTTCGAGGAACGAACAAGATCTGCTGCTGCTGCTGCTGCTGCTACTACTACTACTACTACTACTACTACTACTACTACTACTACTACTACTACTACTACTACTACTACTGCTGCTGCTGCTGCTGCTGCTGCTGCTGCTGCTGCTGCTGCTGCTACTACTACTACTACTACTACTACTACTACCACTACTACTACTACTACTACTACTACTACTACTACTACTACTACTACATTTGCTGCTGTTGCTACTTGTGTTGCTGCTGCTGCTGCTGCTGCTACTACTACTACTACTACTACTACTACTACTACTACTACTACTACTACTACTACTACTGCTGCTGCTGCTGCTGCTGCTGCTGCTGCTGCTGCTGCTACTACTACTACTACTACTACCACTACTACTACTACTACTACTACTACTACTACTACTACTACTACTACTACTACTACTACCACTACTACTACTACTACTACTACTACTACTACTACTGCTGCTACTACTACTACTACTACTACTACTACTACTACTACTACTACTACTACCACTACTACTACTACTACTACTGCTGCTGCTGCTGCTGCTGCTGCTACTACTACTACTACTACTACTACTACTGCTGCTGCTGCTGCTGCTGCTGCTGCTGCTGCTACTACTACTACTACTACTACTACTACTACTGCTGCTGTTACTGCTGCTCCTACTGCTACTATAACTACTACATTTTTTAACTCCATCCATCATGTGACATGCAGGTAAGCGTGGGCGGTCATGATTCGCCATTTCACTCGATCATCAGCGTTATGGGTCAGTTCAGTGTTCTTGTCTCGACCATGCCACGTGGTCAAGTCATCCAGGTATTTACTTCTCTGTCTTCCCCTTGTTCTCTTCCTCTTGATCTTGCCAGTTGTCACCATGTTCTCCAATTTATTTCTTCTCATAAACATGTCAAAAAAATGTTGACTGTCTACGTCTAATTTCTCTAATCAGTTTACGATTTTCATGTGTTTCTTGTAGGACTTGGTAGTTGTTGTTTTTTTTTTTTTTTCTGTCTGCCCATGGTGTTCTTTCCATTCTCCCCAGAAACCTCATTTTCACAGCCATCAGAAGTTTTTCAGCTTGACTGCTCAGTGTCCATGCTTCACATCCATACAAAAGTACAGGCTGTATGTAGCACCTCAACACTCTTTTTCTCATAGCAATTGACAACTTTTTATTGGTCAGTATGATTTTCATCTTGAAAAAGGCTACATTCGCCATGGCGATTCTTGTTCTAATCTTTTCAAGGCATCTCCCATCAGCTGTTATGACTGTTTCGAGATAGTTGTACCGACTCACTTGTTTAAGTATAATGAAGTCTTTCTGGTGACTGCCGATTCCATCGACGATGAACTGTATTTTTCGTGAAGAACTTTTGTGTTGGCATGCTGGCGGCGGCATTATGCACAGTGTACCCGTGCGGGCTCTTGGTTTGTCGAAACTCCTGTCTTTTCCACTTTTCACATTGGGCAGTTAGGAGCATTTTGTATGATATTCACTGGCACAGGAAAGGAGCATAATGGGGACGACTCGTTGCCGTGAAGTTAGAACCGCGACTAACTAACTAAACTAACTAACTAGCTAGCTAACTAACTAACTAATTAACGAACGAACGAACGAACGAATGAACGAACGAATGAACTACCTAACTAACTAACTAACTAACTAACTAACTAACTAACTAATTAACTAACTTGTTTAATAATATTCCCATTTACCTGTATATTTTTTGGGGGGTTCGCATGTCCTCTACAGGACATCGCTGTCAACATCACAATCAGAGTCTTCTTACAATTTAATTCTAACCCTAGTTGTTCAATGTGTGCAACAACCGTATCTACTAAATGTTGCAGATCCTACTCATTGTCTGCAATCAATCTGTATTGTCTGCAATCAATACTGTACCATCTGCATATCTAATGTTATTGACGTACCTTTCTCCAGCGATGATTCCTTTCATATTTGTTAACTACTGCTTATAATAATAATGATAATAATATTAAAATAATAATAATAAGTACTACTGCAAACATTACTTATCCTATAGCTGATACTACATAGTGGAGACGGTAGTTTAATCAAGACTGATTGATTGATCAATTGACTGACTGATTGATTGATGTATGCATTTATTCATTGAGATGTGAATAAACATCAACGACACAACCAATCAAGCGTGGCTAGAGTAATGTTTACATCAATTACTACTTCTTTCACTGCCCTCAATGAACGACTTGACAGCGGTCTGTCTACCAACGCAGCACATATCCACATCAAGGCACGAACTCTAACCACCACCCAAACCTTACTTCAATGCACCCAGCCACTCCAGCGTCGTTCCCGCCCCTGTGGTGTCTCTCTCATGCTATTCTTACAGAATAGCTCAAGTTCTAGTCTTTTGTGAGGTCCTGTCGCGCCCATTGTGCAGACATTTCCATCGTCTTTGTCCGAGCGGTACTTATGCTCCTCCTCGGCTACTTGTACCCGCAATTACGCCCTGCCTGGTCCCAACAACATAGGGCTATTCTAGTCGGAGTTTACCTATCCCTCCAGCCCATTCAGTGCTCGAATCACTGGCTAAATGGTAGATAAACATGTCCACACAGCAGGAAGTGTGACAGCGGCGGCCGAGCTCAGGGGCGAGGGGAGAAACTGGAGAGCAGTCACACGAGTGGTGTCAACTGCAGAGGGACAAAGCTGGTAATCGTGCCATGGGAATCGTGCTCCGATCTAGGACACCATCGGGAAAACACAGCAGAGGAATCCACAGTTCAATAAGAAGGTCAGATGGTAAATGTCTTAACAGTTTATAACAAACTTGAGGAGGTCTTCGGGTGTTTGGCGCTCGCTTCTCTTTCCCTTGTAACCGATTATTCTTAATCCGTGGCAAATACTGCCCTCCTCCTCCTTCTTCTCTTCCACCTCCTTCTCCTCTTCCACCTCCTCATCTCCCCCTTTATCAAGCAGACATTCAGGCTCATGACACACTAACGGAGGTCAGCACGGCAGAATGGAGGCCAGCCCGGCTCTAGCTCTGAAACTTCTGGTGCGCTGATACAACTAAAATGTTGACTCTTCGTCCTTGACATGGGGACGTAAATTAAAAGTACCTCAGATATCGGAGTGGGTTCGCCTGATGGCGAGGGACACTGGTAATAGGGAACGCTAGCCCACACGCAAAAATCAGCCCAGCATGGATTAGGCTTGATTTCAAAGCGAGCGAACGAAAAGAAAATGACTCTGATGTTGAGATTGTCATGAAACTTGTGCTGCTTATGTTATTGTTGTCCAGCTGCTGTCGCCATGCATGTGTGTACTAGAAAGCCTGTACGTATTGTTCTGTTTCTGTCTTTTATTCCCCACCACCATAATGGAGCACTGGTCCACATGACAAACTATTATATTCCGTGGTGGCTGTTGTGCTGTCTTCCATGCCAGACTCACATTCCCCATCTGTCTCTAACTTTCTTCTCCGCGCCTTTTGTTATTATTCTGTTTTAAACGTAATAGTCAGCCCCGAAGCAGTTTACTGCTATGGCTCTGTGCTGTCATAACGCCATGACATGCTGTAGGGCTGGGTGCCTGGAGGAATACGCGGCCAGTCTGTCCCGCACTTAGCGAGACGACGAACTCTGCACTGAACCCCCGTCTGGACGCACTCATGGTGCAGCCCTTTATCAACTACGCTAAAGCGCCCGTTACGCAGCCATTATTACATGTACCGACGTTAATGTTAAATAGTTTCACTGCCAAGTTGAGATGGGATTTTTTCCCCGAAAGTCTACAGCTCTAGGACCGAGATAGTTTTCTGTGATGAGCATAAGGAATTTCTGTGTGAAAGACACAGACGAGTGGAACATGCAATGGCGGATAAGACTAGAGGGCATTGTCATTGACAACGATGGAAGCGGAGGAGTGGATATGGAACAACAGAGGGAAACTGGGCAGGAAGGGGACGATATATAGGACACTGACATTGATATATATAGGACATTGACATTATGACAAGGAAAGACGCAATATATAGGACATTGATATTATGACAAGGCAGGACGCGATATATAGGACATTGACATTATGACAAGGAAAGACGCAATATATAGGACATTGATATTATGACAAGGCAGGACGCGATATATAGGACATTGACATTATGACAAGGAAGGTGGCGATATATAGGACATTGATATTATTACAAGGAAGGTGGCGATATATAGGACATTGATATTATGACAAGGAAGGTGGCGATATATAGGACATTGATATTATGACAAGGCAGGACGCGATATATAGGACATTGATATTATGACAAGGAAGGACGCGATATATAGGACATTGATATTATGACAAGGAAGGTGGCGATATATAGGACACTGACATTGATATATATAGGACATTGATATTATGACAAGGAAAGACGCAATATATAGGACATTGATATTATGACAAGGCAGGACGCGATATATAGGACATTGACATTATGACAAGGAAGGTGGCGATATATAGGACATTGACATTATGACAAGGAAGGTGGCGATATATAGGACATTGATATTATGACAAGGCAGGACGCGATATATAGGACATTGATATTATGACAAGGCAGGACGCGATATATAGGACATTGATATTATGACAAGGCAGGACGCGATATATAGGACATTGATATTATGACAAGGCAGGACGCGATATATAGGACATTGATATTATGACAAGGCAGGACGCGATATATAGGACATTGATATTATGACAAGGAAGGACGCGATATATAGGACATTGATATTATGACAAGGAAGGACGCGATATATAGGACATTGATATTATGACAAGGAAGGTGGCGATATATAGGACATTGATATTATTACAAGGAAAGACGCGATATATAGGACATTGATATTATGACAAGGAAGGTCGCGATATATAGGACAATGATTTTATGACTAGGAAGGAAGTGGCAGAGAAGAGAATGAAACCAGCGGCAGAGGAGACAAGGAAGTTGGAGAGATGACAAGAAAATAGGAGAGAGAGAGAGAGAGAGAGAGAGAGAGAGAGAGAGAGAGAGAGAGAGAGAGAGAGAGAGAGAGAGAGAGTATACTAGGAAGTGGAAGAGTAAACTAGGAAGTGGAAGAGTAAACTAGGAAGACAGCAAGAGAGAAGATGAGGAAGTCATAAAGAAGAAAAGGAAGGCAGTGATAGAGAAGAAAAGGAAGGCAATGGTAGAGAAGAAAAGGAAGGCAGCGATAGAGAAGAAAAGGAAGGCAGCGATAGAGAAGAAAATGAAGGCAGCGACAGAGAAGAAAAGGGAGGCAATTATAGAAAAGAAAATGAAGGCAGCGATAGATACGAACGAACGAACGAAAATCTTTATTTTCAAAGGGTTAAGAATTGGGCACGCAGGCCCGTCTGACATTCTGCCCTTCTTCTCTATTTCCTCTCATACATTCTTTCATTCAACATCTCTTATGAAGCAATAAGAAAAGGAAGGCTGCGATAGATAAGACAAAGAAAGCAGCGGAAGTGACAAGGAAGGTAGCGATAGAGAAGACACGGAAGGTAGCGATAGAGAAGACACGGAAGGTAGCGATAGAGAAGACACGGAAGGTAGCGATAGAGAAGAAACGGAAGGTAGAGATAGAGAAGACACGGATAGCAGCGGCAGACAAGACAAAGAAGGCAGCGGGAGAGACAAGGAAGAGAGCGACAGAGAAGAAGAACGGGAGAGTAAACACGTAAAGCAGTGGACGGCAAGACATAGAAAAGAACTAGACACCTATCTTGAATACATTTATTAATCGTTAAGAGGAAACAATATTCGCTAAGGTCACGTGTTGAAGGAATGAGAGTTTCCGCCTCACGAGTTTCTCCCCAAGGAAAAGATGACACCACATTACTTCTCAATGCTCGACCTCGTACATGTCAGAACGCCAGCACCGGCCAGGTATCTCCAGCCGGTCTCTGCCTCCAGGCCAGAAGGAACCAATTCTCCGAGGGGCGGTTGTACAAACATGCCGACGAACCAGTGCCACCCCGGGACCAAAGCAACACAATTTAGCACTGGCAGTGTCAGTGTAATGTTACCGTGGATCTTATTTATCGACCTTGTTCCTCCAGAATTGGTCTGGGTGTCCGAATCGTTAATAAAAACATCAATCCGAGACGGTTGGCGAGGGCAGATGCCGCTGTCCCAGCATGACAAAGACCAAACCCCAATTCTGGAGATGGATAGTTGAATCAATACGTACAACAGACAGGAGAACAAGCTTAACTACGGAATGAAATACCAGCCAGTTATTAAAATACTAAAAGGATTAAGCACTAAGTTAGATATCTAACTAAGAATTTCAATGAACCTGCGACAAGCATAGCCGTAGGAAATTACAAATGTTAAAGATGTAAAAAATAGTTATAGTCTGTCCAGAAATTAATGCCTTCATTCACGATCAATTATTTTGAAAACTGTCTGTTGCATCGTTATGAAATTTTTCCTGCCGTCTTATATTTATTTACCCCCACCCAAGGAATATGTCTTTAATAGGTCCAAAAGCAACTTAAATCATGGAAAGCGGCGACATTTCTTTGATCTTTTGGTGAAAAACTAGTGATTTCTCGCTAACAAACATGTTTTACAGTAATGCCTCGTTCCACTACGTGAGGCTCTTCTCATAAGGCCAATCCCATGCATGTCCCACGAGAAAATTAACTATTTAATGCTAATGTTTCCGTGTGAAGACGTAATACATTTAATAATGTGCGCTTCATCTCTGACCCGTAAATTATATGCCGCATATAAACAAACTTTGAAATCTGCTGTAAAATCTCCAGAACAAAATTGTGTTTGTTGGGTGGACATAATGATAAGGTTATATGCTAAATCTCATCATTTTCCCTCAGTTGATTACTGAGATATGGAATTTTATATTGGGGCAGACAAAAGTAAACTGACTATAGTTACATATCCTTTAAAGGATCCCACAGTCAACGCCAGCATTTTTTTTTTTTTTTAGCTGTTTGTGATTTCTTGGTAAGTTTAAGTTCAGTAATGTGCCACCGCTTTCTGAACGACCAGCACTTATACCATTGTATTAAAACCAATGCAAGGCCGCCTGCTGCCAAATCACCCACAACTGTGATTCGAACGCGGTATACAGGATTACGAATTGAATTCGTAACCCCTTCACCACAGCGATGGCTTAAAATGTAAACACTTTTTTTTTTTAAATCAACATCAGCGAGATAGGTGATCCATGGGAGAAGTAGCTGCAGGAGATAGGTGATCCATAGGAGAAGTAGCTGCAGGAGATAGGTGATCCATAGGAGAAGTAGCTACCGAAGATAGGTGATCCATAGGAGAAGTAGCTGCCGGAGATAGGTGATCCATAGGAGAAGTAGCTGCCGGAGATAGGTGATCCATAGGAGAAGTAGCTACCGAAGATAGGTGATCCATAGGAGAAGTAGCTACCGGAGATAGGTGATCCATAGGAGAAGTAGCTACCGGAGATAGGTGATCCATAGGAGAAGTAGCTGCCGAAGATAGGTGATCCATAGGAGAAGTAGCTGCCGGAGATAGGTGATCCATAGGAGAAGTAGCTGCCGGAGATAGGTGATCCATAGGAGAAGTAGCTGCCGGAGATAGGTGATCCATAGGAGAAGTAGCTGCCGGAGATAGGTGATCCATAGGAGAAGTAGCTGCCGGAGATAGGTGATCCATAGGAGAAGTAGCTGCCGGAGATAGGTGATCCATAGGAGAAGTAGCTGCCGGAGATAGGTGATCCATAGGAGAAGTAGCTGCAGGAGATAGGTGATCCATAGGAGAAGTAGCTGCAGGAGATAGGTGATCCACAGGAGAAGTAGCTGCAGGAGATAGGTGATCCACAGGAGAAGTAGCTGCAGGAGATAGGTGATCCATAGGAGAAGTAGCTGCAGAAGATAGGTGATCCATAGGAGAAGTAGCTGCCGGAGATAGGTGATCCATAGGAGAAGTAGCTGCAGGAGATAGGTGATCCATAGGAGAAGTAGCTACCGAAGATAGGTGATCCATATGAGAAGTAGCTGCCGGAGATAGGTGATCCATAGGAGAAGTAGCTGCAGAAGATAGGTGATCCATAGGAGAAGTAGCTGCCGGAGATAGGTGATCCATAGGAGAAGTAGCTGCCGGAGATAGGTGATCCATAGGAGAAGTAGCTGCAGGAGATAGGTGATCTATAGGAGAAGTAGCTGCAGAAGATAGGTGATCCATAGGAGAAGTAGCTGCAAAAGATAGGTGATCCATAGGAGAAGTAGCTGCAGAAGATAGGTGATCCATAGGAGAAGTAGCTGCCGGAGATAGGTGATCCATAGGAGAAGTAGCTGCAGGAGATAGGTGATCCATAGGAGAAGTAGCTGCCGGAGATAGGTGATCCATAGGAGAAGGAGCTGCCGGAGATAGGTGATCCATAGGAGAAGTAGCTGCCGGAGATAGGTGATCCATAGGAGAAGTAGCTACCGAAGATAGGTGATCCATAGGAGAAGTAGCTACCGGAGATAGGTGATCCATAGGAGAAGTAGATACCGAAGATAGGTGATCCATTGGAGAAGTAGATACCGAAGATAGGTGATCCATAGGAGAAGTAGCTGCCGGAGATAGGTGATCCATAGGAGAAGTAGCTGTCGGAGCCAATGTTAGACTACAGAAATATGTACAACCTGTGGTCATACACAATCTGGGAGGATTGGGGGTGGGGTGGAGAAAGAGAGTGGCAGGCAGGTAGGCAGATAGACAGACAGACAGACAGACAGACAGACAGACAGACAGACAGACAGACAGACAGACAGACAGACAGACAGACAGAGAAGATTCCGGGGAATACTTGAGACTGCCATATCATGTTTAACATAAGGTTAAAACAAAAAGTCAACGAGGCTGTTCCCACATGGGTACTCGAAGGAAGATGTGTTCTATATCCAGTCGGCCGCCTTTTCTTCCCGTGACATGTTCTGGTACCCATTTAGGCTGGCTAGACCTGGAAGCTGATGTCAATGTTAGACACTGGAATCCGCCCCGATGGGGATGGAACCCTTGCCCAGCGGGTGGGCATGCGAGTATCCAGCCACCACGCCACCGCGGCTTCCGATGATTTGTTTTACCAGCTGCATGTCCTTTACATGACGTTGCTATCCACCCTAGGTTGATATTCTAGGCAAATTTACGTTCAGTAGTTTGCCATCACTCTCTGAAGGAGAAGTCAATGTTTAACGCCATGTAAAAAAGAGAACTGCTGAAGACTTCGGTGACTGATCAACTCGCTGATAAAAACACAGATCATCTAAATATAATTACATAACACAGAGTGCTAGGAGAAAGTATGAAGTGAGGGTTTCAGTACTAATCGACCCCTTCACCTCCCCTCAAACCCTGGAATTACGTAAACCGACTCGGCGTGTCCTCGATGAGTGGCCAAGAAAGTGCGGCTGCACTCGCTAGCGGCAGTGTCGGCTCACAAAAGCCTACAATTCCAGGAATGCCTTGGGCTGTGCCCCTCTGGGTTTTACCCATTAATTACAGGGATGCTGTGGAGATGCGCCCAGCATGATCGCGACCCTCCTCAGTCCTCTACCTTCTGATCATCGACACGGGAGGCGAGTGTGATATTCGGCCTGTTGGCATCCCCAACATCACACGCAACTAGGAGATGTTTGATTTGTGCACAGATTATTGCCAGATTTCATGATTTCTTGTCGGAATTTGAGGCTCGAAACATATCCCCCCCCCCCTTGCCTACAAGCGGTTTTGTGTTTATACTATGTGACTAACAGAATTCCCCCACCCCCCTCTGTCTCTCTCCCTCTCTCTGTCCCGCTCCGTGTCTGTTTCTCTCTCTCCCACACACTCTCTCTCTCTGTCCCTCCATATCTGCTTCTCTTTCTCTCTCTATGTTTATCTCTCTCTCTCTCTCTCTACCCTTCCCCCCCCCTCTCTCTCTCTCTCTCTCTCTCTCTCTCTCTCCGCCCTCCCCCTCCCCGTGTCTCTGGTTCTGACTATTTTTCTCCCAATCTGTCTCATTCTCTGTCTCTATATGTCCCTCTTCGTGTCCCTTTCCCGTCTCTGTTTCTCACTATGTGTTTTTCTGTCTCTATTTCGTTCTGGGGTTTTCTGTCACTCTTTTTCTATCTGCCCGCCGCTCTCCTTCTTTCTATCTCTCTTACTGTCTTTCTTCACCTCTTTATCTCTCCCTCGCTGATTGCCTCTCAAGCTGTCTTTCTGTGTCTAAGTATCTCTCTGTCTGTCTCTCACTCTCTGTGTATCTTTCTGTCTTTCCTTGTTCCCGCCCCCCCCCCACTCTCTCTCGCTCTCGCTCTCTCTCTGTCACAAACCACCCAACCGGACCCAGCAAACTGAAGGGACAAATAGACATACAGACGGACGGACGGACGGATGGACAGACGGGCAGACAGATGGACAGAGGGACTGACCTTGCTGCGGACACTGAAGACGTGGCAGTAATGCTTGCCGGCCTCCCGGTCCTTGGTGATGTAGGCGAAGAAGTTCATGTGCTCACCGTCTTGGCAGGCACAGAAGATGTTGGCGATCTCGTGGTCGCAGACCACTTTCTACAACACATCAAACATGGGGCGGGTATGAGGGACTGTCGGCGATTATGTTGCTGTCACTGTGTAGGTGTATAAGTGTAGTCTCGGACAGTGCTGTGAATGTATAGGTGAATACGTGTAGTGTGTAGGTGTATAAGTGTAGTCTCGGACATTGATGTGAATGTGTAGGTGTATAAGTGTAGTCTCAGACGATAATGTGAATGTGTAGGTGAATACGTGTAGTGTGTAGGTGAATACGTGTAGTCTCGGACAGTGATGTGAATGTATAGGTGTATAAGTCTAGTCTCAGACGATAATGTGAATGTGTACGTGAATACATGTAGTCTCGGACAGTGACTTGAATGCGTAGATAAATACATGTAGTCTCAGTGTGATGTGAATGTGTAGGTGAATACATGTAGTCTCAGTTTACTATGAATGCGAAGGTAAATACGTGTAGTCTCAGACAATGATGAACCAACGAACGAACACACTTTATTTTCAAAGGGTTAAGAATTGGGCACGCATGCCCGTCTGACATTCTGCCCTTCTTCTCTCTCTACTCTCATACACTATTTCATTCATACATCACTTATGGAGCCAATCTTAGACAGCAATATACATTAAAACGCATGGAAAATTATATGAATGTTTAGGTGGTCATGTGGAGTCTCAGAATGTTTTTGGGAATTATGTCGAACCTCAGAATGTTGTGTAAATTATCTCACGCCCCAGAATATTGTGTGAATTATCTCACGCCATAGAATGTTGTGTGAATTATCTCACAACTCAGAATGTTGTGTGAATTATCTCACACCTCAGAATGTTATGTGAATTACGTCAATCCTCAGATGGACTTATGTCCGTCATCAGAGGGTTGTGTGAATGTGTAGGTGATCCATTAACATACGATATCAACCACGCAGATCTAACAGATGCCGGATAAGAGACTGACCTTGGATGCAGCATCTATGAACTTGACTCCTTTGAATGATATGGACAAAACAATGGTCGGGATTTTGTTGATGACCTCTGAAGATTTCTGAGGATGACACAGACAAACAGCGGGTGATGATGATAATAAGGATATTGATGATGTTAATGCTGTCAAAACATTCAGTGGCGTCACATTCACAGACAATGCAAGAAACTTCAATTCGTCTCATATTTGTTGACAGAAAATATCACAATTTCGTCTCGTTTTTGTTGACAGAAAATATCACAATTTCGTCTCGTTTTTGTTGACAGAAAATAGCACAATTTTGTCTCATATTTGTTGACAGAAAATAGCATAATTATATCTCATAGTTATTGACAGAAAATAGCACAAATTTGTGTCATATTTGTTTACAGGAGGTAGCACAATTTAGTATCATATTGGTTGACAGAAAACAGCACAATTTTGTCTCCTATTTGTTGACAGAAAACAGCACAAATTCATCTCAACGCAGAGGTGTTTCCAAGGCACCAGGGCCGGGTTATATACTGGCCAAGACCTATTGACGCGTCCTCGTCGAGCGTCCTGGGCAACAGGTCCCTTCGGGGTCCTGGCTAAAGTCAGTAGGATCGCCGATTCCTCCGAAGTCGGAGAGTGTCTGCCTGTACGGCGAGGAACCACCAGTTTGCACACCAATAAGCCATACATGGGACAACGGATACTCACGCAAACCTTAGGTCCTGTATGACATCACACTGATGTTGGACAACAGGATGCCTTCATCCGACATACAGGACTTCGCGTTGGAGCTCAAACCAACGAACACAAGCAAGCAAGCAAGCATCTCACATTTGTTGACAGAAAATAGCACAATTTTGTCTCATAGTTATTGACAGAAAATAGCACAAATTTGTGTCATATTTGTTGACAGAAAGTAGCACAATTTTGTCTCATTTTTGTTGAAAGAAAATAGAACAATTTTGTCTAATATTTGTTAACAGAAAATAGCATCTCATATGTGTTGACAGAAAATACCACAACTTTGTCTCATATTTATCAACATGAAGCTTACTAACTATTTAGTATTTTATGTGTTATCACAGAAACCTTAATAATTTAGCCATTTATATATACATATATAAGGAAGCCTCAACCCAGATACTGCCGTTAGAGTATGAATCCTTAGGCCAGTGCTTCTCAACCGGTGGGGAATTCCCCCAGGGGGAGGAAGGGGGGGGGGGAATGAAGATTATTTCAAGATCGCATTAATACAAGAACTGATTACTTGATATTATTTTTCCCTTCATACTTTACGGTTCTGTACGTCTTACCCTTCTAAAATTCATTTTATAAAGTAAGTAGATCCACAAATCACATTTTATGTGGAAGTCTAGACTTGTTTTAGTATGCGTTTCCATTATTACTTATACTGTGTAGCAGCAAGGGGGAGGGGGGATTTTTAGGTAGGAAATACGACGGTGGGGGGGGGGGGTGACGTTCTGAAAATATGGTGAAAGGGGGCACAGGCCAAATTTTTAAGTAGGAAATACGAAAAGGGGGGGGGGGGGGAATGACGTTCTGAAAATATGGTGAAGGGGGGCACGAAAGGTTGAGAACCACTGCTTTAGGCCTTCAATATTATAGGCCACAATGTATGGGGCCGGTTGCCCAGCTTCCCTCCTCATTAGTATGCCACTGGGTCAACCCAACTGGTCAGAAAATTAATCCTGCCTTTGCTGAGTTTTGAAACCGGACACCTGGCCTGGCAGGCGAGCTCACTAACCTTTTAGCTAATGTTGTTTTAGTTTACACACATACACAAATGCACGCACGCAGCACGCACGCTCTCTCTCTCTCTCTCTCTCTCTCTCTCTCTCTCTCTCTCTCTCTCTCTCTCTCTCTCTGTCTCTCTCTCTCTCTCTCTCTCTGTGCTGAGTGTCATAAACATGATACATGTAGAGACAACGCTACTGCTGTCATACACATGATACTTCTAGAGACAAAGCTACCGCTGTCATACACATGATACATGTAGAGACAACGCTACCGCTGTCATACACATGATACATCTAGAGACAAAGCTACCGCTAAGTGTCATACACATGATACATGTAGAGACAAAGCCACTGTTGAGTGTCATACACATGATACATCTAGAGACAAAGCTACCGCTGTCATACACATGATACATGTAGAGACAACGCTACCGCTGTCATACACATGATACATCTAGAGACAAAGCTACCGCTAAGTGTCATACACATGATACATCTAGAGACAAAGCTACCGCTGTCATACACATGATACATGTAGAGACAAAGCCACTGTTGAGTGTCATACACATGATACATGTAGAGACAACGCTACTGCTGTCATACACATGATACATGTAGAGACAACGCTACTGCTGTCATACACATGATACATGTAGAGACAACGCTACTGCTGTCATACACGTGATACATCTAGAGACAAAGCTACCGCTAAGTGTCATACACATGATACATGTAGAGACAAAGCCACTGTTGAGTGTCATACACATGATACATGTAGAGACAACGCTACTGCTGTCATACACATGATACATGTAGAGTCAAAGCCACCACTGTCATACACATGATACATGTAGAGATAAAGCCACTGCAGAGTGTCATACACATGATACATGTAGAGACAAAGCCACCACTTAGTGTCATACACATGATACATGTAGAGACAAAGCCACTGTTGAGTGTCATACACATGATACATGTAGAGACAAAGCCACCGCTGTCATACACATGATACATGTAGAGACAAAGCCACCGCTGTCATACACATGATACATGTAGAGATAAAGCCACTGCAGAGTGTCATACACATGATACATGTAGAGACAAAGCCACCACTTAGTGTCATACACATGATACATGTAGAGATAAAGCCACCACTTAGTGTCATACACATGATACATGTAGAGACAAAGCCACCACTGTCATACACATGATACATGTAGAGACAAAGCCACTGTTGAGTGTCATACACATGATACATGTAGAGACAAAGCCACTGTTGAGTGTCATACACATGATACATCTAGAGACAAAGCCACCGCTGAGTGTCATACACATGATACATGTAGAGACAAAGCTACCATTGAGTGTCATACACAAAATACATGTAGAAACAAAGCCACTGCTGTCATACACATGATACATATAGAGACAAAGCCACTGCTGAGTGTCATACACATGATACATGTAGAAACAAAGCCACCACTTAGTGTTATACACATGATACATGTAGAGACAAAGGCACCGCTGTCATACACATGATACATATAGAGACAAAGCAACTGTTGAGTGTCATACACATAATACATGTAGAGACAAAGCACTGCAGAATGTCATACACATGATACATGTAGAGACAAAGCCACCACTTAGTGTCATACACATGATACATGTAGAGACAAAGCCACCGCTGTCATACACATGATACATGTAGAGACAAAGCCACCATTGAGTGTCATACACATGATACATGTAGAGACAAAGCCACCATTGAGTGTCATACACATGATACATGTAGAGACAAAGCCACCATTGAGTGTCATACACATGATACATGTAGAGACAAAGCCACCATTGAGTGTCATACACATGATACATGTAGAGACAAAGCCACCATTGAGTGTCATACACATGATACATGTAGAGATAAAGCCACCGCTGTCATACACATGATACATGTAGAGACAAAGCCACTGTTGAGTGTCATACACATGATACATGTAGAGACAAAGCACTGCAGAGTGTCATACACATGATACATGTAGAGAAAAAGCCACCATTGAGTGTCATACACATGATACATGTAGAGATAAAGCCACCGCTGTCATACACATGATACATGTAGAGATAAAGCCACCATTGAGTGTCATACACATGATACATGTAGAGACAAAGCTACCATTGAGTGTCATACACATGATACATGTAGAGATAAAGCCACCGCTGTCATACACATGATACATGTAGAGACAAAGCCACTGTTGAGTGTCATACACATAATACATGTAGAGACAAAGCCACCATTGAGTGTCATACACATGATACATGTAGAGACAAAGCCACTGTTGAGTGTCATACACATGATACATGTAGAGACAAAGCCACCGCTGTCATACACATGATACATGTAGAGACAAAGCCACTGTTGAGTGTCATACACATGATACATGTAGAGATAAAGCCACCAGTGAGTGTCATACACATGATACATGTAGAGACAAAGCTACTGCAGCGTTTCATACACATGATACATGTAGAGATAAAGCCACCATTGAGTGTCATACACATGATACATGTAGAGACAAAGCCACCATTGAGTGTCATACACATGATACATGTAGAGATAAAGCCACCATTGAGTGTCATACACATGATACATGTAGAGATAAAGCCACCATTGAGTGTCATACACATGATACATGTAGAGACAAAGCCACTGTTGAGTGTCATACACATGATACATGTAGAGACAAAGCCACCACTTAGTGTCATACACATGATACATGTAGAGACAAAGCCACTGCTGTCATACACATGATACATGTAGAGACAAAGTCACCATTGAGTGTCATACACATGATACATGTAGAGAGAAAGCCACCACTGTCATACACATGATACATGTAGAGACAAAGCCACTGTTGAGTGTCATGCACATGATACATGTAGAGACAAAGTACTGCAGAATGTCATACACATGATACATGTAGAGACAAAGCCACTGTTGAGTGTCATAAACATGATACTTGTAGAGACAAAGCACTGCAGAATGTCATACACATGATACATGCAGAGACAAAGCCACCGCTGTCATACACATGATACATGTAGAGACAAAGCAACTGTTGAGTGCCATACACATGATACATAGAGACAAAGCCATTGCTACATGATATATGTAGAGACAAAGCCACTGCATAGTGTCATACACATGATACACGTAGAGGGAGAGCCACTTCAGAGTGTCATACACGTGATACACGTAGAGACAAAGCCACTGCAGTGTCATACACATGATACATGTAGAGAAAAAGCCACTGTTGAATGTCATACACATGATACATGTAGAAAAAAAAACCACTGCTGAGTGTCATACACATGATACATGTAGAGATAAAGCCACGGCAGAGTGTCATACACATGACACATGCAGAGACAAAGCCACTGCTGTCATACACATGATACACGTAGAAACAAAGCCACTGCTGAGTGTCATACACATGAGACATGTAGAGAGAAAGCCACTGCTGAATATCATACACATGATATGTGTAGAAACAAAGCGAGTATTTTCAGTCAAAGTGGACTTTTTTTTTTTTTTTGGTTTATGTTTTAAACTGTTATTCCATACAAAGCAGTGTGTATTTACTGGATGTAATATGCCATATCTTTCGTTCGTGTAAATAACAAACCTTTGCCGTGTCTTAGTGCTAACTGACACATGTGCAAATAAAACACTCACAAACATAATAATACCACATTCATGGCACGGTGCAAGTACACACACATTATACTTCTTGTCAACCTCCACGGGTTGACGGGCCCTGTATGTTTCACATGTCCATCTCTACTCGGGTTTCTCGTCACAACATATACATCTTTCGCCTTTTACTAAGTGGACACTGGTCACTTTGAAGAATTTTAATAATTCTTGTTCCCTCGCTTTGAACTAGTTCACGTTGGACTGATGTTTAGCGTGTGGGATAGATTTCTATATTACCTTAATTAAAAGTCGCTTAAAAGTCGACAGGGTCAACTTCATTGCACCGGGTTTTTATCCCATATGACTCAGTCTATTTCCGCAGGGAACTGCAGAAAGCATCGCAAAAAGCACGAACTCCGTAGCCCCATCCGTATTACCAATGTCACTCGCCATCAGGCGAACGCAATCTGACTTTAGAGGTACTGGTAATTTACGTCCCCAAGTAAAGAACGAAAAGTCAACATTTTAGTCCAGCTGACCGGTGTAGGGGTTGAACCTGCTACTTCAGCATCAGCACACCGGAAGTTAAAGAGCGAGCGCTGTAATCCATTCTATCAGTCATTTAGTCAGTCACAAATAGGATATCAATTTGAAGGTGATTGTTGTCAAGGAGTGTAATGGGGGGGGGGGGAACACACACACACACACACACACACGCACACACACACACGCACACACACACGCGCACGCACGCACGCTAATACTTACAATTCTAGGTTTTAAACAATACACTTGACGAAATAACAATAATGTGATTTACATTGAAATTAAAGAATAATGACTTATGTTATAGATAATTTATAGTTATTTAAGAGAGACATAAATTACAGATAAATAGATTTTAACAGCAATTGAAAAGGTCAGATGCAGAGGTGAAAATGAAAACGTAAAAGAAAAAAAAAACGACCGTTTTAAAAGGGCATTAACCCAGAAGGTAAATGTGAAAAGGGAAATAATTAAGGAACTTGTTTATAGATGAACACATCCTTCTTCACAAGCCGCTTACACCTCTAGCCATTAGTGTTAACGTAACTGGGTTTTTCGTTCTTACACCTCCGTGAGCCGCAAGATAAATGACCCCCACAATACGGCCACATCGATCTGTGGCTGCTTGATGGCGAGGGAAAGAACATCAGCTACAGCTTTTCAAAGTAGGAGAGATAAAAATAAAAATTAGAAGGGATAAAAAGAAACTAAGGGGAATAACAAAAAGTAAGGGAAATTAAAACTAAAAAAAAAAAAAAAAAAGTCAAGTTCTATCTGGGGACGTGAAATTGCATCACAGTTTTACGTTCCTAATTGATAAAGCAAGGGATGGAAACAGCTTATCCGAGCGGTCGAGTGTGCTCAAGGGGTAATCAAGCGTGACCTACTGGGCCCATGGCACACACCACACGTGTCAACGCCAATGAGACTGGGCCTTATTTACGATGTGTTTTCTCATTTCAGTTAAGGGGAGAGAATATCTCTGCCATCGTCACTCTTGGACTGTTAGAGGGGATATTGAATTTTAAAGTTTTCATGCTTGGCTGGACCAGACTGAAATACGGAGCCCGCGATGTGTGAGCTGAAATGGGAAGACCCATTAAGGCCTGGCTTCTCAACCAAGAGAGATGGAAAAAAACGCATTTTTCACATTCACTTTTTAATAACAGTCTTCTGCCTTCTTTCATTCTCAATTCCAGCTTCTGACGACCCTCTAATTTTGTCTCTCCATTCAATATGTTCAGCATTCTGTCTTGCGAAAGCCAAGCCGCCTTCTGTCTGTCAGAAGTGACTGTCTATGTTGCACACTATTTACGGCGCTATATATCATTTTGTTTCACTATTTTACCTACCATCATCACAATCAATCATTCAATCATGTGCCATGCCGGAAAGCGTGGGCGGTCATGACTCACCATTTCACTCGATCACCAGAGTCGTGGATCAGCTCAGTGTTCATGTCTCGACCATGCAAGGTAGCCAAGCCATCCAGGTATTTACTTCTTGGTCTTCCCCTTGGTCTGTTCCCGTCGATCTTGCCAGTTGTCACTATGTTCTCCAATCCATTTCTTCTCATAACATGTCCAAATAATTTTGACTGTCTACGTCTAATTTTTCTAATCGATTTACGATGTTCATTTGTCTCCTGTAGTACTTGGTCATTGGTTTTTCTGTTTGTCCATGGTATTGTTTGCATTTTCTTCAAAAACCACATTTCTGCAGCCATCAGATGTTGATCATCACAACCATCAGTTTAAAATTACCAAGTGCTATACTGTCAACGTGGCTGAATGGTTTAACGTGCTTAAACCTTCTCTGGTTCTTTTCTCACGCCGGTCAGTTGGATTGAAATGTTGACTTCTCGTCCTTGAGTTGAGGACGTAGATCACAAGGAGTCGAAGTGGGTTCGCCTGATGGAGTGGGGCAAGAGAAATGGGAAAAGCTTATGCACGCGCAAACATCACTACAGAGTACCCCTCACTAGAAGCAACTACTACTAGTAGTAGTAGTAGCAAGTGTGATACGCTCCATCTGAAAGCGAACGAATGACAAAATAAATGCTATATACCCGCTCTGCTATCTTCTAATGTCACAACTGGAGCGTATTATCACCGACGCCCACGCGGCCGTTTATAAAAACCAGAATCGATGTCACACAGGACACTTGTACTTGCCCAGGTATCGATTCGAACGCGGACTCACTGCAACTGGACCAGCAGACCAGCCAGCTAGCCACTGCGCAACCGCGGCTCCTCATCATCATCAGCATCATCATCATGTACCATGCCGGTAGCGTGGGCGGTCATGTTTCGCCATCCCATTCGATCACCAGAGTCGTGGATCAGCTCAGTGTTCTTGTCTCGACCATACCAGGTGGTCAAGCATCTAGGTATTTACTTCTCTGCCCTCCTCTTGTTCTCTGTCCCCCAATCATTCCAACTTGTCACCAAGTTTTCCCGTTTATTTCTTCTCATAACGCGCGGCTACCATGATGCTGAATGCTCTACGACATTGATCATTATTTAACAGTACATCGATGTTTTCAGAACTAATGTCTATTTCATAAGAACTTGTTGAATTCTCTAATCTTGTGATGAGATCTCGGAGTTCTGATTCTACGAGTGCTCAAAAGCATGAAATACAAATGTAGATTACACAGCGCATCGATATGGATGTCTTCTAAGTTATATCGTGTACTGCATGTTGTGTGTGAAAAAAGGGGAGAAATAAAGGGGGCTGGGGGGGGGGGGGGGGGGGGGGGTAGATACAACCTGGTCGGATACATACACAAGTTATGAGAGGAAAACACTGTAACATGTCATTAATAACACAAATGCACTATATGTATCTTTTCATGATGCTTCAATGACGTCAATAATGTAATTTGTCTCATTATTAACCAAACGGCTTCAGGTCAAAGAAGTTCACATGGGCTATTTCATTTATGATGTCGACGTCTTCTATCGGCAACTTGCCCTGAGGTCGTCAGATTCACACATACCAGGTCGCACCACACCCGACATATCTGATTGCATGTAAATGGGGTTTATTTACTCTATCGGCCTGACACAGTGACAACTACCAGGGACAGAAAGTCATGAGTTGTCTGACTCCATTACAAGTGAACAAGAATGTGAAGCCATATCTTACAGCGTATACAACCACAGACTTGCACCGTGTGCTCGATGACTATACACAAGAAGGCAGTGTAAGCCCACACACATGGCTCTGTCCCGCCAACACACATAGTTCTAGGCTGGTGATTAGCCAGTTCTAAGCTGAGTAAATATCTAACTGTAAGTCTGTATACATCTAGCCCTTGGTCCACAAACATCTAACTGTGGCTCTGTAAACATCCAGTTCTGGATCCCCGATCATTTAGCTCTGGGTCCACAAACATTTAGCTCTGGGTCCAAAACATTTAGCTTTGGGTCCACACACTTTTAGTTCTGTGTCCACAAACATCTAACTGTAGGTCTGTAAACATCCAGCTCTGGATCCACAAACATCTAACTCTAGATACAAAAACATCTTATTCGAAACGTGCAAAAATCTAGCTATAAACATCCAACAATATAGCTCTAACCTTCCAACAATGTATTTCTACTCCTGGAACAATACAGCTCTAACCCTCCAACAATGTATTTCTAATCCCGGAACAATCTAGCTCAGTGGTTCTCAACCTTTTTTGGCTCATGCCTCCCTTTACCATATGTTCAGAACGTCATTCCCCCCTTTCGAATTTCCTCCCTATAAATCCCCCCTCCCTTACACAGTATACATAAAAATGGAAACTAAATTTAATAACACATACTAGAACAAGTCTAGACATCTACATAAAACGTGATTTGCGGGTCTACTTACGTTATAAAACGAATTTCATTAGGGTGAGAAGTACAGAACCGTAAAATTTAGAGGGAAAAACAATATCAAGTAACTGGTTCTTGTATCAATGCGATCTTGAAATAATCTTAATTTCCTCCCCCCCCCCCCTCCCCCCGAGACCCTAAAATTTGCCCCTGGGGGGATTCCCCACCGGTTGAGAACCACTGATCTAGCTCTAGCCCTTAAACAATATAGCTCTAACCCTTCAACAAATTAGCTATAACCCTCCAACAATATAGCTCTAACCCTCCAACAATGTAACTATAACTCTCCAACAATACAGCTCTAGCCCTCTACAGCTCTAACCCTCTAACAATATAGCTATAAATCTCCAACAATATAGCTCTAACCCCCCAACAATATAACTATAACCCCACAACAATATAACACTAACTCTCCAACAATATAGCTCTAATTCTCCAACAATATAACTATAACCCTCCAACAATATAGCTCTACCTCTCCAACAAAATAGCTCTTAACTCTCCAACAATATAACTATAACCCTCTAAGAATATATCTCTAACTCTCCAACAATATAGCTCTAACCCTCCAACAATATAACTATAACCCTCCAACGATATAACTATAACCCTCCAACAATAAAGCTCTAACTCTCCAACAATACAGCTCTAACTCTCCAACAATATAGCTCTAACTCTCCAACAATATAGCTCTAGCCATCCAACAATATAGCTCTAACTCTCCAACAATATAGCTCTAGCCATCCAACAATATAGCTCTAACTCTCCAACAATATAGCTCTAGCCATCCAACAATATAGCTCTAACTCTCCAACAATATAGTTCTAACCCCCCAACAATATAACTATAACCCCACAACAATATAACACTAACTCTCCAACAATATAGCTCTAATTCTCCAACAATATAACTATAACCCCACAACAATATAACACTAACTCTCCAACAATATAGCTCTAATTCTCCAACAATATAACTATAACCCTCCAACAATATAGCTCTACCTCTCCAACAAAATAGCTCTTAACTCTCCAACAATATAACTATAACCCTCTAAGAATATATCTCTAACTCTCCAACAATATAGCTCTAACCCTCCAACAATATAACTATAACCCTCCAACGATATAACTATAACCCTCCAACAATAAAGCTCTAACTCTCCAACAATACAGCTCTAACTCTCCAACAATATAGCTCTAACTCTCCAACAATATAGCTCTAGCCATCCAACAATATAGCTCTAACTCTCCAACAATATAGCTCTAGCCATCCAACAATATAGCTCTAACTCTCCAACAATATAGCTCTAGCCATCCAACAATATAGCTCTAACTCTCCAACAATATAGTTCTAACCCCCCAACAATATAACTATAACCCCACAACAATATAACACTAACTCTCCAACAATATAGCTCTAATTCTCCAACAATATAACTATAACCCTCCAACAATATAGCTCTACCTCTCCAACAAAATAGCTCTTAACTCTCCAACAATATAACTATAACCCTCTAAGAATATATCTCTAACTCTCCAACAATATAGCTCTAACCCTCCAACAATATAACTATAACCCTCTAAGAATATATCTCTAACTCTCCAACAATATAGCTCTAACCCTCCAACAATATAACTATACCCCTCCAACGATATAACTATAACCCTCCAACAATAAAGCTCTAACTCTCCAACAATACAGCTCTAACTCTCCAACAATATAGCTCTAACCCTCCAACAATATAGCTCTAACTCTCTAACAATATAGCTCTAGCCATCCAACAATATAGCTCTAACTCTCCAATAATACAGCTCTAGCTCTCCAACAATATAGCTCTAACCCTCCAACAATATAGTTCTAACCCTATAACAATATAGCTCTAATTCTCCAACATTACAGCTCTAAGACTGCAAACATTTAGCTCTATGTCTACAAACAATGAACATTTAGCTCTATGTCTACAAACAATGAACATTTAGCTCTATGTCTACAAACAATGAACATTTAGCTCTATGTCCACAAACAACAAACATTTAGCTCTATGTCCACAAACAACAAACATTTAGCTCTATGTCCACAAACAACAACACACATCTAACTCTATATCCACAAACAACAAACATTTAGCTCTATGTCTACAAACAACAAACATTTAGCCCTAGGTCTCTATGTCTACAAACAACAAACATTTAGCTCTATGTCTACAAACAACAAACATTTAGCCCTAGGTCTATATGTCTACAAACAACAAACAATTAGCTCTATGTCTACAAACAACAAACATTTAGCCCTTGGTCTCTATGTCTACAAACAACAAACATTTAGCTCTATGTCTACAAACAACAAAAGTTAGCTCTTTCTCTACAAACAAACATTTAGCTCTATGTCTACAAACAACAAACATTTAGCTCTATGTCTACAAACAACAAAAGTTAGCTCTTTCTCTACAAACAAACATTTAGCTATGTGTCTACAAACAACAAACATTTAGCTCTATTTCCACAAACAAACATTTAGCTCTAGGTCTCTAGGTCCACAAAGATTCAGCACCTGGACCTGCACATATCAAGCTCTGTGATTGTAAATATTTAGCTCCAGGCCTCATAAATATCTAGCTCTAGGCCCATAATGGTCACAACATTTATGTGACCTTGACATTTATGTGAACACTGATGAGCAGACTCATACAGCTGGTTGAAACCATGATTGATGAGCTATAATGTGTATATTAATGCTGCACACTAATGGCACTTTACTCACTATATTACCTCTAAGAACAACCTCAACAAGAAAGCAAAATATAATGTAACCAAACAAAATCAAAATAACTGGCTTCAGGTAACCAACATAACTATACCCAGCCAAACAACCTACCCTCAGCTTGTACTTCACTCAGAAGCAAAATGTCACAACAACAGCAGCACAACACTACAGCAAAATACTTACTTCAGTAACAACACAGTAAAACAATAATGCATAACTTGCAAATTAAATGTAAATACACATCACTCTTAGCACAACATATGTCAGTCTTTCCTCTTCTACCTTTGTCGCTTAATTTGTGAGCAGAGGTAGCTTACATCTGATATAGTTTATCCTCTTATACTCTGTCTATACACAGCTCAGAATTCTGAGGTAAGTAGGAACATTTTCAACTTTCATTTTGTCTTCATTGCTTTCAATTTTTCACCTTTTTATTCTTCTTGTCCTGTCGTCACGTTTCAATATAGTCACAGGAGATCTCCATGACTATATGTTGTGTTTTGTGAATGTGTTTGTTTGCTGATGAAGGCTAATCACCGCAATGTCCAGTACGTGTCGTAATTCTGTTATGTAAAGCTGCACTACATTGTGTCATTTTATAGTGTTTACATTTTCACAGCTTTACCGCAGTTCCACCAAATTTTATTCATATTTTTACTCTGGGGAAGTATCTTATGGTCATGATTAATCTCTTCCATGCTATCCTTGAGTGTAGAGGTAATCTAGGTGGTCTTTGGTCTTCCCTACGGTAGCCTAGGATGAAGAGGTACCTCACAGCCATGTTAAGTCTTCCCTACAGTAGCCTAGGATGAAGAGGTACCTCACAGCCATGTTAAGTCTTCCCTACGGTAGCCTAGGATGAAGAGGTACCTCACAGCCATGTTAAGTCTTCCCTACGGTAGCCTAGGATGAAGAGGTACCTCACAACCATGTTAAGTCTTCCCTACGGTAGCCTAGGATGAAGAGGTACCTCAAGTCATGTTAAGTCTTCCCTACGGTAGCCTAGGATGAAGAGGTACCTCACAGCCATGTTAAGTCTTCCCTATGGTAGCCTAGGATGAAGAGGTACCTCACAGTCATGTTAAGTCTTTCCTGTGGTAGCCTAGGGTGAAGAGGTACCTCACTGTCATGTTAAGTCTTTCCTGTGGTAGCCTAGGGTGAAGAGGTACCTCACAGTCATGTTAAGTTTTTCCTGTGGTAGCCTAGGATGAAAAGGTACCTCACTGTCATGTTAAGTCTTTCCTATGGTAGCCTAGGGTGAAGAGGTACCTCACAGTCATGTTAAGTCTTTCCTATACTACATGGCATGAAGATAATTTTACAATCTTGCTGAGTCTCTCCTCTTCTACCATGGAGAACAGAAGTACGGACAGCCTTTTTTATTCATCATTCTGCTATACTGGGGTGTCTTCTGAATACTGTTATTTCAGTATAATTACACAAACACATTTTTCTAAAGGAGGAACAGTGAGGTGCCTGATGCAGGACTGAACCACAAATGTCCATGTGCTCTAGAACTCTACTACTGAGAGATGCAGCAGGCAGTAGAATCACTGAGACTCAATAGAATCACCGACAGCCAGGTTTCCTCAAGCTAAGTCTCAGTAGCACACAGACAGTCATCATCTGCAACCAGCTGGTCAGTATCCGATCAACAGTAAATGAACACAACAACAATGGAAGGTTCTTGGTTGTTCTGGTGGACACAAGTAGGATTCGTGTGTGTGTGTGTGTGTGTGTGTGTGTGTGTGTTGTGAACAAGTGGCTTAGGGTCTGTTCAGTCTTATCATTTGGGGCACAGGAAATGTTGTGACAGGTGAGACACCGGTGATACTGACAACATTACATTTCGTTTGGTCAACAAAATATGGGCTTAGGACCATTATCCCAATATGCTGAGACAGTACACAAACATAACCATTTCACTTTTGCTTTTTAACAACAGTATAATATTTATAGCATATAACTCACTTATATGGTTGTGTAGGACAAGGGGAAGCAACAACATTAATTTTCCAAGAATAAGATTATATCTGTAACACTGCTAGATTCACGCTGGAGTGGTGTGTTCAACAAATGTCTCGTCAGTGGGAAGGGCAAGCTGTGAGCAAAGGAATTGTCCACTGCATCTCATTATGTCATGGCCAACTATGTAAAGGCCTAATACTTCACACACCCAACAGAAGCATCATCCATGGGATTATCTTTGCCTTCAACAATAAGACAACAGATGCCACAACAAGCAACGGCAAAAACAACAAGCAGAAACCAAACTTCCATGCAGGGCTTCTTAGGCAAAAGCAAACTAATCAAAACACTGGTACTGTTACAACTATGAGGTTAAAAATAAGAACAACATCTAACATTGTAAAACAACAAAAGCTCAACACAAAACACGGACATCCAACCTGTAATTTCTTCCTTAAACGATGCTTTTTTTGCAGGTGGAGAAAGAGAGAAGAGAGTTATAGAGAGGCAGTGTTACAGTTATTTAACAGTGAATAATCAAAGGGAAGATACTCAAAGTTTAGAAGCAATGCTATCAATAAAATATTATGTCCCCTACTTTGTAAATTGGTTCATGCACCTCATTTATATCATACATTTCACTGCAATATTCCTGCCATCTTTCTATAATTTTTCTAGATTCTGTTTGGGTATTTCCCAACTTGTCACATATAATATTTAAATGAGGTTAAACATTTCTTGTCTATATCTTGGATCATTAATTACCAACAATGGCGATACAATGACAGAAATTAAAAGACGAATATCTATTGCTCTTCAAAAACAAACAACTGAATACATTTTGGAGTGGGATAGACAGAACTACAAAAATTAGATTTTTAAGAGCATGCAACTTCCCCATTGCAACATACGCCTGTGAGGCCTGGACAATTACTAAACAAGTTGAACTGTGCATAAATGCCTTTGAATATAAATGTTATAGACGAGTTCTAAGAATATCTTGGATAAAGAACAAATGTATCCCTACTTCAAGAGCTGAATATTGAAGAAGGTTGGCTACTAAAGATGATAAAACAAAGAAAATTGAAATAGTTTGGTCACTTGTTTCAAGTCATGAAAGTTTGGAGAGAACAATAATGGAGGTGTATATGCCGGGAAGAGAGGAAGAGGAAGACCAAATAGAAGATGGGTGCAGGATGTGGCGGATAACCTCCAGATGCGTTTATTGGATGTGTGAATTTTGCTTATGATCGAGAAGTTTTCCAGAAGGTTGTTATGAGAGCGAGGTTCTGCAAAGGACATCCTAATGAATGAATGAGTGACTTTGCACATAACTGACACACAAAGTGTATTAATTCACCGCAGCAGTATCTATATTTACACAATACGCATGCACGGATAGAGCAAATAGTATATGCATACATACAATGTAATCATCATCATCATACCAACAAGTGTGGACAGTCATGGTTGGCCATCTCACACGTTCACAAAAGTCTTGGACCAGGTCGGTGCTCTTGTCCTATCCTAGTTATGCCATGTGACCAAGCCATCCAGGTATCTATGTCTCTGCCTTTTCCTGGCTCGTTTCCCATCAGTTTTGCCAGTTGTGACTAAGCTCTCAAGTTTATTTCTCAACATAATATGCCCAAAATATCTTGACTTCCTATGTTTAACTTATCACATCAATTTACAGTTTTCATTGGTTTCTTGAAGCACTTCTCTTCTGCTTCTTCTTCTTCTTTTATTTCCTGTAAATTTACTGACTATATCTGCAATGTTGTGTCTTGAATAAACGTTACTGTCTTTTTTAGTTCACTCAGTGGCACATAGTTTATCTTAGAGAGATGGAAGAAACATATTTCGGGAATAGAGAGATATATTAAAAACATCTTTGGGGAATAGAGAGGTGGGAAAAACATCATTGAAGAAAAGACATTGAAGATAAATATCTTTGGGGAACAGAGAAATGAAAAACAGTTATGTTAGTCTAATTGTGAGGATTATGTTAGTCTATGTGTTAAATTTATTATAGTCTAATTGTGAGGTGTTTGATAGTCTATGTGTGAAATGTACTATAGTCTAATTGTGAGCATTATGATAGTCTGTGTGTGAGGTTTATGACAGTCTATATGTGAAATTTATTATACTCTAATTGTGAGGATTATGAGTCTGTGTGTGAGGTTTATGATAGTCTATATGTGAAATTTATTATACTCTAATTGTGAGGTTTATGATAGTCTATGTGTGAAATTCATTATAGTCTTATTGTGAGGTTTATGATAGTCTGTGTGTGAGGTTTATAATAGTCTGTGTGTGAGGTTTATAATAGTCTGTGTGTGAGGTTTATAATAGTCTGTGTGTGAGGTTTATGATAGTCTATGTGTGAAATTCATTACATCTAATTGTGAGGTTTATAATAGTCTGTGTGTGAGGTTTATGATAGTATACGTGTAAGGATTGTATGGATTTTTTTGCCCTGGCCATGTGGGAGTACAGGGGAATGAACAGGCTGATAGGGTGGCAGGGAATGCACCTCTTGGTGGAGATTCCTTATGGACAAGGGGGAGGTGGTCATGCACCTGTGCGACCAGGTGGAGAAGGTGGGGGAATAGATTGAGAACCCGTATGTAGAAAGGATGACACTGCGGGGGATTGGCAGAGGTTCTGGTAGAATCTCAAAACTGAGAAGGAAGATTAGGAGAACTTTCAATCAGTTAGCAGTGGGAACAATTAGTAGTGTGACTCTTCGTTGGCTGTTGAACAAGGGGACGAAGTGCGGATGGGAATTCCTGAGAGCAGTGATGTCAGTTCTTAGCTCAACTCAACTCAAGCGTGTAACGTTTCTGATAGTCTGTGGGTGAGGTTTCTCGCCACTTACCTTCAGTTTTGCAATACCCTCCTGAGTGGACATAGCTCCTTTCAACTCTTTGACCAGTGTGGAGCCCAAATACTGACCAGAAAGAACAAATGAAATGCATATATGAGACAATTTCAGAAAGAATATTAATATTATAACGATGCAAAATTTTGAAATTTCAAAGTTAAGCATGTCTGGTTTACATAAAACAATGTCTGATTATTGACAGTTTTTTGACTAAACATTAAGTGTTCACTTTGCTGCAGGTCAAACAGTTTTAAACAGGGGTGTATAGGTTAAGTGGTGAACTTCATTGCACCATGTGTTATCTCATGATCCGGTCTCTTTCAGCAGAGTGGCCTGCCGAAGGTGCCCCATAAAGCACTAACACACTAGCTTCAGCAATGACTGAAAAAAGGTGTACCATGGAGCACTAACACACTAGCTTCAGCAATGACTGAAAAAAGGTGTACCATGGAGCACTAACACACTAGCTTCAGCAACGACTGAAAAAAGGTGTACCATGGAGCACTAACACACTAGCTTCAGCAACGACTGAAAAAAGGTGTACCATGGAGCACTAACACACTAGCTTCAGCAACGACTGAAAAAAGGTGTACCATGGAGCACTAACACACTAGCTTCAGCAATGACTGAAAAAAGATGTACCATGGAGCACTAACACACTAGCTTCAGCAACGACTGAAAAAAGGTGTACCATGGAGCACTAACACACTAGCTTCAGCAACGACTGAAAAAAGGTGTACCATGGAGCACTAACACACTAGCTTCAGCAACGACTGAAAAAAGGTGTACCATGGAGCACAAACACACTAGCTTCAGCAACGACTGAAAAAAGGCGTCCCATGAAGCAGTAAAACACTGGCCTCAGCAACGACTTAAAAAAAAAACTACCCCTAAATTAAATGACGCAGTCCGAAAACAAACCCACGACATTTGGAGTGCCAGACAGGTGCCGTGACTTCTTCACCACAGAAAACACCTGGCGCAGGACAGTGCATTGAATGAAAATAGCAATGCTGCATTAGAACTCATTTTGTGTACTGCATTCTGTCTAGTTTTAACATTTTGTGTACTAAATTCTGTCCAGTTTTAACATTCTGTGTATTACATTCTGTCCAGTTTTAACATTTAGTGCACTGCATTCTGTCAAGTTTTAACATTCTGTGTATTACATTCTGTCCAGTTTTAATATTTTGTGTACTGCATTCTGTCTAGTTTTAACATTTTGTGTACTGCATTCTGTCCAGTTTTAACATTCTGTGTATTACATTGTCCAGTTTTAATATTTTGTGTACTGCATTCTGTCTAGTTTTAACATTTTGTGTACTGCATTCTGTCTAGTTTTAACATTTTGTGTACTGCATTCTGTCTAGTTTTAACATTTTGTGTACTGCATTCTGTCTAGTTTTAACATTTTGTGTACTGCATTCTGTCTAGTTTTAATATTTTGTGTACTGCATTCTGTCTAGTTTTAACATTTTGTGTACTGCATTCTGTCCAGTTTTAACATTTTGTGTACTAAATTCTGTCCGGTTTTAACATTCTGGGTACTAAATTCTGTCTGGTTTTAACATTCTGGGTACTAAATTCTGTCCAGTTTTAATATTCTGTGTACTAAATTCTGTCCAGTTTTAACAGTTTGTGTAATAAATTCTGTCCAGTTTTAATATATTGTGTACTACATTCCGTCCAGTTTTAAAATTTTTGTGTACTACATTCTGTCCAGTTTTAATATATTGTGTACTACATTCTGTCCAGTTTTAGAATTGTGTGTACTAAATTCTGTCCAGTTTTAACATTTTGTATACTAAATTCTGTCCAGTTTTAACATTTTGTGTACTACATTCTGTCCAATTTTAACATTTTGTGTACTAAATTTTGTCCAATTTTAACATTTTGTGTACTGCATTCTGTCCAGTTTTAACATTTTGTGTACTATATTCTATCCAGTTTTAACCTTTTTTGTACTAAATCCTGTCCAGTTTTAACATTTTGTGTACTAACTTCTGTACAGTTTTACATTTTGTGTACTGTATTCTGCTAAGTTTTAACTGCTGAACTGTTTATTGAACCTGTGCACTGAATATTTTCTTGTCATTCTAATCTGAGTGATGCCAAGAGAGATAGAGGCAAAAAAGAAACATATCCATATAAGTGTGTGCATGTGTGTGTTTGTGTGTAGGTAGAGAAAGAGAGAGAGAGAGAGGAGTTGAGATGAACAGTTAATGAAAGTCATTATGTCAGTGTCAGTTGGGACAGACAATAAGCGACAGTCATTACAAGGGGGTTTCAAATGAAAACCTTGAATGTTTGTTTGTTTTGTATTGTTTTTTTTGTTTGTTTGTTTTTGTTTTTTTTGGTTTTTTTTTTTGGGGGGGGGGGGGGGAGAGAGAGAGAGAGAGAGAAAAAAAGGGGGGGGGGGGGTAAATGTATTCTGAAAAATAAAGAATAAATGTATTATTTTTCAATGTAGTCACCACTGCATTCAATGTAAGTACTCCAGTGCCGATAATGTGCTTGGATTTCTGTAGAAAAAAATTCTCTTGGGTCACTACTCAGTGTGCCTGACCCAGTTGTGAACAGTCTGTCACAGAATTCATGCCATTTTGAAACTCCCTACTCCACTCATAAATTTGCTGGATCTTCATTCACTGATGAATTTCTATAGGTTTCAACACTTCACTGATCAAAAAACAGATAACAGAACACTGCTCCTCTTGGGTGCATGTCAAGAGTGGGGCAGCCATCTTTAAACTGTCCTTATGACGTCACTGTGTTCGTCTGCACTGTAATCTCACATGCCTAACACTCTTGACATCCTCAACAGCAATACTGACAGGCTACAAGACAATAGCATGGTTATTGTAATTTATACCACACTTTTAAGGTTTTCATTTGAATCCCCCTCGTATATGTCCTAACATGTACACTACGGACAGCTTGGTCAGGGAGAATAAAGTCACACACTTTCCTAAGTCTGTCACCATGATGAGATTGTTATCATCACATAAAGTCACACACTTTCCTAAGTCTGTCACCATGATGAGATTGTTATCATCACATAAAGTCACACACTTTCCTAAGTCTGTCACCATGATGAGATTGTTATCATCACATAAAGTCACACACTTTCCTAAGTCTGTCACCATGATGAGATTGTTATCATCACATAAAGTCACACACTTTCCTAAGTCTGTCACCATGATGAGATTGTTATCATCACATAAAGTCACACACTTTCCTAAGTCTGTCACCATGATGAGATTGTTATCATCACATAAAGTCACACACTTTCCTAAGTCTGTCACCATGATGAGATTGTTATCATCACATAAAGTCACACACTTTCCTAAGTCTGTCACCATGATGAGATTGTTATCATCACATAAAGTCACACACTTTCCTAAGTCTGTCACCATGATGAGATTGTTATCATCACATAAAGTCACACACTTTCCTAAGTCTGTCACCATGATGAGATTGTTATCATCACATAAAGTCACACACTTTCCTAAGTCTGTCACCATGATGAGATTGTTATCATCACATAAAGTCACACACTTTCCTAAGTCTGTCACCATGATGAGATTGTTATCATCACATAAAGTCACACACTTTCCTAAGTCTGTCACCATGATGAGATTGTTATCATCACATAAAGTCACACACTTTCCTAAGTCTGTCACCATGATGAGATTGTTATCATCACATAAAGTCACACACTTTCCTAAGTCTGTCACCATGATGAGATTGTTATCATCACATAAAGTCACACACTTTCCTAAGTCTGTCACCATGATGAGATTGTTATCATCACATTTCTTGTTCTTAATATCCACCTGACTTTTTGCTCTTATTCTACCCTTTCTCCTGCAACTTCCTCTTCTTGCCATCTTCCTCACCATTCCTTATTATTGCACTCTTCCTACGTTGACCTGTTAAATGCCTCTAACATTCACTCACAGATCTCTTACTCAGACAAGCCGTGTTGACTAGAAGCCATCAACACAAGAATAATGCAGAGAATTTTAAGTCTGACAACATGAGTACACCCGATGTCATTGTACAAATCTGACAACATGAGTACACCCGATGTCACTGTACAAATCTGACAACATGAGTACACCCGATGTCACTGTACAAGTCTGACAACATGAGTACACCCGATGTCATTGTACAAATCTGACAACATGAGTACACCCGATGTCATTGTACAAATCTGACAACATGAGTACACCCGATGTCATTGTACAAATCTGACAACATGAGTACACCCGATGTCATTGTACAAATCTGACAACATGAGTACACCCGATGTCACTGTACAAGTCTGACAACATGAGTACACCCGATGTCATTGTACAAGTCTGACAACATGAGTACACCCGATGTCACTGTACAAATCTGACAACATGAGTACACCCGATGTCACTGTACAAATCTGACAACATGAGTACACCCGATGTCACTGTACAAGTCTGACAACATGAGTACACCCGATGTCATTGTACAAATCTGACAACATGAGTACACCCGATGTCACTGTACAAATCTGACAACATGAGTACACCCGATGTCATTGTACAAATCTGACAACATGAGTACACCCGATGTCATTGTACAAATCTGACAACATGAGTACACCCGATGTCATTGTACAAATCTGACAACATGAGTACACCCGATGTCACTGTACAAATCTGACAACATGAGTACACCCGATGTCATTGTACAAATCTGACAACATGAGTACACCCGATGTCACTGTACAAGTCTCACTGTACAAGTCTGACAACATGAGTCCACCCGATGTCACTGTACAAGTCTCACTGTACAAGTCTGACAACATGAGTACACCCAATGTCACTGTACAAGTCTCACTGTACAAGTCTGACAACATGAGTCCACCCAATGTCACTGTACAAGTCTCACTGTACAAGTCTGACAACATGAGTACACCCGATGTCACTGTACAAATCTGACAACATGAGTACACCCGATGTCACTGTACAAGTCTCACTGTACAAGTCTGACAACATGAGTACACCCGATGTCACTGTACAAGTCTGACAACATGAGTCCACCCAATGTCACTGTACAAGTCTCACTGTACAAGTCTGACAACATGAGTACACCCGATGTCACTGTACAAATCTGACAACATGAGTACACCCGATGTCACTGTACAAGTCTCACTGTACAAGTCTGACAACATGAGTACACCCGATGTCACTGTACAAGTCTCACTGTACAAGTCTGACAACATGAGTCCACCCAATGTCACTGTACAAGTCTCACTGTACAAGTCTGACAACATGAGTACACCCGATGTCACTGTACAAGTCTGACAACATGAGTACACCCGATGTCACTGTACAAGTCTGACAACATGAGTACACCCGATGTCACTGTACAAATCTGACAACATGAGTACACCCGATGTCACTGTACAAGTCTGACAACATGAGTACACCCCATGTCACTGTACAAATCTGACAACATGAGTACACCCGATGTCACTGTACAAATCTGACAACATGAGTACACCCGATGTCACTGTACAAGTCTGACAACATGAGTACACCCGATGTCACTGTACAAGTCTCACTGTACAAATCTGACAACATGAGTACACCCGATGTCACTGTACAAGTCTGACAACATGAGTACACCCGATGTCATTGTACAAATCTGACAACATGAGTACACCCGATGTCATTGTACAAGTCTGACAACATGAGTACACCCGATGTCACTGTACAAGTCTCACTGTACAAGTCTGACAACATGAGTAAACCCGATGTCACTGTACAAGTCTCACTGTACAAGTCTGACAACATGAGTACACCCGATGTCATTGTACAAATCTGACAACATGAGTACACCCGATGTCACTGTACAAGTCTGACAACATGAGTACACCCGATGTCACTGTACAAGTCTGACAACATAAGTACACCCGATGTCATTGTACAAATCTGACAGTATGAGTACACCCGATGTCACTGTACAAATCTGACAACATGAGTACACCCGATGTCACTGTACAAGTCTGACAACATGAGTACACCCGATGTCACTGTACAAGTCTCACTGTACAAGTCTGACAACATGAGTACACCCGATGTCACTGTACAAGTCTCACTGTACAAGTCTGACAACATGAGTACACCCGATGTCACTGTACAAGTCTCACTGTACAAATCTGACAACATGAGTACACCCGATGTCACTGTACAAGTCTGACAACATGAGTCCACCCGATGTCACTGTACAAGTCTGACAACATGAGTACACCCGATGTCACTGTACAAATCTGACAACATGAGTACACCCGATGTCATTGTACAAATCTGACAACATGAGTACACCCGATGTCATTGTACAAATCTGACAACATGAGTACACCCGATGTCATTGTACAAATCTGACAACATGAGTACACCCGATGTCACTGTACAAGTCTGACAACATGAGTACACCCGATGTCACTGTACAAGTCTCACTGTACAAGTCTGACAACATGAGTACACCCGATGTCACTGTACAAGTCTCACTGTACAAGTCTGACAACATGAGTACACCCGATGTCACTGTACAAATATCAGTGCCATTCAAACCCACCCCCACAGAATCATCAGTTCCCAAACATCAAGTGTTTATTCAGCTAACCTTTCAAAGGGATTAAGTAATGAAACGAATACACCATTGACTTAAAACAGCAGTAAAGCAAACATTCTTTGCTGCCGAATCAATGATCAGATATAAAACCACCCCGATACCTATTCCATCTGTGAAAGAACTATTGTCTCCGTACACCAAGTCAAACAGCATTTATAAATTTCAATGTGAATGCCAAGCAACTTACATGGGTAGAATGGAAAGACAATTAACAAAACTGAGTAGCATAACACATACCAGTGTGGGTGGAAAGAAGTGGAAAGAATCAGTCTTCAGGAATCCCTGTGCAGTCAACAGGCTATAAAATGTCCTTTGTAGCAATTTCTGAATACCTCATAAATTGCGGTCATCATGTTAAAAAAGAAAATATACTGTATTTGATGAACAATAAACGACTGTTCAAATACATTGAGGCCTTAACAATTAGGTGGTTCCAGCCAGTTTTATGCATACAGACAGATGTTACGTTAAATTTGAGATTACCGTGGGGCCAACACATGCTCCACATTCACAAAATATATGAGTATTTCAGCCCCAGTATTATTAATTTATTTGCTTCATATATCTCTATTATGCACCTGACCAGCTGCAGCAAAATATGCCAGGCAAATAAATTGTGCAACATTTTTATTGTTTGGGCTTTTGTGTTTAAAGGCACACATTTAAGGTGGCAGTACATGGGGAGACAAGAGTGTAGACTTGCATGGGGAGACCAGAGTGTTGGCTTACATGGGGAGACCAGAGTGTAGACTTGCATGGGGAGACCAGAGTATAGACTTGCATGGGGAGACCAGAGTGTAGACTTACCATATAAAGAGGCTAGGAGGCGGTACGAAGCAACCAATCGACTCACAAAAAGTGACAAAGCGCAGCTGGAAGGCCAACTAAAGGACCCGCGATCAAAGTTCAACAGCATGGAGGAAGAAAAAGACAAGATGCAAGAGACTCAGGTAACAGCCGCTCAGCGAATCCTGGACAAAATGAAGCAAGTTCAGCAGAAGATTGAGCAGGATGCCGCTTGAATGGCTGCTATAAAGGCTGAGACAGAAGAAAGGCTATCAAGACAGAAGAAACTCTACAAGAGATATTAGAACTGCTTAAGACCAAGACAGCCACACCCAAACCAGAAGATGCAAGAATACAGACAGAAGAAGAAATAGAACTGGATGAAGAAGGCTACCCAGACCAAGACCGAGTGCGTAGGGAAGCCATGGAATGATATCACTCCCCACAAAGATTGAGTGTGTAGGGAGGCCATGGAATGATATCACTCCCCACAAAGATTGAGTGTGTAGGGAAGCCATGGAATGATATCACTCCCCACAAAGATTGAGTGTGTAGGGAAGCCATGGAATGATATCACTCCCCACAAAGATTGAGTGTGTAGGGAGGCCATGGAATGATATCACTCCCCACAAAGATTGAGTGTGTAGGGAGGCCATGGAATGATATCACTCCCCACAAAGATTGAGTGCGTAGGGAAGCCATGGAATGATATCACTCCCCACAAAGATTGAGTGTGTAGGGAGGCCATGGAATGATATCACTCCCCACAAAGATTGAGTGCGTAGGGAAGCCATGGAATGATATCACTCCCCACAAAGATTGAGTGTGTAGGGAGGCCATGGAATGATATCACTCCCCACAAAGATTGAGTGTGTAGGGAAGCCATGGAATGATATCACTCCCCACAAAGATTGAGTGTGTAGGGAAGCCATGGAATGATATCACTCCCCACAAAGATTGAGTGTGTAGGGAAGCCATGGAATGATATCACTCCCCACAAAGATTGAGTGTGTAGGGAAGCCATGGAATGATATCACTCCCCACAAAGATTGAGTGTGTAGGGAGGCCATGGAATGATATCACTCCCCACAAAGATTGAGTGTGTAGGGAGGCCATGGAATGATATCACTCCCCACAAAGATTGAGTGCGTAGGGAGGCCATGGAATGATATCACTCCCCACAAAGATTGAGTGCGTAGGGAAGCCATGGAATGATATCACTCCCCACAAAGATTGAGTGTGTAGGGAAGCCATGGAATGATATCACTCCCCACAAAGATTGAGTGTGTAGGGAAGCCATGGAATGATATCACTCCCCACAAAGATTGAGTGTGTAGGGAGGCCATGGAATTATATCACTCCCCACAAAGATTGAGTGTGTAGGGAAGCCATGGAATGATATCACTCCCCACAAAGATTGAGTGTGTAGGGAAGCCATGGAATGATATCACTCCCCACAAAGATTGAGTGTGTAGGGAAGCCATGGAATGATATCACTCCCCACAAAGATTGAGTGTGTAGGGAAGCCATGGAATGATATCACTCCCCACAAAGATTGAGTGCGTAGGGAAGCCATGGAATGATATCACTCCCCACAAAGATTGAGTGTGTAGGGAGGCCATGGAATGATATCACTCCCCACAAAGATTGAGTGCGTAGGGAGGCCATGGAATGATATCACTCCCCACAAAGATTGAGTGTGTAGGGAGGCCATGGAATGATATCACTCCCCACAAAGATTGAGTGTGTAGGGAGGCCATGGAATGATATCACTCCCCACAAAGATTGAGTGTGTAGGGAGGCCATGGAATGATATCACTCCCCACAAAGATTGAGTGCGTAGGGAAGCCATGGAATGATATCACTCCCCACAAAGATTGAGTGCGTAGGGAAGCCATGGAATGATATCACTCCCCACAAAGATTGAGTGTGTAGGGAAGCCATGGAATGATATCACTCCCCACAAAGATTGAGTGTGTAGGGAAGCCATGGAATGATATCACTCCCCACAAAGATTGAGTGTGTAGGGAAGCCATGGAATGATATCACTCCCCACAAAGATTGAGTGCGTAGGGAAGCCATGGAATGATATCACTCCCCACAAAGATTGAGTGTGTAGGGAAGCCATGGAATGATATCACTCCCCACAAAGATTGAGTGCGTAGGGAAGCCATGGAATGATATCACTCCCCACAAAGATTGAGTGTGTAGGGAAGCCATGGAATGATATCACTCCCCACAAAGATTGAGTGCGTAGGGAAGCCATGGAATGATATCACTCCCCACAAAGATTGAGTGTGTAGGGAAGCCATGGAATGATATCACTCCCCACAAAGATTGAGTGTGTAGGGAAGCCATGGAATGATATCACTCCCCACAAAGATTGAGTGTGTAGGGAAGCCATGGAATGATATCACTCCCCACAAAGATTGAGTGTGTAGGGAAGCCATGGAATGATATCACTCCCCACAAAGATTGAGTGTGTAGGGAGGCCATGGAATGATATCACTCCCCACAAAGATTGAGTGTGTAGGGAGGCCATGGAATGATATCACTCCCCACAAAGATTGAGTGTGTAGGGAGGCCATGGAATGATATCACTCCCCACAAAGATTGAGTGTGTAGGGAGGCCATGGAATGATATCACTCCCCACAAAGATTGAGTGTGTAGGGAGGCCATGGAATGATATCACTCCCCACAAAGATTGAGTGTGTAGGGAGGCCATGGAATGATATCACTCCCCACAAAGATTGAGTGTGTAGGGAAGCCATGGAATGATATCACTCCCCACAAAGATTGAGTGTGTAGGGAAGCCATGGAATGATATCACTCCCCACAAAGATTGAGTGTGTAGGGAAGCCATGGAATGATATCACTCCCCACAAAGATTGAGTGTGTAGGGAAGCCATGGAATGATATCACTCCCCACAAAGATTGAGTGTGTAGGGAAGCCATGGAATGATATCACTCCCCACAAAGATTGAGTGTGTAGGGAAGCCATGGAATGATATCACTCCCCACAAAGATTGAGTGTGTAGGGAAGCCATGGAATGATATCACTCCCCACAAAGATTGAGTGTGTAGGGAAGCCATGGAATGATATCACTCCCCACAAAGATTGAGTGTGTAGGGAAGCCATGGAATGATATCACTCCCCACAAAGATTGAGTGTGTAGGGAGGCCATGGAATGATATCACTCCCCACAAAGATTGAGTGCGTAGGGAGGCCATGGAATGATATCACTCCCCACAAAGATTGAGTGTGTAGGGAAGCCATGAAATGATATCACTCCCCACAAAGATTGAGTGTGTAGGGAAGCCATGGAATGATATCACTCCCCACAAAGATTGAGTGTGTAGGGAAGCCATGGAATGATATCACTCCCCACAAAGATTGAGTGTGTAGGGAAGCCATGGAATGATATCACTCCCCACAAAGATTGAGTGTGTAGGGAAGCCATGGAATGATATCACTCCCCACAAAGATTGAGTGCGTAGGTAAGCCATGGAATGATATCACTCCCCACAAAGATTGAGTGTGTAGGGAGGCCATGGAATGATATCACTCCCCACAAAGATTGAGTGCGTAGGGAAGCCATGGAATGATATCACTCCCCACAAAGATTGAGTGTGTAGGGAGGCCATGGAATGATATCACTCCCCACAAAGATTGAGTGTGTAGGGAAGCCATGGAATGATATCACTCCCCACAAAGATTGAGTGTGTAGGGAAGCCATGGAATGATATCACTCCCCACAAAGATTGAGTGTGTAGGGAGGCCATGGAATGATATCACTCCCCACAAAGATTGAGTGTGTAGGGAGGCCATGTTATGATATCACTCCCCACAAAGATTTAGTGTGTAGGGAGGCCATGGAATGATATCACTCCCCACAAAGATTGAGTGTGTAGGGAGGCCATGGAATGATATCACTCCCCACAAAGATTGAGTGTGTAGGGAAGCCATGGAATGATATCACTCCCCACAAAGATTGAGTGTGTAGGGAGGCCATGGAATGATATCACTCCCCACAAAGATTGAGTGTGTAGGGAAGCCATGGAATGATATCACTCCCCACAAAGATTGAGTGTGTAGGGAAGCCATGGAATGATATCACTCCCCACAAAGATTGAGTGTGTAGGGAAGCCATGGAATGATATCACTCCCCACAAAGATTGAGTGTGTAGGGAGGCCATGGAATGATATCACTCCCCACAAAGATTGAGTGTGTAGGGAGGCCATGGAATGATATCACTCCCCACAAAGATTGAGTGCGTAGGGAGGCCATGGAATGATATCACTCCCCACAAAGATTGAGTGTGTAGGGAGGCCATGGAATGATATCACTCCCCACAAAGATTGAGTGCGTAGGGAGGCCATGGAATGATATCACTCCCCACAAAGATTGAGTGTGTAGGGAGGCCATGGAATGATATCACTCCCCACAAAGATTGAGTGTGTAGGGAGGCCATGGAATGATATCACTCCCCACAAAGATTGAGTGTGTAGGGAGGCCATGGAATGATATCACTCCCCACAAAGATTGAGTGTGTAGGGAGGCCATGGAATGATATCACTCCCCACAAAGATTGAGTGCGTAGGGAGGCCATGGAATGATATCACTCCCCACAAAGATTGAGTGTGTAGGGAGGCCATGGAATGATATCACTCCCCACAAAGATTGAGTGCGTAGGGAGGCCATGGAATGATATCACTCCCCACAAAGATTGAGTGCGTAGGGAGGCCATGGAATGATATCACTCCCCACAAAGATTGAGTGTGTAGGGAGGCCATGGAATGATATCACTCCCCACAAAGATTGAGTGTGTAGGGAGGCCATGGAATGATATCACTCCCCACAAAGATTGAGTGTGTAGGGAGGCCATGGAATGATATCACTCCCCACAAAGATTGAGTGTGTAGGGAGGCCATGGAATGATATCACTCCCCACAAAGATTGAGTGTTGGGAAGCCATGGAATGATATCACTCCCCACAAAGATTGAGTGTGTAGGGAGGCCATGGAATGATATCACTCCCCACAAAGATTGAGTGTGTAGGGAAGCCATGGAATGATATCACTCCCCACAAAGATTGAGTGTGTAGGGAGGCCATGGAATGATATCACTCCCCACAAAGATTGAGTGTGTAGGGAGGCCATGGAATGATATCACTCCCCACAAAGATTGAGTGTGTAGGGAGGCCATGGAATGATATCACTCCCCACAAAGATTGAGTGTGTAGGGAAGCCATGGAATGATATCACTCCCCACAAAGATTGAGTGTGTAGGGAGGCCATGGAATGATATCACTCCCCACAAAGATTGAGTGTGTAGGGAAGCCATGGAATGATATCACTCCCCACAAAGATTGAGTGTGTAGGGAGGCCATGGAATGATATCACTCCCCACAAAGATTGAGTGTGTAGGGAGGCCATGGAATGATATCACTCCCCACAAAGATTGAGTGTGTAGGGAGGCCATGGAATGATATCACTCCCCACAAAGATTGAGTGTGTAGGGAGGCCATGGAATGATATCACTCCCCACAAAGATTGAGTGTGTAGGGAGGCCATGGAATGATATCACTCCCCACAAAGATTGAGTGCGTAGGGAGGCCATGGAATGATATCACTCCCCACAAAGATTGAGTGCGTAGGGAGGCCATGGAATGATATCACTCCCCACAAAGATTGAGTGTGTAGGGAGGCCATGGAATGATATCACTCCCCACAAAGATTGAGTGCGTAGGGAGGCCATGGAATGATATCACTCCCCACAAAGATTGAGTGCGTAGGGAGGCCATGGAATGATATCACTCCCCACAAAGATTGAGTGCGTAGGGAGGCCATGGAATGATATCACTCCCCACAAAGATTGAGTGCGTAGGGAGGCCATGGAATGATATCACTCCCCACAAAGATTGAGTGTGTAGGGAGGCCATGGAATGATATCACTCCCCACAAAGATTGAGTGTGTAGGGAGGCCATGGAATGATATCACTCCCCACAAAGATTGAGTGTGTAGGGAGGCCATGGAATGATATCACTCCCCACAAAGATTGAGTGCGTAGGGAGGCCATGGAATGATATCACTCCCCACAAAGATTGAGTGTGTAGGGAGGCCATGGAATGATATCACTCCCCACAAAGATTGAGTGTGTAGGGAAGCCATGGAATGATATCACTCCCCACAAAGATTGAGTGCGTAGGGAGGCCATGGAATGATATCACTCCCCACAAAGATTGAGTGCGTAGGGAGGCCATGGAATGATATCACTCCCCACAAAGATTGAGTGTGTAGGGAAGCCATGGAATGATATCACTCCCCACAAAGATTGAGTGCGTAGGGAGGCCATGGAATGATATCACTCCCCACAAAGATTGAGTGCGTAGGGAGGCCATGGAATGATATCACTCCCCACAAAGATTGAGTGTGTAGGGAAGCCATGGAATGATATCACTCCCCACAAAGATTGAGTGTGTAGGGAAGCCATGGAATGATATCACTCCCCACAAAGATTGAGTGCGTAGGGAGGCCATGGAATGATATCACTCCCCACAAAGATTGAGTGCGTAGGGAGGCCATGGAATGATATCACTCCCCACAAAGATTGAGTGCGTAGGGAGGCCATGGAATGATATCACTCCCCACAAAGATTGAGTGTGTAGGGAAGCCATGGAATGATATCACTCCCCACAAAGATTGAGTGTGTAGGGAAGCCATGGAATGATATCACTCCCCACAAAGATTGAGTGTGTAGGGAGGCCATGGAATGATATCACTCCCCACAAAGATTGAGTGCGTAGGGAGGCCATGGAATGATATCACTCCCCACAAAGATTGAGTGTGTAGGGAGGCCATGGAATGATATCACTCCCCACAAAGATTGAGTGTGTAGGGAAGCCATGGAATGATATCACTCCCCACAAAGATTGAGTGCGTAGGGAGGCCATGGAATGATATCACTCCCCACAAAGATTGAGTGCGTAGGGAGGCCATGGAATGATATCACTCCCCACAAAGATTGAGTGTGTAGGGAAGCCATGGAATGATATCACTCCCCACAAAGATTGAGTGTGTAGGGAAGCCATGGAATGATATCACTCCCCACAAAGATTGAGTGTGTAGGGAGGCCATGGAATGATATCACTCCCCACAAAGATTGAGTGTGTAGGGAAGCCATGGAATGATATCACTCCCCACAAAGATTGAGTGTGTAGGGAAGCCATGGAATGATATCACTCCCCACAAAGATTGAGTGCGTAGGGAGGCCATGGAATGATATCACTCCCCACAAAGATTGAGTGTGTAGGGAAGCCATGGAATGATATCACTCCCCACAAAGATTGAGTGTGTAGGGAGGCCATGGAATGATATCACTCCCCACAAAGATTGAGTGTGTAGGGAGGCCATGGAATGATATCACTCCCCACAAAGATTGAGTGCGTAGGGAGGCCATAGAATGATATCACTCCCCACAAAGATTGAGTGTGTAGGGAAGCCATGGAATGATATCACTCCCCACAAAGATTGAGTGCGTAGGGAGGCCATGGAATGATATCACTCCCCACAAAGATTGAGTGCGTAGGGAAGCCATGGAATGATATCACTCCCCACAAAGATTGAGTGTGTAGGGAAGCCATGGAATGATATCACTCCCCACAAAGATTGAGTGTGTAGGGAAGCCATGGAATGATATCACTCCCCACAAAGATTGAGTGTGTAGGGAGGCCATGGAATGATATCACTCCCCACAAAGATTGAGTGTGTAGGGAAGCCATGGAATGATATCACTCCCCACAAAGATTGAGTGTGTAGGGAAGCCATGGAATGATATCACTCCCCACAAAGATTGAGTGTGTAGGGAAGCCATGGAATGATATCACTCCCCACAAAGATTGAGTGTGTAGGGAGGCCATGGAATGATATCACTCCCCACAAAGATTGAGTGTGTAGGGAAGCCATGGAATGATATCACTCCCCACAAAGATTGAGTGTGTAGGGAAGCCATGGAATGATATCACTCCCCACAAAGATTGAGTGTGTAGGGAAGCCATGGAATGATATCACTCCCCACAAAGATTGAGTGTGTAGGGAGGCCATGGAATGATATCACTCCCCACAAAGATTGAGTGCGTAGGGAGGCCATAGAATGATATCACTCCCCACAAAGATTGAGTGCGTAGGGAGGCCATGGAATGATATCACTCCCCACAAAGATTGAGTGCGTAGGGAGGCCATGGAATGATATCACTCCCCACAAAGATTGAGTGCGTAGGGAGGCCATGGAATGATATCACTCCCCACAAAGATTGAGTGCGTAGGGAGGCCATGGAATGATATCACTCCCCACAAAGATTGAGTGCGTAGGGAGGCCATGGAATGATATCACTCCCCACAAAGATTGAGTGTGTAGGGAGGCCATGGAATGATATCACTCCCCACAAAGATTGAGTGTGTAGGGAGGCCATGGAATGATATCGCTCCCCACAAATATTGAGTGCGTAGGGAGGCCATAGAATGATATCACTCCCCACAAAGATTGAGTGCGTAGGGAGGCCATAGAATGATATCGCTCCCCACAAAGATTGAGTGCGTAGGGAGGCCATGGAATGATATCGCTCCCCACAAAGATTGAGTGCGTAGGGAGGCCATGGAATGATATCGCTCCCCACAAAGATCGAACTGGCGAACACCAAGAAGATTTGAAGACAATCCAAGACGGGGAAATAGGAGGAACACCAGAAGAGACGACAACTGGTAAAGCTCTCTGAAGGAAACAGCACCATATGATGAGGTGGGCACACAACAACTCCAGGCCTCAACAAGTGCGCGCCTCTGGCCAGACATGAAAAACCTCATCAAGAAAGTAACGAACGCAATCAACCCATCAGAAGCCGGAAAGCTGACAACAAGCACCCCACAGTACGAAAGAACTACAAGCTACATCTTAACTACCCCAATTATAGCCAAGTCGAAAACTCGAAGGCTGAAAGGGGGTATTCGTACCAAAAATTGGAATTGGAATGGAAGACTTTCATGGGGAGACCATGGGGTTTACATGGGAAGACAAAGAGAAACGGTCATTCTAAATGTGGATGTACACTTACATGTGGAAACAATGAGAAAGACACACTAATGGTGGGTGCACAAGCCTAGACATGAAAGACAATGAAACAGACTCATCAAAGACTTACATGTGCAGTGTAGTTACAGCAGCCCTTGATCAGTACTTCAGGCTTATGTCTCCACTGTTTGATGGCCCCTGTGTAATGCACCAGGTGAGGTGCACGAATATGGATGGAATTATCATGATTAGCTCGCCCCTGAAACAAATACTTTTTTATTATTTTCCTGCCAATCATGCAGAAATACAGTTACTCTTTTCTCTGCATCAGTCAGCATCAATTCATTATATTTCTGCCTATACCCTGAAGTGTTGTAGTACCTAGCACCTTAGTCTTTCCTCTTCTACCCTGGGTCTAGCTGTACCTTACATCTACGTTTGGTCTTTCCACTTGTACCCTGGGTCTAGCTGTACCTTACATCTACGTTTGGTCTTTCCACTTCTACCCTGGCGTGTATGAGCACATAACATTGTTGAATAATCTTTACACTTCTACCCTACTACTATATACGTTATGTTTGTACATACAGATAATGAAATTTTGAGAGGTAATATGGTCAAGGGAAATTATATAGTGTCTGTAATGGTTCCCAAAAACAAGAGCAGAGTTACCTACCTTCACACTCTACCCATTCAGTGCTATTTAGTCTAAATAAAGGTATAACACCATATACTTGCGGCATTTAAATGGGTCCTTTGTATGACACTTTGACACTCCAGATGGCATCATTATCTACACCGATGGAACTGTGAAGAGCTGCTCAAGGCCATCGTCGGCTTACACAGCACACCAGATGGGAAGACAATCAAAGAGGCTAGCTGCATGTTCAAGAAAGCTACATCAGGCCTGGCTATGGAGATCACCAGAGTACAGGCATGGGCAGCAGAACAGGAAGCCACACACGTCGTAATCATATCCGATTCCATGCACATGCTGCAGAAAATTGTAACTGGGAGTCTCTGCTCCGAATATATTTACAGCATTTGGACATCACTCCTCACATCACTTATCTGGATGTACACACCCAGACATGCCGGAGTAATGGGTAACAAACATGTAGACCTGCTCGAAAACAATACACTAACACAAAGATGAAAAAGCATGGGCATGGCTGATATAATCAAGGCACTACGGACTCATATGGTGGAAACTGACGAGGCATCGACTCTAGCCAGACTGCACGAACTGAGAATAAAGTCTGGTCAAGCACATCAATGCTACCTTCGTGGGAAAGAGTAGAGATAAAATAATCAACTTCTTATGGAAACAGTGAACAGAAAAACTTTGGGATGGCTACTGCATGGGAGAATTGAGCAAATGAGAATTGAGGAAATGTCCAATGCGCAGTATGTTGTTCAGCATAATATAACATAACATTATCTTTTTGGAAAAGCCTTCTTTGATCAGAGCCATTTTTTATCTCCACTATCTATCATCTCTTTCCACCCAACCATCCATCATCTCAACCACCATTCATCTCAACCATCTTTCAACTCAACTACCTTTCATCTCAGCCACCTCTCATCTCCATCATCTCTCATCTCCGCCATATCTGAACTCTGCCATCTCTCATATCAGCCATCTCTCATCTCTGTCTTGTCTCATTTTAGGCATCTCTCATTTCTGCCAACTCTCATCTCCATCATCTCTCATCTCCATCATCTCTCATCTCACCCATCCCTTATCTTAGGCATCTCTCATATCTGCCCATCTCTTATCTCTGCCATCTCTGCCAATTTTCATCTCCATCATCTCTTATCTCTGCCATCTCTCATCTCTGCCATCTCTCATCTTTGCCATCTCTCATCTCAGCCATCTCTCATCTCTGCCATCTCTCATCTTTGCCATCTCTCATCTCTGCCATCTCTCATCTCTGCCAACTCTCATCTCTGCCATCTCTCATCTCCATCATCTCTCATCTCTGCCATCTCTCATCTCTGCCATCTCTCATCTCTGCCAATTTTCATCTCCATCATCTCTCATCTCTGCTATCTCTCATCTCTGCCATCTCTCATCTCTGCCAATTTTCATCTCCATCATCTCTCATCTCCATCATCTCGCATCTTTGTCATCTCTCATCTCCTCCATCTCTCATCTCTGCCATCTCTCATCTCAAGCATCTCTCATCTCTGCCATCTCTCATCTCAAGCATCTCTCATCTCAAGCATCTCTCATCTCTGCCATCTCTCATCTCTGGCATGTCTCGTCTCCTCCATCTCTCATATCTGTCATTTCTCATCTCTGCCATCTCTCATCTCAACCATCTCTCATCTCAACCATCTCTCAGTTCTGCCATCCCTTCTCAGTTATGTCTCATCTCTCATCTCTGCCATCTCTCATCTCTGCCATCTCTCATCTCTGCCATCTCTCGTCTCAACCATCTCTCATCTCTGCCATCTCTCATCTCTGCCATCTCTCATCTCTGCCATCTCTCGTCTCAACCATCTCTCATCTCTGCCATCTCTCATCTCTGCCATCTCTCATCTCTGCCATCTCTCGTCTCAACCATCTCTCATCTCTGCCATCTCTGGTCTCAACTATCTCTCATCTCTGCCATCTCTTAGTTCTGCTATCTCTTAGTTCTGCCATCTCTCATCTCAGTTATGTCTCATCTCCGCCATCTCTCATTTTTGCCATCTCTCATTTTTGTCATCTTAGTCATCTCTCATCTCCATGAAAAACATATATAGAGGAAAAAAAATATATAGAGGAAAAAAAATATATTAAAAATGAAAATTATCAAACCGAATCAATCACCTGTATGGGAGAAGTCTGGTTAGAAACGTCAAAATCCAGAAGAGATCCTTGACCTACATCAGAATCACTTCCTGGGTCAGACACCCGAGATTTGACGCCTGTGTAATCTCTGTACAAGTCAACGTGCTCAAAGGGAGACCTAGGATTACTCAAACCCTCCACGCTGGCCACTCTGGTTCGAGTCTGAAAAGGGACAGTAAATGGTAAAATATTACTTCTGTCAAATATATCATTCTTCAAATGGTATCTATGAATTCACATGCATTTGTACACAATCATGCTGTTTTGGCATCACCATGAATATTAATGTTCCCCCTCTTTACACATGACCTTGGGTAACCCTAAAGGTTAAACCTGTAGGGCCTTGTCATCAACATCATGTGCCACACCAGTTAGCATAGGTGGTCATAGTTTGCTATCTCAGAGTCTCAGAAGAGGTCTGTGTTCATATAGTATACCATGTGATTAAGCAATCCAGGTATTTATCTCTTCCTCTTCCGCTTTTCCCATTAATTTTGTCACTTGTCACTAAGTTTTCAAGTTTATTTTTCCTCATATCACTGCCAAAAATCCTCAACTGTCTACATCTACTTTGTCCAATCAAATTACGACTTCCATATATGTCTTGAAGGACTGTTTCATGTGTTTTTCTATACATCCACAGTAGTCTTTGCATTTTCCTCAGACAGAAGGTTACTACAAGAACAACGGGTGACAGTGGTACAGAGAAAGACAGTGTGTGAGGGGGCAGATACCACACAAACTATACAACAACTTACCACATTTGTTTCCAGAGGTCTTTCACCCAATGAGGCCAAGATTCTCTTCCTGTGCCCTATGGATGTGATGTCTAATACCTGCAGCAGACAGACAAACAGCAGGAACTCAGACAAACAGCAGGAACTCAGACAAACAGCAGGAACTCAAACAAACAGCAGGAACTCACACAAACAGCAGGAACTCAGACAAACAGCAGGAACTCAGACAAACAGCAGGAACTCACACAAACAAAAGGAATTCACACAAACTGCAGGAACTCACAAAAACAGCAGAAACACACACACACACACACAGAGCAGGAACTCAGACAAACAGCAGGGACTCAGACAAACAGCAGGAACTCTGACAAACAGCTGGAACTCTAACAAACAGGAGGAACTCACACAAACAGCAGGAACTCACACAAACAGCAGGAACTCACACACACAGCAGGAATTCACACAAACAGCAGGAACTCACACAAACAGCAGGAACAGACACATAAAGCAGGAACTCAGACAAACAGCAGGAACTCTGACAAACAACAGGAACTCAAACAAAAAAACAAACAGCAGGCACTCACACAAACAGCAGGAACTGACACAAACAGCAGGAACTCATATAAACAGCAGGAACTCAGACATCCCTCAAGTCAGGCATCATCACAGAATCTCACAAACTACTGGTTCCTCGTTCATAACCTGGGGGTGTCCAAGCAGGTGGACAATGTGGAGTTGGGTCTGAGTCAATGGCAACATAAACAGTGGCAAAATGGATAATGGCAACATGAACAGTGGCAACATAGATAGTGGTAACATGGACAGTGGCAACATGGACAGTGGTAACATGGACAGTGGCAACATGAACAGTGGTAACATAAACAGTGGTATCATGGACAGTGGTAACATGGACAGTGGTAACATGGACAGTGGTAACATGGACGGTGGTACCATGAACAGTGGAAACATAGATAGTGGTAACATGGACAGTGGTAACATGGACAGTGGTAACATGGACAGTGGTAACATGGACGGTGGTATCATGGACAGTGGTAACAAGGACAGTGGTAACATGGACGGTGGTATCATGGACAGTGGTAACATGGACGGTGGTATCATGGACAGTGGTAACATGGACGGTCGTATCATGGACAGTGGTAACATGGACGGTGGTATCATGGACAGTGGTAACATGGACGGTGGTAACATGGACAGTGGTAACATGGACAGTGGTATCATGGACAGTGGTAACATGGACAGTGGTAACATGGACGGTGGTATCATGGACAGTGGTAACAGGGACAGTGGTAACATGAACAGTGGCAACATGGACAGTGGAAACACAGTGGCAACATGGAGAGTGGTATCATGAACAGTGGTAACATGAACAGTAGTATCATGGATAGTGATAGCATGGACAGTGGCAACACAAACAGTGGTAACATGGACGGTGGTAACATGAACACTGGTATCATGGACAGTGGTAACATGGACAGTGGCAACATGGACAGTGGTAACATGAACAGTGGTAACATGAACAGTGGTAACATGAACAGTGGTAACACGGACAGTGGTAACATGGACGGTGGTAACATGAACAGTGGTATCATGGACAGTGGTAACATGGACGGTGGTAACATGGACAGTGGTATCATGGACAGTGGTAACATGGACGGTGGTAACATGGACAGTGGTAACATGGACGGTCGTATCATGGACAGTGGTAACATGGACGGTGGTATCATGGACAGTGGTAACATGGACGGTGGTAACATGGACAGTGGTAACATGGACAGTGGTATCATGGACAGTGGTAACATGGACAGTGGTAACATGGACAGTGGTAACATGGACGGTGGTATCATGGACAGTGGTAACAGGGACAGTGGTAACATGAACAGTGGCAACATGGACAGTGGAAACACAGTGGCAACATGGAGAGTGGTATCATGAACAGTGGTAACATGAACAGTAGTATCATGGATAGTGATAGCATGGACAGTGGCAACACAAACAGTGGTAACATGGACGGTGGTAACATGAACACTGGTATCATGGACAGTGGTAACATGGACAGTGGCAACATGGACAGTGGTAACATGAACAGTGGTAACATGAACAGTGGTAACATGAACAGTGGTAACACGGACAGTGGTAACATGGACGGTGGTAACATGAACAGTGGTATCATGGACAGTGGTAACATGGACGGTGGTAACATGGACAGTGGTATCATGGACAGTGGTAACATGGACGGTGGTAACATGGACAGTAGTAACATGAGCTGTGGTATCATGGACAGTGGTAACATGGACAGTGGTAACATGGAGAGTGGTAACATGGATGGTGGTAACATGGACAGTGGTATCATGGACAGTGGTAACATGGACAGTGGAAACACAGCGGAAACACAGTGGCAACATGGACAGTGGTATCATGGACATTGGTATCAGGACAGTGGTAACATGAACACTGGTAACATGGACAGTGGTAACATGGACAGTGGTAACATGAACAGTGGCAACATGAACACTGGTAACAAGGACAGTGGTAACATGAACAGTGGCAACATGGACAGTGGTAACATGGACAGTGGTAACATGAACACTGGTAACATGGACAGTGGTAACATGAACAGTGGTAACATGAACAGTGGCAACATGAACAGTGGCAACATGAACACTGGTAACATGAACACTGGTAACATGAACACTGGTAACATGGACAGTGGTAACATGAAAACTGGTAACATGAACACTGGTATCATGAACAGTGGCAACATGAACAGTGGCAACATGAACAGTGGTAACATGCACAGTGGTAACATGAACACTGGTAACATGAACACTGGTAACATGAACACTGGTAACATGAACAGTGGCAACATGAACAGTGGCAACATGAACACTGGTAACATGGACAGTGGTAACATGGACAGTGGTAACATGAACAGTGGCAACATGGACAGTGGTAACATGAACACTGGTAACATGAACAGTGGCAACATGAACACTGGTAACATGAACACTGGTAACATGAACACTGGTAACATGAACACTGGTAACATGAACACTGGTAACATGAACACTGGTAACATGAACACTGGTAACATGAACACTGGTAACATGAACACTGGTAATATAAACACTGGTAACATGAACACTGGTAACATGAACACTGGTAACATGAACACTGGTAATATAAACACTGGTAACATGAACACTGGTAACATGAACAGTGGTAACATGAACAGTGGCAACATGAACACTGGTAACATGAACACTGGTAACATGAACACTGGTAACATGGACAGTGGTAACATGAAAACTGGTAACATGAACACTGGTAACATGAACACTGGTATCATGAACAGTGGCAACATGAACAGTGGCAACATGAACAGTGGTAACATGCACAGTGGTAACATGAACACTGGTAACATGAACACTGGTAACATGAACACTGGTAACATGAACAGTGGCAACATGAACAGTGGCAACATGAACACTGGTAACATGGACAGTGGTAACATGGACAGTGGTAACATGAACAGTGGCAACATGAACAGTGGCAACATGAACACTGGTAACATGGACAGTGGTAACATGGACAGTGGTAACATGGACAGTGGTAACATGAACAGTGGCAACATGGACAGTGGTAACATGAACACTGGTAACATGAACAGTGGCAACATGAACACTGGTAACATGAACACTGGTAACATGAACACTGGTAACATGAACAGTGGCAACATGAACACTGGTAACATGAACAGTGGCAACATGAACAGTGGCAACATGAACACTGGTAACATGAACAGTGGTAACATGGACAGTGGCAACATGGACAGTGGCAACATGAACACTGGTAACATGAACACTGGTAACATGAACACTGGTAACATGAACACTGGTAACATGAACACTGGTAACATGAACACTGGTAACATGAACACTGGTAACATGAACAGTGGCAACATGAACACTGGTAATATAAACACTGGTAACATGGACAGTGGTAACATGGACAGTGGTAACATGGACAGTGGTAACATGGACAGTGGCAACATGAACACTGGTAACATGGACAGTGGTAACATGGACAGTGGTAACATGAACAGTGGTAACATGGACAGTGGTAACATGGACAGTGGTAACATGGACAGTGGTAACATGGACAGTGGTAACATGGACAGTGGTACACTTTCTGCACTAAAACTACACACTATTTGGGGACAGCACTATTTTCACTCATCTATTCAAATGATGTCACAAGGGAAATCCCCTGTCTTCAACCCTTATCAGTAATACCAAGTATATGTCCGTCACTCCCTAGCAAAGGGAATACGGCGATACACTATTAGTACTGCGGCACCGGAAATTGTGACTAACAACTTCCGTCCGGTTAACAACGACCATAGCTGCTGTGCTAAGCAGACCTTACATGAAGTGGGCTGCCATATCCAACTCCATCTTTGGTAGATTATACCAAAACAGATCTTAATTGCTGCAATAAGACTGGGGGTGAGTGTAATAACACAATAGTTACGATTATAGTAAAGAGTGTGTACACATTTATATTCTGATATTGGGAAAACATAAAACTTTCCTGACCATGTATATTTATGAAACGTGGTATTTGAAAGGGGAGACATTGAGAGAAAACATGTGAGGCCTAGATATATTTATAGATAAAAAATATATAGATATAATGTATAAACCTTACTGATTATTTTCATATGCATTTTGTGAATGTATTTACGTGTATATTTTGTTGAAAATATGATAACATGATTTTGCCATGTGGGCAGAAGTAGAAGAGACATGTGGAACATGATTCTCACATGCCAGCAATATTACTAGGCGATTTATATTCAAACATAAATTTGCTTACCCCTGATTCACCACCATGCTGAACTACACGACACTGACGGTCATAAGTTCAAAGCACATACCATGTGGTGAGGAATCAGAATTTGGGGAGTAAATAACTCAACAAGGGATAACTGAGACATCCTAAAGCCCAATGCCTGGAATATCTCAGCCCCCTTGCTTGCCTGCTGGCCTTCTTCTTATCTTTTAGCTCGTATATTATGTGGGGTATACCTCACGACTTCATGGCGACACTTGATTGCTTTATGCCTAATGACTGATGTGGGATTAGGTTGAATTATTGTTGGCCTTTCCTTAGCTATCTAGGGAAACATCCTGGCTGCCCAGTTCTTCCTCACCCTGGTGTTAAGGAATGCACCAGTAATTATTGCATATGAGTCACTTCAAGTTTTACAACCATGTACATTTTGTAATGCCTTTTTCAAACAAAGATTTGTCTACTTGTTTTACTCCAAGGGACCATGTGGTCTTAGAATGTGTCCACTTCTGGACCCTTTTTCACCTTGTATCATCATGTCATACAATGTATAGCCAAGCTGATAAGAACTATTGGCCTTTGCTTTTGATACAGAATCACAGATAGGAACTATGTTTTATTCCTATTCTGCATCTGACACATACACAACAGACACACAACACCAGCACTCAGACACATTGCTATTGTCAAGACACTAAGGAGTCTGCAACTGTTTGTTTGATTTAAGGAGCCTCGCTGCTGATACTCCTGAAGCCTAACTGGTCAGGTTACCGAAACTTACAGCCACCAACTAGTGGAGACGGAACCTGGAATCCGGAGGAGCATCGTACACCTGTCGAAGGCCAGGGTCAACTCCAAGACATAATCCAAACGAAAGCCAGCACTATTCCTAAACGAGATCAGATTGTCTCAGGTGACTCTGTGTCTACATGTGGTCTGAGTGTGTCACTGTCTGGATGGTGTGAATGATGATATGCTATCTAGCTAAGCATCAGAAAACTATTTTTTGGTACCTGTAACATAAATTTTATTGTCCTAGTTCACCAGTTGAACCACAATTTTCATTATCTCTTTTATTATTAAAGAGTATTATTGTTTTATACTTGCACCAACGTACTCCACTCGTGATCATTTTTAACGCAAGGTGTGCGTGAAAGTATTTAAAACAGGGGGCTCCATCAATTGATGAAGGATCACCGACAGATAACTAGACATTCGTGTTAGGTCTTCCTACATACACGAGTGTTCTTCACCTTCTGCCTTTGTCTACCAAGTGAATCCCAGTCTCTTCTATCGGGACCATCCCTTTAGACATTCTTGTAACGAGCCATAATTTCTAGAGACTGTCGGCAAACTCTTGGATAGGGATTTCTGTCTATTTCAATAGAAATACCCTAACGGTCGGTGACAACTGTGGTCTCGGTCCGGGATCTACCCAGCTAATTAGAAATAATATTTCTAATAAATTGTGTTACTTGGTACACATTTTTTTTTTCTCATCTCAGTAAAGGGTAGAGTAGTTTAGGAAACTCTGTAATTAGTCGTTTCCATTCGATTGAGAGGAGTGAAAGTGTGTTTTGTATCATTGTTTGTACTAACCATTTTTGTGTATGTACTAATAAGATTTGTAAATTATTGCAATTGTATTAGTATAACGTGAATTGGGAAGTATTATAATATTGATATAGAAATTGTAGTCCACTGATCACTCACCCTCTCAGTCAAAACTCAGTCATGAGTTCATCAGCAGATTTGCATGCAGCAGCACTAGCTATGGGATTATCAGGGCCTGATGCAGCCAAATATGTCCATGATATGGAGAGGGAGTTAAGGAAAGAAGACAGGGAAGATAAAATGCGTAGGCATGAACTCGAGCTTAAGAAACTGGAAGCAGCGACAGAGCTTAAGAAAATCGAGGCTGAGAAAGAACTTAGGCAGTTACAGGAAAACGAAAAAATCCGACAGCATGAGTTGAGGATGAAAAAGCTAGAAAACCAAGCTCTATCAGCAACCTGTTCTACCGGCACCCAGCATTGAAACCCAGCTACATTCGACTTCTCATGTGGGTCCTATGAGTTTTCCTTTGGTGCCGTTCGAGGAAAATCAGGAACAATTGGATAGTTACCTTCAGAAATTCGAGAAATTAGCTGAGTCATTTGGGTTGGCTAGGGAACACTGGAACTTGAAGCTTTCTCAGGCACTGAGGGGACAAGCGTATGTAGTCTTTCAGGGACTACCTCCAGGCCATGAACATTCTTATGAAAGTTTGAAATCGGCTTTATTGAAGAGATATGAGTTAACCTCAGCGGCTTATCAGCGGAAATTCCGAACCGCAAGACGTCTGAAGGGTGAGTCATTCTCACAATTGTCCGCTCGTTTGCAGAGTTATCTCTGTAAATGGGAGACATTGGGAGAGTATGAACACTCCTATGCGGGCTTGCGGGAGATGGTTTTGTGTGAGCAGCTGAGGAACTGTATGTCGAAGCCGATGGAAACTTTCATCGTTGAACAAGGGGCACAAACACTGGAGGAAATGATAGTCTTGGCTGAAAGATATCTGACTGCCCATGGGGACTCGGTCCCAATGCAACCTCCCCAACCTCAACAGAACCCACCTCCAACCAATCAGGGACAAACCCCTAGCAATATACCAGCAGACCAGAGGCAACCCCAGCAGCAGCATAATAAAAAAACAAACCACATCGGGGGCTAGAAAACCATACTGCACGAATTGTCATAATAATTCCCACAGTACGGCAGACTGCAAGCGCAGAGCAAAACCCCAGATTGCGGCTTGCTTCTCGATAGGGAAGAAAACCACTACACTACCACCGCCTCCCGAAATGAGAGGACATCGAGTGGTAGAGAAGATCAATGTCAATGGACAGTTGGTCAAGTGTCTGCATGATACGGGTTTAACGTATGATGCCATAATAGCATCGCACTTAGTAAAACCTGGTCAGTTGACGCAAAACATGGTTGAAGTTATGGGTGCGACAAGAAGTTCGCCTACCCTAACTTTACCAATAGTCCAAGTGTTAGTTAACTCTAGATTTGTTAAGGGAACTATATCGGCAGCCGTGATGATTGACCCTATCTATGACATGATACTGGGAAGTAAATATGGTTATTTAGGGGAACCATCCACTCCCATGATAGTAGGGAGTGCACTGACCCATGTCCCAACTCTAACACCTGGCTGTAACCAACTTCCTAGTGCTAGGAAGACTCCCCAGAGAGGGAAATTTTTTTCCTCAAAACGTTCGCTAGCGGTAGGGGACAAAGTGTTACTCTTACGATCTAGGGGGACTAATAAGGAGACTGAGTGGCAAGGACCATTCCCCATAATGGAGAAAGTGTCCAACACCAAATATAAAATCTTCATGAAAGGTAAGATGAAAATCTACCACATTAAATGGCTTCGCAAATATTGTGACAGAGCAAAAGAACAGCCGGTACATCTGGTAGCTCTAAATGTTGTTCAGAAAGTAGGGAGGAGGGAAGAACCTCTTAGCTTTCCATACCCACCTCTGACTGGATCCTCACTAAACTTATCTGGAGAAACGCCAGGTCATACCAAAGTACCAAGCCAGCCCCGGAGTCGAAAGAAGTCTAATAGATCCTTCTCTAGAGGGGAACAATTGGTTCAGATATAAACTATGGTGAGAATGCATAGTCGATCTAGGCTCATCCACCCTAAAAGGTCGCTGAGCCGTACTTTTCTCTAGGGGCGGCATATGTGACAGGATGAGTCTAGATCACTATGCAAACACCACCACTACGTTAGTGGAATTCCTAATTTACATTCTGGATTCAGTACGGCAGCTAAATTACTAATAATGACGTCATAATGACCATGCAGACCCTTTCTGCACTAGAACTACACACTATTTGGGGACAGCACGTATTTTCACGTCATCTATTCAAATGATGTCACAAGGGAAATCCCCTGTCTTCAACCCTTATCAGTAATACCAAGTATATGTCCGTCACTCCCTAGCAACGGGAATACGGCGATACACTATTAGTACTGCGGCACCGGAAATTGTGACTAACAACTTCCGTCCGGTTAACAACGACCATAGCTGCTGTGCTAAGCAGACCTTACATGAAGTGGGCTGCCATATCCAACTCCATCTTTGGTAGATTATACCAAAACAGATCTTAATTGCTGCAATAAGACTGGGGGTGAGTGTAATAACACAATAGTTACGATTATAGTAAAGAGTGTGTACACATTTATATTCTGATATTGGGAAAACATAAAACTTTCCTGACCATGTATATTTATGAAACGTGGTATTTGAAAGGGGAGACATTGAGAGAAAACATGTGAGGCCTAGATATATTTATAGATAAAAAATATATAGATATAATGTATAAACCTTACTGATTATTTTCATATGCATTTTGTGAATGTATTTACGTGTATATTTTGTTGAAAATATGATAACATGATTTTGCCATGTGGGCAGAAGTAGAAGAGACATGTGGAACATGATTCTCACATGCCAGCAATATTACTAGGCGATTTATATTCAAACATAAATTTGCTTACCCCTGATTCACCACCATGCCGAACTACACGACACTGACGGTCATAAGTTCAAAGCACATACCATGTGGTGAGGAATCAGAATTTGGGGAGTAAATAACTCAACAAGGGATAACTGAGACATCCTAAAGCCCAATGCCTGGAATATCTCAGCCCCCTTGCTTGCCTGCTGGCCTTCTTCTTATCTTTTAGCTCGTATATTATGTGGGGTATACCTCACGACTTCATGGCGACACTTGATTGCTTTATGCCTAATGACTGATGTGGGATTAGGTTGAATTATTGTTGGCCTTTCCTTAGCTATCTAGGGAAACATCCTGGCTGCCCAGTTCTTCCTCACCCTGATGTTAAGGAATGCACCAGTAATTATTGCATATGAGTCACTTCAAGTTTTACAACCATGTACATTTTGTAATGCCTTTTTCAAACAAAGATTTGTCTACTTGTTTTACTCCAAGGGACCATGTGGTCTTAGAATGTGTCCACTTCTGGACCCTTTTTCACCTTGTATCATCATGTCATACAATGTATAGCCAAGCTGTTAAGAACTATTGGCCTTTGCTTTTGATACAGAATCGCAGATAGGAACTATGTTTTATTCCTATTCTGCATCTGACACATACACAACAGACACACAACACCAGCACTCAGACACATTGCTATTGTCAAGACACTAAGGAGTCTGCAACTGTTTGTTTGATTTAAGGAGCCTCGCTGCTGATACTCCTGAAGCCTAACTGGTCAGGTTACCGAAACTTACAGCCACCAACTAGTGGAGACGGAACCTGGAATCCGGAGGAGCATCGTACACATGTAGAAGGCCAGGGTCGACTCCAAGACATAATCCAAACGAAAGCCAGCACTATTCCTAAACGAGATCAGATTGTCTCAGGTGACTCTGTGTCTACATGTGGTCTGAGTGTGTCACTGTCTGGATGGTGTGAATGATGATATGCTATCTAGCTAAGCATCAGAAAACTATTTTTTTTACTTGTAACATAAATTTTATTGTCCTAGTTCACCAGTTGAACCACAATTTTCATTATCTCTTTTATTATTAAAGAGTATTATTGTTTTATACTTGCACCAACGTACTCCACTCGTGATCATTTTTAACGCAAGGTGTGCGTGAAAGTATTTAAAACAGGGGGCTCCATCAATTGATGAAGGATCACCGACAGATAACTAGACATTCGTGTTAGGTCTTCCTACATACACGAGTGTTCTTCACCTTCTGCCTTTGTCTACCAAGTGAATCCCAGTCTCTCCTATCGGGACCATCCCTTTAGACATTCTTGTAACGAGCCATAATTTCTAGAGACTGTCGGCAAACTCTTGGATAGGGATTTCTGTCTATCTCAATAGAAATACCCTAACGGTCGGTGACAAGTGGTAACAAGGACAGTGGTAACATGGACAGTGGTAACATGGACAGTGATAACATGAACAGTGGTAACATGGACAGTGGTACCATGAACAGTGGTAACATGGACAGTGGTAACATGAACAGTGGTAACATGGACAGTGGTAACATGGACAGTGGTAACATGAACAGTGGTAACATGGACAGTGGCAACATGGACAGTGGCAACATGGACAGTGGTAACATGGACAGTGGTAACATGAACAGTGGTAACATGGACAGTGGTAACATGGACAGTGGTAACATGGACAGTGGTAACATGGACAGTGGTAGCATAAACAATTACAGAGAGAGAGAAAAGAGAGAGGGGTGAAGGGAGACAGAGAGACATGACAGTATCAGGGAAGGGTTCTCTGTACGTGAGGTAGAATGTGAGTCAGTGAATGAGTGTGTGTCAGGAATGAGTGAGTGTGTAAGTCAGTGAATGAATGAGTGTGTGAGTTAGTGAATGAGTGAGTGTGAGAATGTGTGTCAGTGAATGAGTGAGTGTGTGAGAGTATGTGAGTCAGTGAATGAGTATGAGTTTATGAGTGAGTGTGTGAGTCAGTGAGTGAGTGTGTGAGTCAGCGAATGAGTGTGTGAGTCAGTGAATGTGTGAGTGTGTGAGTCAGTGAATGAGTGAGTGTGTGAGAGCGTGTGAGTTAGTGAATGAGTGTGTGTGTGAGAGTATGTGAGTCAGTGAATGAGTGAGTGTATGAGAGTACATGAGTCAGTGAATGAGTGAGTGTGCAAGAGTATGTGAGTCAGTGAATGAGTGAGTGTGTGAGAGTATGTGAGTCAATGAATGAGTGAGTGTGTGAGTCAGTGAATGAGTGAGTGTGTGAGTCAGTGAGTGTGTGAGTCAGTGAGTGTGTGAGTCAGTGAATGAGTGAGTGTGTGAGTCAGTTAATGAGTGAGTGTGTGAATCAGTGAATGAGTGAGTGTGTGAGAGTGAGTGAGTCAGTGAATGAGTGTGTGAATCAGTGAATGAGTACAAGGCAGCATGTGCATCAGTCAATAAATGAGGGTGAGGTAGTATATGAGTCAGTCAAGGCATGAGTGTGTGTGAAGTAGTATAAGAGTGAGTCAGTCAAGGCATGAGTAGGTGTGAAGTAGTATAAGAGTGAGTCAGTCAAGGCATGAGTGTGTGTGAAGTAGTATAAGAGAGAGTCAGTCAAGGCATGAGTGTAGGTGTGAAGTAGTATAAGAGTGAGTCAGTCAAGGCATGAGTGAGTGTGAAGTAGTATAAGAGTGAGTCAGTCAAGGCATGAGTGTGTGTGTGTGAAGTAATATAAGAGTGAGTCAGTCAAGGCATGAGTAGGTGTGAAGTAGTATAAGAGTGAGTCAATCAAGGCATGAGTAGGTGTGAAGTAGTATAAGAGTGAGTCAGTCAAGGCATGAGTGTGTGTGAAGTAGTATAAGAGAGAGTCAGTCAAGGCATGAGTGTGTGTGTGAAGTAGTATAAGAGTGAGTCAGTCAAGGCATGAGTAGGTGTAAAGTAGTATATGAGTGAGTCAGTCAAGGCATGAGTAGGTGTAAAGTAGTATATGAGTGAGTCAGTCAAGGCATGAGTGTGTGTGAAGTAGTATAAGAGTGAGTCAATCAAGGCATGAGTGTGTGTGAAGTAGTATAAGAGTGAGTCAACAAAGGTGTGAAAGAGCTCACACTTACTGTGACCAGCTCCAGCTCCCAGAGCTTAATGACCCTGTCCATGGAATCATATTTGTGGGACATGAACGTGTCGTAGTAATAGTCCAGTCGCAATATGCCCAGCCACTCCTCCACAGAGACTGGTAGACTCAGGGGATCTGCAACACAAGCCATCAGTAGCAACTCAAGCCGCCATCAGTAACAACTCTAGCCTCGCCGGTCATTTCTTCACTCATTCAATATCATCATGTGCCATGCCGATAAATGTGGGCGGCCATAGCTAGCCATCTAACTTGACCGCCGGATTCTTGGATCAGGTTGTGTTCTTGCCCCTAATATGTCATGTAGCAATGCCACTTGGGCATGTATCTCTCTGCCTTCCCTTTGCTCTTTTCCCATAAATTGTGTCAGTTGTCAGTAAGTTTTCAAGTTTACTTCTCATAATGTCACCAAAAATTCTTCATTGTTCACTTCAAATTTCTCCAATCAATTTATAGTTTCTAGAAGAACTGTCTCCTTCAGTATTCTTTGCATTTTCCTCAGGAACTATATTCCCACTGACATTAGATGTGTCTCATCTTGTCAGTTTATTCTAAGTGTCTCACATGCATGCAACAGTATGTTGCTTTGTTGTTGTTTGTCCATCATGAATAATGATAACCATTCATTTCATCCAGTGGGGTTGAAAGTATGGAGCCGTGAGTTCCAAGATGGCTGATAAGGCCTATTTTGGCTCGAAATGTTCTTTGACAATGTGAACAAAGAATGCTTGACGTTTCTGGAGGAGGATTTTCTGCAGTGGTTTTTCTGTTCTGTCTTTTCTTCAGAGCTCTTGCAGTCCTGGTTGCCTCACAAGTGACTGCACCCTTGCGTAATGATGCACGCCACGAATTTCGGTCTCTGGCTGCAGTCTCACAGGTGTCATGATGAATTCAACAGTATAGATTCTATATGACACTTTAACACTCTCACACAGTGTCTCACTGCAGCTGACATCTGTATATTGGTGGGTATATTATGAGAAAAAATAAACTGGAGAACTTGTGACACCTAGCAGGATTGAGGGGAAAAGAACAAAGGGAAGGCAGACAAGTAAATACCTGGATGTCTTGGCCATGTGGTCTGATCAAGGCAAGAACAGAGCTGATCCATGACTCTGGTGATCATGTGAGGTGGCGAAATATGACCGCCATGCTTATCTGCATGGCACACAATGAATGAATTAATGTTTTCCATCTTGTAAAGAGCTGACTTTGACATGGCCATTGTTGTTTTCATGTCTACAAGGCACCTTCCATCAGATGTTAAAACTAAATTCGTCAATACTGATGTCTGTATATTTCTTCTTAAAGGTCTGGTCGTCATGCTTGCCCACAAGCCCCGTCTCTTCTTTTACAATCCATGCCATGTGGCATTGGTTAACATCTTTGTCCACAGTCATCTGGTTTACTCCTCTTAGCCCATGTCTGTGGCATGGTCGTCACATTTATCCACAGCCTCCTGTCTCATATACTGCTAATGATTTAGATGCTTCTCTATGCCACGATCAGAATCACAAAACAAATAGCCAAAAATGCTGGGGTTGACTGCTATGTGCTGTAAAGGATATGCAACTAACTTAACTATGCCAAGATATTTCTCTCTCTCTCTCTCGCTCTCTCTCTCTCACAACACACACACACCCACACCCACCCCCCCCCCCCCACTCTCTCTCTCTCTCTCTCTCTATATATATATATATATACAGGCCCAACAAACTATACCCTATAATATGTGGATAAATTATACAGGTCCACAAGCAATGAGACTCTTTATCTATAATGTGTGGATAAATAATACAGATTCATAACGAAGTACATTCTGTTGACCAGAATCAACATGGCTGCTGTCAGAACACACTCATATGTTCTCTGTCTCTCACAGCAGACGTCAGAGTGTAGGGATGTTAACTATTCTTGCTTGTAGTACACTCTTCATGAATGTGTCTTCATCATCCTTATTTAGCTATGTATGGATATATAAGCTAAGTGTACCTTACACTTACGTTACAACTTGCTTTCTCCTAGTGCCAAATGTTGAGTGATGCTCATCAAACCTGACACATTGTACCAACAGCTTCGGGCGGAAATGCATCCCAAAGACTAAATGTCATGGCATGGCAGACCAGGCCCTAAGTCTTGATCGACAACTGGTCTGGGATCAAAGCTCTAATAGACGGACAGTTAGAGCATTGCTGTGTTGACTTTGTTGATCAGGCAGCTTCTTCAGCTTGTCTTGTTCCAGATGTATTGGTTTTACCTTTCCTCTGGAGTGAACTAGGCAGGCCGAGAGAGGGATCATGCTGCATGGGCAACATATGGTCTCTACAATTCAGCCCAAGCTTCATGCTATGAACAAATTATTATGCCTTTTCCTTTTTTTGTTAAAAAATACAATAACTACCGTCTGTCAAAACAGCAAGGCACCAGTACCTTACACTTCGTAGCCAAGTCACATGAGAAGGTTTCAATAAGGTAAACATGAGATGATTTCAATAAGTTCAACATGAGATGGTTTCAATAAGGTAAATATGAGAACGTTTCAATAAGGTAAATATGAGAAGGTTTCAATAAGGTCAACATGAGATGTTTTCAATAAGGTCAAAATGAGAAGGTTTCAATATGGTCAAGATGTGATGGTTTCAATAAGGTCAACATGAGGTTTCAATGAGTCAACATGAGATGGTTTCAATGAGGTCAAAATGAGATGGTTTCAATAAGGTCAACATGAGAAGGTTTCAATAAGGTCAACATGAGAAGGTTTCAATAAGGTCAAAATGAGATGGTTTCAATAAGGTCAAAAGGTTTCAGAAAGTTTCATTAAGGTTAGAATGGGATGGTTTCAATAAGGTCAACATGAGATGGTTTCAATGAGGTCAACATGAGATGGTTTCAATAAAGTCACATGAGATGGTTTCAATAAGGTCAACATGAGAAGGTTTCAATAAGGTCAACATGAGAAGGTTTCAATAAGGTCAACATGAGATGTTTTCAATAAGGTCAGTATGAGAAGGTTTCAATAAAGTCAACATCAGATGGTTTCAACAAGATCAATATGAGATGGTTTCAATAAGGTCAACATGAGAAGGTTTCAATAAGGTCAACATGAGATGTTTTCAAAATGGTCAATATGAGATGTTTCAATAAGGTCAACATGAGAAAGTTTCAATAAGGTCAACATGAGAAGGTTTCAATGAGGTCAACATGAGACGGTTTGAGAAAGTTTCATTAAGGTTAGAATGAAATGGTTTCAATGAGGTAGTGATATACTTTGTTTTCACAAACGTAACATGCTGTAATTTCCCGTCGACAATTAAAGCCTGAACACCACAACAGGATTGTTTGTTCCACAATTGTATGATCCAAGATTTAATATACCCATTGGCAATGAAAAACGTGAACCGGAAAAGGCACCGTATAAATAACAGTGAACAACCAGAACAGTCTGTTTTTCACCAACCCACACACACACGAGGCAGGAAGATCAGATGCAGATGCTGGAGTGAGTGCACCCTCCCAAACAAATAGTAAAATAAAACATAGTTTGATTACTAAGAGAAGGAAAGCCTCAGCCAACAAAGACATCGCTATCAGACTCTGAAACCAGTCGCCAAAGTATGTGGAAGTCATTCTGATAAATAAGGTAGTGGTCATTATCCAGACCTGACTTAGTGAATGCAGCACTTTGTGAAAGTAGTTGTAGCAGCTTGACTGAATGCAGTAGCCACTTAACTGAGTGAGGCAGCTGAGATAGTGAGGCAAAATACTATTCCACAGCAACTTCCTGCCAATTTTCACCACCCTTCCAGGACAGGTATTAAATATCCTTTTTCCTAGGTATAGGTGGAAGAAACACAGTGAGCCAAATGATTAAATAAAACCGGGGAAAAAAATAAAAGAACTCTCCAGAATATTCTACCTTGACTGAATGGGAAACCAACCAGGGTGTACCCAGTTTCTTTCCACAGATTAGGCCAGCAGAAGAGGCCCAATATTTATAATTAAGAACGGATGCAACTCTGAGGACCATGTATGATACAGTGGCACAGCCAGGAGATAGCTAATTAGTTACAGACGAATATGCCCATAATCTTGTAATTGTACTGTATTGATTGTTGTATGCTATTATATGTATAAGCTACCAATCCATGTATATGTATATTAAATGATGAAAATTACGGGTTATTTTCTCTTTTGAGAGTTCTCTTGTCATAGTAAAATTGTTGTAAGCAATTACCCTAAATTAATTATTTAGTTGGTAGAGTAGAGGCAAGGAACCATTCCTAAGGACATTTGGGATACTCAGTAAAAATTTCATTTTTTCCTTGAGGTATTCCTTGGTTCTCCAAAACTCTATTTAATGGTCTCAAATCATTGAGCCAGTAACAGCTAAATTAATTTTAATGGGCAGGATCACATTGAGAAAGAGGAACTCTGGATCCTTTATCTCTTTGGGGTTGAGCCATCAACTATTTATCCGACAGAGGTCAACATGAGATGGTTTCAATAAGGTCAACATGAGAAAGCACAGAAGCACGGGTCTAACCTATGGGTTTGAACTTGGCTAGGCTGGAGGCTCCCTCTAGAATCGTGTGCCTGTGGTAAGGGTCCTCAACTCCGATAGCTATCAGGTCCTGCTCCTCTAGTATGTTTCCACCCTAAAAAATTTTTAACAAAGTTCTCAGAATTCAAGCGGAAAACTACAAACTAAACAAATGTTTACAAGCTTCTCATAATTCAAACTAAAAACTACAAACTAAACAAATGTTAACAAAGTTCTCATAATTCAAGCTGAAAACTAAAAACACATACATAATGTTTATATCAGAAGAAGTCGCCGTAGGCATTCACGCAAACATCCCATTGCTTAGGCAGGCGGTGAATGCTGTCCGTAAAATAGGATTGTGGTTGCTCACTGAACCAAGTGTTTACTGCGTCCATTACGTCTGCATCTGTGTGAAATCATTGCCCCTTGAGAGCTTTTTTTAGAGGTCAGAACAAATTAAAATCACATGGTGACAAATCAGGACTTTGGGCTGGATGTTACAGAATTTCCCACTTCTTCCTTGCTAATGCTTCCTGCACAATCTTTGCTACATGCGGACGAGCATTATCGTGCAACAAAATCACACCGCGAGAAATCATGCCGGGTCATTTATTCTTGATGGCCTTTTGCATCTTGTCTAGTTTGCAAGTAGTGGGTAGAGTTGATGCTGACACAAGGTTCTTTAAAGTTCGCCAACAATAGCCCTTCATGGTCAAAAAGTGCGCTCAGAATAACCTTACCAGCGGAAACCTGTAACTTGAATTGTTTGGCTTTTGGTGATCCAGCATGCTTCCATTGCATGCTCTCTCTCTCTCTTTTGCTGCTCGGCTCAAAGTGGTGACACCATGATTCATCGCCTGCCACTATGCGAAAGAGAAATGGGTCACCCTCCAGTCTGTAACACAGCAAGTGGTTCAAACACCATCCCATGCGTTCCTCTTTTTGGTGGTCAGTCAACATCCGTGGTACCCACTGTGAACACACCTTCCGATATTGTAGTTTCTTATGAACGACCTTTTGAATTGTCCCAACTGACACATCAAATTCTTTCGCTAGCAAACGTATGCTTCAACAACGGTTCATCTGTACTGCTGCATCAATTTTGGCGATGGGTTTTTCTGTTGCAACAATATGCGCTTGACTCGGCCGTCGAAGATTTGTCGTGAACTGACATCCTTTCCTAAACATTCCTGCCCAGTCTGTCACTGTTGTCTTTGACACACATTTGTTACCGTACGCTGCCTGCATTCTTCAATTAATGTCCACTGATCGACATCCTTCAAATGAAAGAAACTGAATCACCACTCTTTGAGCTTCTTTGGACGCATTTTGGATCAACCCGGCCATTTTCTCAACGGTCAGAAACAGAACCTATGCATCACGGGACGATAAGCACTTGCTCTTTTATTCATTGGTCAGTACTTATCACATGACTATGACATGATCATGTTCAACGTACGCAATTATGCGCGGTGCAGCACGAATAGATTTCAAATGAACAAAGACCGAAGAATTATACAAAGACCGAAATGCAAGTGGTATTTAAAAAAAAACTTGTCTCACATATGCAAGTGGCATAAATAAACCATGGGTATGCAAGAGACAAAAATAAATTAGTCACGGGCATACAAGTGGCATAAATAAACTAGTCACAGATATGCAAGTAGTATAAATAAACTAGTCACTGTATGCAAGTGGCATAAATAAACTTGTCACAGATATACCAGATCACCATGCAGGAGGCCAAACAATACCAGTCAACCAACACAGAACTGGTGTTATTAGTCACCACACATTGAGGGAGATACTGAGGAGAGGTTCTGAGCACTTACGGACTAACAGTTTGATGTGCAATGAGGATGATCTATTGGCTAACTAATTTGCCATAAATATGCAAATATTATAAGTAAACTTCTCATAGGCATGTAAGTGGTATAAATAAACTTGTCACAGATATGCAAATAATATAAATAAACTTCTCACAGGTTAGTTTAGTTTAGTCGTTGGATCAACATCACGGCACACGGTTTAACCCATAAGTGCTCTGTTTTCCTCCTAACTCAAACCTGAGTCTGGAGAAACTCAGCTCAATGCACGAACTCCGTTGCATCGGCGAGGATCCTGAAATACTTTGGGTAGATTTTTAAATCGAAATTTTGCCCGGGCAGCGCCGTTAGGCTACTCTTTTTCGATTTCCAACTGCCAAGTAATTTTTTACGTGCGCAACAATACACACTGGTGTCCGATCTCACTACCCAGAGACCAGGGGAAATTTTATTACTGGAAGTCCAGGTGGATTTTTTAAATAAATCCCGGCCCTCACCGGGGCCTGAACCCGGGACCTCCAGCACTCAAGGCGGACACCATACCTCGAGACCACTCAGCCCCCCCCCCCCCATACTTATCACAGGTATGCAAGTGTAACAAATAAACTTGTCACAGGTATACAAGTGGTATAAATAAACTTGTCATAGGTATGTAATTGGTATAAATAACTTGTCACAAGTATGTAAGTGGTATTAATACTCGTCACAGGTATGCAAGAGGCAGAAATAAACTTCCTCCACTGCTCTGACTAAACCCCTGTGATTTTTAAAATGGCCAAAGTATTTTATCACCCAAGACATGACATTGTTTACAACACTGGTTTCTTTATTTTGAAGATATTACTTTTTCAAAATTACAAGAAAAAGAAAATATGAAGTGTCATGAAATGGGAGAATCATAACTTACGAGAAAATCAGTATCGTCAAATCCGTTTGCCACAAGGGTGTTCTCATACTGGGGCAGCCCAATATCGGTCAACCATTCACCAATACTCTGTACCTTGCTATCACCTGCTGACATACACAAGACATTTTCTAGCATTTTCAGATCGTCAGGATGAAAATAATAACAAATAATTTTCATACACAATGTGATATACAGGGTGTATTTTTAATGACTGTGCAGTGTTTGAAAGTATTACCGGTTTTGTATTTACCTATTATGTTGCCCCTATATTATTTCTGTCCACTTTAACAATGTTCCATTTACTACTTAAGTTACATAGACTACAAGTATTGATGAACATGTATTATTATCACTTTAGTTTAGAAAGACTTTAAATATATGACAATATATTTATCATTTATTTATTTATCACATCCCTGATTTGGGTGACATTAAACCATGTGAGTAGATGATGAGTGGAGCTAGGAAGCTACCAACAGGTAGTTGGAGCTGGGAGCAGCCAACAGGTAGTTGTTGGTTATGATAAGGATCTCTGTGTAGGGACAATGGCTATGGTCAGTGACCAGTCTGGTCACTACCAAGAAAGAAAGTAATGGGAAACTACCTTCATTACAGATGAAATGCATATCATGTCATGTCAGCAGTACGCTGTGGATAGACCTGATCACCAACACCAAATGGCATGGATTATAAGATGAAGAATTTATCACCATCTATATTGATAATTTACGACTATAGTAATACATAATATTATGATATTAATATTAACATAATATCTCTAATGCAATGCATTGTTGTAGTCATATACACAATACTTCAGTAACACGTGCAACTTCAATCATCATACAGAATGTAATATATTATATTAGTTATGAGAAATCAGGTAATACTGGTCATTATATAGAATGTAAAATATTGCTTTAGTTATAAGAAATCAAGTAATATTGGTCACAATACAGAATGTAAAATATTACTTAAGTTGTCAGAAATCAAGTAATATTGGTCATAAAAAATAATGTAATATTAGGGACGTTCATTTGAAACCCGTTCCAATGGCTTTATTACAAAAGCATGAAAGAAACATTAACAGGTGTGGTAGAATTAAACAAAGCATTCATTTTGAATGAATTATGCACCATGGGTTGGTCAGAAGAAGTCGCCATAGGCATTCAGGCAAGCATCCCATTGCTTAGGTAGGCGGCGAATGCCGTCCGCAAAAAAGGATTGTGGTTGCTCACTAAACCAAGTGTTTACCGCGTTCATTACGTCTGCATCTGTGTGAAATCGTTGCCCCTTGAAAGATTTTTTTAGAGGTCCGAACAAATGAAAATCACATGGTGACATATCAGGACTATAGGCTGGATGTTGCAGAATTTCCCACTTCTTCCTTGCTAATGCTTCCTGCACAATCTTTGTGACATGTGGACGAGCATTATTGTGCAACAAAATCACACCGCGAGAAAGCATGCCGGGTCGTTTATTCTTGATGGCTTTTTGCAGCTTGTCTAGTGTTTCCAAGTAGTGGGTAGAGTTGATGTTGACACAAGGTTCTTTAAAGTCGGCAAACAATAGCCCTTCATGGTAAACAAATGCGCTCAGCATAACCTTACCAGCGGAAACCTGTAACATGAATTTTTTGGCTTTTGGTGATCCAGCATGCTTCCATTGCATGCTCTCTCTTTTGCTGCTCAGCTCAAAGTGGTGACACCACGATTCATTGCCTGCCACTATGCGGAAGAGAAATGCATCACCCTCCACTCTGTAATGCAGCAAGTGGTTCAAACACCATCCCATGCGTTCCTCTTTTTGGTGGTCAGTCAACATCCATGGTACCCACAGTGAACACACCTTCCGATATTGCAGTTTCTTACGAACAACTTTTTGAATTGTTCCAACTGACACATCAAATTCTTTCACTAGCAAACGTATGCTTCAACAACAGTTCATCTGTACTGTTGCATTAATTTTGGCAATGGTTTTTTTTTTTGTTGCAACAATATGCGCTTGACCCGGCCGTCAAAGATCTGTCGTGAACTGACATCCCTTCCGAAACATTCGTGCCCAGTCTGTCACCGTTGTCTTTGACACACAATTTTTACCCTACGCTGCCTGCATTCTTTGGTGAATGTTCACTAGTCTACATCCTTCACATGAAAAAACTGAATCATTTTCATAATGGTCAGAAACAGAACCTATGCATCATGGGGCGATAAGCATGTGCTCTTTTATTCATTGGTCAGTACTTATCACATGACTGTAACATGATCATGTTCAAGATACGTAATTACGTGCGGTGCGGCACGAACGGATTTCAAATTAATGCCCCTTATATTTATTTTTTTTTCCGCGTTTCCATCCTGTTTCAGTATAATGCGGTCAACACCAGCATCTTTCAGCTGTATGTTGATTCCTAGGCTAGATTATGCTCATCAGCACGCCACAACTTTCTGAGCGACCGGCTCCATACTCTCGTAAGTCACTGGCGCGACTCAAACCACTTTTAATTCTCGTGCGCTCAGCCCCTTATTTGTTACTTTAGTTATACTGTTAGCCATATTTATCACAATACACAATGTAACATATTACTTTAGTTATCAGAAATTAAGTAATATTAGTAATGATACAGAATATAATATATTACATCAGTTATTATATAAAACATAATAGATTACTTGAGTCAAATAGAATGTCATGTATCACATTAATGAGAATTTAATGGTCAGTTTAACATATTTATTTTAATTTTATTATATTAGTCACAAAATAGGATGACACGTTTTAACATTTAGCAGCAACAGTTGACACATACAATCAAAGGAGATGCTCCACTGTACAATGTAATTATGAATATGTTATTTTACATGTGTATGTGTATATCTGACGTTGCCTCTGATATCATTAGATAAAAGTAATGCAGCTGCCCTGTAAATGTAATTATTACCATGTTACTTTATATGTGTATGTCTGACTTTGCCTCTGATATCATTAGATAAAAGTAATGCAGCTGCCCTGTAAATTTAACTATTAACATGTTATTTTATATGTGTATGTGTATATCTGACTTTGCTACTGACCGCAGCTACCCTGTAAATGTAACTATTAACATGTTATTTTATATGTGTAAGTGTTGTGTTACTGACTGTATGATTTAAAACGAAACTATTGTAACTTATTTGATAACAGATGTGATAATTTATCATGTGCATGCTAGTGTCTGTACGAGGCTGACTGATAAATGGAAAAGTGGATGGGTAGACTGTCTATCAAAAATATCAAAATACAAATCTATCTCATACATATGAAGCAGAGTGAAAAAACGAGGGAAGACAACATTTCCTTTGCTACAGTGCTAAGGGGAGAAGAGCGCAACTCTGACAGCATTAGGGCCAAAGAATAAAAGGAGTAAAAAGAGAGAGAACCCCACACCACCCCTGCTTACAAGAAAAGAGATAGTAATTAGTAAGAAGATTTGAGATTCTTGGACAGGGGTCCCAACTATTACTGATATTCAGGCAGGAACTATCATGTTGAAACCCAGACAGTGAATCAAGATGTTAGATTGTGGGAGAAATAGTGAGTGTAAAAATTAAAAGGGACTAAACAAACAAATCAAGAACAATACAAAAATAGCTCTTTATTGGTCAACTTTCAGGGACAACTGATGCTCATATACATCGAAGCATGAAACTCAATACAAATATTGAAGTTCAATAACAGATACTACAGACAACTGCAGATACCAAACAAAAGCAGTGGGTAATCCCCAGGCAGTCACCAGAATTTAAAACGTACGCCAAGTACCACAATACAGGTGATCCGAACAATAGCTGAGTAGAATGAAACAATAAAGAACGTTGGCACTTACAACAATAAGGCACTACAAAAACATAAGTTACATAACATAAATCTTAAGACGCGACATAAACCTAAGAATTGTGATGATACCAGACACTAACAGGCAGTAACAGAAGCCCAAGAACACATATGGAACTGTGGTGGAAATGTGCATAGTAGTCCATAGTGCATCCCTCCATCCATCCATCCATTCATCTATCTATCTAATTCACACACACACACACACACACACACATACACACACGCAGGACCAGGGTTACATAGTGGCTAGCAAGCTTGTCTGCTGGTTTGGTAGTCATTTAAATAGGCCTGGGCTTCTGCACACCACCCATCAAGTGTCAACTGTTCTATAAATATATGTGGTCAGCACCATATACCAAATATACCTCACAGCATGTAAATAGTCCTAATATATAAATATACAATTTAAATTTTCAAGCGTATATGAATATTCCATCTATTTTTTTTTTTTACTGAATTGAAACATTTCATCTAGTTTTCACCTCTATAAATATATCACACAGAGTATCAATCTATTCCATCTCAATTTCACTATAATCAAGATTTCATCTACTTTTCATCCGATGGATGTTGCGATTGACAGTTGAATATTCCTGGCAAAAACAGACAGTTTAACGTTCCTGGCAAGTACATAAACAAACAGGACAACCAACTGATGCACGTGCAGTACCTGTTTTACCTTGAGAGAGAAACTTGGCAAAATTAGCTTCATGCTCTCGTACAAACACTGATTCTCTGGACAGGCCCACTCCAAAAGTCTCAAACGTAGCACTGATCTATCAGGAAAACATGCCATCAAATCAAGCTTCCAAGATGCAAGCCATGCAATGAATTTAAAAACAAAACCAATATAGAAATATGCTAATTATCAAAAAATGCCTTACTCCAGGATGCAATCCAATGCCATGCAGACCTATTGTCTTTGTTTTCTTGTCTGTCAATATTTCCTAATGACAAAAACTCCAATCATTTAATGATGGGAGTTGTGTCTGGCCTGGTTTTACATGTGGCTGTGAGTGCTGGGCAATGAATGACGGAAACGTAGGGAAACTGGAGGGTGTGGAAGTGTGCTTTCTGAGAAGATGTCAAGAATGTAATAGACAGAAAAGGATGCTGAGAATATAATCGACAGAAAAGAATGCTGAGAATGTAATAGACAGAAAAGGATGCTGAGAATGTCATAGACAGAAAAAGATGCTGAGAATGTCATAGACAGAAAAGGATGCTGAGAATGTCATAGACAGAAAAGGATGCTGAGAATGTAATAGACAGAAAAGGATGTTGAGAATGTAATAGACAGAAAAGGATGCTGAGAATGTAATAAACAGAAAAGGATGTTGATAATGTCATAGACAGAAAAGGATGTTGAGAATGTCATAGACAGAAAAGGATGCTGAGAATGTCATAGACAGAAAAGGATGCTGAGAATGTCATAGACAGAAAAGGATGCTGAGAATGTCATAGACAGAAAAGGATGCTGAGAATGTCATAGACAGAAAAGGATGCTGAGAATGTCATAGACAGAAAACGATGCGGAGAATGTCGTTGACAGAAAAGGATGCCGAGTCTTAGTATTTATTAATGTATCCTGCACAGACATTCTTTACTTGTATTCATTCTGTCCCAGATAGTCACAACTGTTAAAGTTACAACTGCCCAACACAGAAAGAGTTCAATTCCTGAAAATACTTTCAAACCCATAAAATTCTCAAACCAAATGCAAAGAAATTGTTTCCAAAGCTAAAAGAGTCCAATCTAACAATCAGAAATATGTCAAACAGCTGCTAGTCTACACATTCAGTCATGCAGTGGTGGTTACTGTCATGCTTCCAACTGTTTTATATCCCCAAAGCCAACCTAACATGTCTGCAACCACATCAGAAAACTACAACATTGTCTCATACTTCCAGACAATTATTTGTTTTTGAGCGGACACAAGCTCTGACCAAAGTAATGGTCCATGCTTATCAAACGTAGATCTACCTACAAACCAAAACATGACCAAATGTTTATATGTAAGAGTTATATGTTACTCAGTCTTGTTCAGCCACAATGACAGACAATTAATGTTAGTGACCTTTCAAGCAAATGTCTACCTTCTTCAGGCACAAACATTCATAGAATCACAACATACCTGCTTGAATTATTCAACTAAAAGTGCCCAGTGTTTGGCTCCCCCGTCACTCTCTCTCTCTCTCACTCACTCACTCCCTGCTGCTGCTGCTTCGTCTTCTTCTTCTTCTTCTTCTTTTTCGAATGATTTGTGTGATCTTCCCAACCCTCTATGTCATCTGATGTTTTAATGAAGTTACTTATATTGTTACCTATTGCCCAGCTATGTAAGCCTGGCACACACATCTCTCACTGTCTTCCCCTGTCTGCCTCTACCGCCTAATCTTGACCCACACACATCTCTCCCTGTCTTCCTCTACTGCCTAATCTTGACCCACACACATCTATCCCTGTCTGCCTTTACTGCCTAATCTTGACCCACACACATCTCTCCCTGTCTTCCTCTACCACCTAATCTTGACCCACACACATCTCTCCCTGTCTTCCTCTACCGCTTAATCTTGACTCACACACATCTCTCCCTGTCTTCCCCTGTCTGCCCCTACTGCCTAATCTTGACCCACACACATCTCTCCCTGTCTTCCCCTGTCTACCTCTGCTGCCTAATCTTGATCCACACACATCTCTCCCTGTCTTCCCTTGTCTGCCTCTACTGCATAATCTTGACCCACACACATCTCTCCCTGTCTTCCCCTGTCTGCCTCTACTGCCTAATCTTGACCCACACACATATCTCCGTCTTCCCCTGTCTGCCTCTACTGCCTAATCTTGACCCACACACATCTCTCCCTGTCTGCCCCTACTGCCTAATCATGACCCACACAAAGGCTAACCTCTCTGTCCCACCCCTCCTGTGTGAGCCTGGCACACACATCTCTCCTTGTCTTCCCCTGTCTGCCTCTACCACCTAATCTTGACCCACATCAGGCTAGCTTCTCTGTCCCATCCTCCTGTTTATGTGCCCCACAAACTTCAAGAATTTGCCCAAAACATAACTAACATATTGTTTGCTTCATTCTGAATGAACAGAACCAGATGTTGTCTTATAGATACACACTGTCACAGTCACAAGCTTTCATAACCAACTGAGAACTGTTCATCTCACAGACATAACATGACACAACCAACTGAGAACTGTTCATCTCACAGACATAACATGACATAACCAACTGAGAACTGTTCATCTCACAGACATAACATGACACAACCAACTGAGAACTGTTCATCTCACAGACATAACATGACATAACCAACTGAGAACTGTTCATCTCACAGACATAACATGACATAACCAACTGAGAACTGTTCATCTCACAGACATAACATGACATAACCAACTGAGAACTGTTCATCTCACAGACATAACATGACATAACCAACTGAGAACTGTTCATCTCACAGACATAACATGACATAACCAACTGAGAACTGTTCATCTCACAGACATAACCAACTGAGAACTGTTAATCTCACAGACATAACATGACATAACCAACTGAGAACTGTTCATCTCACAGACATAACATGACATAACCAACTGAGAACTGTTCATCTCACAGACATAACATGACATAACCAACTGAGAACTGTTCATCTCACAGACATAACATGACACAACCAACTGAGAACTGTTAATCTCACAGACATAACATGACACAACCAACTGAGAACTGTTAATCTCACAGACATAACATGACACAACCAACTGAGAACTGTTAATCTCACAGACATAACATGACACAACCAACTGAGAACTGTTCATCTCACAGACATAACATGACACAACCAACTGAGAACTGTTAATCTCACAGACATAACATGACATAACCAACTGAGAACTGTTCATCTCACAGACATAACATGACATAACCAACTGAGAACTGTTCATCTCACAGACATAACCAACTGAGAACTGTTAATCTCACAGACATAACATGACATAACCAACTGAGAACTGTTCATCTCACAGACATAACATGACATAACCAACTGAGAACTGTTCATCTCACAGACATAACATGACATAACCAACTGAGAACTGTTAATCTCACAGACATAACATGACACAACCAACTGAGAACTGTTAATCTCACAGACATAACATGACACAACCAACTGAGAACTGTTAATCTCACAGACATAACATGACACAACCAACTGAGAACTGTTAATCTCACAGACATAACATGACACAACCAACTGAGAACTGTTCATCTCACAGACATAACATGACACAACCAACTGAGAACTGTTAATCTCACAGACATAACATGACACAACCAACTGAGAACTGTTCATCTCACAGACATAACCAACTGAGAACTGTTAATCTCACAGACATAACATGAAATAACCAACTGAGAACTGTTCATCTCACAGACATAACATGACATAACCAACTGAGAACTGTTCATCTCACAGACATAACCAACTGAGAACTGTTAATCTCACAGACATAACATGACATAACCAACTGAGAACTGTTCATCTCACAGACATAACATGACATAACCAACTGAGAACTGTTCATCTCACAGACATAACATGACATAACCAACTGAGAACTGTTAATCTCACAGACATAACATGACACAACCAACTGAGAACTGTTAATCTCACAGACATAACATGACACAACCAACTGAGAACTGTTAATCTCACAGACATAACATGACACAACCAACTGAGAACTGTTAATCTCACAGACATAACATGACACAACCAACTGAGAACTGTTCATCTCACAGACATAACATGACACAACCAACTGAGAACTGTTAATCTCACAGACATAACATGACACAACCAACTGAGAACTGTTCATCTCACAGACATAACATGACACAACCAACTGAGAACTGTTCATTTCGCAGACATAACATGACACAACCAACTGAGAACTGTTAATCTCACAGACATAACATGACACAACCAACTGAGAAGTATTCATCTCGCAGACATAACATGACACAACCAACTGAGAACTGTTCATCTCACAGACATAACATGACATAACCAACTGAGAACTGTTCATCTCACAGACATAACATGACATAACCAACTGAGAACTGTTCATCTCACAGACATAACATGACATAAACAACTGAGAACTGTTCATCTCACAGACATAACATGACATAAACAACTGAGAACTGTTCATCTCACAGACATAACATGTGAATATATGGCCATGCATATATGTCAATGCACCAGTGTGTTACTATCTGCAGCTTTGAGTATGTTAGTGTAAGATGTCTGATGTTAGCATTCAGTTCTCATAATGTCAGCTGTACAACAACGTATGATGTTTACACTAAAGACTGCTAGCATTCAGGTATTTTTCTTCTAGTTCAAGCATAACAGAACAAGCATGATGCAGAGTGTGATAAATGTGGACTGGGCTGGCTGTCCATGTACCTTTAGCTGACAACAGGTGGTCTATCTGCGCTTCAAACAGCGCGTAATCTCCTGAGGAGCTGATCCTGCCCCCATAACTGGAGATGATTTCTGCAATCTAAAGCAAGGAACGAACATTTGGTGTCTGATAAAACTGGAGATGATTTCTGCAATCTAAAGCAAGGAGTGAACATTTGGTCTCTGAAAAAACTGGGGATGATTTCTGCAATCTAAACGAAGGAGGCAACATTTGGTCTCTGATAAAACTCCACTAAATGTCTCACAGCGATAGGAAGTGGACATCTGATCTTCAGCAAGTTGTCTATTAACTTAATAAGGTCAACATATAAAGACATGAAATGCAGAGTTGTTCATGAGGGAAAACTAACAGATGCGGTACTGGTAAAGAAAGGTATGTGACAGGAGTGTCGTTTGTCACTTCATTATTCTTACTGACTATGAAATGCATTATGAAGGCAACAATAACTACCATTAGAAATGGAATTCAGTGGACTATGACTTGGCAGCTTCATGATCTGGGCTTCACAGATGATATTTGCTCTCCTGTCCTACAAACTAAATCAGATGCCAGATACATTACAGATAGTTCATGGAGGTCACAACAAGTAAGTCTTAACAATTCACAGGGAAAAGACGCAGATACTGAGAACAAATGAAGCACATGATGACCCGATCACCCTCAGTGAAACTTCACTTCAAAGAGGTGCAATCATACATACACATATTTAGATAGCAATGTAAACACAGATGGGGAGTTGATACAGATATTAAAATAATAATATGAAAGGCAAAAGGAACTTCATCACATTAAGAAATTTGCAGAAGTGAAAAGAAATTAAATTTAGTACCACACTCAGAGAATATTAAACATCATATCAGTACTGCTGTGTGGATCAGAAACATTGGGACTGACTAAAACAATTAGTTATAAGCTACAAACATTCATTTACTGGTGTGTGCCCAGAAGATAGGGACTAAATTAGTGTGACAGAATCTCTAGAGTTAGTGGAGAGAACTATACACAACATTCAGTGAATAAAGATGTGAGGAAAAGACACCTGCACTGGGCAGAGCAAAGATGAAGTCCATCCATCCATTATGTGCCATGCTGATAAGCGTGGGCGGTCATGTTCTATCATCTCACTTGATCATCAGAGTCATGGATCAGCTCCGTGTTTCTGTCTCGACTATGCCACGTGGCCAAGCCATCCAGGTATTTACTTCTTGGTCTTCCCCTTGGTCTATTCCCTTTGATCTTGCCAGTCGTCACCAAGTTCTCCAAGTCATTTCTTCTCATAACATGCCCAAAAATTGTGACTATCTACTTCTATTGTCTATAATCAGATTACAATCTTCTTTTATTTCTTGAAAGACTTGTTCATTGGTTTTTCTGTCCGTCCATGGTATTCTTTGCATCTTCCTCAGAAACCTCATTTCCACAGCCATCAGATGTTTTTCAGCTTGTCAGCTCATTGACCACACTTCACATCCATACAAAAGTACAGGTTCTATGCAGCACTTCAAAACTCCTTTTCTCGTTTCAATTAGTATCTTTTTATTGGTCAGCATGTTTTTCATCTTGCAAAAGGCTACCTTCGCCATGACAATTCTTGTTCTAATCTCTTCAAGGCATCTCCCATCAGATGTTATGACTGTTCCGAGATAATTGTACCAATTCACTTGTTTAAGAATATTCCCATTTACTTGCATATTACATTGTAAAGAGTGAGTAAACCTGTTAATAGATTAACTAGAACGTGCTTTCTCTGGAATCCACAAGGCAGAAGAAATAGAAGCAGACCTAAACACACCTAGAGAAGTGAATTATAGACAGAGATGGAATGATATGAGGTTATGAAAGCAGCTGCAGGAGATGGTTGAGGGCCTATGTATCATTTGTGGATGAAATTAACAAAAGTAGAAAACTGTCCAACTTATGGAAGTGTAAAAAGTTAGGTCAAGGCAGACAATGGAAAATGTGATCCCTGACAAAACTGTTTTGTGTGACAGAAAGTGGGCTGTCTGGTCAACAATAGAACCAGTTAAAACAATGTCCAAAAAGTTGGAAATTTCTTCATTGTGACAAAACTGTTTCAAATGATAGCCAGTGGAAATGTAATTCAACACAAATGTTGTACTCTGAAAGAGTGCACTTATAGCAAGTCTGAAGCCACATGTAGCAAAAATGAGAATCAGTCAAGTACCATCTCCACAATAAAGATAGACTTCAATGGAGCTCCAACACTTCCTGTGTCTCGTTCTAGCTGTACTGACTCAATGCTGTTCACCAAACTCTTGATGTTATCTTCCCACGTGTATCATTGTTTACCTCTTACATGCTGGTTTTTTATTTTCCCTTTCATTTTGGTTTTTATAACAGTGTTATGTCTTTGAGTCTGGCCATAATGTTACTTGTCTCATGTTTTACTGCTTCCGTCAACTCAGTGTCCATCAGCAGCTTCTCTAGAATGTCTATATTTATTTACTGTTATTTCTATAAACTGAAACCTATTCTTTCATACATCCACAGGGAGGAAGGAAGGAAGGAAGGAAGGAGATGAGGATAAGGATGAGCTATTGCTATTGATGGTTGTGGTGGTGGTGATAAAGATGATGATGATGTCAGTATTGTTGCTGGTGTGGCAATAGTGAAAATGATGATGATGATGTCAGTATTGTTGCTGATGTGGCAATAGTGAAGATGATGATGGTGTCAGTAATGTTGCTGGTGTGGCAATAGTGAAGATGATGATGATGACCACCGTTGATGTATAAGGTGCACAAAGATTTACCTACCTGTGCCCAGTCCTCGCTATCATCATCAAAGACACTGTCTTCAGACTTCTTGCCACATGTCATCTGGTTGACGCCAATGCCATCTATCTCTGCCATCAGCTACAACAACATGAATCTTGTCAGTCTCTCTGACCAGCTTTGACAATGTGAGGCAGGGAGGTAGTCAGATACAGATTGTGAGACATAATGAGTAGAAGTGAGACAGTGTTTGAGAGAACGAACAAACGAACAAATGAACAATCTTTATTTTCAAACATTGGGCACGCAGGCCCGTCTGACATTCTGTCCTTCTTCTGGAAGAGGGAAAGTGTGAGGTTGAGAGAGAGTGAGTGTGACAGAGAGTGAGTGTGACAGAGTCAGAGAGAGAGAGAGAGAGAGAGAGAGAGAGAGAGAGAGAGAGAGAGAGAGAGAGAGAGAGAGAGAGAGAGAGAGAGATAATCAGATAGAGTATGAGAGTGAGGGAGAGAGAGAGAATGTTGGAGGGAGGTAAACACAGAGTGTTATAGACAGTCCTACCTTGCAGCCTACCTTGTTCCAGACGTATTGGTTACCCATTCCTCTGGAGAAGACAAGGCAAGGCTGAGAGAGGGAACATGTCGTTTGGGCACCACATGTTTCTCTGAAGCTCTGCCCAGGCATTGTGATGGAATTTCGGCCACATTCCAACTCACATACTTTGGTCTGTCAAGACTGCAACGTGCCACTCAATAGACAGTAAAAGTGTAAGAGAGAAATGGGAAAGTTAGAAAGTGACAGTGAGAGAAAGAATTAAATAGAGAGGCAGGCACACAGTCAGACGGGCAGGCTGGCAGAAAAGACGGCAGGCAGGCAGGCAGGCAGGCAGGCAGACAGACAGAATAACTGGTGAAAAAAAGAAATCAAAGAAAAATCATCACAGACATTACTGACATAAATACAAGCACATAAACGAATATGGAAACAGTTATCGAGAGAATTTACTATGTTACATTCATGAATACAACTGGCGTACATATTTCAGCAAAAACACATCACAATGTTCACGAGAAGCCAAACCAAAGACAAGATACAGTTGTGTAATCCAGCGTGACTCCTGGGTAATTGTGTCAGCTGAGATGTTTGGCAGGATCACCTACGACAGGAGGACTTCTGTCAGTGCAGAAGGTGTTATGCAAAGCCTGTCCTTAGTATGGGTGTGAGGCATAGACAACAAACAGATAAGCTTATAGATAACTGGTGGCATTGGGGACTTGGTTTCTGAATATGCAAAAATATAACGGTAAGCTTATAAATAACTGGTGGCATTGGGGATGTGGTTTCTGAATATGCAAAAATATAACGGTCTGTGGCGAAGGGATAACGAATGCGATTTAGAATCTCGCACACCACGTTCAAAATCAGTTGCAGGCCATTTGGAAGTAGAGACCATTGTTGATTTTTAACAATGGTGTGAGTGTCTGTCATTCATACAACAATGGCAAACTACTTAATGTAAACTTGCTTAGTAAAACCCAAACAGACAAAAATATTGTGGTTGATTATGATGGCCTTTAAACGGACATTCAACTAACTAAGAATGAACTGAACGACAAACACAATGGACTGAGAGACAAACACAATGCACTGAGAGACAAACACAATGAACTGAAAGACAAACACAATGGACTGAGAGACAAACACAATATACTGAGAGACAAACACAATATATGAGAGACAAACACAATGGACTGAGAGACAAACACAATATACTGAGAGACAAACACAATGCACTGAGAGACAAACACAATATACTGAGAGACAAACACAATGGACTGAGAGACAAACACAATGGACTGAGAGACAAACACAATGGACTGAGAGACAAACACAATGGACTGAGAGACAAACACAATATACTGAGAGACAAACACAATATATGAGAGACAAACACAATGGACTGAGAGACAAACACAATATACTGAGAGACAAACACAATGCACTGAGAGACAAACACAATATACTGAGAGACAAACTCAATATACTGAGAGACAAACTCAATATACTGAGAGACAAACACAATGGACTGAGAGACCAAACCTGGATTTAACAAAAACCAGACGACAATCTCCGTCAGAAAACAGCCACAAACTATAAACTGATCAGAACATTTACGCAAAGACGGCCAATAGTTTCTGGGCATGTTATGAGACACAAACTGGACAACTTTGACAACCACAGATTGTGTAGGAAAATGGTAAACAGAAGACAACGAGGCAACAGTCTTAAAGAGTTTTATCACATGACATAACACGTGATGATGGATGTCAGTATGGCTGAATGGATCAGAGTTGCCCTTTAAACTTCCCCCGTGCTGATGACTTCTAATCCTTGATTTGGCGACGTAAATTACAAGTAAGAGTGGATGTGTCTGATGGCGAGGGACACTGGTAATAGGAAAAGCTAATCCACATGCAAACATCAGCCCGGTGCACTGGCATGTTTATTGATTACATTTGAGTTTAAAGCGAGAGATCTAAACAAAAACAAACCAACATACAAGCACACACGCACACATGCGCACGCACGTGCGCGCACACACACACACAGAGATATATATATATACATATATTAGCTAATAATAAACAGAGACTTTACCTTTTCGGGATCAGTGTCTTTGTCTTCCTCCATGACTGGGGCGAACGTTGACAAAGTGGACTTGCGTTTTTTCCTCAGTGCTGCTGCAGTGACACTGTTAGCCTCCAGCTGGCAGAATACATCTCTGGCTGGACCAACCACTGACCCTCGCAGCAAGCCTGGTCAAAAACATCAGTACAGACATCTTAACTCTAGCCAACACTGTAATCTACTTGTGTGGATCTACTGTCCTGATCGTGCAAGCTACTGCGGCAGTGTGAGAGCAGATGGAGTCAGAGCAGTCATAGTGTCTGATTCTCCGTCCGTATTGTGTAAAGTTCAACATGGACAATTGGGGCACGAGTAGGTGCCAGACATGGACACTTCTCTGTTACAAGGACTGCCATGGATACACTGTCTGAGTCGTGATGGATATTGTCATTTCCAAAACACCCACACTAGATGATAGTTCCATTTCCAAAACACCCACACTAGATGATAGTTCCATTTCCAAACACCCACACTAGATGGTAGTTCCATTTCCAAACACCCACAGTGGATGGTAGTTCCATTTCCAAACACCCACAGTGGATGGTAGTTCCATTTCCAAACACCCACAGTGGATGGTAGTTCCATTTCCGAACACCCACAGTGGATGGTAGTTCCATTTCCAAACACCCACAGTGGATGGTAGTTCCATTTCCAAACACCCACACTAGATGGTAGTCCAATTTCCAAACACCCACACTAGACGATAGTTCCATTTCCAAAACTCCTACGGTTGGTGTCTTCCATAACGGTGAGATATTAATACCATGGCCTTTCCTTGGCTGCATGTTGCTTGGATGACCCTATGAATTGTACATAAACACAGCATTTACTGACGGAATACCGAAACTGGTTTGCAACCAGCATTGGGAAACTCTTGAAAGAATTAATCAAGTTTGGAACCATAATTATGAATCGCATGAGTGGATTAGTCAGGCAATTATCTCACTTAACCCATTTGTCATGTGCTGTTGGAAACAAGGCCAGGAAATTATCCCACTTATCCTATTGTTATGTGTTACTGGGAACAATCTCACCTCAATCGAGATAGACCCGAGAGCAATGGGATGATAAACCAGTGGATCATCCACTACACTAAAACTCACATATGGCGGTAAACATATGAAGCCAGAAATCACGTGTTCATGTGGGCATTTTGAGCAAGTAGAGAGTGAGTTCAAACACGATAACAGAAGGATGTTGTCCAGTTCTAAAGACAGCTCAACGTAATGCTGGGCTAGTACACAAGTAAATGATGCCACACAATAAAATTACCGGAAAATAGTGCCACAGTGTATATACAGGAAAACGGTGCCCCAATGTTATTTAATTCTTAAAAGAATGGTGTCACACTGTACCCACAGAAAAGTAGTGCTAAAATGCAAAACTAAAAAAAATGGTGCCACATTGCACACACAGATAAGTATTGCCACGACGTAAAACTAAAAAAAATGGTGCCACATTGCACACACAGATAAGTAGTGCCACGACGTAAATCTAAAAAAAAAATGGTGCCACATTGAACTAGAAAGCACAATGTGATATAAAGCGCATGCGTATAAAGTCATTCTGAAATTACAAAGTCGCGCCGGGTTTTATCCCATATGGCTCGGTCTCTTTCCGCAGCGCGGAAAGCGTCGCAAAAAGCACGAACTCCGTAGCTTTTAGCGACGACCCACAAGAGTCTCCGAAACATTTAACTCGTAAACCGAAGGGTGCGGCCCGGAATCGAACCCACAACCTTCGGAGCACGAGTCAAACTGCTTGACCACTTCGCCACAGAGACTCCCAAGAAGTAATAAAATATTGGTTAAAGATCCTTCTACAGTACAAAGGTAAAGACCAGGTAACAGGTGGATTGATGGTATCAAGCACAACCTTAGATAAATGAATACCAACTCACATAAAGCATTAGAAACAGCGCATAACACATCTTTACATCTTCCCCAACCCTTCACTGAGGTAAATAGACGAAGAGAGGAAGAGGAAGGTAAGAGCCTTTAGCACGCCTTGATGGGTACTGGGTATAGGTAACTAGCAGCATATTTGTAAACACCAATCGGCACTTGAAGGCTGAAGTGGTCAACATCACGGTGGACGACTTTAATTTCCAGAACATTTCCTGGTTCCATTTTAGACTGAACCAACATGGGACTGCAGGTGGCCTCGATGGGGATGCCAACAGACGAGCTCCGGCCCGTTAGCCAAGTGTGCTTTAGGCCACTGCCATACCAGGCCCGCCGGCTTGCTCAACAGGGACAATTACGTGAAGTGGCTGATTGTGTAGTACATGGGCGTCGGGCGCTCAGACAGCAATGGCAAACTACTGCACGTAAAATTTACCAAGTAAATCACAAACAGCCACACATGCTGGGGTTGACCGCGACGTCCTGTAATGGGCGTGCAAATGACTGTAACTGTATACAGTTTGTGAATTAAAGCGGCCTGCTCATGCTACTGCTTCTGCCGCCTTTATACCCTACAATGAATCATAGGCCCGGAATGATGTACAGAAACATCTAATTGAAGTGGGCGTAGCGTAGAGTAAGTGATATTTAATGTCGTTAAGTGATTATTTGAAAACACGCACGGAGTTTTATACCTCGCTGTACACTGCGGGTGAGTAAGGGGATTATAAACATAGCAGAGTCACGAACCAGGACCTCTGGGTGGTGGCATGAACAGCCAGAGTGTTGATGCCGGGATACTGGCTCAAGTACAGTACACATGACGTCACTCAGTGACGTGCGTTTTCTCTGCTCACGCGAAACACTGACCTATATGGATGTCAAACTGTACACACGCAGTTCACAAGTTGTTGTGTAAACAAACTTGTCAACTCAACATTGGCATGGGTATACGGGACTCTGACAACATATGACGCAAGGCAATGGATACCTGTAATATTTACTTCTGTAGTTATGTCTTCTGTGAATGTCAATTAATGCCGTTTGTGTCTAAAGTGCACACGAACTGACTAGATCCGCACTCGACAGCGTACACGACAGAGATTATATATATATATATACTTCTTCTTCAGCGTTCCGAGCCATTGAGGCTCTTTTCTGCAGATACAATCCATCTCCATTCGTCTCTCTGGTTGACCTTCTCTTGCCAGTCGTTGATTCCAAGTGCTTGTAGGTCTGTATATGTATTATCTCTCCACCGTCTTCTTGGTCTACCTCGGGGTCTACGGTCATTTATTTCCTGAGTGTAAGCGAGTATTGTTTCCCTATTATCTTCCATTCTTTCTATATGTCCCAGCCATTGTAGTCTATTAGCCTTCATGATACCAGTAATTAGCGGGGACTTAAACAGATCATACATGTCTTTGTTACTTCTTCTTTTCCACTCTCCACTTTGTGTATCCCTAATGGGTCCAAAGATGCGTCTTAAAATTTTGTTCTCAAAGGTTTGTATATATATATATATATATATATATATATATATATATATATATATATATATATATATATATATATATATATATATATAAACAAGGCAAATAAATGTGTCTAAAGTATAGTCAAACTGAATAGATATTCATGATAGTCTTTTTCAATTCAGCGATTGGTCGACATTACAATACACGGGGGCAAACCCACTGTTGTATCTCCAACAGCAAATTGGTTAGGTGTAGGTTCGAAATCAGACGCGGGGGGTTTGGAACCATATCGCTCTGCGTTGCTTTCAATAGGATGAGAACAGATCAATCTGCATGGTCTATAGAGAATGGTACGACAGGGAATGACCAGCGATTCTGGCCGGCATTCACTTCTCCCACGAAAGGTCAGACGGACACATAATCAGACTGCAACTGGTACCATTAGTGATGGGACTCTTCGCTGGCTGTTGAAGATGGGGACGGAGATGTATGGAAATGGCCCGATTGCTGTGATGTCGATTCTTGACTCAACTCAACCACGCGCAATGTTTAAAGCTACCAAACAACTATAATTTCAATTGATCGCAATGTTTAAAAGACCCCCTAAATATTATATAATTTCAACTGCACAGAAAGCTTCTTGTTCCCAAATTACTATATAATTTCAACTGCATAGAAAGCTTCTTGTTCCCAAAATACTATATAATTTCAACTGCACAAAATACTTCTAGTTCCCAAAATACTATATAATTTCACTTTCACAGAATGCTTCTAGTTCCCAAAATACTATATAATCTTTAGAGCTACAGTATTACTATATAATTTCAAACAGTCTCCTTCCAGCATCTGGTCGCATTTAATCTTCTTTCTGTACTGATCAAACTATACATACGTCTTTCTGTACTGATCAAACTATAGATACGTCTTTCTGTACTGATCAAACTATAGATACTTCTTCTTTCTGTACTGATCAAACTATAGATACGTCTTTCTGTACTGATCAAACTATAGATACGTCTTTCTGTACTGATCAAACTATAGATACGTCTTTCTGTACTGATCAAATTATAGATACGTCTTTCTGTACTGATAAAACTATAGATACGTCTTTCTGTACTGATCAAACTATAAACACGTCTTTCTGTACTGATCAAACTATATATACATCATCTTCTTTCTTTAACGATCAAACTATAGATACGTCTTTCTGTACTAATCAAACTATAGATACGTCTTTCTGTACTGACCAAACTATAGATTCGTCTTTCTGTACTGATCAAACAATAGATACGTCTTGCTGTACTGATCAAACTAGATACGTCTTGCTGTACTAATCAAACTACAGATACGTCTTTCTATACTAATCAAACTATAGATACGTCTTTCTATACTAATCAAACTATAGATACGTCTTTCTGTACTGATCAAACTATAGATATGTCTTGCTGTAATGATCAAACTATAGATACGTCTTGCTGTACTGATCAAACTATAGATACGTTTTCTTCTTTGTGTACTAATCAAACTGTAGACACGTCTTCTTCTTTCTGTATTAATCAAACTATAGACACGCCTTCTTCTTTCTGTACTAATCGAACTATAGATACGTCTTCTTTTTTCGCCTTTATTTCCCAGTCGGGGCATATCTCCTCAGCCACTCACTCCAAGTCGTTCTAGCTTAGCTATCCCATAAAGGTTAACAAACTTTCGGTGAGTCTTGTGCTGACTTTTCCGAGGATAACGTAATGAAACAATACACGATCTGCCTAAAACAGCAGTAAACCAAGCATTCGTTGCTGCTCAACCAATGATCAGATATAAAATCACCCTTATACCTAATCCATCTTTAAAAGAATCATTGTCTCTGTATACCAAATCTAACGGCATTTGTCAATGCAGTGTCAGTGCCCAGCAACATACATACGTAGAACGGAAAGACAATTAGCAAGTATAGTCAAAACTGGGGTGTATGTAGTAGCCGAGCATATACCAGTGTGTATGTGGAAAGGAGAATTAATCAGTCTGTAAGAATCCCTGTGCAGTCGACACACTATAAAACGTCCTCCTAAGCGATTTATCAACACTTGATAAACTATGGTCATCAAGTTAATAAAGAAAATGTATGTTCAAATATTGTGAGGAGTGAGCAATTAGTTGGTTCCAGCCAGTTTTATGCAAATAGAATTAGTTCGCGTTAAATATGAAACTAGCGTGGGGATAAACGATACTCCACATTCGAACAATACCTGTGATAACTGATAACGTGTTTAATTGTTTCAGCTGAAGTATTATTAATTTATTCACGCCATATGATATATAACTCTGCAGTATGCACCTGACAAGATGCAGCGAAAAATGTCAGGCAATAAATAGTGCAACACACTGTTTGTGTCTTCCGTGTTGAAATTCATTATGGGAATACATTGTTTTGTATGCCGTATAGCCCCATTCATCTCCACCCCAAATTATTCATATATGCCTGTACTTCTCTTCTCCTTGTATTTTTAGGTCTTCGTCTATTTATTTTGCCCTTTCGCCCCAAAATACAATATAATTTCAAACAGGGTCTCCTTGCCAGCACCTGGTCGCATTTAATCTATGTTTTACTTATCAAACTACAGCCACTAGTCGCATTTAATCTTCGTGTCTTGGCTAATCAAACTACAGCTATACTGCCAGCACTGAATCTTCATATCTTGACTTATCAGGATGCAGCGTATGTAGATGCCTACAACGACTGTTCAATCTAATCGCTGGTCGTCTGTTCCAATCTTCCTGGTAGAACTCATCTCATAGCTCTCTGTTATGCACTGATTGCATTTTCATTGCTTCAGGTAAAGAGTTTGTTACGAACGTGTTTTTCCCCCAGGTAAAAATAGACACTAGATTTTGTTATTTTTAAACGAGGCGTTTTTAACATGTTAAAGTGCGTTTGTGAGTGCTGTCTTATGTATTCACACTGCTGCTATAATGCTGGAATGTTTCCTTTATTGACTGTCTGTGCAACTGAGCGTCTCATTTTTGCCATTTTTCGGTTACTTTGTTCTTTTTTCTGGGAATTATTGAGGCAGACAATTACACACACGGCAATACACAGACAAACACACGCGCGGCAACACAGACAGGCAGTTTACATAACACACATCTACACTCATACAGCCAGACAGTTAAGCACAAAAAAAAACACGGATAAACACACAGCAACACACAGACAATGACACAGTAACACACATACACAGACACAGCAACACACAGACAAAAACATAGCAACACAGATAAACACATAGCAACACAGACAGACAATTACGCACAACAACACACAGATAAACACAGAGATAAAGACACATAAAACACATCAACACACAGATAGAATAGACACACAGCAACACACAGATAGACACACATCAACATACAGATAGTCACACAGCAACATACAGATAGACACACAACAACACACAGATAAACAAACAGCAACACACAGACAGACACACAGCACCACACAGATAAATAAACAGCAACACACAGATAAACACACAGCAACACACAGATAAACACACAGCAACACACAGATAAACACACAGCACCACACAGATAACCAAACAGCAACACACAGATAAACACACAGCAACACAGAGACAGACACACAGCAACACACATATAAACATACAGCAACACACAGATAAACACAGCAACACAGACAGGTAGTTTACACACACACACACACACACACACAGCAACACAGAGATAGACACACAGCAACACAGAGATAGACACACAGCAGCACATAGATAAACACACAGCAACACAGACAGGTAGTTTACATACACACACAGCAACACAGACAGGTAGTTTACATACACACACAGCAACACAGACAGGTAGTTTACATACACATACATCAACACTCAGAAAGACGCCCAGACAGTTACATAACACACAATTAGGCAGATATGTACACACATGTCAGTACTCAGACATACAATTTTTCACATCACATAAAAACAACAATAACAACACACAATTGCGCACAGAACAACACACAGTTACACACAATAGACCGGCAGGCAGGCAGGCAGGCAAGGCAGACAGACAGACAGGCAAGGCAGGCAGGCAGGCAGGCAAGACAGACAGGCAGACAAGGCAGGCAGGCAGACAGACAGACAGACAGGTAAGGCAGGCAGGCAGGCAGATGCCCTGGAACCGAGACAAACTCAGACAGACAGGCAAGCACAGGCAGACACCCACTCAAAGAGACAGACAACCAGGCGGGCAGGCAGATAGACAAACAGATACCCACACACAGAGACAGACACCAGACGGACAGGCAGACAGATAATCAAATCAACAGACAACAGCGAACCAAGCCGATCGGCTACCCCCGTGTGGATGTATTACATAAATACAGGAGGCGCTTCCAAACCTGGTTGCCCCACTAGCGGTATCGATCTACCAGATGATATCACAGCCCCGACAGCTGATACACTCAATTATCCATGAGGAATCGTGCGCCCAGGGGTAGCCCCAGTCAACACAGACACACTGGGCAACTGTTTGCCAGGCACACGCTAGGTCGACTTAACACGGTATTCTAAAACCGGTTAACATATCTGGATGTCTAAGCATCGTTCCATCAGAGCGGCCCGGGTGGGAGGTGAACGGGTCGAATCCCCATGTGCCCATAGTTTCCAATGTTTCCTCTGCCCTGTAACGAGTGATCAACGAGGAATACGAGTTGACGGTTGTAATGTAAACAATCATATGCTATAGTATACAGATTAAACGGTATTGACAACTGAAAATACAAAAGATCTACATCTTTTGGACAATGTACAATGCAAACCGCTTAAGGCGGTCTCGGATGTAGCGAATTTCTGTTGTGAAGAACAATTTGTTTATCCCCATGCAATTTTTCTTCTTTGTCTTTTGTCTCTTATAATAGGAATTTATGATAAAAAGAACTATTTCTTTGGTCCCAGGTGAGTTCGCATTATCAAGTCTGCACTGTAGTAATAGCCCGCTCCGTGACGAAGGCGTTACGGACGCAGTTCGTAATCCCGCATACCGTGTTCGAAACACAGCTGTGTTGGTTTTTTATTAAATGGTATGGGTGCCGGTCGTTCAGAAAGCAATGTCAAACTACTGAACGTAAAACTTGCCAAGGAATCACTAACAGCCAAAAAATGCTGGGGTTGACTGCTATGTCCGTAAAGGATATGCAACTAACCTTTTTTTAACTGTAGTAATAGAGAGTGCAAAACAGGACTTTCCTTGAGTATCAAGAAAACAGAAACAACAGGGGCAATTATAACATCAGGTGGACAATGCGTGACAGAGATTAAGAGCAGAATAGGTCAAGTATAAAATGCATTTCAGAAAATTAAAAGTATCTTATGGAATAAATCCTTATGACTGCATAAACAAAAAGTCATGGAATGTTAAATGTCTTACTGTACAGCATGAATCATGTGGCGTAAATGAACAAATTAGGAAGGGCTCGGAAGCACATATTAGGAATGGCGTAGAAACAACAGAGTTGTGGTTCCTGAGACGAATGTTGTGAATACCTTTGACAGCCACAGTAACTAATAATGATTGCCTGGAAAATGCAAATACAAGTAGAACCTTATACACAATGATAAGAAAGAAACAAACAACATTCTGTGGTCATGTGATGAGAAAAGACGAATCGGAGAATATTGTGACAACTGGAAAGATCAAATACAAAAGAGGCAGAGACAGAACAAACGAAATGATGGGTTGAGACAGTGGAATAGGGGAATATCAGCAGCAGAGTTGATCCAGAAAACTAAGCACAAAAATATGTGGAGATACATGAACGCCAACGCCAGTTGGCAAGGGTACATGATGATGACAAAAAAAATAATAAAATAGAAGACACGTAAAGTGCAAAAATAATATGATCATAAAAACAGTTTAAAATAGAGAGATAAAGAAAGTCAAAAATAGTGTGCGCATAATAGTCTAAATCAGGCAGTCAGAGAAAGGCTAAAGTATTGTGGCTATAAGCAATTGACTATATATGCAATAGGGGGGAAAGAATGTCCAGATTAGTAACAAACAACAACTCGTCTGAATTAGGAACATTCAGAAGGCGCAGACAATAAAGAACATTTAAACATGTAAAAATAAAATGCAACTCTTGTTAAGCGTGGTGAAAAACTTTAACACTAAATAAAAACAAGCACAGAAAACATAATATGTGCCAAAAATTGAGAATCCCTCCCGTAGAGATCCAGATAAAGATCTGAGTATACTCAATATATTCAGCAACATACAAATGAACTTGTCTGCGGGAGGTCTATTCTAAAACACTCTCCCTGAGTTATGTCACTGCTAGAACTGAGCTTGAATGGAAGCAAGATGCCGGGCACACCATAAACCTCCCCAGACTGCCCGGGCGGCTGATTGGTATAGGCAAGTGTATTGTTCTTGTCGTGTTCCCTTGGAAATCTCGCGAGAGGAAAACACCATCAATCAACTTAGCAACGACAAGTCTGAGAACTGCAAAAACCAGAACACGGTGATAAATATAGAAATGTGGGGATTTCAGAATACTGAATGGAGACAGGGAAGTCCCGGTGACAACTGAAACTTATTGGAGTGTTGTGACATGGAGTCGGCTCACCTCCATGACAGCCATATTGTGTAGGGCGATACGACATCTAACACTTAGCCACACAAGTCAACGTGACACCCCTGACCTAGCCGATATTTAGTCACGTAGTCGGGATAAAATATATCAACAATGACGGAATTGAACGTGTCACAAACTGTGAATATCTTAGCTCCATAATCACCAACATTGGGCACTGCACAAGAAGTCAGACGCAGCCTGGCCATGGCACTGCCGAGATTAAACATTATTAAGAACCTATGGCATAACACCATCAAACATGTTAAATTAGTTTAGAACATACATCTTTTTGATAACATACGGATGTCAATCGCGGACAATTTCGTAATCGCTAAAAGAAGATAAATGTGGCTTCTGAGCTAACATATTACAGAATAAAATGCTTAGAATACCGCTGACCGACAACAAGAAAATACATAAATTCTACAAGAGCCAAACATCGAAGAAGACTGGCCCATAAACAGAATCATGTCACGGGCACTGAAATACTTCGGCCATATCACACGTCACAGCGGCCTGGACATAAACTGGAATACTTCGGCCATGTCACACGTCACAGCGGCCTGGACATAAACTGGAATACTTCGGCCATGTCACACGTCACAGCGGCCTGGACAGAGAGTGAAATACTTCGGCCATATCACACGTCACAGCGGCCTGGACAGAGAGTGAAATACTTCGGCCATATAACATGTCACAGCGGCCTAGACAGAAACTAAAATCCTTCGGCCATATCACATGTCACAGCGGCCTAGTCAGAAACCGAAATACTTCGACCATATCGCATGTCACAGCGGCCTGGACAGAAACTGAAATACTTCGGCCATATCACATGTCACAGCGGCCTGGACAGGCACTGAAATACTTCGGCCATATCACACGTCACAGCAGCCTGGACAGACACTGAAATACTTCGGCCATATCACACGTCACAGCGGCCTGGACAGAGAGTGAAATACTTCGGCCATATCACATGTCACAGCGGCCTGGACAGAGAGTGAAATACTTCGGCCATATCACATGTCACAGCGGCCTAGACAGAAACTAAAATCCTTCGGCCATATCACATGTCACAGCGGCCTAGACAGAAACCGAAATACTTCGACCATATCGCATGTCACAGTGGCCTGGACAGAAACTGAAATACTTCGGCCATATCACATGTCACAGCGGCCTGGACAGGCACTGAAATACTTCGGCCATATCACACGTCACAGCGGCCTGGACAGACACTGAAATACTTCGGCCATATCACACGTCACAGCGGCCTGGACAGAGAGTGAAATACTTCGGCCATATCACATGTCACAGCGGCCTGGACAGAGAGTGAAATACTTCGGCCATATCACATGTCACAGCGGCCTAGACAGAAACTAAAATCCTTCGGCCATATCACATGTCACAGCGGCCTAGACAGAAACCGAAATACTTCGACCATATCGCATGTCACAGCGGCCTGGACAGAAACTGGAATACTTCCGCGATATCACACGTCACAGCGGCCTAGACATAAACTGGAATACTTCGGCCATGTCACACGTCACAGCGGACTAGACATAAACTGAAATACTTCGGCCATGTCACACGTCACAGCGGCCTGGACAGACACTGAAATACTTCGGCCATATCACACGTCACAGCGGCCTAGACAGAAACTAAAATCCTTCGGCCATATCACATGTCACAGCGGCCTAGACAGAAACCGAAATACTTCGGCCATATCACATGTCACAGCGGCCTGGACAGAGAGTGAAATACTTCGGCCATATCTCACGTCACAGCGCCCTGGACAGAGAGTGAAATACTTCGACCATACCACACGTCACAGCGGCTTGGACAGAGAGTGTAATACTTCGACCATACCACACGTCACAGCGGCCTGGACATAAACTGAAATACTTCGGTCATATCACACATCACAGCGGCCTGGACAGAGAGTGAACTATTTCAGCCATATCACACGTCACAGCGGCCTGGACAGAGAGTGAAATACTTCGGCCATATCATACGTCACGGTGGCCTGGACAGAGAGTGATGGAATGAGTGGTTCCTGCAGCAAGAGTCAGGCTCCACCAGCAGAAAGATAAAGACACGGGACGTTGCAGGCACCTGGCATGCGGGTGCATGGGACAGGAGACGTGGCCACAGATCGAGAGGCCTGTCGCCGCGCAGTGAAGAGAGCGACGTTCTGCGAAGGAACTGGCACAGGATGATGTTGAACCAGGCATCACCTTAACCTCAGAAAGCTTTGCTACAGAACTGACATGGCACAATGACAAGTAGTTCATCCACATGTCTGAGCGAAACAACGGCTTGCGACTACAACATCTAAGTTTTCTGGTTAAGTATTCTTGTTTTCCGTGTTCTGTGTTGTATTTTACTGTATTTCCCACTGAAGCTGACCTCAGTTGACAAGCTGGCTTGTATCTATGTGACTTTCCTGTGTCTGGCTTCATGGTCGTAATTTGCGTTCATTTGTTTCCGGTATTAGCTCGACAGCAAACACCGATACTTTCTATAGTTTCTAGTGTGATTGGTGAGCAGCGTCGTCCTCGCCCTCCAGAAAAGTCCATACGTTATTCGTCTCCTCGTGAACATGCCTACCAGTGCATATCAACTGACTGACCCAGTTCTGTGTTGATTAGCCACATGTCATGTGTCCTTGAGAACAAGTGTACGTCTGCTGGCACCCGCTCCACTCCCAGCCCCCTCATCCTGGACCAGGAAGGAGATTCCCAAGCGTCCTCAAGGTCGTCTGTGCGAACAGTGTCCACTGTGGCATTGCTGATGTCTGGTCCATCCATTGCCCTGCCCTCCCAGATCACCGCATTGCCGCCAACCAATGGGCTTCCTCCTTGCCTGTCAGGCCAATGACAGTTACCTATTTTCTAGTGTAACTAGCACAGGTGGGAGGGAGAGAGAGAGACAGACAGACAGACAGACAGACAGACAGACAGACAGACAGACAGACAGAGAGAGACAGAGAGAGAGAGAGAGAGAGAGAGAGAGAGAACGAATGAACGAACGAACGAACGAATGAACGAACGAACGAACGAAAGAACGAACAAACTTTATTTTTGAGCACACAGGCCCGTCTTACATTCGTCCCTTCCAATCACCTATTTTCGTTCATCAATTGTGCAATTTACACTCACCGAGGAAAACAACATTGTCAATTGGATGTTGTAAACATAAACAATGCATATTATACCATGTTATGAGACAGGCAGACACACGTACACACGCACATTCATAAACACACCCGCACACGTACATACCTGCATACATACTTACATCATTTGCACAAACTCTCACAGTTATGCATACACTCAATAACATACACATACACACCCTCGCATACACACACAAATATATACACATACATACACGTACATACACATATAAATACACACGCACATTCACACACGCCCACACAGACAGACAGACAGACAGACAGACAGACAGACCGACCGACAGACAGACAGACAGACAGACTTAGACACACATACACATACGCACTCATACAAACACAAACATATATACACACATACACACACTCACACAAGAGAGAGAAGAGAGAGAGAGAGAGAGAGAGAGAGAGAGAGAGAGAGAGAGAGAGAGAGAGAGAGAGAGAGAGAGAGAGAGATTACATGAAACAAGAAAAATCCCTAGGTTCTGTAAGTTAACATAATAATTATATATGACAGAAAGAGGTTAAGTAGTATTTCAAACAAGTTTTTTTTTAAAGTTGTATAAGAAGTTGCAATCAACTCCATCATTTATTGATGGTTTGTTATTTTGTAGGCAATTTTACGTTTAGTTGTTTGCCACTGCTTTCTGAACAGCCGATGCTCAAACCATTGTGAAAATCAACGCAAAGCGATCTGCTCCCAAATGGTCGGGGCTGACATCGAATCCGGTATCTCGTTATTGTGAAACTGCTTAGAGAATGAAATAACTGTCTCGGACAGAACGAATTGAAGGCATAACATCTCTAGTGGCAAACATAACAGATCATATCCATGGCAGATGCATTCGGGTGCCCCGCCTAACTGTGGCCCACAAGAGATAAACAGCACCCCACGCTGGGAATCAGTAATCTAGAGGACGCATAATTCCAAAACGCGAGATGTGAGTTATCTAGTTTTATTCCCCTTCTTATCTACGCTATCCTTTCTAGCGTTGTGACATTTCAACTTGGAGATTATATGCGTGCCTGAACTCGTGTTTAACTTCACCCCAAGCCTCTGTCGAGGGGTTTCTCAAGGTCTCGCTCGGTAGACCGCAAGAATGTGCTCACTCCGAATACTATACATAGAGGCGGCTACGCCCGTGCATGGCTATGTCTAAGATATTGACCATCTACGAGATTGTCTATACTATTGATGGGTTTGTGTTTAATGGACATTTCTATGCTCTATAGCGTTTGACGATTAACTGGGGATCGTTTCTATTCTATCTATCGCTTGCTTCTTAAATAATTTCTATATTCTCTGATTCTTGACAAATGGTCATTTCTACATTCTATATTGCTTGATTCTTAAAGAATGATCATTACTATATTCTATTAGTCTGATTCTTGACAAATGATCATTTCTTGATTCAATGTTGCTTGATTCTTAACGAATGATCATTTCTATATTTAATTAGTTTGATTCTTGACAAATTATCATTTCTATATTATGTATCGTGTGGTTCTTAACGAATAATCATTTCTGTATTCTATATCGTGTGGTTCTTAACGAACGATCATTTCTATATTTGCCAGCGTCTGATGCCTCACTAGTGACGAGAGACAAGTCTCTGCTCGGTTCTCACTCATGTTGAACTTTATGCAAATCTGACTTACAATCAGACACAAAGATTCCTCTGGTGAATCGAGTACCCGCTAGCCACCTAAAGATGCAGTGACCACAGCCTCTTCAACCTTCATACTTGAGGCTTCACTTGCTCTGCATCGATCTCCTCCCGCCAACCTCCGACAATGGGAAAATGCCGAGCCAGATATCTCTCTACGATGCATACAACTGTTGGTATACACTACTGTGTCTTCCCTGCCGGCAGGTTCATGTTGTTGTTGTTGTTGTTGCTGCTGTTGTTGGACCTGCAATTCCGCCAACCATGACACCACTCTATGCACACTCTGCCCAGTGTGCTGATGCATTGATGGAAGCTGCTTGAATGTCTGTCGCTGCCAATCTACTCCTGACTCCAGTGTGCCTCCTTCACTGTGGTAACCTGTCTGGTGGTATATTCTGCCTGCGTCATCAAAGACCATCTTCTTTATTCGGCTTAATTTGAGATAATTTAGTTCAGGTTATTGGCTGTCCGTCTTCAGTGATGACTGGCATGTAAATCTGTCTTCATTGGTTACTCACATGTACATCTGTCTTCATTGGTTACTCACATGTAAATCTGTCGTCGTTGGTGACTCGCGTGTAAATCTGTCTTCATTGTTGACACGTGTGTAAGTTTGTCTTCATTGGTGACTCACGTGTAAATCTGTCTTCATTGGTGACTCTTGTGTACATCTGTCTTGTTTGGTGACTCGTGTGTAAATATGTCTTCATTGGAGACTCGTGTGTAAGTTTGTCTTCATTGGAGACTCGTGTGTAAGTTTGTCTTCATTGGAGACTCGTGTGTAAGTTTGTCTTCATTGGAGACTCGTGTGTAAGTTTGTCTTCACTGGAGACTCGCGTGCAAGTTTGTCTTCACTGGAGACTCGCGTGTAAATCTGTCTTCACTGGAGACTCGCGTACAAGTTTGTCTTCACTGGAGACTCGCGTGTAAATCTGTCTTCATTGGTGACTCGCGTGTAGGCCGTCACCCGTGCAAGAGCTGATTCAACTTAAGCCCCAGCATGCAACTAAGATTTGTTTTGTTTATATCATAATCATCATCATCATCATCATCATCATCATCATCATCATCACCATCATCATCATCATGTTCCCTGCCAGCTAACGCTGGCGTTCATGTCTCTCCACAGATCTCGGTCCTTGGAGTCCTGGATCAACTCTGCTGATGGTATCCAGCATTATTTTTCTTGGTCTGCCTCTGGCTTTCTTCCCAGTGATCTTTCCAGTTGTCATGATACTCTTCAACATCCAAAGAATGTTGTTTGTCTCTTTCTTGTAGTTGTACATAATCTTCTAGTGTGTGTGTTTACATGGTGATTTATTACACACATTGTTTGTGTTGATACCGTAGATTGCCTTTACCCTTGAGATTGTGTCAGATAGGATATGATTGCGTCTATATTAGCCATCCTTGTATTTATACCTTAGGCTATTTCTGTGCGTTTCTTACAGTCCATGCCGCGTGGCGTTGGTGATCATGTCTGCTCACAGCCGTCTGTCTCTTGTGCTGCCAACCACGTCCGATAACGACATTACTTGTCAAAGTGTCCATCATCTTCTCTTTTGGTCTCCCCTGCCTTCTTCCCCTCCAGTCTTCCCGTTGTGACGACATCCTACGGCTTTACCCTTCTCATGGCATGCACATAGAATATGGACTATCGTCTTCTGATGCGAGTAACCAGTTCTCTTGTGTGAGCTAACTTCTTTCAAGAAATTTTCATTGCTCTTTTTATATGTCATCAGTGTTCTTTCTCATGATTCTTCTATAAAACTACATCACTGCAGCTTAACCGAATTCCTCACTTGCTAATTATCCATGACTCACTTCCGTACATCAGGATTGGCTCAATATAGATCTCAAGAACTCTTTACCCAACCTGAATTGACACAGATAAACTGCAGAAAATATTCATCATCTCATGAAATACTACCTTTGGGCTATTCTACATTTAACTTCCTTAATATATGTTCCATCTTCTGTTATTAAATAACCCAAATACTTGAATGCATTGACTTATTTCGTATACGCACTATTTTGTATTTATAGAGTACTAGCTGACCCTGCCCGGCTTCGCCCAGGCCCTGGTGGGGAGCATCTCATTTAATTCATATAAGTAGTCATATAAGTTCCCGTTCCCGTTACCGATTATCTGTCTGTCTGTCTGTCTGACCTGGCCCGGCATCGCACAGCTCCTGGTGTGAAGCATCTCATTTAATTTATATAAGTAGTCATATAAGTTCTCGTTCCCGATGTTATCGCGGACCTCAGAGAGAAGTGTCTATGTAGAAGACCATTTCCTGGACGTACGTATTTTGGGAGGGGGAGGAGGGAGGAGGGAGGAGGAGGAAGAAGAAAAAAAAAAATACGACAGTTGGCATCTCTGGAATGAAAGGAAGGCGTGTAGAAAATTTCATCTCAATCGGATGGGCCGTTCGCAAGCGTATAAAGGACATACAGACAGAGATACGCACATCCTTTTTTATATATAAGATGACAATTTGTATACCTGCTACACACAATCACACACACACACACACACACACACACACACACACAAACACACACATACACATACACACACACATACACACGCACATATACACAGGCAGACACTCGCTCGCGCACGCACGCACCATCACTAGTCACCACACTCCTCTAGGCCTACTGAGATACCCTGTAGTATTCCCAATTATTTTCATTCAGGCGTATTTTGCACATAACTTGCTGCACTCTTTGGGAGAGTGCAGTCGTTAGCTGTGAAGCATGCGCTCTCCGAGTATTCATTACTCGAGATAATGATCGTTTGGAGAATGTGTTCTGGTGCAAGGTTTTAGACAACTGCAAAAAACCAAATCCGTTGCAACAGACATCTGAATGTGTGCGGTGGGTATTTGCTGCCACGCATCTACAGATTTGATTTAATTAGTAACGCTCAGATGGTGGATGGGGCTGGAGAGTAGCTGGCTGATAGTTGTTGGTTATAGTGGATAGGCAAAGGATCTCTTTATGAAGGCAATGGTTTTGTCATCGACCAGTATGGTCACTGCTAAAAACGAAAGCAATGACAGACTACCTTCTTTACAGATACCTAGAATGTCATGATTCGTCAGTTAAGAGCATTAAGAGGATAAATAAATTGGAAAACGTTACAGCAGGCAAGATCGATGGGAAAAGATCAAGGGGAGGATAAACATATGGATGGCATAATCGAGACAAGAATACGGAACTGATCCACGACTCTGGTGATCGTGTGAGGTGGCGAAGCCATGACCGTCCACGTTTATCGGCATGGCACATCATGAGCATGAGAGCACGTGCGCGCTTACCTGTGGATGTAGGGAGCCGTGGCAGTGACTTGCACGCTTACCTGTGGGTGCAGGGAGCCGTGGCAGTGACTTGCAAGCTTGCCTGTGGGTGTATGGAGCCATGGCAGTGCAGTGACTTGCACGCTTACCTGTGAGTGTAGGGAGTCGTGGCAGTGCAGTGACTTGCACGCTTACCTGTGGGTGTATGGAGCCGTGGCAGTGCAGTGACTTGCACGCTTCCCTGCGGGTGCAGGGAGCCGTGGCAGTGACTTGCACGCTTACCTGTGGGTGTATGGAGCCATGGCAGTGCAGTGACTTGCACGCTTACCTGTGAGTGTAGGGAGTCGTGGCAGTGCAGTGACTTGCACGCTTACCTGTGGGTGTATGGAGCCGTGGCAGTGCAGTGACTTGCACGCTTCCCTGCGGGTGCAGGGAGCCGTGGCAGTGACTTGCACGCTTACCTGTGGGTGTATGGAGCCGTGGCAGTGCAGTGACTTGCGCGCTTACCTGTGGATGTAGGGAGCCGTGGCAGTGACTTGCACGCTTACCTGTGGGTGTATGGAGCCGTGGCAGTGCAGTGACTTGCACGCTTACCTGTGGGTGTATGGAGCCATAGCAGTGCAGTGACTTGCACGCTTACCTGTGAGTGTAGGGAGTCGTGGCAGTGCAGTGACCTGCGCGCTTACCTGTGGGTGTAGGTAGCCGTAGCAGTGCAGTGACTTGCACGCTTACCTGTGGGTGTAGGGAGCCGTGGCAGAGTGGTGGCTTGCACGCTTACCTGTCGGTGTAGGAAGCCGTGGCAGTGCAGTGACATGCACGCTTACCTGTGGGTGTAGGGAGCCGTGGCAGTGCATTGACTTGCACGCTTACCTGGATGTAGGGAGCCGTGGCAGTGCAGTGACTTGCACGCTTACCTGTGGGTGTAGGCAGCCGTGGCAGTGCAGTGACTTGCACGCTTACCTGGGTGTAGGGAGCCGTGGCAGTGCAGTGACTTGCACGCTTACCTGGGTGTAGGGAGCCGTGGCAGTGCAGTGACTTGCACGCTTACCTGGGTGTAGGGAGCCGTGGCAGTGCAGTGACTTGCACGCTTACCTGTGGGTGTATGGAGCCATAGCAGTGCAGTGACTTGCACGCTTACCTGTGAGTGTAGGGAGTCGTGGCAGTGCAGTGACCTGCGCGCTTACCTGTGGGTGTAGGTAGCCGTAGCAGTGCAGTGACTTGCACGCTTACCTGTGGGTGTAGGGAGCCGTGGCAGAGTGGTGGCTTGCACGCTTACCTGTCGGTGTAGGAAGCCGTGGCAGTGCAGTGACATGCACGCTTACCTGTGGGTGTAGGGAGCCGTGGCAGTGCATTGACTTGCACGCTTACCTGGATGTAGGGAGCCGTGGCAGTGCAGTGACTTGCACGCTTACCTGTGGGTGTAGGCAGCCGTGGCAGTGCAGTGACTTGCACGCTTACCTGGGTGTAGGGAGCCGTGGCAGTGCAGTGACTTGCACGCTTACCTGGGTGTAGGGAGTCGTGGCAGTGCAGTGACCTGCGCGCTTACCTGTGGGTGTAGGTAGCCGTAGCAGTGCAGTGACTTGCACGCTTACCTGTGGGTGTAGGGAGCCGTGGCAGAGTGGTGGCTTGCACGCTTACCTGTCGGTGTAGGAAGCCGTGGCAGTGCAGTGACAAGCACGCTTACCTGTGGGTGTAGGGAGCCGTGGCAGTGCAGTGACTTGCACGCTTACCTGTCGGTGTAGGAAGCCGTGGCAGTGCAGTGACATGCACGCTTACCTGTGGGTGTAGGGAGCCGTGGCAGTGCAGTGACTTGCACGCTTACCTGGATGTAGGGAGCCGTGGCAGTGCAGTGACTTGCACGCTTACCTGGGTGAAGGGAGCCGTGGCAGTGCAGTGACTTGCACGCTTACCTGGGTGTAGGGAGCCGTGGTAGTGCAGTGACCTGCACGCTTACCTGTCAGCACAGTGGCCATATTTTCGATTCTCCATTGAAGCCGATTCTCTTTTTAAGTTCACCTGGCTTCCCAGGTCGATTGAGCCTAAATGGGTATCAGAAACTGCATTGGGAAATAAAGGACGGCGTAACATTGACCACGTGACCCCTTGAGTGCCGAGTGTTATATAAAACTATTGGGTTGGAACCATATGTCGAATACGCCAGGTGTGACATGAAAACGGGTTCTTTACCTTCTTCATTTGATGATGATGATGATGATGATGATGATGATGATGATGATGATGATGATGATGATGATGATGATGATGATGATGATGATGATGATGATGATGATGATGATGATGATGATGATGATGATGATGATGATGATGATGATGATGATGATGATGATGATGATGATGATGATGATGATGATGATGATGATGATGATGATGATGATGATGATGATGATGATGATGATGATGATGATGATGATGATGATGATGATGATGATGATGATGATGATGATGATGATGATGATGATGATGATGATGATGATGATGATGATGATGATGATGATGATGATGATGATGATGATGATGATGATGATGATGATGATGATGATGATGATGATGATGATGATGATGATGATGATGATGATGATGATGATGATGATGATGATGATGATGATGATGATGATGATGATGATGATGATGATGATGATGATGATGATGATGATGATGATGATGATGATGATGATGATGATGATGATGATGATGATGATGATGATGATGATGATGATGATGATGATGATGATGATGATGATGATGATGATGATGATGATGATGATGATGATGATGATGATGATGATGATGATGATGATGATGATGATGATGATGATGATGATGATGATGATGATGATGATGATGATGATGATGATGATGATGATGATGATGATGATGATGATGATGATGATGATGATGATGATGATGATGATGATGATGATGATGATGATGATGATGATGATGATGATGATGATGATGATGATGATGATGATGATGATGATGATGATGATGATGATGATGATGATGATGATGATGATGATGATGATGATGATGATGATGATGATGATGATGATGATGATGATGATGATGATGATGATGATGATGATGATGATGATGATGATGATGATGATGATGATGATGATGATGATGATGATGATGATGATGATGATGATGATGATGATGATGATGATGATGATGATGATGATGATGATGATGATGATGATGATGATGATGATGATGATGATGATGATGATGATGATGATGATGATGATGATGATGATGATGATGATGATGATGATGATGATGATGATGATGATGATGATGATGATGATGATGATGATGATGATGATGATGATGATGATGATGATGATGATGATGATGATGATGATGATGATGATGATGATGATGATGATGATGATGATGATGATGATGATGATGATGATGATGATGATGATGATGATGATGATGATGATGATGATGATGATGATGATGATGATGATGATGATGATGATGATGATGATGATGATGATGATGATGATGATGATGATGATGATGATGATGATGATGATGATGATGATGATGATGATGATGATGATGATGATGATGATGATGATGATGATGATGATGATGATGATGATGATGATGATGATGATGATGATGATGATGATGATGATGATGATGATGATGATGATGATGATGATGATGATGATGATGATGATGATGATGATGATGATGATGATGATGATGATGATGATGATGATGATGATGATGATGATGATGATGATGATGATGATGATGATGATGATGATGATGATGATGATGATGATGATGATGATGATGATGATGATGATGATGATGATGATGATGATGATGATGATGATGATGATGATGATGATGATGATGATGATGATGATGATGATGATGATGATGATGATGATGATGATGATGATGATGATGATGATGATGATGATGATGATGATGATGATGATGATGATGATGATGATGATGATGATGATGATGATGATGATGATGATGATGATGATGATGATGATGATGATGATGATGATGATGATGATGATGATGATGATGATGATGATGATGATGATGATGATGATGATGATGATGATGATGATGATGATGATGATGATGATGATGATGATGATGATGATGATGATGATGATGATGATGATGATGATGATGATGATGATGATGATGATGATGATGATGATGATGATGATGATGATGATGATGATGATGATGATGATGATGATGATGATGATGATGATGATGATGATGATGATGATGATGATGACGCCGAAAACAACAGCACCTACTATTACGAGAACAATGAGAGCAAATACAACAATGCAATATTAATGCCAAGACTTCCTGCGAAGCAAAGGCGACCGGCCTAATATTCACTACATCGGCCCTCCAGTGCCGACTGGCCCAGTCTTTTGTGATGACAGATTTGTTCTGGCAGATGGTACGCGAACAATCTTGTCTGTTTCGGCCACGCTCTAGTGTCACTACCGCATGTAAGTGACGGAAAGCTGTGCATATACTGACAGAACATGTATAGGAATAGCATTCCATGTCCCCCCCCCCCCCTTTTTTTTGTTTGGTAAAGTTTCTATTTGTCGAGCTTTCTAGTCATATGTCGTGTTTCCATTGGTCGAGCCTTCTAGTCATATGTCGTGTTTCCATTGGTCGAGCTTTCTAGTCATATATTGTGTTTCCATTGGTCGAGCTTTCTAGTCATACGTTGTGTTTCCATTGGTCGAGCTTTCTATTCATATGTCGTGTTTCCATTGGTCGAGCGTTCTATTCATACGTTGTGTTTCCTTCCATCGAGCTTTCTAATCATACGTTGTGTTTCCATTGGTCGAGCTTTCTAGTCATATGTCGTGTTTCCATTGGTCAAGCTTTCTAGTCATATGTCGTGTTTCCATTGGTCGAGCGTTTTATTCATACGTTGTGTTTCTATCCATCGAGCTATCTAGTCATACGTTGTGGTTTTATTCGGACCCCACGTTACTACCAGCACGCCGCGATATGGTGTATCTTGGTTCTACAGTCTCCGATCATTACGTTCAGCTCTGTGAAAATGTATTTACCTCGTCCAATTCTCCGGTGTTCTGTCGTCGCTACACAATGGAATTTATTCATAGTTCTTCTTACCTTCTTTCTTATTTCTCTTGTTAGGGTTGTATAGGCTGTCCTTTCATCGTGGTGATGATATCCCTGTCGCTTTCACCTCTCTCCTGTCTTAGAAGCTCTAACGCATCATTTGTAATCCAGCATGGCCGAACGGATAAGAGAGTTCGCTCTTAAACTTCCGGTGTGCTGATGCCGAGATAAGGGGTTCAACCCTTACACCGGTCACTTGGACCAAAATGTTGACTTCATGTCCTTGGCTTGGAGACGTAAATTACAAGTACCTCTGAGGTCGAAGTAGGTTCGCCTGATGGCGAGGGCCTCTGGTAATAGGGAAAGCTAACCCACACGCTACTTGACTGCGCTACGAGAGAGCTACGGAGTTCGTGCTTTGTGCGACGCTTTCCGTGCTGCGGAAAGAGACCGAGCAATATGGGATAAAACCCGGTGCAATGACCGACCCTGTCGACTTTTAAGGGACTCTTTTTTAATCCAGACGCAAAAAAAATTTCAGTCCAGTGCACTAGAAGTCGTAGCATGTGTATGGACTACTCTTGAGTTCAAAGAACGAGAAAACACAAAAAGAACATTGTAAACCGGTTTTTCCTTCTCCTCATTTTATGAGCTATAGACTTAAACATAATTGACAAGAAAATAGGAATAGTGACCTAAAAACCGACAACTGGTGAGAAAAGTGCAGACATGCTCAGACGGTTTTAGAACCAGTCTTCTTACAAACTAACCTAATGATGGTAATGATAATGAAGATTACAAACGGGAACACTGGTTTGGTGCGCGGAAATAGCGGCACTTCAAGCTTCGTAAACTAGATCAGCAGCTATTTTTGCGCCAATAATTCTGGTCTCCACGTCGGCTGCCAGCATTCTTCATGTTCACGCATGCCAAAGTTGCCAGGTGAAGCCATCCTTCGTAACAAATCTATTTACACAAACTGTAACAGCCTGGACACATTACATCTATCTCGGCAGGGAGAAGCACATTACAGACACGACATGTCTAACAGCGGCTTGTAATACGTGTGATTCGACTCTTTTCTGACGCCATAGATTCGACTTCAAACGCATCTGCCGGCGGATTTCATGATTCAACAGCCAACAATTAGCGTCCTGAATGAGTTTGTTACTGTTTTTATTCTAGAACTGCTGACGTCAGACAACAAACGATCATGGAAAACTCGCGGGAAGATACGATCTCATACAGCGCCATCTTGTCTTCTGCTAGGAATTCCTAGCTGCAGGCCTAATCATTTTTACATGTTGGTAACAATCGCAATAGAAATAATCAAGTTTGAAATAGAAAGCTGTATCATTATCTTAATTAGCAGCCGCCTCCTCAATCAAGGTAAATCAACAAAAACGGAAAGTGGAATTAGTCACCTTTACAAGAGCACAATGACAAGAAAATATATGGGCACTACCGTTAGAAAGCCTTCATCAGCACCTAAAAATGAAACGACACCGCTACAACTACATGCAGTCAACATACAAAATGGTCGCTTAAACGCCAGTCAATTTTCTCGTGTCGTTGAGGATAATGGTGAACAATCCGACATGAAGACAACATATACTAGGTATTGATGGCGAGAAATATCACGATACACACGATCGTCCTATCCATGGACAACATATTGGAAAATACGGCAGTAACATGATACTCAACAGTATATTTATAACAAAAACACTAATTTGGGTCATACAATACGGCATCGAAATAATGGCAGGTGTATTTGGACAAGATAGTAGCATGAAGCAGCAGCAACAACACCAATACAGGCAGTAATAGTAGCACTATCATCATCATTGAGTAGTAGTTGTTGTAGTAGTAGTAGTAATAGCAGCAGCAACAGCAGCAGTAGTACGATGGGGAGAAAGAAGAAGAGAAGCAACAACATCATTAGCAACAGCAGCAGCAACACTAGCACTGATAACCAAAACGGTATAAAATGAGAAGGGTGAAGTGGAAGGTACAGTGGATGAAGACACGAATAAGACGGAGAGGACAAGAAGCAGAAGAAGAAAAGGAGTAGGAATAAGAGAAGGAGTACATGAAGAAGAGGAGGAGGTTACACCAGCCTCTCAGCATGATACACAGAGTCCCACTCTAACCCAAGGTTCGATCCAGCCTCGCAGCATATTACACAGAGCCCAACTCTAACATAAGGTTTGACCCCGCCTCAGAGGATGATACGCAGATTCCTATTCTAACCCCAGGGTCCACCAGCCGCACAGCGAGATACACAAACCCACTCTAACCCCAGGTTTGACACCGCCTCAGAGCATGATACAGAGTCCCACTCTAACTCCAGGTTTGACCCCGTCTCAGAGCATGATAATTAGATTCCCATTTTAACCCCCAGGCATCTCATCTCATCATGTTCCTCTTGTACCTTGCGGTGTCGAGGTGAAGTATAAACATCGTGAGAGTGCCCGGTTATGGGCTTCGTGTATCGATATTCCCATCGACTCTGTTATTCCCTCGTCCAACGTTTACGTGGTCGGCCTCTTCCCCTGGCATGGTACACAGAAATTCCAATTTCTGGGGAACCCTTGCGACTATTGAAATAGCGTAAGAAACCAATCCACGGGTACAGATCGGCACTCACAGAAGTAAAGACGTAGATATCACAAAACACAATTGAAACATTGCTAGCAATGATGTGGTCACACGATGATCGGAACGTGCCACTTCCATATGACCATACAGCATCGCCCAAGACAGAAGTGTACTTGGACATGGGGCCAGCCAGGCGTCTACCTGGGACTTGACTTCTCATAACGTCAGTGCTGGACACTTTTCTAGACACTGACACAAGCAGGAACTGGCCATCAGGTCTAAGGCAGTGACGTACTATGTGACAGGAACTCAAGTTTATGTGTCAAATGTGTTGTCTTTAATTTACTAAAACCAAAGCTCTCTCTCTCTCTCTCTCTATATATATATATATATATATATATATATATATATATATATATATATATATATATATATATATATATATATATATATCCCGCCTTCTCTATCTCTCACTCCCCTACCCTCTCTTAAACCTTTGAAAATGAAGTTTGTTCGTTCGTTCCCTCACACACTCTCTCTCCCGCCCTCTCTCTTTCTTTCCATCGCACTCTCCCCCTCTCTCACTCTCGTTCTCTCTATATCTATATTTCTCCCCTCCCCCTTAATCTCCCTCTCTCTCTCTCTCTCTGTCTCTCTCTCTCTCTCTCTCTCTCTCTCTATATATATATATATATATATATATATATATATATATATATATATATATATAATCAAGAGGCAGGGATGGATTAACCATTAGGCAAACAAGGCACGTGCCTAGGGCACCAAGCATTTGGGGGGCTCCACAAGTCCTCAAGAAAAATGTGTATATTGTCCCGGTAGCGTAATTGCATGGCATAAGCAAATCGCAAATGTAATATTGAATCGCACATTATTTATATATACATACCCTGTGCTGCCCATTCACTAAATCTAGTAGGCAGAAGTGCCGTTGACTCTTGTTTAGAGGCAGTAAACTTCTTCCATATAGTGCAACTGATCTATACTTTTTTCTCAGCTTCAACCAAAAGATGGAAGATTCTGAAAGGATGCCTTGTGAATGAAAAGCTGGTAAAGTCCCTTTCCGATACTAGATGGGAAGCACATGCTGTTGCAACTGAAGCCATTCTAATGTCTCATCCTTAGATTATAGAAGCGTTAGAATGTTTACAAGAGTATGCATAAAATTTGGTGGAACTGCGGTAAAGCTGTGAAAGTTTAAACAATATATAATGACACAAAGTAGTGCAGCTTTACATAACAGAGTTACGACACATACAGAACGTTGCGGCGGTTAGCCTTCATCAGCAAACAAACACATTCACAAACACAACATACAGTCAAGGAGAATTCCTGTGACTACATTAGAAGGTGATGACAGGGCGAGAGGAACAAATGCATGGAAAAATGGAAGCAATGAAGAGAAAATGAGAATTGACAAAATGTTAATTGAAAAGAATGTTAGTCGAAGAAAATGTTTAATAGAAAAACTGTTTCTAGAGAAGAAAAAAACTCATTGCTTCCATTTTTCCATGCATTTGTTCCTCTCGCCCTGTCATCACCTTCTAATGTAGTCACAGGAATTCTCCTTGACTGTATGTTGTGTTTGTGAATGTGTTTGTTTGCTGATGAAGGCTAACCGCCGCAACGTTCTGTATGTGTCGTAACTCTGTTATGTAAAGCTGCACTACTTTGTGTCATTATATATTGTTTAGAATGTTTACAAGAAGACCAGTCGCAGAAGGGGGACACCAGAAGAGAAGCAGAAAACATTGCAAAGAAGATGCAAGAATTAGAATTTGCTTTCATGCTTGTCTTTTGGGAAGAAGTGTTACAACATTTTCACAGGGTCAGTCAAGCTCTACAAAATGAGCACGTGAACTTGAAAACGTGTGCTAATTTGTATTCTTCACTAGCAGATCACTTGCATGAATCTAGGAATGAATTTGAAAGATTTGAAGAAGCTGCAAAAGAAATAACACCAGGTGTGGATTATAAGTCAACTTTGACCCGTAATCGTAAACGAAAGACAGTGGTCATTGATGGTGATGCCCCTGAGGTATCTCAGAATGCCAGAGGCAAATTTCGTATATCTGCATTCTACACCATTGTTGACAAACTTGAGACAGAGATGAGTAGACGAGGACAGGTATATAATGATCTAGCAGTTCGATTTTCTTGTTTGGTCGATGTACCACAAACATCACAGTGTTGTGAAGGACTAATAAATGCTTATCCTGAAGATCTGAACAATAATTTATATACTGAACTACAACAGTTCCACTCATATATTCGCCACAAGTTTCGTGCATCAAAATCTGACAACAACACGTTCAGTCATGCAGAACTCTACAAAGTAATAGTTAGAGACAACATCGAGTGTGCTTTTCCAAATGTAGAAATCGCCTTGCGCATATTTTTAACATTAATGGTTACGAACTGTTCAACTGAGCGCTCTTTTTCTCAGTTGAAACGTACAAAAAATCCAAGTAGATCGACAATGAAACAAGAAAGGCTTGATTCCTTATCTTTGCTGATGATTGAGGCAGACTTGTTGCGCAAAATTAACGTTGATGATGTACTCAAAAACTTTGCCAGACGTAAATCTAGAAAAAAGAACTTTAAAATGTAAATGTGTGCTCTCTCTGACTTTCTTATCTATCAAAAAAGTTACAGTATTTTTGTCTACTATTATTACAAAATTAATTAACTATTAATTTTAATACAGAGATACCTTATTGTAGGTTTTATATTAGTGATAGTAGTACAAACATATGTGTTTACATTTCACAACTGTTTTTCTTTGTTAGTTTTTTGCATAATATTGAACATACCAGCAGTCAGTGGAGGATCGGGGGCCCGGGGCAGTAGGGGGCACCCATGTGGGTTTGTGCCTAGGGCACCAAGATGGCTTAATCCGGCCCTGTCAAGAGGTCAGGCACAGTGTATGCTTGCTGATCACACAGCTGTATACCATGTCACACAGCCGAACAAGCAGACTACCCGTTGTGTGTGGTATTCTGTTATCCAGAAGAACATTCAGCAGACAACATAAATGTGCTTGTTCCCACTTCAAGCGGGGATTCCACGCTGAGACTCTGCCTCGGACTGGTCTGGTTTCTGGGATTCTACGCTGAGACTCTGCCTCGGCCTGGTTTGGTTTCTGAGCAACCATATCCGTTGTAGACAGGCCCGCTCTGTGGTTTGGAGGCAAAGACAGCGTTTCACAACTCCCCAATATATCGAGACGAGCGCCTCACACCAGCAGTAGACCATTCGGAAGCAGACCGTCTTGCGTTAATTTTAATGCCAAGAGCGTCGGGTGTTCAGAAAGCAATTGCAAACCGCTGAATGTAAAAATTGCCTTGTAAATAACAAACAACCATAACAATGCTGGGGTTGGTTGCGAAGTCCTATAAAGAACACGCGACTAACTATTCCTTGGTGACAGAGAGCTCCATAGCGGGGCCTAGTCCTAGTCAGTAGATCACACATGGAGATATTTACAGCACTGATCATACTTGAATGTGTAGACGGACATACAAATGTGCCTATACAAAACCCATTCATGTTTTGTGGGTTAAAAAAGTTAGTTGCATACCCTTTACAGGACGTAGCAGTCAACCTCAGCATTTTTGGGGGCTGTTTGTGATATCTTAGCAAGTTTACGTTCAGTAGTTTGACATTGCTTTCCCAACGGCCAGCACTCATACCATTGTCTAAAAATCAACGCAAGGCGCTCTACTGTCAAATCACCCGCAGCTGTATTTATAGCGCAGTTTGTGGGAATATTATCGGTGGAGTAAAGCAGGGCTGAGTGTTTGCTCCTACACATTTTGGTGTCTTCTTCGCTTTCTCTTTAGGCAAGCATTTAGGACTGCCATTGAAGGCATATACCTCCATACAAGATCTGATGGCAAACGTTTTAACCTATCAAGGCTCGAGGCAAAGGCCAAAATAAAATCAAGATGCATAAGAGAACTACTTTTTGCAGACGATGCAGCACTGACTACTCATGCAGCAAAAGATCTGCAACTGCTCATAGATCGTTTTGCAGCCGCCTGCAGAGATTTTGGGCTCACCATCAGCCTAAATAAAACACAGGTGATGGAACAAGATGCTGGTGCGTCTCCATCTATCAAAGTTTCTAATTACGATAGAAATTCGACAGACGCATTGGAAAGGCAGCCACAATACTTTCCAGGCTAACTAAATGAGTTGGGGAGAATAACAGACTAACAGAGCGCACACAAGTTCAAGTATATAAAGCTTGTGTTGTTACCACACTACTCTGTCGGTCTGAATCTTGGACCCTGCACTCACGACAGGAAAGAAAGTTGAATTCCTTCCATATGAGATGTCTGAGACGTATCCTGGGCATATCGTGGAAAGACAAAATAACAAATAAACACGTGCTTGAAAGAGCGGAGGTTCCTGACAGCACCGCTGGTGACTGTATAGTCCAATGCGAGAATGACAACCTCTGTCACAGTTTCCGCATCTGTAAGACGAGGCAGGTTCCACAATAAGTGACTGCATTGTATGCATGTGCCGCCTATCCTCATCCTCAGTTTGTTGGATCAGATTGCGCTCAAAGAGCACCAGTCCGTTTCGTACATCTCTTCTCCAGGAGCATCTGTCTATTGCAACTCTTTCCCACGTCTCTGGATCTACGCCAAGGGTTTTCATATCTGTTTGCACACATCCCTATACCGCATGTGGCGTCTTCCGGTTGGCCTCTTCCTCGTGGCTAGTTCTCCGTATAGGAGATCTAAGGGAATTCGTTCATCCTCCATTAGAGATACATGAACCAGCCACGGAGGCGTCTTTACTTGAGGAGAGAGTGCACTGTTGTAATATCCGCTCTTTCAAACACGTGTTTGTTTGTTATGTGGTATTTCCACGATATACCCAGGATACGTCTCAGACATCTAAATTGGAAGGAATTCAACTTTCTTTCCTGTCGTGAGTACAAGGTCCAGGATTACAGATACGGAAACTGTGACAGAGATTGTCACTCTCGCATTGGACAATAGTCACCAGCGGTGCTGTCAGGTGCCTCCCCAGCGGCACAACACCATAATCCTACAGGACTGAAAGAGGCCTACTACTACTATGCGGGAATACGAATTGCGTCTGTAACACCTTGGTCACAGAGCCGGCTTTTTGTGGGTAGGTTTGTTAATATGTGAAGATGTATGTAGGCAGCGACCTAGCAGCCCACTTGTTTCCACTGCCAGCTGTCAAGAGATGTCTAAAGTCTAACGGTACGCGGATCCTCTGAGTTGTTCCTCCTTCAACGATAAACAGTAAACAGCCCACAATGCAGTGTGGCATCAGTGCGTGCACTCTGTTGACCTCTGGCGCATGCGCCGGGATGTCGTTTAGAACAGTGGAACCACAGAAACCATGGAGTTAATGCTGTGTGAGCGATGTAGTGTTTGATTTAGAACGTTCTAATGTACCCTCCATTTATCAAAATACTGTGGTTTCTCAGTTAGTACACAGCTCCACTTCTGCAGGATGGGTGTCTAGGAAGAGTTGTGAGATGGTGCTATTGAGACGTATCCCAAAGTATTCAGTCCATTGGTTATTTGATCTTTAATGTTGGTGATAAATTTCCCAGTCCTGTTTGTTCATCAGTCTATTGCGTTGATGATGTCGTACTATGTTCTATGTGGTGCTGTAAAGGTCTGTTAGGTTTCTACTCGCTGCTGCCACTTCCGACTCGACTGCTGTCATTAGTATAAGATCTTCCATCTGCCCTTATCAGTTTCCTCAATTCTGTATTAACAAAACACATGTTCCTGCAACGGGTCTGTGATGTGATAAGGCATCGCATGCTGTATGTAGGCCAGTGAGTGAGGAGGAATAGTTGGTCAATCTTCCCCTTACTTAGTGAGACGACGAACCAAGGTGTCGAGCCCTCGTCCGAACTCGTTCATGGCATTAGCAGCATGGCAGCTCCCTCGCTAACGTGCGCGTCAAATTCTTTATTAGCCTCTGTTTGATTTCCTTTCGCCGTAATTATAATAACTTTGGTTCTACTGTTGTTTAAATCTCCTCTTTGATATTGTTTCTTTCATCTTTTTACGGGTTTTTGGCGTGATCCAAGCTATTTGTTTCCAAACAAGAACTTCTATACACGAACCTTACTAATGCATTATCCGGTTGCCAGCAGCCTTCCTCGCTCGCCTCCTCTACCAACTGTTGCAGGACTTGGTACTTATTGGAGACTGCTAGGATAAATTGTTTTTCAGTTTCTTTGTTTCTGAGATAACCCACATTGTCTTAATTTCCGTTGCTATAAGATCGTATGCGTCTCTTGTGTTCCAGCTGTATTTTACTGTTCAGCAGATGGTGAGCTGAAGTTACATCTGCGCCAGTAAAATCGTTAACTTCATGCAGAGATGATCTGCATTTCGTGTTGATACAGATATGATAAATATATGTTTTGTATTGTAGTTGGGTCATACCCATGTTACTTTATGTATTCTATTGTGTGGAAATACATTTAAATTTATGACATATTGATTCACTGCTCACAAACTGGTGAATAATGATCCACATTCGGTTATCACCCTAAGTCCGTGTTTCCTCGTGATCTCTCCATAAACCGTGTTATCCGATCATATCTAGACATTCATGTCACAATTAAAATTTTGATATTGCCATTTCTTTGATTACCTAAGGTACTGTAAAGTTTCCTGTAAAATTCCTTTTTAAGCGATAGATCCTTATCATTTGTTGGTGCGCAACACTGGATTACATTCATGTTTGTTTGTTATAGTTATGAATGTTGCTGTTATTATAATAGAACTAACTGCTTCCCACTCTATTAGTGGTTTCTCTGCCTGAGACTCCTTCGCTGTGAGAGGCATGTGCCTCTGCATGACCCGATCACAGCAATTAATTACGTATGTTTAGAAGCCAATTGCCTCCTCCATTCTATCTTGGTTCTCATAATCCAAAAATCGTATGCTATATTTGTATTTCATCTACTACCTGCTATGTTTTCTCAGAAATACAAAGTTGTAACGTTCCATATGTCAATTCTGGAGATGTTCCTAAGTGAAAGAAAGTCATCTGTCTAGACGCCTTACGTCATCCTCAGCATAGCGGCAAACTTCTATGAGAAGAGCCTCCTTCTGTCTTAGTTGTCTTTTCTTTCCTGTAGACCTGGTCATGGCTGACTGGATTCTGCAACTACATTTTTCTACCTGATGTGGTAGACATTTCCACACGAACCCGCCCGACTCGCCCCCGAACCATATCTGGTTGATAGCAGTGCTGCTTGTCTTTTGCTTCCCTTCAGGGCCCCAATATCATACGGGGCGTTAATTCTGGAATGATGACTTTTATGTTTGGTTGAATTGCTTCCCTGAAAACATTCCAATCAAGAACAACCATAACATTCTGGCACTTGATTTCTTGGATGTTCGCTGAGATAAAGATCCATCCACCTAGACAAGCCAGACAGAGACCACTGTATGGTAAATAATCTTCTTCTTCTTCAGCGTTCCGAGCCATTGAGGTTCTTTGCTGCAGATACAATCCGTCTCCATTTGTCTCTCTGGTTGACCTTCTCTTGCCAGTTGTTGATTCCAAGTGCTTGTAGGTCTGTACATGTATTATCTCTCCACCGCCTTCTTGGTCTACCTCGGGGTCTACGGTCATTTATGTCCTGAGTGTAAGCGAGTTTTGTTTCCCTATTATCTTCCATTCTTTCTATATGCCCTAGCCATTGTAAGCTATTTGCCTTCATGATACCAGTGATTAGCGGGGACTTAAACAGATTATAAATGTCTTTGTTACTTCTTCTTTTCCACTCTCCACTTTGTGTATCCCTAATGGGTCCAAAGATACGTCTTAAAACATTGTTCTCAAAGGTTTGTAGCAAGGCTTCGTCTCCTTTCGTTGTACTCCCGGTTTCAGAGCCATACAGCACAACTGGTCTGATCAGTGTTTTATATATTGTGATCTTGGTGTTACGAGATAGCGCCTTTGATTTTAGTAGATGTTGTAGTGCATAGTATATCTTATTTCCAGAGTTGATTCTAGTTTGTATTTCTTCCCTTATGATGTTGCAGCAGTTGAAGATTGTACCCAGGTATTTGTATGTTTCCGTTCTTTTAATGGTCATATTATCTATTTGTATGTGGCCAGAGTTTTTAGCCATTCCTTCTCTTGAAATTACCATATATTCAGTCTTATCTTGGTTGATAACCAGCCCCATCTATTGGGCTTTTTCCTTTAAGTCAGTCAATATTTCCAATGTCTTTTGTTCATTTTCCCCTATAATATCTATATCATCTTCATAACCAAGCAGCTTGGTAAATAATGAAGCGTATAAATGATAACATCAGATGGAAGATGCATTACTGGGATAAAGAACAATAGGACAAGCAAAAACTGCATTCTATCAAATGAAGAACGTTTTATGCATTAAGTTACTGTCCTTGAAAGTTAGAAAAAGAGTTCTTGCATGTTATATAGAACCAGTTTTAACATAGGGCTGCAAATCCTGGACAATTAGTAAACAGGTGAAAGAGTTCCTAGAAGACTTGGAGATGTGGTTTTATAGAAGAAAGCTAAAAATTAATTGGACAGCCAAAATGAGCAATCTGGACGTTTTAAGGGAAACTGAGTCGCAAAGACAACTTATCACAAATATCAGAAAGAGGCAGTCATCGTTTTTGGCCACGTTATGAGAAGACAAAAACTGGAACATGTTGTGAAAACCGGAAAGATTTGCGGAAAGAGAGATAGAGGAAGACAATGTGAGAAGATTCTTGACAGTCTTGTGTCAAGGCACGGAAGGTAGTCAGCACACGAATTCATCTATGCCGTCGGAGATCGCAATTTGTGGAGAGGCATGATCACCCACGCCAGCCGGCTAGGCAATGGATGATGATAATGATGACGATATATGACCACCGTATGGTAACCAAGGAAGTGTATATTTCAGCTAGAGATCATTGCTGGCCAAAAAATTATGAAGTGTATATTTCAGTCATAGACCACTACATGGTAAATTATTAATTAAGTGTGTATAGTATATCAGATGCCGGCTTCCTGGCCTAGAGGTTAGCGACTTTTCTCCGTAATCTCGTATACTCTCGTAAGTAACGTGACGACGGTGAGAATCAGCAGTGGTTTGAATCGCGTCGGTAACTTAGGGGTATGTGAGCCGGCCGCTCAGAAAGCAATGGCAAACTACTGAGCGTAATCTTGCCAAGAAATCAACAATCAGCTGAAAGATGCTGATGTTGACAGCAATGTCCTGTAAAGGATATGTAAACAATTTTTTTAGTATATCAGTTAGTTCTATCATCATTACTGCCTATGGACAACAATCACCTTCACATTAATAAGCTTATGAAGGTAAACCCTCGGGCAGTTGTTGCATTAGTGGCTGACTCAGTCACAGGACTATCATTCTGATCCGGTGATGGACCCTAACTATAACTTCTCCCAGAGGTTGAAAAAAGGGGCAGAGGTAATGGTAGAATCGTATCAAGTCAGTGAGAGAGCACTGTATGGTAAATTATGAAGTATATATATTTATACAAAAGTGAGAGACCACTATATGGTAAGTTATGAAGTGTATATATCAGTGAGAGACCACTATATGGTAAATTATGAAGTGTATATATCAGTGAGAGACCACTATATGGTAAGTTATGAAGTGTATATATCAGTGACAGACCACTATATGGTAAGTTATGAAGTGTATATATCAGTGAGAGACCACTATATGGTAAATTATGAAGTGTATATATCAGTGAGAGACCACTATATGGTAAGTTATGAAGTGTATATATCAGTGAGAGACCACCAAGTGGTAAATTATGAAGTGTATATATCAATGAGAGACCACTATATGGTAAATTATGAAGTGTGTATATCAGTGAGAGACCACTATATTGTAAATTATGAAGTGTATATATTAGTGAGAGACCACTATATTGTAAATTATGAAGTGTATATATCAGTGAGAGACTACTATATGGTAAATTATGAAGTGTTTATATCTGTGAGAGACAACTATATGGTAAATTACGAAGTGATATTTCAACAAAGACTAGTAAATGATTCACGTAGCATATATTCTTCCACGCGTATTTTACTACAAAAACTCATCGTCTCGCTATGTGAGGGCAAGACCGGCCCTATTATACGACAGACCCATAAGAAGAAACTGGGGACAAATTGTAAACACGCTAATATTGGCGAGGAGAGGAAGACAGCGGCGACAAAGTGTTCTGGTAACCTCATCCCATCCACTGCAACATGGTCAATGAGGATACTTTGCAAGTCATATCCCTGCAACAAATAGATACCAAGGAAATCACAAATACTGGGATGTCTGTAGTAAACCAATGACTTACCTATTACAGGGTGAAAGTTCAGATCCCACAGCTGAGCTAAGTGCACGTCTGCTGGCTAATAAACCTTGACCTTCAGTGTACACAAACATGCCATGTTGTCAGTTACCATGACAACAGAGAAGACACTAATCACAATTCGAGTGCAACAATATCCTTCAGAATTGTGAACAACACCTTCACTCCGATGTCTATCGCACGTAGATGCTAATCCTTCGATGTGTCACTTTTTGTTTAAATTGAGACGAAATCACAAAAGACAAGTATCATTATGTCCCTTTAGTCCCTTAATTAAAGTTTACAAGAAGACAATGAGAGCAAACTGCCGAGAAAACAAGGATGAGGTGAGAGAAACAGCATAAGTTCCTTACACATTGATAACGGAATTTTGTCTTCATTAAATGTAAACATTCACAGCTCAAACATAATAACAAGCTTTTTGTTCAATACACAGTAAAAGTCTGTGTAAAGATGTTATGTTTCAAATCAGTCGCCTACAAAGTATGTAGCGGGTCCGTTGGAGTGGTTGATTGAAAGCTATGATGATGATGTCATGAGCGAGGTCGGGTGAGGGTTGGACGCCTGCGCTTGTCATCAGAAATATTATATATGACATTATACACAGTTACGAAGTGAGTAATTTCTTCGCTAGAAAAACGTGCATGACGTAGTCAATCGTGTATTACTTTACACAGTCAGTGTGTGAGTAGTTCTACATACAGGACATAGTCAATCATATATTACTTACTATAAAGTTCCGATATGAGTCATTAGTCCGCTACAGAAACATACACAGCAAAGTCAATCATATACTACTTTAAACACAGTCACAATCTGAGTGGTTCTATCCAAATACTATTGACACGGTCAAGTATATACTACTTCATACATAGTTTTTGGCACGGTCAATTATATACTACTATATACACAGTAAAAACTTGAGCAGTTCTACATAAAAATACACGACACAGTCAGTCATTTACTACGAGCAGTTCTACACAAACATACACGACACAGTCAGTCATTTACTACGAGCAGTTCTACACAAACATACACGACACAGTCAGTCATTTACTACGAGTAGTTCTACACAAACATACACGACACAGTCAGTCATTTACTACGAGCAGTTCTACATAAACATACACGACACAGTCAGTCATTTACTACGTGCAGTTCTACATAAACATACACGACACAGTCAGTCATTTACTACGAGTAGTTCTACACTAACATACACGACACAGTCAGTCATTTACTACGAGCAGTTCTACACTAACATACACGACACAGTCAGTCATTTACTACGAGCAGTTCTACACTAACATACACGACACAGTCAGTCATTTACTACGAGTAGTTCTACATAAACATACACGACTCAGTCATTTACTACGAGTAGTTCCACACAAACATACACGACTCAGTCATTTACTACGAGTAGTTCTACACAAACATACACGACACAGTCAGTCATTTACTACGAGCAGTTCTACACAAACATACACGACACAGTCAGTCATTTACTACGAGCAGTTCTACACAAACATACACGACACAGTCAGTCATTTACTACGAGCAGTTCTACACAAACATACACGACACAGTCAGTCATTTACTACGAGCAGTTCTACACAAACATACACGACACAGTCAGTCATTTACTACTAGCAGTTCTACACAAACATACACGACACAGTCAGTCATTTACTACGAGTAGCTCTACACAAACATACATGACACAGTCTATCATATATTACTTTATACACAGTTACTATGTGAGTAGTTCTATATAAACATTATTGGCACGGTCAATCATATACTACTTTATACACAGTTACAATCTAAGTAGTTCTATATAAACATTATTGGCACGGTCAATCATATACTAATTTATACACATCTACAATGTGTGTAGTTCTATATAAACATGCAATATAAATGAACTACGTTCGTACACCCTTCGCCACTGAGCAGGCTACTATGTGAGTAGTTCTACATAAACATACATGACACAGTCAATCATACGCTACTTTATACACAGTTACAATGTGAGTAGTTCTACATAAACATACACGGCACGGTAAACCATACGTTATTTAATACAAAATTACAATAGGAGTAATTAGTCTGCATTAGAAACACACACGACACAGCCACTCGCATATTACTGTATACACAGTTACTAAGTGAGCAACTCCACATAAACAGACAGGACACAGTTCAAGCCTATATCACCAAACGTTAAGTGCCGAACAACACAATAAATCTGTGCAAGTGTACATGCTATATTACCCGACCCTCCCTCCCTCCCCTCACGGATGCTCGTTCATCCACCACTCATGAGATAGAATCACTCGCCAAAGTCTCGCGGGGCGGCATGTTTCACATTCTGACAGCGTCTCCCAGATAAGGCTACTTAATGTTCTCGGCGTGCAAAAATATCTGCTTCACTCGTATGCCTGACTTCTTACAGTCCATGCCGTGTGGCGTTGGCGATCATGTCCGTCCACAGCCCTATGTCACGTGCACTGCCAGTAATTATGGATACTGATATTCCTCCATGCCATTATGTCAAACTGCCCAGCATTTTCTCTCTTGGTCTCCCAGCGCCTCTTTTTCCATCCAACTTTCCCCTTGTGACTGTCAAGAATTCTTTCTCATTGTCATCCGCTGTTTTTCATTCCACAAATCTTTCTAGTTGTCACAATATGTTCTTGTTTTTATCTTCACATAATGTTGCCAAATACGATGACTGCCTCTTTCTGATGTGTGTGATAAAGTTGTCTTAGCCTCCCCTAAAACGTACAGATGACCCGTTTTGGCTGTCCACAGAAATATCAGTAAGCATGATAATTTCACGTTCAGTAGTTTGCCATTGCTTTCTGAACGAGAAATTAACGTTTAAATCCAACTTAATGATGGTGTTGGCGTTGAACCTCCTACCCCCTATCAACGTACGGAAAGTTTAAGAGCAAGTGCTCGCTTCCTTACTATTCTCAATTTCCGTGCACGATATCTACGGTACGACTCGGTGGGCGGGAGCGTTTCCGCACCCTGGTTTCTACCCGATTACTTACTTAACATTGGCACGTGAGTCGAGCCAAGCGAATCCTACCCCTGTCCCTCCCCGGCCCAGATGGGTGGGTGAGCTAATCAGCTGATCTACTTGAGCGCACGCCCAAAATAACACAGCCTCGATGCCGCATCTCGCCAGGCTTCCAAGGGCAGAGTTTCATCGTGGGGTCACCGAGGTCACACTGGTGTTTGTACAACCTGGAGTGGCAACAGACAGCAGTCGGCCGCTTTCCAGGCTCACAAACATGAAGACTCGCAGAGTATTCCCGCCACTGTACCCCCTAGACTGCACCAGGGTAATTCATTGGCACCTTTCCGTCTTGACAGACGATAGTTTGGTACATTGTGCTTCAAAAAGGCTTAATAACTACGATCCATGGCGGTGGCGAGTGTGGCTGGTAAGGCCAATTCTTGCTGCAAATGTTTGCCCACAGTAGGTGCATATGAAAACATGGTCAATTCCACCATTTTGCACCATCTTACGTCTCTCACGCTCTGTGTGTGCTTTATCTGCAATCATTTTCTCCTTTGTCTTTATTCCATTTCTGATAGTTGCCCTCCATGCAACACGTTCAGCGGCGACGTGCTCCCAATGTGCATTATCAATGCCTGTATCAATCATGTCCCGCTTACACACATCTTTGTATCGTAGTAGAGGCCGACCCTGAGATCTACCCGTCTGTACTTCACCAAAAAAGATGTCCTTTGGTATTCTACCATCATCCATCCTCCTAACGTGTCATATCCATCTAAGTCTACGAAGACTGAGCATGGAATACACCGTCACACAACCTGATCTTTCCAATACTTCAGTATTTGTGATTTTGTCTTGCCACTTAATACCAAGTATTCTTCGCAGACACCGCATATGAAAGCTGTTTAAACGTTTCTCTTGGCGTGAGTAAGTTGTCCAGGTTTCACTGCCATAAAGAAGAGTACTAAGGACACAGGCTTGGTAGACGAGGACTTTTGTTTTGGCAGTAAGCTTCCTGTTCTCCCAGACTCTTTTTGCTAACATGTTCATTGTTGTTGCTGCCTTGCCAATCCTGATGTTGATTTCCTGATCGAGGGATAATTTGCTATTTACCTCTGATCCTAGATATGTAAAATGGTCTACTATCTCCAGTTCGGCGTCGTCAATAAAGATTGATGGTACACCATGTGCACCTTGTGACATAATCTGTGTCTTCTTTTTGTTAATTGTTAAACCAAATTCAGAACAAGCATTGGAGAATGCAGATAGTAGATGTAATTCTTCCTCAGAGTGGGTCGTAATCGCAGCATCATCCGCAAAAAGCAACTCTCTGATTAGTACCCTGCTAATTTTGGTCTTGGCCTTCAATCTCTGAGCATTATAGAGGCCACCATCTGAGCGTGAGTGAATGTATATACCACCATCCTGATCACGAAAGGCATATTTCAGTAGAAGTGAAAAGTATATCCCAAAGAGGGTGGGGGATAGTACACAACCTTGCTTAACTCCACTCTTGATTTCAAACTCTTCTGAAGTTGAGCCATCAAACTTGATTATACCCTTCATGCCTGTGTGGAACGATTCCACAATGGACAGAAGAGTTGGTGGGCAGCCAATCTTCTTTAGTGCTTTGAACAGACCCTCACGACTGACCAAATCGAATGCCTTTGTGAGGTCGATGAAGGCAATAAACAGTGGCTGATTTTGTTCCCGGCATTTTTCTTGCATCTGTCGCAATGAGAATATCATATCAATGGTAGACCGGTTCTGACGGAAGCCGCACTGTGATTCGGGGTAGACTTGATCTCCCAGGACTTGAAGTCTGTGCAGGACAATTCTGGCAAATACTTTCCCAACAATACACAGAAGTGAGATACCCCTATAGTTGTTACAGTCGCTCCGATCTCCCTTGTTCTTGTACAACGTTATGATGTTTGAATCTTTGAAATCCTGTGGGACTTGTCCTTCTCGCCAGCATAGCTCTATTAGCTGGTGGATCTGTAGAGCGAGTGTGTCTTGCCCACTCCTGATTACCTCTATTGGAATCCCATCCTTACCTGGAGCCTTGCCAGATGCATCTCATTTATAGCACACTTAACTTCTGTTATAGTGGGAAGTGAGTCCAGGTGGTCAAGAGTTGGCAGGGCCTCTATGGCGTTGAGGGCATCATCCGCTAGCTTGGTCTCACTTGAGTAAAGCTATAAATAGTGCTCGACCCATCTAGCCATCTGCTGTTTCTTATCAGTGATGATTTCTCCAGTCAAGGTTTTCAGCGGTGCACTTCTTTTGATCATTGGACCACAGGCTTTCTTTATCCCTTCATACATGCTTCTGATGTTTCCCTTATCACTTGCGATTTGAATGGACTCACATAACTTGATCCAATAGTCATTCGCGCACTGCCTGGCAGCCTTTTGTACATCCTTCCTCGCTTGCTTCAGCTCACTCAGAGTGTTACGCGTTGGTCTTTCCTTGTTTCTTAAGAGAGCTATCTTCTTTTTATCAATCAAGGGCTGCAGAATCTGGCTGTTTGCCGCAAACCAGTCCTGCCTCTTATGATCCACAGTGCCGTAAACCCCTACCGCTGTTTTATAAATAGTTTCCTTAAGTTTACTCCATTTATCATTTACTATACAATTTTCTTATGTATCAGTGAAAGCGTCTTCAAGTTGCTGTTGAAATTCAAAGCACTTTCCAGGATCGTGAGTGTTAGTAATATTAATCCTGGGGCTAGACTTGTGTTTAGCTGTGTAGATTCTCTTTGGTCTCAGTCTAACCCTTGCAACAACCAAAGAATGATCTGTATCACAGTCAGCACTGTGGTAATTTCGAGTTAATGATGTACGGTTCAGATGTTGTCTCCGTGTGATAATGAAGTCCAACTGATGCCAATGGCTGGATCTTGGATGTTTCCATGTGACCTTATGCATCTCTTTTGTTTTAAAAAAGGGGTTTGTAATACATAGGTCATTTCTAGTGCAATGCTCCAGCAGCCTTTGCCCGTTATCATTCATGCGACCGATGTTGTATTTTCCAAGGCACACAGGCCATGAACTCGAGTCCTTGCCCACACGAGCATTGAAATCACCGAGCATATAAATGTAGTCGGATTTTGGAACTGCCTTGATCGCAAAGTCTAGCTGCTCATAGAACGTATCCTTCACATCATTAGAGGAAGCGAGTGTCGGTGCATATGCAGTGAGAATGGTGGCAAATCCACAAGAGGTTGCCAAGCGCAGTGATAATAATCTTTCATTACCTCCAGCTGGGATATCAATCATTCCCAGTAGGGAATTCTTCACTGCAAAGCCCACACCATGTTACCTTTTTTCTGCCTGCCCTCTTCCCTTCCAAAAAAAGGTGTAATTGTTTTCCCTGAGTGACCCTTCCTCCGGAGTCTCCTGCAGGCCAGAAATATCAATGTTAAGACGATTGAGTTCAGCATCAATCACAGCCGTTTTTCTCACATCGTCAATATTTGTCAAGTCAGTGGAAAATCCTAGACACGTGGTTCTCACGTTCCAGGTTGCAAGCCGTAGCTTGAGGTTTCTATTCTTTTTATTAGTACCTGGTGCATTGGTTTTACAGCCTGCGATACAGATTTTGTCCTAGCCCCAAGCACCCATTGAAGCAAGCAGGCTGTGGCGGATCAGCACCCAATTGGCTGGGGGATGCCCAGCTTGAGGCGGGCGGCAGCTGATCAGTGACACCTGTAGGTGTCTCCCACCGTCAGAGGCAACGCGTGGCACCCCATGTCTAGGCCAACTGACAAGGACTTATAACCCGTAACAGTTGCCTCTCGCTTTGATTCCGAGACCGGTTAAGACCAAGGATGGAGTTATTGCCTCTCCATAGCACAAAGCCTGGGCTAAAATAAAGAAACCATGTGTTGCCCATGCAGCATGATCCCTCTCTCGGCCTGCCTAGTTCACTCCAGAGGAAAGTTGACACCTATAATCTGGAACAAGACAAGCTGCAGAAGCTGCCGGATCAGCAAAGCAATGCTCTAACTGTCCGCCTGTCGGAGCTTCGATCCTAGACCAGCTGCCAACCAAGGCTTAGGGCCTGGTCTGCCCTGCCATGACTTATTTTGTCTTTGGGTTGCATTTTCTCGCACCAGGGTAAGGCTAGTACCCTTCCAATTTCGCTCTTCCGCCCGAAGCCGTTGGCACAGTGTGGGGTGTCGGGTTTGGTAAGCGCCGACCAACATTCGGCGCTGACAGAAAGCAGGTAGTACCGTCTACTGTCATACGGTAGCTCAGTCATATCTGACTAAGACCTGACTACAACCAGGGTAATTATTATCTAGATTAATTAGTATGTAGAAAATCATTCTTTCCCTCTACGTTTACTACTTTCTTTCTATTCTGTCATTTATGCCTTTCATGTCTTTCCCTTTTGTATAATCATCACCATTAACCATTATCAGCTTCTGGTATTTCCACTTATGTCTGCTTACCGAAGGGAGGAATGAACATCGTCGAGTACAACACATTTTACCACCTACAAGATTGGAAGATAGTCAGAGTAATTCTCCCACGATGAAGGAGAGTGTTTCCATGCCGGGGAGCACACATGGGTGTCTCCGTATTGGGTCAGTTATATAGGTGTCTCCATGTGTGGGAGGTTACATAAGTTGCACGATTTATTGCCTGGCATATTTCGCTGCACCTCATCAGGTACATACTGCAGAAATCACACAACATATAGTAAATTAACTAGATAAATCCTTCAAGCTGAAATATACACAAGTTCGCACTACCAGAGTAAAATGGAAGAGATCTTATCAGATGAATTTAATTCAATTTAGATCAAAAAGTAAACAAGTCGGAGAACCTGGGTGCAAAAATGAGGAAAGAGATCCAGTCACTTGTAAATGAGGGACTCATCAGTGAGGCCACTGCAAAAATGCTCACACCGTGTGGCTCATAAACTCCTCAGATGTACGGCCTACCCAAACTTCACAAGCCCGGAATCCCGCTAAGACCGATCCTGTCCATGGTTAACTCTGCACAACACCGAATAGCGAGATGGCTATCTGAAATTTTAAAGCCAGTACGGCAGTCCTTCGATCCAAACATATCCAGAGATACATTCAAACTGGTGGAATTATTGGATACTATAGACATAAATAATAAACACATGGCATCCATGGATATAGCCTCCCTATCCACCAACGTTCCATTAGAGAAGACAGTGAAAATAATAAGGGAACGCATTAAAGACAAACAACTAAACCTAGGAATACCAACATCTATTCTGGAGAAGCTATGTACCGCCAACATAAAATTAAATTTTCTAACCATGGGGAGTCCTTTTGGTCCTATTCTAGCGGACATCTTCATCGCACATTTAGAAGAAAAAAGAACCTCAGACTTTTAAAACATTGGTCTTCTACCTCGTTATGTGGACGCTTTAATAATTATCACTACAGACGAGCTACAAGCAACATCGTTCCAGGCCATAATGAACCAGGCTCATAAGAACATCTCTCTATCTATGGAACACGAACACAACGAAGCGTTGCCGTTCCTAGATATTCTAATGAGACGTAGAGCAGACGGCACAATTCAAAGATCGGTGTACCGCAAAGAAACATGGACTGGCCAATACTTAAATTTTCACAGCTTCGCACCTGTCCAGTACAAACGGGGTCTTAGTACTGACCCTGTTTGACAGTGCCAGGAAGATATGCACCCAGGACACACTGACAGAGGCATTTGAAACTCTGAAGAATGTCTTCCACCTGAATGGGTACTCACAGGATTTATAAAGCGCCACTGCCAACAGCCGAAACCAAAACCCGACGAAACTTCAGTACCTAAACTCAAGGTATTTATTTATCCAGTTAACCATTCGAGGGGATGGCGTAATGCAACGCCTTTAGGGCCGGCTAATTACAGCAGTCTGCCAAACATTCTATGCTGCAACTCCAGTTATTAAGTACAGAACCACACCTATTCCGACCCCAGCAGTAAAAGAACATGTGCCTCTGTACACCAAATCCAATTGCATTAATCAATTCACATGCAAGTGCCAGTCTACTTACATTGGCAGAACAGAGAGGCAGTTAAACAACAGGGCGGTAGAACACATACCCAATTGGAATGACAAGATACTACACAAAGGTGATGGGAGTCTAGCCAGGCTGATACACCACAAACCCCCTGCGGTGTCGATTGCACGGCACATTTTGGAAAACGGTCATGTGATTGATAATGCGCAAAACACACACAATAGTCGATTGTTAAAGTTCGCAGAAGCCATCATGATTAGTCTACATAGGCCAGAAAGACATGATAGTCAGTTTAAAATTATCGTGGTAGACAATTTAAATTACTGTGCGAACATGTGCATATTTCAGCTTGAAGGATTTATCTAGTTAATTTACTTTATGTTGTGTGATTTTTGCAGTATGTACCTGGCGAGATGCAGCGAAATATGCCAGGCATTAAATCGTGTAATCCATTGTTTGTGTTTTCGTTATTCAAATTCATTAGGGGAAAACATTGTTTTGTTTACATGGGTGTCTCTATGTGCTGGTGGTTACATAGGTGTCTCCACGTGTGGGTGGTTACATAGGTGTCACCATGTGTGGCTGGTTACATAGGTGTCTCTATGTGTGGGCGGTTACATAGGTGTCTCCATGTGTGGGCGGTTGCATAGGTGTCTCTCTATGTGTGGCGGTTACATAGGTGTCTCCTTGTGTGGGCGGTTACATAGGTGTCTCCATGTGTGGGTGGTTATATAGGTGTCTCCATGTGTGGGTGGTTATATAGGTGTCTCCATGTGTGGACGGTTACATAGGTGTCTCCATGTGTGGACGGTGACTTTAGTTTTTTCTCATGTTAGAACTGTAGCTATGGTGGTGATCTTGCTGTGAATAGCCGGGCTAAGTTGTCATCCAATATGTGAGTGAGTAAATGCGTGAGTGAGTGAGATAGAGAGAGAGAGAGAGAGAGAGAGAGAGAGAGAGAGAGAGAGAGAGAGTTACGGGAGAAACACAGCAAAAGAGAGAATGTGGGTGGGGGAGATGGATAAGGGAGAAAGAGAGCAAGAGATAGAAAGAGTGGGATTCAGAGAGGAGATAGAGAGAGAGAACGAGAGAGAGAGAGAGAGAGAGAGAGAGAGAGAGAGAGAGAGAGAGAGAGAGAGAGAGAGAGAGAGCTTGCTACACGAGCTTCAATGTGTTAATATTCGTGTTCCTGACAGACAGACAGACAGACAGACAGACAGACAGACAGACAGACAGACAGACAGACAGACAGACAGACAGACAGACAGGCAGGCAGGCAGGCAGATAGGGCACCCTAACAGGTGTACTACGGCCGGCTTCACCTGTTACTGTACGGACACCGCAAGGCACAATGTCAACAACACCAAACAACTGCACAGCTGTGGCCGTGATCAAACAAGTGCACAGCCGTGGCCGTGTTCAAACATCGACAGAGAGTGAACCAACAACAGACACCCCCTAGGACGTGTCCACAAGAAACAAGCAAGTGTTTGTACACACAGTTACAACGCAACGACCCCCGCTGCGCCGCTTGGCTGGACAGAAAGGGCACCGCTAACGTGCTGTGTGGTGCAGTCCAGTGTCAGTCGCTCCCTGATGTGCAACTTAAAGCCATTGGCTTACGTTAGAAGACACGTCAGAACATTAATCCATTGAAACTTCAGAAATGTTTATTTACAGACGAATGTTTATATAATGAACGGTCAAATGAGACGGAAATGTGTTTAAACTGGTCGACACACACAGGAAACACATTCAGTCGTGTGCAGGAAACAGAGAAAACGCTTTGGGAACACAATGAAATGAGGAAATTGGGACGTAATGTAACAGTCGATGGGCTGGCTGGTTGGTGGGTTGTAAATCCTCTCGAAGATTGAGTTTGTGACGTAAAATAAATTGTGTTGAACAGTTTCGTCAAGACTGTGGCTCGGTACATTAGACTACGCCAAGCATTTATTTGGGTCTGCTTTTCCTTGACTTTGACTGTCCTCGGTCTACCTACAAGGCAGTCGGTTTGTTTCTCTACGCCTGATTCCTATCCCTTGACCTGTCCTAGTGATCAACGCAACGCAATAAAGAAAATGCCAATTATCGAGAGCCACATAAGACCCAACCGTAACAAAAGAACATGGCGGGAAATATATTATCCCCAGAACTGCCTAGGACTAACTCCAAAGTGAGCAACAAAACAAACACTGCCCCCCTCCACCCCCTCCAAAAAAAAAAAATAATTAAACAATAAATAAAAATGCGATCAAACCCCACGACAACCAAAAAAAAAAAAAAACGGATCTCAATTATAACCAATGCGGAAGAAGCAAGTTGAACGAGGCAAATTTTCTTGTGTGCCCACATACTGAACTAAACTGAAAACAGTGCCAAGAAGTAACACCCGCAGCAGAAACAATCAAAGTCACAAGAGGATATCAGAGGAAATGTTACACCTGGGACAGGAGTGCTACAAGCAAACATAATACACAGAGGTATCAATTGGGGAACCCTTTGAGGCCACTAAGACAGTTTATACATAAATTCATATGTACTGTCTGCCGCTCTCAGAAGTAGAAGAAGGGAACAGAGTCTAGATGACGCACTGGACACACACAAATTAAAAGCTGCTGGGATTCGAACCTGTCACCTCCAAATGACGACAGCGCTTGACACCGTATAGCTCTCGATCCCTGCTCCAAGTTCACAAATCTGCGAGGAGTGAAGAACTAATGCGCCTCGCTTTCAATGTTTATGTTGTCTAGTGTATCCTCTTTAGCCTCTACTTCTTTATTCAACTTCTATGAGCGCCAAACAATATTTGTGAATTATGTATTAACTACAGGCAAACATATATGCTGAATGTCACTATGTCTGAGACTGCTATACATTCTCTCTCTCTCTCTCTCTCTCTCTCTCTCTCTCTCTCTCTCTCTCTCTCTCTCTCTCTCTCTCTTCTCCCCCCTCCCCCACCCCCACATTAAGCTCCATTTTTCTTGTACCCTAAACCTGTTTTACAAACTCCGCTAGCCTAACAGGAAGTCCATTCACAGCACATTCTGAAGGCATTCCATGCAAAGAACCACCCAATTCAATCAGATCGGGTACCAACCAACGAAAGAGCAGACGGAAACATAATCAAAGGGTTGACATTTAGGTGCGCAGAGCAGTCAAGTATGAACCACGGTAGTATCCCGGATAGCGAACTCGTTGTTGGCTCCGTGATCCCGAGTGTAAATTCCCTTTGGGGTTGGATTTGTTCGTGGCCACCTCTCTCTGGAGTCGAGCTGGCTTCACAGAAAGGATCCCAGAAAATGTTCTGAGGGTCATCCAGTCGTGGTGATATTGAACACACCAGACATCAAGTGCGGTTTGATCAGGAAAATATGATCACGCACCATATATACCAATATGCCTCGATGGCATGGACAAGGGGTCCGGTAGTATTTCTTCACTCAGACCTGTCTGACATGGTGGATATCTTGTCTCCAGTCAATTGGATAAGTGTGGATAAAAATATAGTGGATATCATATGTCCACCCTTCCAGAAATTGTTTAAGTCATGCAATACCAGGCACCACACTGTGCGTTGACTGGTTACCCCTGATATGATACGCTGCCTAACGGTCTGGTCCATCGTTCCGCTGCCCGCTGGTACATACGCCCAGGTCTGGTCCATCGTTCCGCTGCCCGCTGGTACATACGCCCAGGTCTGGTCCATCGTTCCGCTGCCCGCTGGTACATACGCCCAGGGCCAGGACACACCCATAGCTACCATGTCTAGCTCTACATCACAAGTCCTCCTTTACAATTACACTGATTTCCCTTTGGGGCAGCAGTTTAGTGTCAGAAAGACGTTTTGAATTTACGTAAAGTGTATGAAAATGAAGAGAATCTTATGCAATAAGTCATATCACTGAATTAAGAGAGTGATGAAATGCTATATAGAACCAGTTTTGCTGTATGGCAGTGAATCATGGAATGTAAATGAACAAATTAAGAAGAAATTAGAAGCAACAGATATGTGGTTCCTGAGACGGATGTTGCGAATTCCTTGTACTGCCAGAGTAACTAACAATGATTGCCTGAAATAGGCTAAGAAACTATAACATTATATACAACAATAAGAAAGAGACAAACAGCTTTCTTCAGCCATGTGATGAGAAGAGGGGCATTAGAGAACAACTGGAAAGATCGAGGGGAAGAGAGGCAGAGGCAAACCAAGAGACATGATGCTGGGTAGATTGAGACGGTGGCATGGAGGAATATAAGCAGCAGCGTTGATCCAGAACACCAAAGACCGAGATCTGTAAAAAGACATGAACGCCTACGCCAGCCGGCATGGCACTTGATGATGATAATGCATGAAACTAGTAAACCAGTAAGGCCGAATGGGTAAGATCACTCGCTTTTAAACTGAGATCGAATGCATAAGCTTCTCTGATAAGTGCGAAAAACGGGAGATCTTGTCTGCGAGTTGCGCATGCGTTAATTCACATAGCATTTGGAACCCGCAAAGAGTAGCCTAGCCGTAAGCCCGACGACTTAACAAAACTGCTATGAAATAAAACCCTACCCGTGGGTAGATACATCCCGCTACCTTCTCCGTTGTGGAGTGGTCAGGTTGGCAATCTCGCGCCCCGAAAGGCGTGGGTTCGACTCCGGACTTCGTCATTCGGTTCATGGGTGCAGACTGTTCGTAGACCCCTGGGGTGGTCGCTAGAGCTGCGTAGTTCGTGCTCTGTCTGACGCTTTCTATAGACTAGTTCCCCCTCCCCATACCACCTCTGTCCCTCCTCAAAAGCCGGTGCAGAAACCCCGCTAACCTAGCAGGAAGTCCCATTGACGGCACACACTTAAACACATCCCACGCCAGAGCCCAGCCGCAACTACACACATGCATTGACTGGTGTCCGAGTAGAACAGAAGAACTCACGTATGACAGAATCACCCATAGGCAGTTCACACGGAGAGCTAAGCCAGATCAGAGAATTAGGAGCTGCGGGGAAAACACTTGCTCTAAATGGGATATACAGTCATCAGTCATCATCAGTCATCAATCGCGGTTCCAACTTCACGGCAACAGGTCGTCCCTATTATGCTCCGTTCCTGTGCCAGTGAATATCACACAAATTGCTCCTCACTGCCCCATTTTAAAAGTGGAACAAATAGGAGTCTCGACAAACCAACAGCCCGCACTGGTACACTGTGTAAAATGCCGCCGCCAGAATGTCAAACCAAAAGTCCTCCACGAAAAATACAGTTCATCATCGATGGAAGCGGCAGTCACTAGAAAACCAGCAGCCACACATTACTGCATAGGGAAAACCAGTCAGTTCTGCGACAAAGCCGGCCGCCATTATTCTGAAAATGCAGTTCCCGCTACGAACAAACGCGAACAGATGTAAAAGCATTTCACACGAAATTCACAGCTCAAAGTGTCGCGCCACGCACTCAACTCAATAGCAGGGCGACGGAACCATGTACTTCCAGTCCAACATGAGGAAAATGCGATTGCAAAATGTAGCCACAAGCATAAACACTCGAGAGGCCTTAACCGTTTAAGTGCCTATCCTCCATGTTGGGGACCGGAAGCTTCATCAAGTTCTTGGATAGCTGGAAAGTACCTCCTTTGTAACCCGTAAGGCAAAAGAAATAGAGGGCCTTGTAAAACGTGTGGGGAAGAAAATTAGAGACATTGATGAATAGTACGGGCATTACGTGGGGGGGGGGGGGCTGCGAAAATTAGCAAATCATAAAAGAATACCATGGACAGACAGAAAAAAAAAACAATGAGCAAGTCCTGCAAGAAAGAAATGAAAACCGTAAACTAATTAGAGAAATTAGATGTAGATAATCAACATTTGTTGGGCCCGTTATGAGAAGAAATAAACTGGCAAGAATGAGGAGGGAAAAACAAGTGGAAGACAGGGAAGTAAATATCTAGATGACATAATCTAGACAAGAACACAGAGCTGATCCACGACTCTGGTGATCGTGTGAGATGGTGAAACATGACCGCCGACGCTTATCGGCATGGCGCATGACGATGATGATATAAGAGTTTGGTGTGAGTGGGTTGGGGATCTATCGTCTAGTACAGGATACAACAGAGACAATAAGAATGTATCCCAATAAGAGGCATAACCAGCTGGTCATGATTACGGAAAACGAACACATAAAACAGATAATAAGTAGCATGAGATTTATTGATACATGTTTGTTCTTTAGTATTGGTGCCATTTGTCCAATCAGTTGGTTTGCCTTATTGCATCTACTTTCGATCTCGTCTTCTGAAATAGCAATGGTGTACAGACCAGATGGAAGCAGAGGAAGGGGCCAACCACGTAAACGATGGGTGGAGGAATAGCAGAGTCCATGAGAATATCGATACATGTAGCCCAAAAGCGGGCACTCTCTCGCTGTTTATACTTCACCTCGATACCGCAAGGTGCAAGAGGAACATGATGAGATGAGATGAGATGAGATTTAACAAATTCGCAGGAATTTCCTTCAATCAGCCATATTTAATGTACAAGAGATGAGAAGTCATGGCTGTAGCAGGATATAACAATATAAAATAAATAGAGTTGGGAACGTGAAACTCCTGCGAAAAACTGAGAGATAATAAACACTGACACATTACATCATCGTCATGTGCCATGTCGATAAGCGTGGGCGGTCATGTTTCGCCACCTCACACGATCACCAGAGTCGTGATTAGCTCTGTGTTCATGTCTTGGCCATACCACGTGGACAAGCCATTCGGGTATTTACTTCTTGCCTTCCCCTTGTTCTTTTCCCCTCAATCTCGCCAATTGTCACCAAGTATTTCTTCTCATAACGTGATGAAAAATTGTGACTGTCTACGTCTAATTTCTCTAATCTGTTTACGGTTTTCATTTGTTTCTTGTAGGACCTGATCATTGGTTGTTCTGTCTGTCCATGGTGCTCTTTGCATTTTCTTCAAAAACTACATTTCCACAGCCATCGGATGTTTTTCAGCATGTCTGGCATTGTCCAAGCTACACATCCACTGAAAAGTACAGGTTGTATGTAGCACTTCAGCACTCTTTTTTTCTCGTTGCAAATGACATCATTTTATTGGTCAGTCTGTTTTCCATCTTGCAAAAGGCTACCTTCGCCATTACGATTCTTGTTCTAATCTCTTCAAGGCATCTTCCATCAGATGTTATGACTGTTCCGAGATAATTGTACCGATTCACTTGTTTAAGAATATGAACCTTACAACGAACACCACAACGGCAAATGTAAATCTTAGGGAAATAAATCAATGATGTTAACCAAACAAAACAGAAGACAAATTAGATCAAATAAGTTATACCACGACACAGCGAATCGACGATTGATCTAAAACACACATGAAATTAAACAATTTAGTACAATTAAAAGATAAACAGAAAAACGATATATTTAATTTACTCGGCTAACCCTGACACGGGAGACAAGTAAACACAACTAGTCAAACAACACGACCAACGCAGGAATATCCAAACACATCAACCAACGCCTGCCCTGCTGCCTCACGCCTGGCGTCCACACACAGGCTCTGCCCACCCAAGGGATGTAATTTGGCGCCACCCGTTCATATTTGGCGATGGCTGGTCTCTAGTTTCCCATGCTATGTTTTCAAATATGCGGGTAGCCTCCCGACGTCCTGCATCACATTGCAGTCATTGATGTAGCATAGCAGTGCAAGCGGGGATGTTCCTGGCCCAAGGCCAGACTATGGCAAATGCTTCAATGTAGTTCTCTCTCTCTCTCTCTCTCTCTCTCTCTCTCTCTCTCTCTCTCTCTCTCTTAATTTCTCTCTTTATCTCTCCCTCATGCTCTCTTTCTCTCTACAACCGAAAAGTTAAGTGCGCTCGCTTTTACAAATCATGTGCGCTGATGTCATGGTAGTGGGTTCATTCTGAACACCACCCATCACATTGCAGTCATTGATGTAGCATAGCAGTGCAAGCGGGGATATTCCTGGCCCAAGGCCAGACTATGGCAAATGCTTCAATGTAGTTCTCTCTCTCTCTCTCTCTCTCTCTCTCTCTTAATTTCTCTCTTTATCTCTCCCTCATGCTCTCTTTCTCTCTACAACCGAAAAGTTAAGTGCGCTCGCTTTTACAAATCATGTGCGCTGATGTCATGGTAGTGGGTTCATTCTGAACATCGGTCCATCAGTCAGTTGGTGCGTAAATATTGACGTTTCGTTCAGTCTTCCATGGGTATCTCAAACATCAAAATCTCATTCTCTAACAAGCAACTTCAGACTTCCAAGGGTATCACAAACATCAACATCTCATTGTGTAGTAGGGACCTAAGTCTTCCACGGGTATCACAAACATCAACATCTCATTGTGTAATATGGACCAACAGTCTTCCACAGGTATCACAAACATCAACATCTCATTGTGTAGTATGAACCTACTTGTCTTCCACAGGTATCTCAAACATCAACAGCATGGATCTCCAGCAAGGAACAGCGTCGCTGTGTGGACCACTACAACAATCACTAATACACTACAAACATATATGTTACTGGCGCATGCGCAGACCTGTTGGACCCACGCGCTATGATACAATCACAGATGCCCAGCTAATGAAGTTAACTCAACACATTCCAGCGAATCAAGGGGTGGGGGAATACACTGACGCTGGCTAGCACACACATGGAGGAAACATGTCAATAGTGTCACGAGAACATCCTCTCTGTGGAAACCACATAGCAAACAAAAATGAGAGAGAGAGAGAGAGAGAGAGAGAGAGAGAGAGAGAGAGAGCGAGAGAGAGAGAGAGAGAGGGAGAGAGCGTGAAAGAGAGTGAGGGAGAGAGTGACTAAAAATACGGAAATGATGAAGAGAATTATAGGAGATGAATGATACTGGAAGGACATGTGGGGGGGGGGGGGGGGAGGAAGCTGCAGGAGACGGCTACAGACAGGACGGCTTAGTCTATGCTCCACGAGGGGACTAACAGGTAGAACTAGAAGGGGAACACACACACACACACGCACGCACGCACGCACGCGCGCACACACACACACACACACACTCTACTCTCACTGACTAGTCATGCGGAAATAACGCCCGCTATACTTTAACGAAAGCGGGCGCGGGTTCTAGCGCTCTGCATAGGTCAAACAAACACGGGTACTAGATGTAAACACAGACAGCAGACACACTTACCGTACACGTATGTTCACAGTAGGAATCTAGATGCAAACCCAGGGCAACAGACAGCTACAGATACTCCCAACGCAGCTACCACACTCACGTCACTAGTTTTCCCGTCGCCAGGTTTTTGTCTTTCCTTTTATCCGTATTTATTTATTTCCGGCCAATGTCTGACATGTTACAGTTCTGCCGCTAGAGGCTGTCAGGGGCGGCGACGTGTTGGCCTTGTGATGGAGGTAGAGTGTGACTAGTGATACAAACTTCGCCGCGGAGCGAGCATGGTGGGACCTTCTGATCGCCAGAAGTAGTCCCCCTTCCCAGATTGTTTTGACCCTTTACACTCCCTGGGGATGAGCCCACCCAGGTGATGACTCCGGGTGTCTTTCTCCTGCCATTAATTTGAACCATGTTTCGAAATGTTGCATTGTCTTCGCATTGTTTTCGAGTTTGTCCCATAACTGCGAAATGTGCCTGCTCGTAAACTACGCTATCCTCGAGGAAGAGAGCCGTGTGCGCCGGTACTTTGTGCCCTCACACATCTTCCAGCACATGTGGAAGTCAGCTTCTTCACAGAGATGGTGGAAAGATCGGCAGGGTGGTGGGAAAATCCAACAGATGGTGAAAAGATCGGTAGGGTGGTGGAAAAATCCAAGAGATGATGGACACACCGACATGGTGGTGGGAAAATCCAAGAGATGGTGGGCACATCCACGGGATGGTGGGAAATTCCAAGAGATGGTGAAAAGATCGGCAGGGTGGTGGGAAACTCCAAGAGATGGTGGACACAGCGACGGGGTGGTGGGAAATTCCAAGAGATGGTGGGCACATCCACGGGATGGTGGGAAATTCCAAGAGATGGTGAAAAGATCGGCAGGGTGGTGGAAAAATCCAAGAGATGGTGGACACATCCACAGGATGGTGGGAAAATCCAAGAGATGGTGAAAAGATCGGCAGGGTGGTGGAAAAATCCAAGAGATGGTGGACACATCCACAGGATGGTGGGAAAATCCAAGAGATGGCGGACACAGCGACAGGGTGGTGGGAAATTCCAAGAAATGGTGAAAAGATCGGCAGCGTGGTGGGAAAATCCAAGAGATGGTGGATACACCGACAGGGTGGTGGGAAAATCCAAGAAATGGTGGACACACCGACAGGGTGGTGGGAAAATCCAAGACGAAATGTGCACTTTACTGCATGCAATACCAATAAGATGAGAGAGAGAGAGAGAGAGAGAGAGAGAGAGAGAGAGAGAGAGAGAGAGAGAGAGAGAGAGAGAGAGAGACAGACAGACAGACAGACAGAGAGACAGAGAGAGAGAGAGACAGAGACAGACAGACAGACAGACAGACAGACAGACAGACAGACAGGCAGACAGACAGACAGACAGACAGACAGACAGGGGGGGGGGGGGGGTATGTGGTCTACGAGACATTGGTTGAACAGATACTATGAATTAACTACTCATCGCCAACATATCTTATTGACACGTAAACTAGTAGTATACCGTCACATCAATGACAGGTGTGTAGGTGAGTGAGTGAGTGAGTGAGTGAGAGAGTGAGTGAGGGAGTGAGTGAGGGAATGCGTGATGAAGTGATTGGGTGAGTGATTGGGTGAGTGAGTGAGTGAGTGAGTGAGTGAGTGAGTGAGTGAGTGAGTGAGTGAGTGAGTGAGAGAGTGAGGGAGTGAGTGAGGGAATGCGTGATGAAGTGATTGGGTGAGTGATTGGGTGAGTGAGTGAGTGAGTGAGTGAGTGAGTGAGTGAGTGAGTGAGTGACAATAGTGGTCTAAGAAGCAGCTTATAACAGTCTATGAATTACTCTAACAAAGTACAGTAAACCGGGTCATCCTATTTCGCATCAGACCCGGACACAACAGGCTGTATGGTCACGTGCACACAATGGCGGACATCCTCGTGCACAGACGGATCTGGCCAAACAGGCAGCTGAACAAACCATGCATCATCATCATGTACCATGCCGATAAGCGTGGGCGGTCAATTTCCGTCATCTCGCTCGATCACCAGAGTCGTGGATCAGCTCTGTGTTCTTGTCTCGACCACACCACGTGGTCAAGCTATCCAGATATTTACTTCTCTGCTTTCCCTTTGTTCTTTTCCCCCTCAATCTTACCAGTTTTCCCTAAGTTCTCTAGTTTATTTCTTCTAATAACGTGTCCAAAACAAGCTTCACGGTCTACGTTTAATGTCTCTAATCAGTTTACAATTTTCATCTGCTTCTTGTAAGACTTGCTCATTGGTTTTTCTGTCTGTCCATATTATTCTTTGCATTATACCACTCATGCAGTTTGCCAATGCTTTCTAATGAAGAAGTCAACTTTGAAGAGCAACTGACCCGTTTAGGGAACGATTCCAGTATCTTCACTGTGCTATCACCGCAGTGGGAGTTAAAGCACAAGCGCTTTAATCCAAGCGGCCAGGCAAGAGTCGTATGTTTTATTAACTGCGGGATGTGCACTAGCTCACAGAGACAGCATCCCAACAGATACAGCATTCCCAAAGAGACAGCATCCCCCACAGAGACAGCATCCCCACAGAGACAGCATCCCCACAGAGACAGCATCCCCACAGAGACAGCATCCCCACAGAGACAACATTCGCACAGAGACAGCATCCCCACAGAAACATGCCCACAGAGACAGCATTCTGCAACAAAATCCAACGTCCCCGCTGCCGTGTCTCCTAACAGTGGTAGAAGGGTTTGCGTGCTCCAATGACCCCGAGAACTACGCCAGCGGTAACGCAGTTACTCGGTGATAGGTACAAGGCCAAGAGAGACACAAACCTGCTGTAGACTGGGAACAACCAAAGGCTAGGGAAAGCCAACCCGAAAACATTCTCGTCGAACTCGCATGTACTGAGCCACGGCTTGACGAAACAGTACAACGCAATTCACTTGATGATGTCAAAAGCAGCATGAAGATGAATACGAAGAGAAAAGCAACAGCTGATAATAATCACGGCAACGGCGGTGATGACTATCCACACCACATGAAGACAAATGTGTTGTGAACCAGCGGAATCATGACAAGAAACACGGCTCCTAGAGCAAGGGGGTACTGAAATGAACAGTGGAATCATGACAAGAAACACAGCTACTAGATCAAGAGAGTACTTAAATGAACAGTGGAACCATGACAAGAAGCACAGCTCCTAGATCAAGGGGGTACTGAAATGAACAGTGGAATCATGACAAGAAACACAGCTACTAGAGCAAACGGGTACTGAAATGAGCAGCGGAATCATGACAAGAAACACAGCTCCTAGAGCAAGGGGGTACTGAAATGAACAGTGGAATCATGACAAGAAACACAGCTACTAGATCAAGAGAGTACTTAAATGAACAGCGGAATCATGACAAGAAACACAGCTACTAGATCAAGAGAGTACTGAAATGAACAACGGAATCATGACAAGAAACACAAGTCCTAGATCAAGAGAGTACTGAAATGAACAGCGGAATCATGACAAGAAACACAGCTCCTAGATCAAGAGAGTACTTAAATGAACAGCGGAATCATGACAAGAAACACAGCTACTAGAGCAAGGGGGTACTGAAATGAACAGCGGAATCATGACAAGAAACACAGCTACTAGATCAAGAGAGTACTTAAATAAACAGCAGAATCATGACAAGAAACACAGCTACTAGATCAAGAGAGTACTGAAATGAACAGTGGAATCATGACAAGAAACACAGCTACTAGAGCAAGGGGGTACTGAAATGAACAGCGGAATCATGACAAGAAACACAGCTACTAGATCAAGAGAGTACTGAAATGAACAGCGGAATCATGACAAGAAACACAGCTCCTAGATCAAGAGAGTAGTGAAATGAACAGTGGAATCATGACAAGAAACACAGCTCCTAGATCAAGAGAGTAGTGAAATGAACAGCGGAATCATGACAAGAAACACAGCTCCTAGATCAAGAGAGTAGTGAAATGAACAGTGGAATCATGACAAGAAACACAGCTCCTAAATCAAGAGAGTAGTGAAATGAACAGTGGAATCATGACAAGAAACACAGCTACTAGAGCAAGGGTGTAGTGAAATGAACAGTGGAATCATGACAAGAAACACAGCTCCTAGATCAAGAGAGTACTGAAATGAACAGTGGAATCATGACAAGAAACACAGCTCCTAGATCAAGAGAGTAGTGAAATGAACAGTGGAATCATGACAAGAAACACATCTCCTAGATCAAGGGGGTATTTAAATGAACAGTAGAACCATGACAAGAAACACAGCTCCTAGATCACGGGAGTACTGAAATGAACAGCAGAAACATGACAAGAAACACAGCTCCTAGATCAAGGGGGTACTGATATGAACAAGTGGAATCATGACAAGAAACACAGTTCCTAGATCAAGTATGTACTGAAATGAACAGCGGAATCATGACAAGAAACACAGCTCCTAGATCAAGGGGGAACTGAAATGAACAGTGGAATCATGACAAGAAACACAGCTACTAGATCAAGGGGGTACTTAAATTAACAGCAGAACCATGACAAGAAACACAGCTCCTAGATCAAGGGGGAACTGAAATGAACAGTGGAATCATGACAAGAAACACAGCTCCTAGATCAAGGGGGTATTTAAATGAACAGTGGAATCATGACAAGAAACACAGCTCCTAGATCAAGGGGGAACTGAAATGAACAGTGGAATCATGACAAGAAACACAGCTCCTAGATCAAGGGGGTACTGAAATGAACAGTGGAATCATGACAAGAAACACAGCTCCTAGATCAAGAGAGTAGTGAAATGAACAGTGGAATCATGACAAGAAACACATCTCCTAGATCAAGGGGGTATTTAAATGAATAGTAGAACCATGACAAGAAACACAGCTCCTAGATCACGGGAGTACTGAAATGAACAGCAGAAACATGACAAGAAACACAGCTCCTAGATCAAAGGGGTACTGATATGAACAAGTGGAATCATGACAAGAAACACAGTTCCTAGATCAAGTATGTACTGAAATGAACAGCGGAATCATGACAAGAAACACAGCTCCTAGATCAAGGGGGAACTGAAATGAACAGTGGAATCATGACAAGAAACACAGCTACTAGATCAAGGGGGTACTTAAATTAACAGCAGAACCATGACAAGAAACACAGCTCCTAGATCAAGGGGGAACTGAAATGAACAGTGGAATCATGACAAGAAACACAGCTCCTAGATCAAGGGGGTATTTAAATGAACAGTGGAATCATGACAAGAAACACAGCTCCTAGATCAAGGGGGAACTGAAATGAACAGTGGAATCATGACAAGAAACACAGCTCCTAGATCAAGGGGGTACTGAAATGAACAGTGGAATCATGACAAGAAACACAGCTCCTAGAGCAAGGGGGAACTGAAATGAGCAGTGGAATCATGACAAGAAACACAGCTCCTAGATCAACGGGGAACTGAAATGAACAGTGGAATCATGACAAGAAACACAGCTCCTAGATCAAGGAGGTACTGAAATGAACAGTGGAATTATGACAAGAAACACAGCTCCTAGATCCAGGGGGAACTGAAATGAACAGTGGAATCATGACAAGAAACACAGCTCCTAGATCAAGGGCGAACTGAAATGAACAGTGGAATCATGACAAGAAACACAGCTCCTAGATCAAGAGGGAACTGAAATGAACAGCAGAACCATGACAAGAATCACAGCTCCTAGATCAAGGAAGAACTGAAATGAACAGTGGAATCATGACAAGAAACACAGCTCCTAGATCAAGGGGGTATTTAAATGAACAGTGGAATCATGACAAGAAACACAGCTCCTAGATCAAGGGGGAACTGAAATGAACAGCAGAACCATGACAAGAAACACAGCTCCTAGATCAAGGGGGAACTGAAATGAACAGTGGAATCATGACAATAAACACAGCTCCTAGATCAAGGGGATACTGAAATGAACAGTGGAATCATGACAAGAAACACAGCTCCTAGATAAAGGGGGTACTGAAATGAACAGTGGAATCATGACAAGAAACACAGCTCCTAGATCACGGGGGTACTGAAATGAACAGCAGAAACATGACAAGAAACACAGCTCCTAGATCAAGGGGGTACTGCTATGAACAAGTGGAATCATGATAAGAAACACAGTTCCTAGATAAGGGGGTACTGAAATGAACAGCAGAAACATGACAAGAAACACAGCTCCTAGATCAAGGGGGTACTGATATGAACAAGTGGAATCATGACAAGAAACACAGCTCCTAGATCAAGTATGTACTGAAATGAACAGCGGAATCATGACAAGAAACACAGCTCCTAGATCAAGGGGGAACTGAAATGAACAGTGGAATCATGACAAGAAACACAGCTACTAGAGCAAGGGTGTAGTGAAATGAACAGTGGAATCATGACAAGAAACACAGCTCCTAGATCAAGAGAGTACTGAAATGAACAGTGGAATCATGACAAGAAACACAGCTCCTAGATCAAGAGAGTAGTGAAATGAACAGTGGAATCATGACAAGAAACACAGCTCCTAGATCAAGGGGGTATTTAAATGAACAGCAGAACCATGACAAGAAACACAGCTCCTAGATCACGGGAGTACTGAAATGAACAGCAGAAACATGACAAGAAACACAGCTCCTAGATCAAGGGGGTACTGATATGAACAAGTGGAATCATGACAAGGAACACAGCTCCTAGATCAAGTATGTACTGAAATGAACAGCGGAATCATGACAAGAAACACAGCTCCTAGATCAAGGGCGAACTGAAATGAACAGTGGAATCATGACAAGAAACACAGCTACTAGATCAAAGGGGTACTTAAATTAACAGCAGAACCATGACAAGAAACACAGCTCCTAGATCAAGGGGGAACTGAAATGAACAGTGGAATCATGACAAGAAACACAGCTCCTAGATCAAGGGGGTATTTAAATGAACAGTGGAATCATGACAAGAAACACAGCTCCTAGATCAAGGGGGAACTGAAATGAACAGTGGAATCATGACAAGAAACACAGCTCCTAGATCAAGGGGGTACTGAAATGAACAGTGGAATCATGACAAGAAACACAGCTCCTAGAGCAAGGGGGAACTGAAATGAGCAGTGGAATCATGACAAGAAACACAGCTCCTAGATCAACGAGGAACTGAAATGAACAGTGGAATCATGACAAGAAACACAGCTCCTAGATCAAGGAGGTACTGAAATGAACAGTGGAATTATGACAAGAAACACAGCTCCTAGATCCAGGGGGAACTGAAATGAACAGTGGAATCATGACAAGAAACACAGCTCCTAGATCAAGGGCGAACTGAAATGAACAGTGGAATCATGACAAGAAACACAGCTCCTAGATCAAGGGGGAACTGAAATGAACAGCAGAACCATGACAAGAAACACAGCTCCTAGATCAAGGGAGAACTGAAATGAACAGTGGAATCATGACAAGAAACACAGCTCCTAGATCAAGGGGGTATTTAAATGAACAGTGGAATCATGACAAGAAACACAGCTCCTAGATCAAGGGGGAACTGAAATGAACAGCAGAACCATGACAAGAAACACAGCTCCTAGATCAAGGGGGAACTGAAATGAACAGTGGAATCATGACAATAAACACAGCTCCTAGATCAAGGGGGTACTGAAATGAACAGTGGAATCATGACAAGAAACACAGCTCCTAGATAAAGGGGGTACTGAAATGAACAGTGGAATCATGACAAGAAACACAGCTCCTAGATCACGGGGGTACTGAAATGAACAGCAGAAACATGACAAGAAACACAGCTCCTAGATCAAGGGGGTACTGATATGAACAAGTGGAATCATGACAAGAAACACAGCCCCTAGATAAGGGGGTACTGAAATGAACAGCAGAAACATGACAAGAAACACAGCTCCTAGATCAAGGCGGTACTGATATGAACAAGTGGAATCATGACAAGAAACACAGCTCCTAGATCAAGTATGTACTGAAATGAACAGCGGAATCATGACAAGAAACACAGCTCCTAGATCAAGGGGGAACTGAAATGAACAGTGGAATCATGACAAGAAACACAGCTACTAGATCAAGGGGGTGCTTAAATTAACAGCAGAACCATGACAAAAAACACAGCTCCTAGATCAAGGGGGAAATGAAATGAACAGTGGAATCATGACAAGAAACACAGCTCCTAGATCAAGGGGGTATTTAAATTAACAGTGGAATCATGACAAGAAACACAGCTCCAAGATCAAGGGGGAACTGAAATGAACAGTGGAATCATGACAAGAAACACAGCTCTTAGATAAAGGAGGTACTGAAATGAACAGTTGAATCATGAAAAGAAACACAGCTCCTAGATCACAGGGGTACTGAAATAAACAGCAGAAACATGACAAGAAACACAGCTCCTAGATCAAGGGGGTACTGATATGAACAAGTGGAATCATGACAAGAAACACAGCCCCTAGATAAGGGGGTATTGAAATGAAAAGCAGAAACATGACAAGAAACACAGCTCATAGATCAAGGGGGTACTGATATGAACAAGTGGAATCATGACAAGAAACACAGCCCCTAGATAAGGGGGTACTGAAATGAACAGCAGAAACATGACAAGAAACACAGCTCATAGATCAAGGGGGTACTGACATGAACAAGTGGAATCATGACAAGAAACACAGCCCCTAGATAAGGGGGTACTGAAATGAACAGCAGAAACATGACAAGAAACACAGCTCATAGATCAAGGGGGTACTGATATGAACAAGTGGAATCATGACAAGAAACACAGCTCCTAGATCAAGGGGGTACTGAAATGAGCAGTGGAATCTTGACAAGAAACACAGCTCCTAGAGCAAGGGGGAACTGAAATGAGCAGTGGAATCATGACAAGAAACACAGCTCCTAGATCAAGGGGGAACTGAAATGAACAGTGGAATCATGACAAGAAACACAGCTCCTAGATCAAGGGGGTATTTAAATGAACAGTAGAACCATGACAAGAAACACAGCTCCTAGATCACGGGAGTACTGAAATGAACAGCGGAAGCAAAGCGTGCACGAGGAAGTCAACTGACAACAACAAGAGCTGGACTGGAAGAAGATTGTACCAATGCACTGTGAAGACACGGGTCAGAGGGTGTTGGGAACTCATGACAGCCGACCTTCAATGCTGAGACGGCACTTGATGATGTAGATGTTGGTGCACAGCTCACTTCATGCTTCTCAACTCATGGTTCTCCCAAAGGTTCAAGGTTCTCTCCAACAGATCATTATACGCGCCCCCCCCCCCCCCCCCTCTATGGTCGACAATTCCTTTCAGATTAATATCCGAAATATGGCTGTTTCGGTCATAGGTTTATTCATCTGAGGCTTGAATTGGCCCTAATTATAACTTCCCTTCTGATGCTGAACGGGTAGGGGTAATGGAGAAAAGAATGGAATGGAATCTCCCCCAATCAGAACTCCCGCCGGTGAGACACGCCACTGGTGAAATCCTCAAATTTCCCCCAACATTTCCCACCCCTCTCTCCCCATTCTACACACACAACAGGCCTTCTAACAGCCAATGGATTGCGGGTCACTTAAAACAAAATCCAGGCGTGATGCAAGCCCATACTTCTCTCCCAAGCGCCAGGAACGCGAACAATAGAGCAAAGCCTGCCATTATTAGCAGCAATAAGTACTGGTCGATTTCCGCGGATCAATCGGCCGATAGGCGGATTTGCAACCGCGGCTGGCGAGTTTACGCGGTGAGCAAAAATACGCCAAAAACATTAAATGAAACAAATTAAATATAACACTGGCACAAAAGACAGGCTGCCTAATGAAGCAAGAATACTTTTTGGTTGCATGTGTATGAAAAATAACATGAGAAGGGGAAGTAATTGTATGGGGCATCAGAAGGGAAATAACTGTTACAGGAAACGCGTTTTAGCGTATAAGGAAGTAGTGAATTACGTGTGAGAAAGTGGCAGATTTCTGCTTGTAAAAGATATTAGCGTGTCGCTAGGGTTTCCCAAGCTGGAGAACCAGGACTGTTGGGGGTAGTATTTGACAAATATGTGAACGTGATCATGTTAAATTAAATATAATCGTTTAAAAATAATAACATAAATCGATATTAATAGATTATTATTATTAAACAGCAAGTGGAGAGGCAAGTGAAAAATTCCCCCCCCCCCCCCCCCACGTTAAAAGACATAAATAACACTCTTATAACAACCATTCTCGGCCTTTTGGCTAAGATCACAGTGCAGTTATCTGCGCTTGATCTTGCCAGGGGCCGGGATGATCACCCGACACACAGGGATGTGGGGACCAAATGGGGCGGCTCTGGCCCCTTTGGGAACCGTGAGCCCTTCTAAAAAAAAAAAAAACCATACTGGAGGGCAAGGATGAAGGCAAGCGAGCAAGAGGTAGACAAAGATACAAGATGGACGATGATAAAATCAAGAAATGGAGGAGCAGCAGTCTGACAAAATGTACAATGAAGGCAAGAGGTAGACAATGCTGGAGATTCATTGCAGCCAACCTTCATTGTGGAGACGCTGATTGATTGATTGATTAAATGACAATCATTACCCCCTAGATGGTGCATAATGGTGGAAATGACCATGTATTCACATGCACCCATTGTGGATGTACATTTACCTCGCGAATTGGCCTGTTCAGTCACATTCGCTACCGTCAAGGGATGTAATTATGCCTTTTTTGAAGCACAAGCTATATTCTGTCAAGACGACAAGGTGCCAGCCATTCAAATTAAATTGAACAATATGTTAACACATCTATCATATATTTATGATGTTGTTTTGCATTCTGTCTAAAAATCATTTAGATAATAATCACAAACAGCACCCAATACTACTTGAAAAACATTTTACAATTCACAACCCAACCCGCTGACCTGTGTTACTGTGGTCCATAAGAAAAGCAAACAAAATAATGACACTGAAACCTATCATGCTTTAACATGTCTCGTAAGAGATGACTGAGGAAGGTTGGCATGAGACTGACTACCTCAACGTGTAAAAAACTCTAGCTGCAGAATGCAACCAATCATGAAACAGTTTACAAATGGCTTGGTGTGAGTAGGTTGAGGGTTGTACTCCACTGGGAAGCGACAGACATACATAAAAGAGAAGAAGACACCAACCTACAAGAAAATAGTTACAGTCAGTCTTCAAGAGTGAAGGCACAAGTAGAAGAGAAGATGACACCAACCTACAAGAACACAGTTACAGTCAGTCTTCAAGAGTGAAGGTATGAGTAGAAGAGAACATGACACCAACCTACAAGAACACAGTTACAGTCAGTCTTCAAGAGTGAAGGTACAAGTAGAAGAGAAGATGACACCAACCTACAACAAAATAGTTACAGTCAGTCTTCAAGAGTGAGGATACAAGTAGAAGAGAAGATGACACCAAGCTACAAGAACATTGTTACAGTCAGTCTTCTAGAGTGAAGGCACAAGTAGAAGAGAGGATGACACCAACCTACAAGAACATTGTTACACAAGTAGAAGAGAATGTGACACCAACCTACAAGAACATTGTAACAGTCAGTCTTCAAGAGTGAAGGCACAAGTAGAAGAGAGGATGACACTAACCTACAAGAACATAGCTACACAAGTAGAAGAGAAGATGACACCAACCTACAAGAACATAGCTACACAAGTAGAAGAGTGGATGAAACCAACCTACAAGAACATAGTTACAGTCAGTCTTCAAGGGTGAAGATACAAGTAAAAGAGAAGATGACACCAACCTACAAGAACATAGCTACACAAGTAGAAGACAGGATGAAACCAACCTAAAAGAACATAGTTACAGTCAGTCTTCAAGGGTGAAGATACAAGTAGAAGAGAAGATGACACCAACCTACAAGAACATAGTTACACAAGTAGAAGAGAGGATGACACCAACCTACAAGGACATTGTTACAATCAGTCTTCAAGAGTGAAAGCACAAGTAGAAGAGACGATGACACCAACCTACAAGGACATTGTTACAGTCAGTCTTCAAGGGTGAAGATATAAGTAGAAGAGAAGATGACACCAACCTACAAGAACATTGTTACACAAGTAGAAGAGAAGATGACACCAACCTACAAGAAAATAGTTACACAAGTAGAAGAGAGGATGACACCAACCTACAAGAACATAAATACACAAGTAGAAGATAAGATGACACCAACCTACAAGAACATTGTTACACAAGTAGAAGAGAAGATGACACCAACCTACAAGAACATAGTTACAGTCAGTCTTCAAGGGTGAAGATACAAGTAGAAGAGAAGATGACGCCAACCTACAAGGACATTGTTACAGTTAGTCTTCAAGGGTGAAGATATAAATAGAAGAGAAGATGACACCAACCTACAAGAACATAGTTACAGTCAGTCTTCAAGGGTGAAGATACAAGTAGAAGAGAAGATGACACCAACCTACAAGGACATTGTTACAGTCAGTCTTCAAGGGTGAAGATACAAGTAGAAGAGAAGATGACACCAACCTACAAGAACATTGTTACAATCAGTCTTCAAGAGTGAAAGCACAAGTAGAAGAGACGATGACACCAACCTATAAGGACATTGTTACAGTCAGTCTTCAAGGGTGAAGATATCAGTAGAAGAGAAGATGACACCAACCTACAAGAACATTGTTACACAAGTAGAAGAGAAGATGACACCAACCTACAAGAAATAGTTACACAAGTAGAAGAGAGGATGACACCAACCTACAAGAACATAAATACACAAGTAGAAGATAAGATGACACCAACCTACAAGAACATTGTTACAGTCAGTCTCCAAGGGTGAAGATACAAGTAGAAGAGAAGATGACACCAACCTACAAGAACATTATTACACAAGTAGAAGAGAAGATGACACCAACCTACAAGAACATAGTTACAGTCAGTATTCAAGGGTGAAGATACAAGTAGAAGAGAAGATGACACCAACATACAAGAACACAGTTACAGTCAGTCTTCAAGAGTGAAGGTATGAGTAGAAGAGAACATGACACCAACCTACAAGAACACAGTTACAGTCAGTCTTCAAGAGTGAAGGTACAAGTAGAAGAGAAGATGACGCCAACCTACAACAAAATAGTTACAGTCAGTCTTCAAGAGTGAGGATACAAGTAGAAGAGAAGATGACACCAAGCTACAAGAACATTGTTACAGTCAGTCTTCTAGAGTGAAGGCACAAGTAGAAGAGAGGATGACACCAACCTACAAGAACATTGTTACACAAGTAGAAGAGAATATGACACCAACCTACAAGAACATTGTAACAGTCAGTCTTCAAGAGTGAAGGCACAAGTAGAAGAGAGGATGACACTAACCTACAAGAACATAGCTACACAAGTAGAAGAGAAGATGACACCAACCTACAAGAACATAGCTACACAAGTAGAAGAGTGGATGAAACCAACCTACAAGAACATAGTTACAGTCAGTCTTCAAGGGTGAAGATACAAGTAGAAGAGAAGATGACACCAACCTACAAGAACATAGCTACACAAGTAGAAGAGAGGATGACACCAACCTACAAGAACATAGCTACACAAGTAGAAGACAGGATGAAACCAACCTAAAAGAACATAGTTACAGTCAGTCTTCAAGGGTGAAGATACAAGTAGAAGAGAAGATGACACCAACCTACAAGGACATTGTTACAGTCAGTCTTCAAGGGTGAAGATACAAGTAGAAGAGAAGGTATGAGTAGAAGGTATGAGGGTATGAAGGTATGAGGTATGAAGAGAAGATGACACCAACCTACAAGAACATAGTTACAGTCAGTATTCAAGGGTGAAGATACAAGTAGAAGAGAAGATGACACCAACCTACAACAAAATAGTTACAGTCAGTCTTCAAGAGTGAGGATACAAGTAGAAGAGAAGATGACACCAAGCTACAAGAACATTGTTACAGTCAGTCTTCTAGAGTGAAGGCACAAGTAGAAGAGAGGATGACACCAACCTACAAGAACATTGTTACACAAGTAGAAGAGAATATGACACCAACCTACAAGAACATTGTAACAGTCAGTCTTCAAGAGTGAAGGCACAAGTAGAAGAGAGGATGACACTAACCTACAAGAACATAGCTACACAAGTAGAAGAGAAGATGACACCAACCTACAAGAACATAGCTACACAAGTAGAAGAGTGGATGAAACCAACCTACAAGAACATAGTTACAGTCAGTCTTCAAGGGTGAAGATACAAGTAGAAGAGATGATGACACCAACCTACAAGAACATAGCTACACAAGTAGAAGAGAGGATGACACCAACCTACAAGAACATAGCTACACAAGTAGAAGACAGGATGAAACCAACCTAAAAGAACATAGTTACAGTCAGTCTTCAAGGGTGAAGATACAGTAGAAGAGAAGATGACACCAACCTACAAGAACATAGTTACACAAGTAGAAGAGAGGATGACACCAACCTACAAGGACATTGTTACAATCAGTCTTCAAGAGTGAAAGCACAAGTAGAAGAGACGATGACACCAACCTACAAGGACATTGTTACAGTCAGTCTTCAAGGGTGAAGATATAAGTAGAAGAGAAGATGACACCAACCTACAAGAACATTGTTACACAAGTAGAAGAGAAGATGACACCAACCTACAAGAAATAGTTACACAAGTAGAAGAGAGGATGACACCAACCTACAAGAACATAAATACACAAGTAGAAGATAAGATGACACCAACCTACAAGAACATAGTTACAGTCAGTCTTCAAGGGTGAAGATACAAGTAGAAGAGAAGATGACACCAACCTACAAGAACATAGCTACACAAGTAGAAGAGAGGATGACACCAACCTACAAGAACATAGCTACACAAGTAGAAGACAGGATGAAACCAACCTAAAAGAACATAGTTACAGTCAGTCTTCAAGGGTGAAGATACAAGTAGAAGAGAAGATGACACCAACCTACAAGGACATTGTTACAGTCAGTCTTCAAGGGTGAAGATACAAGTAGAAGAGAAGGTATGAGTAGAAGGTATGAGGGTATGAAGGTATGAGGTATGAAGAGAAGATGACACCAACCTACAAGAACATAGTTACAGTCAGTATTCAAGGGTGAAGATACAAGTAGAAGAGAAGATGACACCAACCTACAACAAAATAGTTACAGTCAGTCTTCAAGAGTGAGGATACAAGTAGAAGAGAAGATGACACCAAGCTACAAGAACATTGTTACAGTCAGTCTTCTAGAGTGAAGGCACAAGTAGAAGAGAGGATGACACCAACCTACAAGAACATTGTTACACAAGTAGAAGAGAATATGACACCAACCTACAAGAACATTGTAACAGTCAGTCTTCAAGAGTGAAGGCACAAGTAGAAGAGAGGATGACACTAACCTACAAGAACATAGCTACACAAGTAGAAGAGAAGATGACACCAACCTACAAGAACATAGCTACACAAGTAGAAGAGTGGATGAAACCAACCTACAAGAACATAGTTACAGTCAGTCTTCAAGGGTGAAGATACAAGTAGAAGAGATGATGACACCAACCTACAAGAACATAGCTACACAAGTAGAAGAGAGGATGACACCAACCTACAAGAACATAGCTACACAAGTAGAAGACAGGATGAAACCAACCTAAAAGAACATAGTTACAGTCAGTCTTCAAGGGTGAAGATACAGTAGAAGAGAAGATGACACCAACCTACAAGAACATAGTTACACAAGTAGAAGAGAGGATGACACCAACCTACAAGGACATTGTTACAATCAGTCTTCAAGAGTGAAAGCACAAGTAGAAGAGACGATGACACCAACCTACAAGGACATTGTTACAGTCAGTCTTCAAGGGTGAAGATATAAGTAGAAGAGAAGATGACACCAACCTACAAGAACATTGTTACACAAGTAGAAGAGAAGATGACACCAACCTACAAGAAAATAGTTACACAAGTAGAAGAGAGGATGACACCAACCTACAAGAACATAAATACACAAGTAGAAGATAAGATGACACCAACCTACAAGAACATTGTTACACAAGTAGAAGAGAAGATGACACCAACCTACAAGAACATAGTTACAGTCAGTCTTCAAGGGTGAAGATACAAGTAGAAGAGAAGATGACGCCAACCTACAAGGACATTGTTACAGTTAGTCTTCAAGGGTGAAGATATAAATAGAAGAGAAGATGACACCAACCTACAAGAACATAGTTACAGTCAGTCTTCAAGGGTGAAGATACAAGTAGAAGAGAAGATGACACCAACCTACAAGGACATTGTTACAGTCAGTCTTCAAGGGTGAAGATACAAGTAGAAGAGAAGATGACACCAACCTACAAGAACATTGTTACAATCAGTCTTCAAGAGTGAAAGCACAAGTAGAAGAGACGATGACACCAACCTACAAGGACATTGTTACAGTCAGTCTTCAAGGGTGAAGATATAAGTAGAAGAGAAGATGACACCAACCTACAAGAACATTGTTACACAAGTAGAAGAGAAGATGACACCAACCTACAAGAAAATAGTTACACAAGTAGAAGAGAGGATGACACCAACCTACAAGAACATAAATACACAAGTAGAAGATAAGATGACACCAACCTACAAGAACATTGTTACACAAGTAGAAGAGAAGATGACACCAACCTACAAGAACATAGTTACAGTCAGTCTTCAAGGGTGAAGATACAAGTAGAAGAGAAGATGACGCCAACCTAGAAGGACATTGTTACAGTTAGTCTTCAAGGGTGAAGATATAAATAGAAGAGAAGATGACACCAACCTACAAGAACATAGTTACAGTCAGTCTTCAAGGGTGAAGATACAAGTAGAAGAGAAGATGACACCAACCTACAAGGACATTGTTACAGTCAGTCTTCAAGGGTGAAGATACAAGTAGAAGAGAAGATGACACCAACCTACAAGAACATTGTTACAATCAGTCTTCAAGAATTAAAGCACAAGTAGAAGAGACGATGACACCAACCTATAAGGACATTGTTACAGTCAGTCTTCAAGGGTGAAGATATAAGTAGAAGAGAAGATGACACCAACCTACAAGAACATTGTTACACAAGTAGAAGAGAAGATGACACCAACCTACAAGAAATAGTTACACAAGTAGAAGAGAGGATGACACCAACCTACAAGAACATAAATACACAAGTAGAAGATAAGATGACACCAACCTACAAGAACATTGTTACAGTCAGTCTTCAAGGGTGAAGATACAAGTAGAAGAGAAGATGACACCAACCTACAAGAACATTGTTACACAAGTAGAAGAGAAGATGACACCAACCTACAAGAACATAGTTACAGTCAGTATTCAAGGGTGAAGATACAAGTAGAAGAGAAGATGACACCAACCTACAAGAACATTGTTACAATCAGTCTTCAAGAGTGAAAGCACAAGTAGAAGAGACGATGACACCAACCTATAAGGACATTGTTACAGTCAGTCTTCAAGGGTGAAGATATAAGTAGAAGAGAAGATGACACCAACCTACAAGAACATTGTTACACAAGTAGAAGAGAAGATGACACCAACCTACAAGAAATAGTTACACAAGTAGAAGAGAGGATGACACCAACCTACAAGAACATAAATACACAAGTAGAAGATAAGATGACACCAACCTACAAGAACATTGTTACAGTCAGTCTTCAAGGGTGAAGATACAAGTAGAAGAGAAGATGACACCAACCTACAAGAACATTGTTACACAAGTAGAAGAGAAGATGACACCAACCTACAAGAACATAGTTACAGTCAGTATTCAAGGGTGAAGATACAAGTAGAAGAGAAGATGACACCAACCTACAAGAACACAGTTACAGTCAGTCTTCAAGAGTGAAGGTATGAGTAGAAGAGAACATGACACCAACCTACAAGAACACAGTTACAGTCAGTCTTCAAGAGTGAAGGTACAAGTAGAAGAGAAGATGACACCAACCTACAACAAAATAGTTACAGTCAGTCTTCAAGAGTGAGGATACAAGTAGAAGAGAAGATGACACCAAGCTACAAGAACATTGTTACAGTCAGTCTTCTAGAGTGAAGGCACAAGTAGAAGAGAGGATGACACCAACCTACAAGAACATTGTTACACAAGTAGAAGAGAATATGACACCAACCTACAAGAACATTGTAACAGTCAGTCTTCAAGAGTGAAGGCACAAGTAGAAGAGAGGATGACACTAACCTACAAGAACATAGCTACACAAGTAGAAGAGAAGATGACACCAACCTACAAGAACATAGCTACACAAGTAGAAGAGTGGATGAAACCAACCTACAAGAACATAGTTACAGTCAGTCTTCAAGGGTGAAGATACAAGTAGAAGAGAAGATGACACCAACCTACAAGAACATAGCTACACAAGTAGAAGAGAGGATGACACCAACCTACAAGAACATAGCTACACAAGTAGAAGACAGGATGAAACCAACCTAAAAGAACATAGTTACAGTCAGTCTTCAAGGGTGAAGATACAAGTAGAAGAGAAGATGACACCAACCTACAAGAACATAGTTACACAAGTAGAAGAGAGGATGACACCAACCTACAAGGACATTGTTACAATCAGTCTTCAAGAGTGAAAGCACAAGTAGAAGAGACGATGACACCAACCTACAAGGACATTGTTACAGTCAGTCTTCAAGGGTGAAGATATAAGTAGAAGAGAAGATGACACCAACCTACAAGAACATTGTTACACAAGTAGAAGAGAAGATGACACCAACCTACAAGAAAATAGTTACACAAGTAGAAGAGAGGATGACACCAACCTACAAGAACATAAATACACAAGTAGAAGATAAGATGACACCAACCTACAAGAACATTGTTACACAAGTAGAAGAGAAGATGACACCAACCTACAAGAACATAGTTACAGTCAGTCTTCAAGGGTGAAGATACAAGTAGAAGAGAAGATGACGCCAACCTACAAGGACATTGTTACAGTTAGTCTTCAAGGGTGAAGATATAAATAGAAGAGAAGATGACACCAACCTACAAGAACATAGTTACAGTCAGTCTTCAAGGGTGAAGATACAAGTAGAAGAGAAGATGACACCAACCTACAAGGACATTGTTACAGTCAGTCTTCAAGGGTGAAGATACAAGTAGAAGAGAAGATGACACCAACCTACAAGAACATTGTTACAATCAGTCTTCAAGAGTGAAAGCACAAGTAGAAGAGACGATGACACCAACCTATAAGGACATTGTTACAGTCAGTCTTCAAGGGTGAAGATATAAGTAGAAGAGAAGATGACACCAACCTACAAGAACATTGTTACACAAGTAGAAGAGAAGATGACACCAACCTACAAGAAATAGTTACACAAGTAGAAGAGAGGATGACACCAACCTACAAGAACATAAATACACAAGTAGAAGATAAGATGACACCAACCTACAAGAACATTGTTACAGTCAGTCTTCAAGGGTGAAGATACAAGTAGAAGAGAAGATGACACCAACCTACAAGAACATTGTTACACAAGTAGAAGAGAAGATGACACCAACCTACAAGAACATAGTTACAGTCAGTATTCAAGGGTGAAGATACAAGTAGAAGAGAAGATGACACCAACCTACAAGAACACAGTTACAGTCAGTCTTCAAGAGTGAAGGTATGAGTAGAAGAGAACATGACACCAACCTACAAGAACACAGTTACAGTCAGTCTTCAAGAGTGAAGGTACAAGTAGAAGAGAAGATGACATCAACCTACAACAAAATAGTTACAGTCAGTCTTCAAGAGTGAGGATACAAGTAGAAGAGAAGATGACACCAAGCTACAAGAACATTGTTACAGTCAGTCTTCTAGAGTGAAGGCACAAGTAGAAGAGAGGATGAAACCAACCTACAAGAACATTGTTACACAAGTAGAAGAGAATATGACACCAACCTACAAGAACATTGTAACAGTCAGTCTTCAAGAGTGAAGGCACAAGTAGAAGAGAGGATGACACTAACCTACAAGAACATAGCTACACAAGTAGAAGAGAAGATGACACCAACCTACAAGAACATAGCTACACAAGTAGAAGAGTGGATGAAACCAACCTACAAGAACATAGTTACAGTCAGTCTTCAAGGGTGAAGATACAAGTAGAAGAGAAGATGACACCAACCTACAAGAACATAGCTACACAAGTAGAAGAGAGGATGACACCAACCTACAAGAACATAGCTACACAAGTAGAAGACAGGATGAAACCAACCTAAAAGAACATAGTTACAGTCAGTCTTCAAGGGTGAAGATACAAGTAGAAGAGAAGATGACACCAACCTACAAGGACATTGTTACAGTCAGTCTTCAAGGGTGAAGATACAAGTAGAAGAGAAGGTATGAGTAGAAGGTATGAGGGTATGAAGTTATGAGGTATGAAGAGAAGATGACACCAACCTACAAGAACATAGTTACAGTCAGTATTCAAGGGTGAAGATACAAGTAGAAGAGAAGATGACACCAACCTACAACAAAATAGTTACAGTCAGTCTTCAAGAGTGAGGATACAAGTAGAAGAGAAGATGACACCAAGCTACAAGAACATTGTTACAGTCAGTCTTCTAGAGTGAAGGCACAAGTAGAAGAGAGGATGACACCAACCTACAAGAACATTGTTACACAAGTAGAAGAGAATATGACACCAACCTACAAGAACATTGTAACAGTCAGTCTTCAAGAGTGAAGGCACAAGTAGAAGAGAGGATGACACTAACCTACAAGAACATAGCTACACAAGTAGAAGAGAAGATGACACCAACCTACAAGAACATAGCTACACAAGTAGAAGAGTGGATGAAACCAACCTACAAGAACATAGTTACAGTCAGTCTTCAAGGGTGAAGATACAAGTAGAAGAGAAGATGACACCAACCTACAAGAACATAGCTACACAAGTAGAAGAGAGGATGACACCAACCTACAAGAACATAGCTACACAAGTAGAAGACAGGATGAAACCAACCTAAAAGAACATAGTTACAGTCAGTCTTCAATGGTGAAGATACAAGTAGAAGAGAAGATGACACCAACCTACAAGAACATAGTTACACAAGTAGAAGAGAGGATGACACCAACCTACAAGGACATTGTTACAATCAGTCTTCAAGAGTGAAAGCACAAGTAGAAGAGACGATGACACCAACCTACAAGGACATTGTTACAGTCAGTCTTCAAGGGTGAAGATATAAGTAGAAGAGAAGATGACACCAACCTACAAGAACATTGTTACACAAGTAGAAGAGAAGATGACACCAACCTACAAGAAAATAGTTACACAAGTAGAAGAGAGGATGACACCAACCTACAAGAACATAAATACACAAGTAGAAGATAAGATGACACCAACCTACAAGAACATTGTTACACAAGTAGAAGATAAGATGACACCAACCTACAAGAACATAGTTACAGTCAGTCTTCAAGGGTGAAGATACAAGTAGAAGAGAAGATGACGCCAACCTACAAGGACATTGTTACAGTTAGTCTTCAAGGGTGAAGATATAAATAGAAGAGAAGATGACACCAAACTACAAGAACATAGTTACAGTCAGTCTTCAAGGGTGAAGATACAAGTAGAAGAGAAGATGACACCAACCTACAAGGACATTGTTACAGTCAGTCTTCAAGGGTGAAGATACAAGTAGAAGAGAAGATGACACCAACCTACAAGAACATTGTTACAATCAGTCTTCAAGAGTGAAAGCACAAGTAGAAGAGACGATGACACCAACCTATAAGGACATTGTTACAGTCAGTCTTCAAGGGTGAAGATATAAGTAGAAGAGAAGATGACACCAACCTACAAGAACATTGTTACACAAGTAGAAGAGAAGATGACACCAACCTACAAGAAATAGTTACACAAGTAGAAGAGAGGATGACACCAACCTACAAGAACATAAATACACAAGTAGAAGATAAGATGACACCAACCTACAAGAACATTGTTACAGTCAGTCTTCAAGGGTGAAGATACAAGTAGAAGAGAAGATGACACCAACCTACAAGAACATTGTTACACAAGTAGAAGAGAAGATGACACCAACCTACAAGAACATAGTTACAGTCAGTATTCAAGGGTGAAGATACAAGTAGAAGAGAAGATGAAACCAACCTACAAGGACATTTATTACAGTCAGTCTTCAAGAGTGAAAGCACAAGTAGAAGAGACGATGACACCAACCTATAAGGACATTGTTACAGTCAGTCTTCAAGGGTGAAGATATAAGTAGAAGAGAAGATGACACCAACCTACAAGAACATTGTTACACAAGTAGAAGAGAAGATGACACCAACCTACAAGAAATAGTTACACAAGTAGAAGAGAGGATGACACCAACCTACAAGAACATAAATACACAAGTAGAAGATAAGATGACACCAACCTACAAGAACATTGTTACAGTCAGTCTTCAAGGGTGAAGATACAAGTAGAAGAGAAGATGACACCAACCTACAAGAACATTGTTACACAAGTAGAAGAGAAGATGACACCAACCTACAAGAACATAGTTACAGTCAGTATTCAAGGGTGAAGATACAAGTAGAAGAGAAGATGACACCAACCTACAAGAACACAGTTACAGTCAGTCTTCAAGAGTGAAGGTATGAGTAGAAGAGAACATGACACCAACCTACAAGAACACAGTTACAGTCAGTCTTCAAGAGTGAAGGTACAAGTAGAAGAGAAGATGACACCAACCTACAACAAAATAGTTACAGTCAGTCTTCAAGAGTGAGGATACAAGTAGAAGAGATGATGACACCAAGCTACAAGAACATTGTTACAGTCAGTCTTCTAGAGTGAAGGCACAAGTAGAAGAGAGGATGACACCAACCTACAAGAACATTGTTACACAAGTAGAAGAGAATATGACACCAACCTACAAGAACATTGTAACAGTCAGTCTTCAAGAGTGAAGGCACAAGTAGAAGAGAGGATGACACTAACCTACAAGAACATAGCTACACAAGTAGAAGAGAAGATGACACCAACCTACAAGAACATAGCTACACAAGTAGAAGAGTGGATGAAACCAACCTACAAGAACATAGTTACAGTCAGTCTTCAAGGGTGAAGATACAAGTAGAAGAGAAGATGACACCAACCTACAAGAACATAGCTACACAAGTAGAAGAGAGGATGACACCAACCTACAAGAACATAGCTACACAAGTAGAAGACAGGATGAAACCAACCTAAAAGAACATAGTTACAGTCAGTCTTCAAGGGTGAAGATACAAGTAGAAGAGAAGATGACACCAACCTACAAGAACATAGTTACACAAGTAGAAGAGAGGATGACACCAACCTACAAGGACATTGTTACAATCAGTCTTCAAGAGTGAAAGCACAAGTAGAAGAGACGATGACACCAACCTACAAGGACATTGTTACAGTCAGTCTTCAAGGGTGAAGATATAAGTAGAAGAGAAGATGACACCAACCTACAAGAACATTGTTACACAAGTAGAAGAGAAGATGACACCAACCTACAAGAAAATAGTTACACAAGTAGAAGAGAGGATGACACCAACCTACAAGAACATAAATACACAAGTAGAAGATAAGATGACACCAACCTACAAGAACATTGTTACACAAGTAGAAGAGAAGATGACACCAACCTACAAGAACATAGTTACAGTCAGTCTTCAAGGGTGAAGATACAAGTAGAAGAGAAGATGACGCCAACCTACAAGGACATTGTTACAGTTAGTCTTCAAGGGTGAAGATATAAATAGAAGAGAAGATGACACCAACCTACAAGAACATAGTTACAGTCAGTCTTCAAGGGTGAAGATACAAGTAGAAGAGAAGATGACACCTACCTACAAGGACATTGTTACAGTCAGTCTTCAAGGGTGAAGATACAAGTAGAAGAGAAGATGACACCAACCTACAAGAACATTGTTACAATCAGTCTTCAAGAGTGAAAGCACAAGTAGAAGAGACGATGACACCAACCTATAAGGGCATTGTTACAGTCAGTCTTCAAGGGTGAAGATATAAGTAGAAGAGAAGATGACACCAACCTACAAGAACATTGTTACACAAGTAGAAGAGAAGATGACACCAACCTACAAGAAATAGTTACACAAGTAGAAGAGAGGATGACACCAACCTACAAGAACATAAATACACAAGTAGAAGATAAGATGACACCAACCTACAAGAACATTGTTACAGTCAGTCTTCAAGGGTGAAGATACAAGTAGAAGAGAAGATGACACCAACCTACAAGAACATTGTTACACAAGTAGAAGAGAAGATGACACCAACCTACAAGAACATAGTTACAGTCAGTATTCAAGGGTGAAGATACAAGTAGAAGAGAAGATGACACCAACCTACAAGGACATTTATTACAGTCAGTCTTCAAGGGTGAAGATACAAATAGAAGAGAAGATGACACCAACCTACAAGAACATAGTTACAGTCAGTCTTCAAGGGTGAAGATACAAGTAGAAGAGAAGATGACACCAACCTACAAGGACATTGTTACACCAACCTACAAGGACATTGTTACAGTCAGTCTTCAAGGGTGAAGATACAAGTAGAAGAGAAGATGACACCAACCTACAAGAATATAATTACACAAGTAGAAGAGAAGATGACACCAACCTACAAGAACATAATTACACAAGTAGAAGAGAGGATGACACCAACCTACAAGAACATAGTTACACAAGCAGAAGAGAGGATGACACCAACCTACAAGAACATAGTTTCACAAGTAGAAGAGAGGATGATACCCACCTAGAAGAACACAGTTACAGTCAGTCTTCAATGGTGAAGGCACAAGTAGAAGAGAGGATGACACCAACCTACAAGAATATAATTACACAAGTAGAAGAGAAGATGACACCCACCTACAAGAGCACTGCTACAGTCAGTCTTCAATGGTGAAGGCACAAGTAGAAGAGAGGATGACACCAACCTACAAGAATATAATTACACAAGTAGAAGAGAAGATGACACCCACCTACATGAACACAGTTACATTCAGTCTTCAATGGTGAAGGCACAAGTAGAAGAGAGGATGACACCAACCTACAAGAATATAATTACACAAGTAGAAGAGAAGATGACACCAACCTACAAGAACATAATTACACAAGTAGAAGAGAGGATGACACCAACCTACAAGAACATAATTACACAAGTAGAAGACAAGATGACACCAACCTACAAGAACATAATTACACAAGTAGAAGAGAGGATGACACCAACCTACAAGAACATAGTTACACAAGTAGAAGAGAGGATGACACCAACCTACAAGAACACAGTTACACAAGTAGAAGAGAGGATGACACCCACCTACAAGAACATAATTACACAAGTAGAAGAGAGGATTACACCAACCTACAAGAACATAATTACACAAGTAGAAGAGAGGATGACACCAACCTACAAGAACACAGTTACACAAGTAGAAGAGAGGATGACACCAACCTACAAGAACATAGTTACACAAGTAGAAGAGAGGATGACACCCACCTACAAGAACACAGTTACACAAGTAGAAGAGAGGATGACACCCACCTACAAGAACATAATTACACAAGTAGAAGAGAGGATGACACCAACCTACAAGAACATAGTTACACAAGTAGAAGAGAGGATGACACCAACCTACAAGAACATAGTTACACAAGTAGAAGAGAGGATGACACCAACCTACATGAACATAGTTACACAAGTAGAAGAGAGGATGACACCAACCTACAAGAACATAGTTACACAAGTAGAAGAGAGGATGACACCAACCTACAAGAACATAATTACACAAGTAGAAGAGAGGATGACACCAACCTACAAGAACATAGTTACACAAGTAGAAGAGAGGATGACACCCACCTACAAGAACACAGTTACACAAGTAGAAGAGAGGATGACATCCACCTACAAGAACACAGTTACACAGGTAGAAGAGAGTATGACACCAACCTACAAGAGCACAGTTACACAAGTAGAAGAGAGGATGACACCAACCTACAAGAACATAGTTACACAAGTAGAAGAGAGGATGACACCCACCTACAAGAACACAGTTACACAAGTAGAAGAGAGGATGACACCCACCTACAAGAACACAGTCACAAAAGTAGAAGAGAGGATGACACCAACCTACAAGAACATAGTTACACAAGTAGAAGAGAGGATGACACCAACCTACATGAACATAGTTACACAAGTAGAAGAGAGGATGACACCAACCTACAAGAACATAATTACACAAGTAGAAGAGAGGATGACACCAACCTACAAGAACATAGTTACACAAGTAGAAGAGAGGGTGACACCAACCTAGATGAACATAGTTATACAAGTAGAAGAGAGGATGACACCAACCTACAAGAACATAGTTACACAAGTAGAAGAGAGGATGACACCAACCTACATGAACATAGTTACACAAGTAGAAGAGAGGATGACACCAACCTAGATTAACATAGTTACACAAGTAGAAGAGAGGATGACACCAACCTACAAGAACATAGTTACACAAGTAGAAGAGAGGATGACACCAACCTACAAGAACATAGTTACACAAGTAGAAGAGAGGATGACACCATCCTACATGAACATAGTTATACAAGTAGAAGAGAGGATGACACCAACCTACAAGAACATAATTACACAAGTAGAAGAGAGGATGACACCAACCTACAAGAACATAGTTACACAAGTAGAAGAGAGGATGACACCAACCTAGATGAACATAGTTACACAAGTAGAAGAGAATATGACACCAACCTACAAGAACATTGTAACAGTCAGTCTTCAAGAGTGAAGGCACAAGTAGAAGAGAGGATGACACTAACCTACAAGAACATAGCTACACAAGTAGAAGAGAAGATGACACCAACCTACAAGAACATAGCTACACAAGTAGAAGAGTGGATGAAACCAACCTACAAGAACATAGTTACAGTCAGTCTTCAAGGGTGAAGATACAAGTAGAAGAGAAGATGACACCAACCTACAAGAACATAGCTACACAAGTAGAAGAGAGGATGACACCAACCTACAAGAACATAGCTACACAAGTAGAAGACAGGATGAAACCAACCTAAAAGAACATAGTTACAGTCAGTCTTCAAGGGTGAAGATACAAGTAGAAGAGAAGATGACACCAACCTACAAGAACATAGTTACACAAGTAGAAGAGAGGATGACACCAACCTACAAGGACATTGTTACAATCAGTCTTCAAGAGTGAAAGCACAAGTAGAAGAGACGATGACACCAACCTACAAGGACATTGTTACAGTCAGTCTTCAAGGGTGAAGATATAAGTAGAAGAGAAGATGACACCAACCTACAAGAACATTGTTACACAAGTAGAAGAGAAGATGACACCAACCTACAAGAAAATAGTTACACAAGTAGAAGAGAGGATGACACCAACCTACAAGAACATAAATACACAAGTAGAAGATAAGATGACACCAACCTACAAGAACATTGTTACACAAGTAGAAGATAAGATGACACCAACCTACAAGAACATAGTTACAGTCAGTCTTCAAGGGTGAAGATACAAGTAGAAGAGAAGATGACGCCAACCTACAAGGACATTGTTACAGTTAGTCTTCAAGGGTGAAGATATAAATAGAAGAGAAGATGACACCAACCTACAAGAACATAGTTACAGTCAGTCTTCAAGGGTGAAGATACAAGTAGAAGAGAAGATGACACCAACCTACAAGGACATTGTTACAGTCAGTCTTCAAGGGTGAAGATACAAGTAGAAGAGAAGATGACACCAACCTACAAGAACATTGTTACAATCAGTCTTCAAGAGTGAAAGCACAAGTAGAAGAGACGATGACACCAACCTATAAGGACATTGTTACAGTCAGTCTTCAAGGGTGAAGATATAAGTAGAAGAGAAGATGACACCAACCTACAAGAACATTGTTACACAAGTAGAAGAGAAGATGACACCAACCTACAAGAAATAGTTACACAAGTAGAAGAGAGGATGACACCAACCTACAAGAACATAAATACACAAGTAGAAGATAAGATGACACCAACCTACAAGAACATTGTTACAGTCAGTCTTCAAGGGTGAAGATACAAGTAGAAGAGAAGATGACACCAACCTACAAGAACATTGTTACACAAGTAGAAGAGAAGATGACACCAACCTACAAGAACATAGTTACAGTCAGTATTCAAGGGTGAAGATACAAGTAGAAGAGAAGATGACACCAACCTACAAGAACATTGTTACAATCAGTCTTCAAGAGTGAAAGAACAAGTAGAAGAGACGATGACACCAACCTATAAGGACATTGTTACAGTCAGTCTTCAAGGGTGAAGATATAAGTAGAAGAGAAGATGACACCAACCTACAAGAACATTGTTACACAAGTAGAAGAGAAGATGACACCAACCTACAAGAAATAGTTACACAAGTAGAAGAGAGGATGACACCAACCTACAAGAACATAAATACACAAGTAGAAGATAAGATGACACCAACCTACAAGAACATTGTTACAGTCAGTCTTCAAGGGTGAAGATACAAGTAGAAGAGAAGATGACACCAACCTACAAGAACATTGTTACACAAGTAGAAGAGAAGATGACACCAACCTACAAGAACATAGTTACAGTCAGTATTCAAGGGTGAAGATACAAGTAGAAGAGAAGATGACACCAACCTACAAGAACACAGTTACAGTCAGTCTTCAAGAGTGAAGGTATGAGTAGAAGAGAACATGACACCAACCTACAAGAACACAGTTACAGTCAGTCTTCAAGAGTGAAGGTACAAGTAGAAGAGAAGATGACACCAACCTACAACAAAATAGTTACAGTCAGTCTTCAAGAGTGAGGATACAAGTAGAAGAGATGATGACACCAAGCTACAAGAACATTGTTACAGTCAGTCTTCTAGAGTGAAGGCACAAGTAGAAGAGAGGATGACACCAACCTACAAGAACATTGTTACACAAGTAGAAGAGAATATGACACCAACCTACAAGAACATTGTAACAGTCAGTCTTCAAGAGTGAAGGCACAAGTAGAAGAGAGGATGACACTAACCTACAAGAACATAGCTACACAAGTAGAAGAGAAGATGACACCAACCTACAAGAACATAGCTACACAAGTAGAAGAGTGGATGAAACCAACCTACAAGAACATAGTTACAGTCAGTCTTCAAGGGTGAAGATACAAGTAGAAGAGAAGATGACACCAACCTACAAGAACATAGCTACACAAGTAGAAGAGAGGATGACACCAACCTACAAGAACATAGCTACACAAGTAGAAGACAGGATGAAACCAACCTAAAAGAACATAGTTACAGTCAGTCTTCAAGGGTGAAGATACAAGTAGAAGAGAAGATGACACCAACCTACAAGAACATAGTTACACAAGTAGAAGAGAGGATGACACCAACCTACAAGGACATTGTTACAATCAGTCTTCAAGAGTGAAAGCACAAGTAGAAGAGACGATGACACCAACCTACAAGGACATTGTTACAGTCAGTCTTCAAGGGTGAAGATATAAGTAGAAGAGAAGATGACACCAACCTACAAGAACATTGTTACACAAGTAGAAGAGAAGATGACACCAACCTACAAGAAAATAGTTACACAAGTAGAAGAGAGGATGACACCAACCTACAAGAACATAAATACACAAGTAGAAGATAAGATGACACCAACCTACAAGAACATTGTTACACAAGTAGAAGATAAGATGACACCAACCTACAAGAACATAGTTACAGTCAGTCTTCAAGGGTGAAGATACAAGTAGAAGAGAAGATGACGCCAACCTACAAGGACATTGTTACAGTTAGTCTTCAAGGGTGAAGATATAAATAGAAGAGAAGATGACACCAACCTACAAGAACATAGTTACAGTCAGTCTTCAAGGGTGAAGATACAAGTAGAAGAGAAGATGACACCAACCTACAAGGACATTGTTACAGTCAGTCTTCAAGGGTGAAGATACAAGTAGAAGAGAAGATGACACCAACCTACAAGAACATTGTTACAATCAGTCTTCAAGAGTGAAAGCACAAGTAGAAGAGACGATGACACCAACCTATAAGGACATTGTTACAGTCAGTCTTCAAGGGTGAAGATATAAGTAGAAGAGAAGATGACACCAACCTACAAGAACATTGTTACACAAGTAGAAGAGAAGATGACACCAACCTACAAGAAATAGTTACACAAGTAGAAGAGAGGATGACACCAACCTACAAGAACATAAATACACAAGTAGAAGATAAGATGACACCAACCTACAAGAACATTGTTACAGTCAGTCTTCAAGGGTGAAGATACAAGTAGAAGAGAAGATGACACCAACCTACAAGAACATTGTTACACAAGTAGAAGAGAAGATGACACCAACCTACAAGAACATAGTTACAGTCAGTATTCAAGGGTGAAGATACAAGTAGAAGAGAAGATGACACCAACCTACAAGAACATTGTTACAATCAGTCTTCAAGAGTGAAAGAACAAGTAGAAGAGACGATGACACCAACCTATAAGGACATTGTTACAGTCAGTCTTCAAGGGTGAAGATATAAGTAGAAGAGAAGATGACACCAACCTACAAGAACATTGTTACACAAGTAGAAGAGAAGATGACACCAACCTACAAGAAATAGTTACACAAGTAGAAGAGAGGATGACACCAACCTACAAGAACATAAATACACAAGTAGAAGATAAGATGACACCAACCTACAAGAACATTGTTACAGTCAGTCTTCAAGGGTGAAGATACAAGTAGAAGAGAAGATGACACCAACCTACAAGAACATTGTTACACAAGTAGAAGAGAAGATGACACCAACCTACAAGAACATAGTTACAGTCAGTATTCAAGGGTGAAGATACAAGTAGAAGAGAAGATGACACCAACCTACAAGAACACAGTTACAGTCAGTCTTCAAGAGTGAAGGTATGAGTAGAAGAGAACATGACACCAACCTACAAGAACACAGTTACAGTCAGTCTTCAAGAGTGAAGGTACAAGTAGAAGAGAAGATGACACCAACCTACAACAAAATAGTTACAGTCAGTCTTCAAGAGTGAGGATACAAGTAGAAGAGATGATGACACCAAGCTACAAGAACATTGTTACAGTCAGTCTTCTAGAGTGAAGGCACAAGTAGAAGAGAGGATGACACCAACCTACAAGAACATTGTTACACAAGTAGAAGAGAATATGACACCAACCTACAAGAACATTGTAACAGTCAGTCTTCAAGAGTGAAGGCACAAGTAGAAGAGAGGATGACACTAACCTACAAGAACATAGCTACACAAGTAGAAGAGAAGATGACACCAACCTACAAGAACATAGCTACACAAGTAGAAGAGTGGATGAAACCAACCTACAAGAACATAGTTACAGTCAGTCTTCAAGGGTGAAGATACAAGTAGAAGAGAAGATGACACCAACCTACAAGAACATAGCTACACAAGTAGAAGAGAGGATGACACCAACCTACAAGAACATAGCTACACAAGTAGAAGACAGGATGAAACCAACCTAAAAGAACATAGTTACAGTCAGTCTTCAAGGGTGAAGATACAAGTAGAAGAGAAGATGACACCAACCTACAAGAACATAGTTACACAAGTAGAAGAGAGGATGACACCAACCTACAAGGACATTGTTACAATCAGTCTTCAAGAGTGAAAGCACAAGTAGAAGAGACGATGACACCAACCTACAAGGACATTGTTACAGTCAGTCTTCAAGGGTGAAGATATAAGTAGAAGAGAAGATGACACCAACCTACAAGAACATTGTTACACAAGTAGAAGAGAAGATGACACCAACCTACAAGAAAATAGTTACACAAGTAGAAGAGAGGATGACACCAACCTACAAGAACATAAATACACAAGTAGAAGATAAGATGACACCAACCTACAAGAACATTGTTACACAAGTAGAAGAGAAGATGACACCAACCTACAAGAACATAGTTACAGTCAGTCTTCAAGGGTGAAGATACAAGTAGAAGAGAAGATGACGCCAACCTACAAGGACATTGTTACAGTTAGTCTTCAAGGGTGAAGATATAAATAGAAGAGAAGATGACACCAACCTACAAGAACATAGTTACAGTCAGTCTTCAAGGGTGAAGATACAAGTAGAAGAGAAGATGACACCAACCTACAAGGACATTGTTACAGTCAGTCTTCAAGGGTGAAGATACAAGTAGAAGAGAAGATGACACCAACCTACAAGAACATTGTTACAATCAGTCTTCAAGAGTGAAAGCACAAGTAGAAGAGACGATGACACCAACCTATAAGGGCATTGTTACAGTCAGTCTTCAAGGGTGAAGATATAAGTAGAAGAGAAGATGACACCAACCTACAAGAACATTGTTACACAAGTAGAAGAGAAGATGACACCAACCTACAAGAAATAGTTACACAAGTAGAAGAGAGGATGACACCAACCTACAAGAACATAAATACACAAGTAGAAGATAAGATGACACCAACCTACAAGAACATTGTTACAGTCAGTCTTCAAGGGTGAAGATACAAGTAGAAGAGAAGATGACACCAACCTACAAGAACATTGTTACACAAGTAGAAGAGAAGATGACACCAACCTACAAGAACATAGTTACAGTCAGTATTCAAGGGTGAAGATACAAGTAGAAGAGAAGATGACACCAACCTACAAGGACATTTATTACAGTCAGTCTTCAAGGGTGAAGATACAAATAGAAGAGAAGATGACACCAACCTACAAGAACATAGTTACAGTCAGTCTTCAAGGGTGAAGATACAAGTAGAAGAGAAGATGACACCAACCTACAAGGACATTGTTACACCAACCTACAAGGACATTGTTACAGTCAGTCTTCAAGGGTGAAGATACAAGTAGAAGAGAAGATGACACCAACCTACAAGAATATAATTACACAAGTAGAAGAGAAGATGACACCAACCTACAAGAACATAATTACACAAGTAGAAGAGAGGATGACACCAACCTACAAGAACATAGTTACACAAGCAGAAGAGAGGATGACACCAACCTACAAGAACATAGTTTCACAAGTAGAAGAGAGGATGATACCCACCTAGAAGAACACAGTTACAGTCAGTCTTCAATGGTGAAGGCACAAGTAGAAGAGAGGATGACACCAACCTACAAGAATATAATTACACAAGTAGAAGAGAAGATGACACCCACCTACAAGAGCACTGCTACAGTCAGTCTTCAATGGTGAAGGCACAAGTAGAAGAGAGGATGACACCAACCTACAAGAATATAATTACACAAGTAGAAGAGAAGATGACACCCACCTACATGAACACAGTTACATTCAGTCTTCAATGGTGAAGGCACAAGTAGAAGAGAGGATGACACCAACCTACAAGAATATAATTACACAAGTAGAAGAGAAGATGACACCAACCTACAAGAACATAATTACACAAGTAGAAGAGAGGATGACACCAACCTACAAGAACATAATTACACAAGTAGAAGACAAGATGACACCAACCTACAAGAACATAATTACACAAGTAGAAGAGAGGATGACACCAACCTACAAGAACATAGTTACACAAGTAGAAGAGAGGATGACACCAACCTACAAGAACACAGTTACACAAGTAGAAGAGAGGATGACACCCACCTACAAGAACATAATTACACAAGTAGAAGAGAGGATTACACCAACCTACAAGAACATAATTACACAAGTAGAAGAGAGGATGACACCAACCTACAAGAACACAGTTACACAAGTAGAAGAGAGGATGACACCAACCTACAAGAACATAGTTACACAAGTAGAAGAGAGGATGACACCCACCTACAAGAACACAGTTACACAAGTAGAAGAGAGGATGACACCCACCTACAAGAACATAATTACACAAGTAGAAGAGAGGATGACACCAACCTACAAGAACATAGTTACACAAGTAGAAGAGAGGATGACACCAACCTACAAGAACATAGTTACACAAGTAGAAGAGAGGATGACACCAACCTACATGAACATAGTTACACAAGTAGAAGAGAGGATAACACCAACCTACAAGAACATAGTTACACAAGTAGAAGAGAGGATGACACCAACCTACAAGAACATAATTACACAAGTAGAAGAGAGGATGACACCAACCTACAAGAACATAGTTACACAAGTAGAAGAGAGGATGACACCCACCTACAAGAACACAGTTACACAAGTAGAAGAGAGGATGACATCCACCTACAAGAACACAGTTACACAGGTAGAAGAGAGGATGACACCAACTTACAAGAACACAATTACACAAGTAGAAGAGAGTATGACACCAACCTACAAGAGCACAGTTACACAAGTAGAAGAGAGGATGACACCAACCTACAAGAACATAGTTACACAAGTAGAAGAGAGGATGACACCCACCTACAAGAACACAGTTACACAAGTAGAAGAGAGGATGACACCCACCTACAAGAACACAGTCACAAAATAGAAGAGAGGATGACACCAACCTACAAGAACATAGTTACACAAGTAGAAGAGAGGATGACACCAACCTACATGAACATAGTTACACAAGTAGAAGAGAGGATGACACCAACCTACAAGAACATAATTACACAAGTAGAAGAGAGGATGACACCAACCTACAAGAACATAGTTACACAAGTAGAAGAGAGGGTGACACCAACCTAGATGAACATAGTTATACAAGTAGAAGAGAGGATGACACCAACCTACAAGAACATAGTTACACAAGTAGAAGAGAGGATGACACCAACCTACATGAACATAGTTACACAAGTAGAAGAGAGGATGACACCAACCTAGATTAACATAGTTACACAAGTAGAAGAGAGGATGACACCAACCTACAAGAACATAGTTACACAAGTAGAAGAGAGGATGACACCAACCTACAAGAACATAGTTACACAAGTAGAAGAGAGGATGACACCATCCTACATGAACATAGTTATACAAGTAGAAGAGAGGATGACACCAACCTACAAGAACATAATTACACAAGTAGAAGAGAGGATGACACCAACCTACAAGAACATAGTTACACAAGTAGAAGAGAGGATGACACCAACCTAGATAAACATAGTTACACAAGTAGAAGAGAGGATGACACCAACCTACAAGAACATAGTTACACAAGTAGAAGAGAGGATGACACCAACCTACAAGAACATAGTTACACAAGTAGAAGAGAGGATGACACCAACCTACAAGAACATAGTTACACAAGTAGAAGAGAGGATGACACCAACCTACAAGAACATTGTTACACAAGTAGAAGAGAGGATGACACCAACCTACAAGAACATAGTTACACAAGTAGAAGAGAGGATGACACCAACCTACAAGAACATAGTTACACATGTAGAAGAGAGGATGACACCCACCAACAAGAACATAGTTACTCAAGTAGAAGAGAGGATGACACCAACCTACAAGAACATAGTTACACAAGTAGAAGAGAGGATGACACCAACCTACATGAACATAGTTACACAAGTAGAAGAGAGGATGACACCAACCTACATGAACATAATTACACAAGTAGAAGAGAGGATGACACCAACCTACAAGAACATAGTTACACAAGTAGAAGAGAGGATGACACCAACCTACATGAACATAGTTACACAAGTAGAAGAGAGGATGACACCAACCTACAAGAACATAGTTACACAAGTAGAAGAGAGGATGACACCAACCTACAAGAACATAATTACACAAGTAGAAGAGAGGATGACACCAACCTACAAGAACATAGTTACACAAGTAGAAGATAGGATGACATCAACCTACATGAACATAGTTACAAAAGTAGAAGAGAGGATGATACCAACCTACAAGAACATAATTACACAAGTAGAAGAGAGGATGACACCAACCTACAAGAACATAGTTACACAAGTAGAAGAGAGGATGACACCAACCTACAAGAACATAATTACACAAGTAGAAGAGAGGATGACACCAACCTACAAGAACATAGTTACACAAGTAGAAGAGAGGATGACACCAACCTACAAGAACATAGTTACACAAGTAGAAGAGAGGATGACACCAACCTACAAGAACATAGTTACACAAGTAGAAGAGAGGATGACACCAACCTACAAGAACATAGTTACACAAGTAGAAGAGAGGATGACACCAACCTACAAGAACATAGTTACACAAGTAGAAGAGAGGATGACACCAATCTACAAGAACACAGTTACAGTCAGTCTTCAAGGGTGAAGGCAAACTCGCAACTAAAAAGAGGCAATGTTGAAGATGGCTGAACGGTCAACCAGTATATGAAACTTCACAAAATACATTGGATAGGAAGTATGCTGGCTATTTGAAACTTGGCATTCTTTAACAATGACACACATTAAGAACATGCAACATTAATAACAGTCATACAACAAACATAACTGAGATATGATGGGAAAATAATTTAGGTATAACAATAACACCCCCCACCTTCCCTGATTTTCCCCAATATATTTACACACTGGTCGCCTTTGCTTCCCTAGACTTTCCTGGTAGCCATGTTAGGCAGGGTCGACCTGGGAGGCTGGGTCAACCTGGGAGGCTGGGTCAACTGGGAGGCTGGGCCGACCTGGAGGCTGGGTCAACTGGGAGGCTGGGTCGACCTGGAGGCTGGGCCGACCTGGGAGGCCAGGCCAGTGTTCCAGATTGGAATCCGCTGTGATGCAGATGGAACCCATACCCACCAGGCAGACAGGTCAGCATCCAGCCACTATGCAAACACAGTTACAAATAAACATAACTTAGATATAACCACAAATATGACTTGGGTATACCAACCAACATAACCTAACTTATATATAACAACAAACATAACTTGGGTATAACAGTAAACATAACTTAGATATAACAACAAAAATAACTTAGATATAACAACAAACACAACTTACATATACCAACAAACACAAATTATATATAACAACTAGCATAACTTGGGTATAACAACTAACATAACTTAGATATAACAACAAAGATAACTTATATATAACAACAAAGATAACTTAGATATAACAACAAACATAACTTAGATGTAACATCTAACATAATTTAGATATACAATTAACATAACTTATATAACAACAACCATAACTTAGATATAACAACAAATATAACTTAGATGTAACATCTAACATAATTTAGATATACAATTAACATAAGTTAGATATAACACCAAACATAACTTCAGTATAACAACTAACATAACTTAGAAATAACAACTAACATAACTTAGATGTAACAACTAACATAACTTGGGTACAACAACTAATATAATTTAGATATAACAACTAACATAACTTGGGAATAGCAGCAAACATAACCTAGATAGAACAACTAATATAACTTCAGTATAACAATAAACATAACTTAGATATAACAACAAACATAACTTAGATATAAGAACTAACATAACTTGGGTATAACAACTATCATAACATAGATATATAAGTAATATAACTTGGGAATAACAGCAAACATAACTTAGAAATAACAACTAACATAACTTTGGTATACCAACTAAAATAACATAGAAATAACAACTAACATAACCTAGATGTAACAACTAACATAACTTAGTTATAACAACAAACATAAGTTAGGTATAATAACACACATAAGTTAGAAATAACAGCAAACATAACTTGGATATAACAACTAACATAATTTGAGTATAACAACAAACATAAGTTAGATATAACAACTAACATAATTAGGGTATAGCAACACACATTCGTTAGAAATAACAACAAACATAACTTGAGTATAAAAATTAACATAACATAAATATAACAACAAACATAACTTCGATGTAACAACAAACATAAGTTAGATATAACTCTCTGGCTAAGTGAGGAAAAGACACCTGTGTTCGCTCTCTCGCCAAGTGAAGGAAAGACTGGTCATCTATTCCTCCTTGCTCACAGGCCTACAGAATGTGCTGACCCAGAGCAGGCTCCTGCTTCCGGACATTTGTATTTGTTATAATTGAGATATCACAACAAACATAACTTAAACACAACAACAAAGATGGCTTCAGCGCAGCAACAGGCAGTAACCATGCAAAGCGTGCAGCAAGAGAATCCAAACAGCTCTGATGTTCTGTTAACCTCAACATCAAGGCAAGAACAAACAGCTCTGATGTTTTGTGAACCTCAACATCAAAGCAAGAACAAACAGCTGTGATGTTCTGTGAACCTCAACATCAATTCAAGAACAAACAGCAAACTTACATGATTCATAGTCTGAGAGCAGCATTTAGGAGCAAACAGTCACAGATGTCAAATGTGTTGCTTACAATATCTTGAGATATCATTAAATTGGTTTCCATACACTATCTAGAGATGTCATGAAATTGGTTTCCTTATACTATATACAGATGTCATCAAGGTGGTTTCCTTATACTATATACAGATGTCATCAAAGTGGTGGTTTACACTATCTAGAGATGTCATCAAAGTGGTGGTTTACACTATCTAGAGATGTCATCAAATTGGTGGTTTACACCATCTAGAAATGTCATCAAGTCTGTGGCTTACACTATATAGAGATGTAATCAAATTTGTTGCTTACACTATCTAGAACTGTCATCAAATTTGTTGCGTGCACCATCTAGAGATGTCATCAAATTTGTTGCGTGCACCATCTAGAGATGTCATAAAATTTGTTGCTTACACTATCTAGAACTGTCATCAAATTTGTCACGTGCACCATCTAGAGATGTGATCAAATTTGTTGCTTACACTATCTAGAGATGTCATCAAATTTGTTGCTTACACTATTTGGAGATGTCATCAAGTTTGTGGCTTACACTATCTAGAGATGTCATCAAGTTTGTTGCTTACACTATCTAGAGATGTCATCAAGTTTGTGGCTTACACTATCTAGAACTGTCATCAAATTTGTTGCGTGCACCATCTAGAGATGTGATCAAATTTGTTGCTTACACTATCTAGAGATGACATCAAATTTGTTGCTTACACTATCTAGAGATATCATCAAGTTTGTGGCTTACACTATCTAGAGATGTCATCAAATTTGTTGCTTACACTATCTAGAGATGTCATCAAGTTTGTGGCTTACACTATCTAGAGATGTCATCAAATTTGTTGATTACACTATTTAGAGATGTCATCAAATTGGTTTCCTTATACTATATACAGATGTCATCAAAGTGGTGGCTTACACTATCTAGAGATGTCATCAAATTTGTTGATTACACTATTTAGAGATGTCATCAAATTGGTTTCCTTATACTATATACAGATGTCATCAAAGTGGTGGCTTACACTATCTAGAGATGTCATAAAATTTGTTGCATACACTATCAAGATGTCATTAAGTTTGTGGCTTACACTATCTAGAGATGTCATCAAGTTTGTGGCTTACACTATCTAGAGATATCATCAAATTTGTTGCTTACACTATCTAAAGATGTCATCAAGTTTGTGGCTTACACTATCTAGAGATGTCATCAAATTTGTTGCTTACACTATCTAGAGATGTCATCAAGTTTGTGGTTTACACTATCTAGAGTTGTCATCAAATTGGTTTCCTTATACTATCTAAGACAGACAAGTGTAGACATCACATTTCTTGTGTATACTATCTAGGAGAGACATCACATTTGATGCTTGTATTATCTAGGACAGACTAGAAAGTAGACATCAAATTTGTTGCTTAAATTATTTAGGGGTGTCGTCACATTTGCTTGCTTGTATTATCTAGGCCAGACATCAAATTATTTGCTTTATATAATCTAAGAAAAACATCAAATTGTTTGCTTATGCTTTCCAGGACAGACATCAAATTAATTTGCCACACTGGTTCTCAGCATGAGGGCGAAAGTCATGGAGAGAAGGTTTTCAAAGTCATAGAGACATCTGATAACATTCAAGAAGTGGACAACAAATATGAAAGTCTTAATGTTAGCAACTGTTGTGTTTATTATGCTGCATGTAAGTTAAAGTCACAAGAGGGGACCTTTTCCTACGCCTGAAGGTGGAATGGCTATCTGGTGCCAGTCCCATATTTGTACAGGGCAATTGGCACTCAGCAGGTGATGTGGTCAGTGTTACATCAGCCACCTTCCCTTCCCACAATATGTTCTGGTACCAATTTGAGGCTGGGTCAACCTGTGGGGGGCTGGGTCCACCTGTGGGGGCCTGGGTCCACCTGTGGGGGCCTGGGTCCACCTGTGGGGGGCCTGGGTCCATCTGGGAGGCTGAATGGACCTGGGCGACTGGGTGGACCTGGGAGGCTGGGTCCGCCTGGGAGGCTGAGTGGACCTGGGAGGCTGGGTCCACCAGGAAGGCTGGGTGGACCTGGGAGGCTGGGTGGACCTGGAAGGTTGGATCCACCTGGGAGGTTGGATCCACCTGGGAGACTGGGTCCACCTGGGTTGACCTGTGGAGACCAGGGTCCACCAGGGAGGCTGGGTCCACCAGGGAGGCTTGGTCCACCTGGGAGGCTGAGTGGAATTGGGAGGCTGGGTGGACCTGGAAGGCTGGATCCACCGGGGAGGCTGGGTCCACCTGGGAGGCTCGGTCAACTTGGGAGGCTCGGTCCACCTGGGTCAACCTGGGAGCCCAAATCATTTTAAACAATCACTGCCTCGATGGGATGTTGAACTCTTGACCACCAGACCAGTATTAGGGCTCCCACTATAAAAATGCAACGCTAAAACACATCAGTTTAGGAACCATTGATCTAACTTTGAATATCCTGGCTCCATAAACAGCAACAATAGGGACTTTCAGAAAAGGTCAGACACAGGTTAGCCTTAATCATGCAGAGATTAGAACAGTGTTCAGAATAGCAAAACACAAGAACATGAATGAAAGTAACATCTTTCAGAACATGCATCATTCCTGTGCCAAAATACACATGTGAACCATGGCCTATTTTGCAATCATTATAGAAGACAATCTAAGTTTTTGAACTCAAATGTTACAGAACAATTCTCAGAATTCCACAGACCAAGAAGAAGTACAATATTCACATTCTACAAGATGTGAACATCCAGTGGAACTGGCTCATAAATAGCATCAAGCTTCTGAAACTTATAGGGAGGAAATAAGAAGGGGGGGGGGGGGGGGGGGGGGAAGAGAGAGAAGAGAAAAAAAAAGGGGGGGGGGGATGACATTCTGAAAATATGGTGAAGAGGTACATGGGCCAAAAAGGGTTGAGAACCACTGGTCTAGACAATAACAATGACGTAACAAGTAACATGTTAGAGAACCTCAACTGCTGCGACATTATCTCACAGGCCTGTCTTCACTTGAGACAAAAATGTTTGCTGCGACATTATCTCACAGGCCTGTCTTCACTTGAGACAAAAATGTAACTACTTTATGATTAAATCATATCTGATAGACCAGGCTGCATTTGGGACGTGACTTTGTCCTATTTCAAGATGAGATATTATCTGACAGACCAACCTTCACGACTTTGATCATGCTTCAAGATAATAACTGACAAATGACACAGACACAGAAAAGTCTACACTTGTGACCTACAACAACAGCTGCCTCCCCCAGCAGAAGGCCCAGCTAGAAGGTGGGAGTCCTAGTTCACATCTATGACCACACGTGATACTTTCTGAAGTGGTCTATTAGACAGGTGGACATAGAGACAGACAAAATAACCATACAAAAATTGGTAGGAACTACATGCATTATGATACAGCTTCCAAAGATGATAACTGACAACCACATTTTATCCAGGAACTGTGGTTTAAGCAAGAGATCTACTGGTGGTGACTTTACACTATACATTTTCAGAGAAAGACTGGTATCAACAGGAAATGGGAAAGATGAGTCTGCAAAGTCTATGCGGACCGTCTTCCCGCCACATGTACCCCGCAGCTTGAGAGAAGCGATGACCTAATTAAAACAATCTATGAAGATTAGGTGGAGAAAACACAATAAATTTTGGATCATGTGTTTAGTACAAAGAACAGATAGATCATCATGGCACGGAGAAAATGGTGCTGCAGGAAGTGACCAGAGAATCTGGCCGAGAATCAGGACTCCAAAGAAAAGGCCAAGTGGACACATTATCAGACTGCTACTGGTGCCATTAGCTGTTGGGACTCTTCACTGGCTGTTGACAATGAGGACTGAGCACGTATGGGAATGTCCTGAGTGCTGTGACTCAACCCAACTCAACTCACAGACAGAGCAGGACAGCATGAAGATGACAGACAGAGCAGGACAGCATACAGAGATGGGCGCAAGGGGGCAGACCAAGATGTCCAGGCTCTGCCTGGCCAGGGCACCGCTGACTGTCACCTCACCCTCGGTGGAGGCACCAGGGGGCAGACCAAGATGTCCAGGCTCTGGCCAGGGCACCGCTGACAGTCACCTCACCCTCGGTGGAGGCATCTCACAGACTGCCACCTGCAGTTGTGCAGCACTCTGACAAAAAGAGCACATTCTACAAGTCTGTCCAGATTTTACCAGACACAGACCGGAAGTCTGGTCCACAGGAATACCTCTACAAACTTTGCACGGAGTCAGTTAGTTAGTTAGTTATCAGTTGGGGTATCTTCGTTGCACTCCGGACATGTCCATAGGTGCTCAGATCCTCCCCCCAGCATATGCATCAGCGTCCGGTGGCTAATAGTGCCAGTTCTGTGTTGGTTGACGAGGCGCTTTGTTTTCCCGATGTACCTCTCGCGTCTGGCTGTGCCGATTCTTACTCCCAGGTCTTTCATCCTGGAAAGCGATGTGGAATCACTGGCGTCAAAATCCTCTGTTCTCGCCATATCTTTAAGGGTGTTAATAACATCGGCACGATCCATGGGCTGGCCATCTACATGGGGTGCAGAGCCAGCTAATTTATCAGCTCGTTCATTTCCCTCGACTCCCGCATGTCCCGGGACGAAGATGAAGGTGACTTTGCGGACAACAGACTTCCGCAGCGACTCAGTCCACTGTCTACGTACAGATCCAGCTTCGACCTTCTGAATCATGCTCATTGAATCACTTAGTACACACACGTTGGTATAATGCTGTGATTCCAGCCATATGAAAGCCTGTGTAACTGCCATCACTTCCATCGTCATGCTGCTCGTGGTCATGGAGTGGGCACCACTGGATTCTTGAACGGTTCGGCCCGCTGAGCGGGCTGTAAATGCCCACGCACTTCTCTGCTGCTTTACAACAGATCCATCTGTATAGATGAGCACTTCGGGGCTATCTGAGTGATCATAGATGAGCGCGTTAACCTCTGCATTGACAGCGGCAGGGTTCTGCTCTCTGCACCGTCTGTCGAGTGTGATAATGCAGGAGAAGGTACACTTAAAAGCTGGAGGCACCGGCACCCATTCCTTGCCGGGGTTGATACTGGTAAGACTGCAGACCGGTCTGACGACATCTTCCGCCCGACCCATCCATGATTTGCCCCTCTTTAGCCTGTCACCCTTTTCTCTGAATACAGCGTCATGCAGAGGGTGCTGCTCATCTGCACTTATTTTTAAGTATGCACGAGCTCTCCAGATCTTGATCCTGTGTTCCATTGTCGGGAAGTCAAGGAGGTATCTCATTGCTACACAGCTGGTGTCTCTCGTGCAGCCCAAAATGATGCGCATGGCTTCGTTTTGTACCTTTTCAAGTCTTCCAATCTGTGTAGGGCTGACAGTGAGGATGGCCAGGGCATACTCGATGCGTGAAAGCACAAGTCCTTGGAACAGAAGTAATAGCAGTCTTTGCTCGATATTGGCACTCGCCATGACTCTCATTGCTGCCAAACCTTTTCGAGCCTTCGTTATGACATAATCGACATGATCTCTGAAGGACAGGCTACGATCAAGCCTCACGCCAAGATATGTCATTGACTGGGTTCTACTCAGAATGCTCCCATCCATTCTTACTGCCGGCAGGTCTGTTTTCACAATATGGTTGTTTAGTGAGAACCATGTAACCGTTGCCTTTGCAGGGTTGACAAGGGCATCGGCATCAGCACACCATGAGGAAATTCGATCTAGTTCGCCCTGCATATAGTTGGCAACCGCCTGTCTATCTCGACCCTGTCGATACACGAGGATGTCGTCAACGAATGATAGAGTCCTACCCCTCCCATCCAACTGTTGTTCAGTGATCGGCACCGTATACACGTTGAATAGTACTGGTGACAGTGATGACCTTAGATACGGAGTCAGTGATGACCTTAGATACACCATTTTTTTTTCGTGATCCATGCAAGAATATTCTCACAGCTTTAGATGGTCACTGAAGAAGAGGACAACTGACATCAATGTGTAATGTGTATATGGCACAGAAACCTGCATTTAATGAGCAATTGGCAAGTTGCCTTGGAGATGTGGATATACAGAAGGATACACCATATTCCATGGAAACAAAAACAATTAATACAGAGGTATGCAATGGCAAACTACTGAACGTAACACTTGCCTAGTACATCAACAGCAGCTGAAAAATGCTGGTGTTGTCTGCAACGTCCCGTAGGTGATACGCAACAAATTTATTTATTATTATTTAGAGAAGCTGGGAATGAAATTATAGAGTTGATGAAAAAATAGAGAGAAGTTAAATATTTTGGTCACATTAAAAGATATAGCACACTTGTCAAAACCTTACTGGAGTCAGGAGTTGAAGGTAGGAAAGCAAGAGGTAGACAGTGATACAAGTGGGAAAATAACATCAAGAGATGGATAAATGGTAATCTGTCAGTTTGAACAAGGGTCAGAGACAGAGATTCATGGAGATCCATTGTAGCCAACCTTCACTGTGGAGATTGCCACATAGCGTTTAGACAGAATGACGTCATCGGAAAAGGCGGTAGAAAATCATATAGGGCAAACTCCACAAGAAACTAAGGAAACTGTTGGTAAAGAACACAAAGGACAGTGACGTCAGATATCAACAGGAAGGACATCGATCAACATTTAACAAGCACACTTAAAGAAATGTTTGCTTTTAAAGACTACTCACCAGCAAATGCATGTCCTTCCCAGTCAACAGGCTCATTACCTGCACTCACAGATCTCCGGAGAAGAACTGTCTCTTCTGTTGCATCAAGAGAACTGGAATCAACATTATGTCCTGTTAAAATTGGACCAAGTGAAGCCAGGTGACTACCAGCACTATCTTCCTCTTTGGTGAACTCGACACTCCTCAGCTGGTCCTGGTTAGTCAACACATGAACATGTCTGCTGGGTTTATCACTGTCAGGATCCTGCACTGAGAAAGGATGTGAGAATACTGCAGCAACCCCTGACCCATCTATGACACTTGCTGGCGATCTTGGATGGATGTCTTTAGATTCAGACGTCAGACTGGATTTCCGAGGTAACGGTGTTGGCTTTTTCTTCTTTGGACGCTGGGTCTGAGGCAGTGTCCCTCCGACAACTAACGATGGTTCTTCATTCACAGGAGTCAAGGATGCTTGACTGAGATCCGAGCTAAGTCCAGACTGGAGAGAAGCACCAGAAGGTGACACCTGCTCATCCTGACCAGTTATGGTAGAATCTGTGATGGTTTCTATGTCCCTGGACCTTCGCTTCTCCTGAAACAAAGATTGGCAAATGACTGCATCACTAGCTCCAGCTTGACATGAGCACATATCCATCGAACAAAGTATGATGCAACAGGTGCATGACCTTTTATCTTAATCTACCCCTTTAATATCCACAAACCATTTCATCTCCTTATGTCACATCCAGTTTACATGGTACCAATTAGTCTTAGTTATTTCTTCAACATGTTTTCTCCCAAACAGTTACTACTGTAGGCCACTGAATTCCTGGTCATAGTAATTACTTTAATATCTTGTGTCTTAAACAGTTGTTACTGTAGCCCACTCCATTTCTGGTCTAGTCATTACTTTAATATCTTGTGTCTCAAACATTTGTAACTGTAAGCCACACCATTTCTGGTCTAGTTATTACTATCTTGTGTCTTAAACAGTTGTTACTGTAGCCCACTCCATTTCTGGTCTAGTTATTACCTTAATATCTTGTGTCTTAAACAGTTGTTACTGTAGCCCACACCATTTCTGGTCTAGTTATTACTTTAATATCTTGTGACTCAAAGAACTGTTATGGAGGCTACTCAATTATTAGAGTAAAAGGTTACCGTCGTCCTACGGCAGACATTCTGACGCCTTCACATATTCAAAGCCATGGCATAATGAGGAAGGATGGCCAGTTGTCATACGGCAACTGTAGTGGTATATTTGTTAGTGTGCTTGGCTGGGAAGACAGTGATCTAGCTTCGATCCCCAGCAGATACAGGACTACATTTTCAAACTAGTATGGCTCTGGGGTCGACCCAGCCTCAAACAAATCGATACCAGGAAATTTTCAGAATTTTTGGGAAATTGTTTGGGAAGAAGAGATGAGGAAGGGAACTAGCCACCCCACCTCATATGTCATGGCCTAAAATGTGTGAAGCCTACAACTTCACACTCTAATGGAAATATCTACTATGGAACTACCTTTACTCATGTCATGAGGTTGTGGGATTGATCCCAGGGTGATACTGGGCAAAAAAGATCATCTTTCCACAGCTGGGAGTGAACCCAGACCACTGGGATTGAACCCAAACCTCTGAGTTGGCAAGCAAGCATTCTAACCACTACGCCACCATGGCTCCCTATAAGACCACACAGACAATCAGACTTACATTAGCATACACACAACATGTGATTATGACAAAACACATGAATGTGATTAAGGAGATCATGTATAATCATTTGACCAAATGGCGTATCCTCCAATGAATGTTCTGTATGGCAGTTCCCAAACTATACAGACAATCAGACTTAAACAAGCTACACACAACATGTGATAATGACAAAACACACAGAACATGTGATAATGACAAAACACACAGAACATGTGATAATGACAAAACACACAGAACATGTGATTTATGACTGAAAACAAGTGATTGTGACTAATAAGAGTGCACATAATCAGTTTACCATGGGGTGTATCCTGCAGTGAATGTTCTGTATGGCGGTTCCTGGTGACGGTGGCGGGCAGTCAGGAGTGGGAGGCTGCTGGTGGGAAGGAGATTGTGGCACCTGCTCCAGCTTCTCACCTGTCTGGCCAATGTCCAAGGAAGACGGCGGCCTAGTCCCAGCCTCATCTAACATACATAAACAGAACTGTGTGTAATGAGCTGACAGAGGGATCATACATCACAGACAAGCAGTGGGGATATTTCAAACATCTAAGATACACAAACAGAACTGTGTACAACCAGCTGACAGAGGGATCATACATCACAGACAAGCAGTGGGGATATTTCAAACATCTAACATTCACACACAGAACTGTGTACAACCAGCTGACAGAGGGATCATACATCACAGACAAGCAGTGGGGATAGTTCAAACATCTAACATACAGCTCTGTGTGACACTTTCTGCAGACATCTTTGTGGAAACAGCCAGAGACTTATGGGATAAAACTAGGTACAATGTAATTGATTCTCTTGTCTTGTAGGTAGATGATGAGCGCCACGCAGGTAAGAAGCTTAACACAAGTCATGTAGTGAACACCGGCAAGGTTATAACATGAAACAGAACATAAGACAAGTCATGTAGTGAACACCGGCAAGGTTATAACATGAAACAGAACATAAGGCAAGTCATGTAGTGACTATAAAGGGACCTTTCTTGGGTCCAGTCTAATTTCTGTGTCCAGGAGACCAGGATCTTCACTTATCATTTAAAAGTCTGGGACAAAATGGGAGGTGAGGTCCTGTCATGTTTAGGTTAAGCTGATACATATACTACCCTGAAGTTTATTCATCCACAGGTCCCCTATATGAAGTTCTACATCTATGAAGTTATACCTATATGAATTAACCTCTATGGAGTTCTATACTGATGAAGCTTGATATGGCTGAATCTAAATTTATGAATCTGCAAAATTTGAATCATAAGGAAGGAAGTTCCATATTTATGAAACTGCAGAATTAGAATCAAGCTGAAAGAAGCTATTCTCGTTTCCAGAAGCCCTTATAATTTCAAGGATTGGGAGGAAGTTCGCAATCAAGAAGTCTATATTAACTATATAGTTATGAATTCTGTAAATTCAGCAGAGTGAAACTTTACAGTGATGAATATTAAAACACTCTTATGAAGAAACTAGTATTATTTCCAGTCAGGGAAGAAGACATTATAATTTCCATTATTAGTTCAACAATGGGAAGAATCCATTATTCGTTAGTGTTACAATGACTCATTAAATGGTGATATTGCTTTGGGATTGATGAAGCCCATATAGTTCAAGAAGAGTGATTGAATATATATATAGTAACAATATTGAAAGAACTAGCCAGTGTCCTCAAGAGTGGCTAGAGGAATCTTACGCCATAGGAGTTCAAGGAAGAAGCTGAATCCCAACTACAAGTATTAGCAAAGCTGTCTGCATCCGGGAGAAGTTCTGGAAGGTGTCTACCAGAAAGTCAGGTGAAATGTGTGTCGCCCAACCTGACAGACAGACCAGTTAATTTCCTAGTCGATGGCAAAAGATCATTTAAAGATCTGAACTCCTTCCATTTCAAATTGTCTGGTCTTCTGTTAGATCTGTCACTATTGTATAAAGAGATCTTTGTGATTGTGTGTGGGTGTGTTCTTTACATTGGATCATATTGATTAAAGTTTGGAAAATAATGCTGTGTTTATATGTTGTATTCTTGAGTCCAGGGGATCGGCAGGATTAACAGTTGAATAAGGATAAGATAGATACACTTTAAATTTATTACAGTCCTAAAGCCAACCCCGCTAGAACTGTTACAGTGATACACAACACAGTGACACTGATTCACTAGCCAGAGCTGGTCATCATGCCACACTGGCCACTGTGAATGTGACAAGAGCCTGTCCAATAACACCACTCGGCACTGTGACACACACGATGGTCACATGAACGGTTAACATATCAACTTCATACAATAATTGAGAGAGCGGTGTCCACCTGTGACACACACGATGGTCACATGAACTGTTAACATATCAACTTCATACAATAACTGAGGGAGCGGTGGCTGAGAGCTGACATGTACTGCTAAAATATCAACTTCATACAATAACTGAGGGGGCGGTGGCTGAGAGCTTACAGTGTCCACCTGTGACACACACGATGGTCACATGAACTGTTAACATATCAACTTCGTACAATAACTGAGAGAGTGGTGACTGAGAGCTGACAGTGTCCACCTGTGACACACACGATGGTCACATGAACTGTTAACATATCAACTTCGTACAATAACTGAGAGAGTGGTGACTGAGAGCTGACAGTGTCCACCTGTGACACACACGATGGTCACATGAACTGTTAACATATCAACTTCATACAATAACTGAGGGAGCGGTGGCTGAGAGCTGACAGTGTCTACCTGTGACACACACGATGACCACATGAACTGTTAACATATCAACTTCATACAATAACTGAGAAAGTGGTGGCTGAGAGCTGACAGTGTCCACCTGTGACACACACGATGGTCACATGAACTGTTAACATATCAACTTCGTACAATAACTGAGAGAGTGGTGACTGAGAGCTGACAGTGTCCACCTGTGACACACACGATGGTCACATGAACTGTTAACATATCAACTTCATACAATAACTGAGAGAGCGGTGTCCACCTGTGACACACACGATGGTCACATGAACTGTTAACATATCAACTTCATACAATAACTGAGGGAGCGGTGGCTGAGAGCTGACATGTACTGCTAAAATATCAACTTCATACAATAACTGAGGGAGCGGTGGCTGAGAGCTTACAGTGTCCACCTCAGGCTGAGAATGTGCCAGGTTCCATCTCAGGGTATCTAATGATGTCACCCCCATAACTCTGACCCTCTGGGCAGTAACTAACCTCCTCGGATAAAGGTTAACAAAACTGGAGGTACAAACTGTGCACATTACACATTTCATGGTAGTTGGAAGTCACACAGAGCAGGCCATAAGCTCACTGCCCTGGCTATGTTGTTAGAAAAGAAACAACCTACTTACAGGTAAATACAGCCCATGACTTGGATGAAATCACCTACTTACAGGTAAACACAGGCCATGACTTGGATGAAATCACCTACTTACAGGTAAACACAGTCCATGACCTGGATGAAATCACCTACTTACAGGTAAACACAGCCCATGACCTGGATGAAATCACCTACTTACAGGTAAACACAGCCCATGATCTGGATGAAATCACCTACTTACAGGTAAACACAGCCCATGACCTGGATGACATCACCTATTTACAGGTAAACACAGCCCATGACCTGGATGAAATCACCTACTTACAGGTAAACACAGTCCATGACCTGGATGAAATCACCTACTTACAGGTAAACACTGCCCATGATCTGGATGAAATCACCTACTTACAGGTAAACACAGCCCATGACCTGGGTGACATCACCTATTTACAGGTAAACACAGCCCATGACCTGGGATGAAAACTGTCTAGAGAAAGCAAACCTGACACAAAGTTAGTCGACAGATCATCCTCATTGCACATCGAACCATTCAGTCCATAAGTGCTCGGATCCCCTCCTCAGCAAATCCCGCAACGTGTAGCGGCTAACGACGCCAGTTCTGTGTTGGTTTATAAATCTTCTTTGGCTTCCTGCGTAGTGTTCTTGTTTGGCCACCCCTCTTTTAATTTGCTGCTCTCGCAGTCTGGCCATTGTTGTAGATTCACAGTCATCACTTGGTTCTCGCAAAAGTCTTACTTCTCGTAGAGCATTCAGAATGTCGGCCTGGTCCATGGCGCTTCCGCCCTCCACAGTAGCCTCACCTGCGAGCTTGTCAGCCCGCTCATTTCCTTGTACTCCCGCATGCCCTGGCACGAAGATGAAACTAATCTTTGCCAGTCGAGACCGCTCCAGAGGCAGCAACCATTCTCTTCGGATCGACCCCTCCTCTATCTTCTTGATCATGTTCATTGAGTCGCTAAGGAAACAAGCCCTAGTGAATGTCTGTGTCTCGAGCCATGTTATTGCTTTACTTACTGCCATGACTTCCATGGTCAGGCTACTTGTGGTTTCAGTGAAAGCACCAGAGTCCTCCTTCACAATTCTCCCTCCGGCCCGAGCTGTAAAGGCCCATGAGCTTCTCACATGTCGGACGACCGACCCATCTGTGTAGATGACCGCGTCACCGTCTAGCGAATTCTCGAAAATCAACGCTTGTACTTCAGCCTCAACAGCAGCTGGATTTTCTTGTCTGCATTTTCTATCTAGTTGGATGCAAACTGAAAAGGATGTGCAGAAGTCTGTTGGCACTCGCACCCACTCCTCGCCAGGTTCTAAGTCCTGTTGAAGAATGTCTTCGGCTTGACCCATCCACGACCGTCCTCTTTTTAACCTGCTGCCCTTCACCTTCCTAATTTCACTATGCAGTGGATGTTGTGTGTTTGCGTTAATTCTGAGGTAGGCGCGTGCCCTGCAACCTTGTATTCTCTCTTCAATGGTTGGAAAACCAAGAAGGTAGCCCTGCATGCTGTATCTCTTGTACATCCAAGAATAATGTGCATAGCTTCATTCTGTATCCTTTCCATCCTTTCTATCTTCTTATGGCTGAGAGTCAGGATTGCCATTGCATACTCCAAAACAGACATGACCAACCCCTCGTACAGAAGACATAGATGGCGCTACTCACAGTTTGCTGCCACCATCACCCGCATCGCTGCCAAACCCCGCTTGGCCTTTGTTATCACCTGGTCTATGTGCACATTATAAGCAAGGCTTCGATCAAACCGTATCCCCAGGTAATTCATTGCCTGCGTTCTTTCCACCGTCTCTGAACACAGCATTACAGTTGGTGTTGGAGTGTTGACAATATGATTATTCAACGAGAACCAAGTCACTGTTGCCTTTGTTGGGTTGACCATTGCCCCAGCTTCATCACACGAAGTACTTATGCGATTGAGTTCGGTTTGTAGTTCCACAGCAACCTCCTCTCTATCCTTCCCCTGACGATACACTAAAACATCATCGGCATATGACAATGTCCTGCCAGGTCCAGTGATCTGCTCACTGGTGATTCTCACTGTGTAGGCGTTGAACAGTACCGGAGATAATGGTGATCCCTGTGGTAGGCCAGGATATATTGTTGTTGGTTCCGAAGTCCAACTGCCACATCTAAAAACTACTTTCCGTTGGAAGAGGGCTGCAGCGATCCAACTAAGGAGGAATGGACTTACGTTTAGTTCAAGAAGCTGAAACATTAAAAAATCCAGTGGTACTCTGTTGTATGCGTCCTCAAGATCAATCGCTGCAGCAACGGTTTCAGTGCCTGAGTGGAAACCTTCATAGACATCGTGGGCAAAGACTGCTGCATTGGTCCAGGTTTCTCTCTTTGGACGGTACCCACCCAGGGTAGGTGGGAAAACACCTTGCCTCTCTAGTTGGCTTGATATTTTCCTGGCAATTACCTTCTCCAGCAGCTTGCCTATTGTATTCTGCATGGTTATAATTCGATATCCCTGAATTTTTTTGTCGTCTTTGTCAGGCTTCGGCAAGGGAATCAGATAGCTGTGTAACCATTCCTCCTTGATGCTAGCACTCCCTATACTGTTGTTGTACATGTCTGCTAGTCTCTCTAGCTCATTGTCGGTACACCTATTTATGTCGTCGTATCTTATGCCATCAGGACCTGGAGCACTGTTTTTTGATCGTCGAAGCACAGCCTTGATTTCTTTCACTGTCACTGTGTCTTCATCCGAAGTGTTCTGGGCCTTGCATCTGTCTGAGGTGACCTCCTTGGCCAGATTTCGGCCTCCCATGTCTGTCTGGTTGCTTTGCTCAAGGTAGCGTTCAAAGAGGGCTTTGCCCTTGTCCTCGTCAGTCCTCTGCCAGATGAGGTCAGCACCTTGGAAGTCAGAAATGCTCTTATTCTTGACTACACCACTCATGCTTTTATGTAGTCGCCAGAACAATTTCAGTGACTTGTCTGTGCTTACTCTTTGACACACCTCTGCCCATTTTTTGCTTTTAATAACCTTGACCAGTTTTTTGAAGTAGCTTACTTTTGTGTGCATCTCTCTTTCTAAGTGCAAGCAGGGACTAGGATGACCAGCTCTGTTCTTCTTGGCATTTTGCCATCTCCTTACAGCACTACGCTTATCCACCCAAGCCTTCTCCACCTCGAAACTCCACCACGGTGGCTGCTCCCAGCTTTTTTTCCTGCCCTGAAACGTTCTGCGCTTGTCACGTCTTATTTTACTCACCACATCTTGCCCTGTACTGTCATACTGGAACGTCTTTACCTTTAGCTTGTGCTGCCTGGTTCTGCCTTTCTCCAACAGTATGCTGCACGGGTGGTGGTCGCTGCCATGGTGTCCTAGGACACCCCATCTACACACTGTAGTGAGTGAAGGTGAAACCAGCGCCAGATCAATAGCACTGTCCTCATCGCCCGGACGGCTTGCTGTCCTGGTGACACAGCCACTGTTGATACAAACCAGGTCAATGGTTTCCAGTGCAGTCTCGAGCTCCTCCCCCTGTGTATTGGAGGAAGTGTTTCCCCATGATCTGCCTTTAGCGTTGAAGTCACCACAGAAAATAACATTTCTCTCATGGCCTAATATGCCACTTAAGCACTGCCACTTCTGGGCGTCCACACTGGCATTGCGGGCATAAACATTAACCACCACGAATGGTATACTGGAATGAACTCTCAACGCCTGTATTTGTATATCGTCACTGTCCCAACTGGACATGTCTAGCTCTGACGCCACCATGCTGTCGTGAACGAGAATCGCCATTCCCAGATGTCGTCTGTTGTAGAAACATTTGAAGCCGGCAATTTGGAGTAGCTGATCGCCCAGTCTCGTCTCCTGGAGTGCTACAATGTTGTTCCTGTAAACTAGGGTTTCTAAAATAGAGCCCCGTTGTTTTACACTGGCACAGTTCCAATATAGAATACGGATATTCCTGAGTCCTAGTCGGTGAGACTTGAGTCTAAAACGCCTCAAACCTCCACGCTTACCTTGCTTCTTTTTCCCTGCGCGGCTACCACGCCGCTTCGGTATGTTGACTGCTGACCGCACAAAGAAAACACGTTGTTCCGCCATGTTGAAAAAAACGTAAACACAGACTGAAAACACCACACACGCTGCTGAAAATTAACTCAAGGATGGCTTCGCTCGATGCACGAACTCCGTAGCACCCGCGCAGATCTTGAGTAGAAACTCCTGGTTTTACACCCTGGCACACCAATTACACGCAAGAGATGAATAAATTCATCCCCTACGCGAAAAAGTTAACAAACACAAAACAACACGACCGTCCGTCGCCATCTTGCAGACCGCAGTCGGACACTCACTGCACTCAGGTGTATAGCTAGGTGTGACACATTCAGGTGTATAGCTAGGTGTGACACACTTAGGTGTATAGCTAGGTGTGATGCACTCAGGTGTATAGCTAGGTGTGATGCACTATCCTAGACAGAGGAACACAGAAGAAGAGAAAGAAAACACACACACACATACCTCTGAGCCCTTCCCCACCACAATGTACATGTTCCGCATCCGTGTACGGCGTGGTGGGCAACATAGCCAACTCTCCTGTCTTGGCCATCAAATGTGCATCGTTGGTATCTAACAATTCTTGAGAAAGGTTCAGGGTTTCATTGCTGAGATCAGCAGCTGGTTCTGCGACAACCTTGGAAGCTCCTGAGGGATCAGTTGATGCAGTGGAGGATGTGCTTATGCTTATGCTGGAGTTTTGGACATCTGCTGCACTGTCACTGGTGTTCACAGGAGGTGCTGTAGTGGTGACATCAGGAGGTTCTGGAAGTAGAAGAAATTATAAGATAGTTCTCATGTTTTTAATGATTAGGACTTAGTCATTTAGGGAACATAGATGGCAACACATGCTTAATAAAGCAATGCTAGTGGTGACCAGGCAATTATCAAGGTGTATGACATGGGGTACGTGTTGTTACTGAGACAAGGGTGTGTGCTGCATGGAATGTCAACAAAAGTATGTGATTCAGTATTTAAACCTCAGTCAAATGACACAGAAACAAGCAAGAATGTGTAGGGTATACAGGGATACCTTGGAGATATTGTAGGTGTTCTGTAGGGTATACAGGGATACCTTGGAGATATTGTAGGTATTCTGTAGGGTATACAGGGATATCATGGAGATATTGTAGGTGTTCTGTAGGGTATAGAGGGATACCTTGGAGATGTTGTAGGTATTCTGTAGGGTATACAGGGATACCTTGGAGATGTTGTAGGTGTTCTGTAGGGTATACAGGGATACCTTGGAGATGTTGTAGGTGTTCTGTAGGGTATACAGGGATACCTTGGAGATATTGTAGGTGTTCTGTAGGGTATAGAGGGATACCTTGGAGATGTTGTAGGTGTTCTGTAGGGTATACAGGGATATCATGGAGATATTGTAGGTGTTCTGTAGGGTATACAGGGATACCTTGGAGATGTTGTAGGTATTCTGTAGGGTATACAAGGATACCTTGGAAATGGAGGTATTCTGTAGGGTATACAGGGATACCTTGGAGATATTGTAGGTGTTCTGTAGGGTATACAAAGATACCTTGGAGATATTGTAGGTGTTCTGTAGGGTATACAGGGATACCTTGGAGATGTTGTAGGTATTCTGTAGGGTATACAGGGATACCTTGGAGATGTTGTAGGTGTTCTGTAGGGTATACAGGGATACCTTGGAGATACTGTAGGTGTTCTGTAGGGTATAGAGGGATACCTTGGAGATGTTGTAGGTATTCTGTAGGGTATACAAGGATACCTTGGAAATGGAGGTATTCTGTAGGGTATACAGGGATACCTTGGAGATATTATAGGTGTTCTGTAGGGTATACAGGGATACCTTGGAGATATTGTAGGTATTCTGTAGGGTATACAGGGATACCTTGGAGATGTAGGTATTCTGTAGGGTATACAGGGATACCTTGGAGATATTGTAGGTGTTCTGTAGGGTATACAGGGATACCTTGGAGATATTGTAGGTGTTCTGTAGGGTATACAGGGATACCTTGGAGATATTATAGGTGTTCTGTAGGGTATACAGGGATACCTTGGAGATGTTGTAGGTGTTCTGTAGGGTATACAGGGATACCTTGGAGATATTGTAGGTGTTCTGTAGGGTATAGAGGTATACCTTGGAGATGTTGTAGGTGTTCTGTAGGGTATACAAGGATACCTTGGAGATGTTGTAGGTGTTCTGTAGGGTATACAAGGATACCTTGGAGATGTTGTAGGTGTTCTGTAGGGTATACAAGGATACCTTGGAGTTGTTGTAGGTGTTCTGTAGGGTATACAAGGATACCTTGGAGATGTTGTAGGTGTTCTGTAGGGTATACAGGGATACCTTGGAGATATTGTAAGTTTGCTTCCAGATCATCCAAATAAAATTATTTAATGCCAGTGTTGGCTTTACAATGCAGAAGTGAACACCCACAATATGGATGCAGGGTAGTTGACCATGATGGCACTAGCACTAGGTATACAAATGAAACAATATACTGTAAAATGTAAATACTTTACTACTAAAATAACAGCATTCAATGTTCACAAATGCAGCTCAACAGCATCTAATGTCCAGAAATGCAACTTATTTAATGTCTTGAAATGCAACTTATTTAATGTCCAGAAATGCAAACTTATGTAATGTCCAGAAATGCAACTTATTTAATGCCCAGAAATGCAACTTATGTAATGTTCAGAAATCCAACTTATGTAATGTCCAGAAATGTAATTTATGTAATGTCCGGAAACATAGCACAACAGCACGTAATATCCACACAAACAGCATAACAGCACCTAATTTCCACAAGCACAGCGCAACGGCATCTAATGTCCACAAACACAACACAACAGCACCTAATGGCATTAGTAAAGTCAGGTAAAGAAATGGTTACAACGCTAAAGCACAACACAGCAATAAAGCTAGCTCTGCTACAAATGTGAAACTTGAGTGACCAAGCAGTTATAACAATTGTCTAACCTAAGCAGAATCCTTCACCTTTGCAATGAGTGGCAACTGCCATGGCAAGCAGGTGTTATTCCTCAACCCAGCAGTCAACAGCAAGTGTACAGATATGCTCTAATAATAAACAGTCTTTACTCGAGTGCTGGAGGTCCCGGGTTCAAGCCCTGGTGAGGGTCGAGAACTTCTAGTAAAAAAATTTCAAATTTCCCGATTCTTCGAACTCAGGCTTGAGTTAGGAGAAGAACGGAGCACTTATGGATTACACCTGTGTGCCGTGATGTTAATCCATCGACTAAACTTATGAACTAGGAATGTGAGGTCAACAATCAGCATCCCTACGTCTGCTGAGAGAGACCGGCCACATTTATGGATATTTTCTAAGTGCAATGAACTCAATCCTAGTTAATCAATGAATCAATCTCGAATATGAATTCTAGTTAATCAATGAATCAATCAGGAATATGAATTCTAGTTAAACAATGAATCAATCAGGAATATGAATTCTAGATAAACAATGAATCAATCAGGAATGTGAATTCTAGTTAATCAATATAAATCAATCAGGAATGTGAGGTTAGAAACGTGCAAAAATATAACAAGGACTGTAAATCAAAACTCTCTTCTTCATTATTTTCACAACTGTCAAAGCACAGGAGGCAACATATTTGTTCATTATGAACTTTTTCAATTTCTTATTTTCTTTCTTTTGCGTTCGCTCGCTGAACTCAAGCATAGTCCATAACGTGCGATTACTTCTATAGTCCACTGGACTGATTTTTGTGTGTGGATTAGCTTTCCTTATTACCAGTGTCCGTTGCCATCAGGCAAACCCACTCTGACTTCAGAGGTACTTGTAATTTACTTCCCCAAGTCAAGGATGAGAATTCAATATTTTAGTCCAAATGACCAGTGTAGGGGTTGAACATGCTACCTCCACATCAGCACAGCTGATGTTTAAGAATGACCACTCTTAGCCATTCAAGCATGCTGACCTCCCTTTCAATGTCTACACATTTCACAGCAGATGCCCATTGGGGGACATAACCACTATGAACAGCCAAAAGTAGATTATTTCAAAGAGACTAAATATAGGCATCTAACGTAAAACATATCGGTGTCTGTAACGAATGCATAGCGAACGCGATTCGCAATCCTGCATTCCAAATCAGCTGCTGGCAATTTGGAAGCAGACCACTTAGTGAAGATGTTTAACTACAGTATAAGCCGCTGTCATTCAGTAAGCAATGGCAACAACTAAACGTAGACTTGATTAGTCAATCATAAACACCCAATAAATGCTGAGGTTGATTGTAACACCTGTAAAGGACATGCAACTGCATTTTTTAAATATAATACATACACAAAATTAGTGAGACTACATTTCTTTAGTCTGCTGTGACCAAACGCAAATAATGTAAGACAACATATTACATCACTGTTGGGACGCACACAGATGAGACAATAAACATCACATTTTTGGGAGTCAAAAGGTTAAATCTGGCCATACCTGGCAAAATGGTTCACAGAGATCTCATAAAAAGGTTAAAAAGAGAGACGTTCCAATATTTTTTATAAATTGGTTCACAGAGATTTCATAAAAAGGTTAAAAAGAGAGACATTCCACTAGGTTGTATCCCAAATGAGTCGGTCTCTTTGTAAAATGGAAAACCACCTGACAAGAACATCGCAACAAAGCAAAAATCCATAAATCCAGTGATGACCCCATGGGGTCTAAGCAAACCTGAACTCATGGTCTGAACAATGTGGTCCGAAAATGAAGCCACATGCTTCACAGGGAGAGGCAGATGGCTACAGAGACCCTGTAGAGGTCACATGATCAGAACCCTGATAATCATCGTAGGCCTGGAGAGAATGGTGCAGCAGAGAGTCACCAGTGGATCTAGCTGACTCGCTGAAGGAAGGCCAGACAGACACATAATCTGACCGCTACTGGCACCATTAGTATTGGAACTCTTTGCTGGTTGTTGAAGAAGAGTACGGAGCACTATGGGAATGCTCTGAGTGCTATGATGTTTTTCTTGACTCAACTCACCTCAAGAGTTAGAATTCAATCTTCCAGATATCTTCCAACTAACCAAGAAAATCACCCAACTAACCTAGTAAATCACCCATCTAACCAAGCAAATAATCACACATTCATTAACTGATTCTCTGCCAGGGACCGAATGGTCGGTTCTAGAGCCCAAATTTGGTACCCAAAAACCGACTCATCGGTTCCATATATATAGTGCTCTAATTGATCCGTTTCTCCGTTTTAGACCACAATTTTTAGTGTCCCATAGAATTAAACTTTACAAGAAAAGATTTCCTTTCCATTCGTGTGCACAATCACGCATGGCCAACAAGATTAACACGCATGGCATGAGATTCCAAATGATTGTTGTGATTCGAAATTCGAAGTGCAATACTTTCTGGTTCTGGACCTCATTTATTTTAATAAAATTACAGTTTTAAACAATTTTATATTACAGTTATTGTGATGTAAAGGACTCTGTGGACGATTCTAAAACCAACCATGTGCAGTAGTCAGTTAATTATTTAGAAGACGGCCAGATAATATAAAAAGAAATTTTACAGTGAAATTTACTAAGAATATGATGGCTTTTCCATTTTGTGTGAAAATTATGTGCTTCATAATTTGATTATTTCATTGTGGTTTATTTGTGTTATGGAGCAGTTCTTGTGATATTCTTGAACACAACTGGTGTGTGTAACATAATTCACTAAATTTAACTGGATTAGCGGCTTCGGATAGAAAATAACGCCTTCGTAAGTGAATTTTTTTCATAATTTTTAACACTTTAATTTCAATTGTTATTACTAAAACTCTCATTATTGTCATAATATTTGTAACCTATCAATTAATTATTAACACTGTCAGATTCCCTGTGCAATTCTCTTTAATTTGATATGTAATACAATGCATCTGCTACCATTTTAAAAGCATTATTGTGACAAACCCCTACTTCAAATTTTCTGCCTTGAATTTCTGTTTGGGTATGACCACTTTTTTGTTTGGCAGGCAATCAGTTAATTACTCAACACATTACTTCTGTCTCAGCCAGTTGTTAAAAGTCCCCAATAAGTTTCATTGTAACTTGAATATCTCCTATTCTACATTTTGTTTACTTCACCCTACACTATTCAGTGTGTTACTTTATACTGTATAATCCAAACAGTTATTGCTTAAAAGGCAAGTATTGTCTGGGAAGGAAATGGTTACATTCATTGAGAATTAAAATAGAATTTGTGTTCGTTTGTTAACACACCAACTCCACAACTGTATTAATACATACTTACAGCGTACACACAATTGATTGTTCTAAAATTAAAACAAAGCAAAGCAGAAACACAGTATGTTAAATAAACATACAAACAATATAATATAATAATATGTGCATTTAAAAAAAGCTCATAAATAAGAGAATAATAGCACCTTGCCATTTTGACAGACAACAGTTTGTTACATTGTGCTTCAAAAAATGACATAACAACTTCTCCAAAGCACAAAGCCTGGGCTGAATTGTAAAGACCATATGTTGCCCTTGCAGCATATCTCTCTCTCTCAGCCTGTTTAGTTTACTCCAGAGGAAAGGTAATACCAATACATCTGGAACAAGACAAGCTGCAGAAGCTGCTGGATCAGCAAAGCAATGCTCTAACTGTCCGCCTGTTGGAGCTTTGATCCTTAGGGCCTGGTTTGCGCTGCCATGACTGTCTTTATGTTGCATTTCCTCGCACCACGATGAGGAGAATGTGTACTCTTGTTAATATTACTCTAAAACTGTATGTGCATGACTACACACTGGCAACATTTGTGTTGTGATCAACGCATCAGGTTAGTCAGTCTGAAGTCTGGTTTTGGGGTTTCTGGAGCTTATCACTGAACCATAAATCTGCCTTCACCACTGCCCATAAACGTTTCCTTGGGAAATTAATTTGTTGGCTTCTTGCTGCCTTCATCGTAAGAGTTTTATCATCATCATCATCATCAAGTGCCATGCCGGCTGGCATAGGTGTTCATGACTCTCCACAGATCTCGGACTACGGTTTTCTGGATCAACTCTGCAGATGATATTCCTCCATACCACTGTCCCAATCCATTCAGCACCATTTCTCTTGGTAGAGCTTTATAGGAAATAAATATTATACTTCAAGTAGTTTTTCTAAACTGCAAAATATTATCATGTTGAGGAGTAGTTTTTCTAAGTTGTGGAATTTTGTAACATGGAGTGAGTAGCTTTTCTAAATTGTGGAATTATATTATATAATGTGGACTAGCTTTTCTAAACTGTAGAATTATATAATGTGGAGTAGCTTTTCTAAAATATGGAATTTTTTCATGTGGAGTAACTTTTCTACATTGTGGAGTAGTTTTTCTGAGTTATGGAATTTTGTAATTTGGAGTAGTTTTTCGAAATTGTGGAACAATATAATGTGGGGTAGCTTTTCTAAGTTATGGAATTTTGTAATGTGGAGTAGTTTTTTCTAAATTGTGGAGTTATATAATGTTGGGTAGCTTTTCTAAGTTATGGAATGTCATAATTTGGAGTAGTTTTCCTAAATTGTGGAATTATATAATGTGGGGTAGTTTCTCTAAGTTATGTAATTTTTTCATGTGGGGTAGCTTTTCTAAGTTATACAACTCTGAGTAGCTTTCCTAAAGTAAAGAGTAGATATTCTAAGTTGTACAATATTTAGTAGTTTTTCTGAGTTGTGCAATTCTGAATAGCTTTTCAAGTTCTGCAATTTTGAGTAGCTATTCTAAGTTGTATAATTCAGAGTAGCTATTCTAAGTTGTCGAATTCTAAGTTGTCCAATTTTGAGTGGCTATTCTAAGTTGTCCAATTCTGAGTAGCTAGTCTAAGTTGTCCAATTCGGAGTAGCTATTCTAAGTTGTCCAATTCGGAGTAGCTATTCTAAGTTGTCCAATTCGGAGTAGCTATTCTAAGTTGTCCAATTCTGAGTAGTTATTCTAAGTTGTCTAATTTTGAGTAGTTATTTTAAGTTAAGGAGCTCTGAGTAGCTTGTCTAAGTTGTAGAGTTTTGTCCAGACATGGACAATGACAACCTAGATGTTAAAGACTGTTAACAGGCTACAGTTGTTTAACACATGAAGTGTGTATGCAAGATATTGGTTGTTTTCACATATATTGGACAAGGTCAGGCAGCCAATCCACTACATTAATCTGAGGATACCAGGGGCCCATTCCACTATATTTATCGCACACACAAAATCTATAGATGCTGTTACTCCAAAATTCAAAATGATTATGTTGTCATTTCAACAAAACTTTAAATCTATATATTAAAAACAATAATTCACAAAAATAAAATACAGGATGCAAGTTGGCATAGACACTGTAAGTAATAAATATGTACAATTACTAACACAGACTGTTAAGTCTGTAAGGTGTGGAATGCGCCTGGCCCTGCAGCCAGCAGGGTTAGGATCGGCTAGCCTCTCCCAGGAGGGGTGAAGAGCGAAAATTAGTAGCCTGCCGATGACCCGCAGACTACACAAGTCAACCCCCACCTCCACGTGGTGCAGACCGGGCAACCATGACAGCGAGGTCATGGGCTAACGGGGCTATGGCTCGCCATAGGGGATGGACTCCCTGTGGTCAGATTAGTGTCCTAAACCTGCGACTGGCCTAGCAAGCCGGCAGGGGATCTTCATACTGCTCGTAGAAAAACTAAGAAGTATAAACGGAACAAGCTGTGGGAAATCCTTAAACAATATGGAGTGAGTACACATCTAACAAACCTATGTAGAAGTTTATACAACAACAGTGAATGCATAGTGAGAGCAACTGGAGAACACTCAGAACCCTTCACCATAAGATCTGGAGTACGACAAGGTTGTGTCCTGTCCCCTCTCTTGTTCATAACATATATAGACAACATATGTAAAGAAACCAGCCAAGCAGAGACAGCAAGAATACCGCATGACGAGAACACAGAAGAAGAACCATCTGCAAATCTAACCATTAGAGAACTCCTGTTTGCGGATGACCAAGCACTAATAGCAAAATCAGAAGCTGAATTACAAGACCACATGAATAGTCTAAACGAAATGTGTAGGGAACATAACATGAAAATTAGCACAAGCAAAACAGAGGTAATGACTATAACTAAAGAAGAACAAACAGCAACAATTCACCTAAACGAACATCCCTTGAAACAAGTAAAGAGCTTCAAGTACCTAGGAAGTATAATATCATCAAATGGCAGATCAGAAGACGAGATCGAAAATAGGTGCAATAAGGCAAATCAACTCATTGGACAAATGGCACCAATACTAAAGAACAAACATGTATCAATAACTACTAAGAAGGCACTTTACAACACAATCTTCCTACCAACTCTGTGCTACCAATGCTAAACCTGGACAATGACAGAAAAAGAGAAAAGAAAAATCACAACAACAGAAATGAGGTTTCTGAGAAGAATACTCAACGTATCAAGAAGAGATAAGATCAGAAATGAAGAAATCAGGACTAAAGTAGGGGTTAAAGCTGCTCTAGATTTTATTAGAAAGCAGCAAGTCAAATGGTTTGGCTATGCAAGTAGGCTACCAGTCAACAGCATGCCACAACAAGCAATGATGTACAGACCAGATGGAAACAGAGGAAGAGGCTGACCACGTAAACGTTGGATGGAGGGAATAACAGAATCCATGGGAATGTCGATATATGAAGCCCATAACCGGGCACTCTCACGAAGTTTATACTTCACCTCGACACCGCAAGGTACAAGAGGAACATAATGAGAGAGAGAGACTAACACAGACATTAAACTAAATAAAATACAGAATACAAGTTGGCAGCCACATACTTTAGGAATATAACAATCATAATTACTGACACAGAAATTAAATAAAATACAGGATACAGGTTGGCACAGACACACTATAGGAATATAACAAGCATAATTACTGACACAGAAATTAAACTAAATAAAATATAGGATACAGGTTGGCACAGACACACTATAGGAATATAACAAGCATAATTACTGACACAGAAATTAAATAAAATCCAGGATACAAGTTGGCACAGACATACTATAGGAATATAACAAGCATAATTACTGACACAGACATTAAATTAAATAAAATACAGGATACAGGTTGGCACATACACACTATAGGAATATAACAAGCATAATTACTGACACAGAAATTTAAATAAAATACAGGATACAAGTTGACACAACCCCACACTATAGGAATATAACAAGCATAATTACTGACACAGAAATTTAAATAAAATACAGGATACAAGTTGGCACAGCCGCACACTATAGGAATATAACAAGCATAATTACTGACATGGAAATTAAAGACAGAAAGCAACCTTGGGATGTGCAAGTTTTCCTCATAGTGAATCACTATTACAATATCAATTAGAACACATCTGCAACTAAATAATGACAACATATATAACATATAAGATGAGTGTTCCAGCCAAAACTGCTTTACCAATGCCTCCTAGCTCCATGGAAGACCTGGCATCCACAAGGGCCCTCTCTACGCTGGGATCTAAGTTCACGTAGTTGCCCCCTGCAGCACAAGGTTCAGATGGAAGGTGCGGTCCTGCTTCTACTCGGCGAAAGCTCAGTGGTTTTTTTCTTGGGGGTTTCTTGGGATGGTCCTGGTGATATGGCATGGAATATATTCACATATATAGCTTTGAGGGGCACTGAACTGTAACTTAACATGGTGTGTATTCATATAAATAGCTTTGAGGGGCACTGAACTGTAACTTAACATGGTGTGTATTCATATAAATAGCTTTGAGAGGCACTGAATTGTAACTTAACATAGTAATATGGACATATGTATTCACAGTCAGAACAAGAATTTTCTGACACAAAATATGCACTGCATGGTGAGATCAAGAAAGAAAATCAGCAAGTTAAAAAGATGGGCCAGAATGAGGACATTATCAAACAGGTTTGTCCACTTGAGGACATAGAACCTGGTGAAGAATGGATGCAAGTGTCAACAGAGTGCAGTACATCCTTGTTAGCATGCATCACATGGACAGGGAATGCAGAGAATGAAAGCCGGCAGTTGTGAAGGCAGAAGTTCAAGCCTTGATGTGTGAGCAATCTTCTCAGGGTGATGTAGTTATCGACACGTGTAAGTCTATGATGAGTTCTTGGGCTTTTGACGACTCAGGTAAGAGGGACAGCTATGAAGGAAGACTGCACTGCTTTTGCCTGTGTACCTCTGCGGGCTGTTGGCTTGCCGATACTCCTATCTGTTCCATAGTTCACTTTTGGCAGTAAGGAACATTTTGTGTGATATTCACTGGCACAAGAATGGAGCAATATGGGGACAACCCGTTGCCGTGAAGTTGGAACCACGACTAACTAACTAACTAACTAACAAGCAATCTGACTATGGAGGTCATGACCTCGCTGGAGAGAAAGACTTGAATCCAGATGTTTTCTCAGTGACTCAATGAGTATGCTCAGGAAGACCAAGAAGGGCTGGGGTCTTATAGGAAGTCAAGGCTAAGATAATTCTGCTTCCTCTTTGTGCCAGGACACATGGAGATAAGAGGCAACAAGCTGACGGGCTTTCAACTGGGGATACTGTGGAGAGCGGTCAAGTAATGGACTAGGCTAACATGCTGAATGCTTTCAGGGCAATTAAACAAATCAAGTGATGACTGAATCTGCAACCTCGACCAGCCTGGAAGATCATCAAGTTGGAAAGGGGTGAAGCCAGACAAGAAGGCTATGCAAGGGACACTTGGTAGTTGCATTACCCACTCTGTCATTTGTGATCATGTTCCTGTAAAGATGACTTTCTTCATTTTGTTTATCCTGTATTCATTACATATTTCACAGAATTCAGTTTTCATGCCTAATTTTTCAATAGTCATGATGTCCATGCACTCGCCATCTTCATTCTTTTTATTTAATATGAAACTATTCACATTTCATCAGCATGAATTTGTTCTGTCAATTGTTGCTCTCCTCCAAGTGTTTTAGATCTCCGTATTCTCCCAATATTATTCATCTGTCTGTAGTTCTCTTCTCTGTGTCTTAGATCTCCTGCAGTTCCCCACATGTTCTCCCAATATTATTCATCTGTCTGTAGTTCTCTTCTCTGTGTTTTAGATCTCCTGCAGTTCCCCACATGTTCTCCCAATATTATTCATCTGTCTGTAGTTCTCTTCTCTGTGTTTTAGATCTCCTGCAGTTCCCCACATGTTCTCCCAATATTATTCATCTGTCTGTAATTCTCTTCTCTGTGTTTTACATCTCCTGCAGTTCCCCACATGTTCTCCCAATATTATTCATCTGTCTGTAGTTCTCTTCTCTGTGTTTTAGATCTCCTGCAGTTCCCCACATGTTCTCCCAATATTATTCATCTGTCTGTAGTTCTCTTCTCTGTGTCTTAGATCTCCTGCAGTTCCCCACGTGTTCTCCCAATATTCATCTGTCTGTAGTTCTCTTCTCTGTGATTCATATCTTCTACAGCTCCCCCCTCATCATGTTCTCCCAATATTATTCATCTGTCTGTAATTCTCTTCTCTGTGGTTTAGATCACCTGCAATTTCATTCGCTTTATGGGTTCCAGACAAGAGTGTCTAATTATGGATGCTGTGTGTCTGTTCAGTTATAACTTGTTTCACATAATCTCAAAATGCTAATCTTATAATATTTCATTTCTTCTTTTTTTTAATTCATAGTTTAAACATTCCAGGAGCCAATCCTGGAGATTTTTCTACGTAAAAGTAATTTAATCAGCACTCCGGACTCCTTGTGGCATTCACCTCAACACATAACATCTCTTCTAGAAGAACTTCCCTTCGTCTTGGTTGGCTGAATAATTCTTTTTTCTTTATGTGACTTGTTTATGATTGGCTAGATTTGGTGGTTCAATGTTTCTACGTGATGGAGCAGCCTGACCTAAGCACAACCCTTCCTACATCTTACAACATGCCTGATTGGCTGCAGTGTTATTATTCTTGGCTTACATGCCTGATTGGCTGCAGTATTACTATTCTTGGCTTGCCTTGTGGGCCCTGGTAACACACAGATGACAATGGAACTAGTGCTATATCGATTGTGTGTATTTGTTAGATGTATATCCATCCAAAGAGCTTAGCAATCATACACTTTAACATCAGCTGAGGCCGAAGGAGCACTTATGAGTGTGTTCTGAGGGCAGTGATGTCACTTCTGTAAACCATTAACCAATATATATTGCTTGCTTAACTGGTTCAGTGCCAAGCAAAAAGTAGGTTTGGACCAAATATGGTGCACAATCAAATGAACAAGTATTATAATGTACATTTTCATTCACCGAGCATTAAAACTGCGGAAGATACAACAAAACGAAACAAATAACACAACAACCCTAGTATGGCAATATATTGTCCATGTGTCCAAATGGGAGATCACATCTGGCGATATATTATCCTTCGGTACTGAATCAGTTGCCGGTCTCCGTGGCGAAGTGGTTACGGACACAGCTCGTGATCCTGCTTACCCACATTTGAAACACAGACGCTGACGATTTGGCAGCAAGACCGTGTTGCGCTGGTTTTTTATGAAATGATATGGATGCCAGTTATTTAGAAAGCAAACTACTGAACGTAAACTTGCCAAGACATCAACAACAGCAAAAAAAAATGCTGATGTTGACTGCAAACATCCTGTAAAGGGTAATCAACTAACTTTAACTAAAATCAGTTATTTGAGCATAAGTTCTAGAAAGGAGACTTACCGTGGGACTTCTGGCTGGAGGGCTGACATCACGCGAGCCAGGGCTGACATCACAAGGACCTGGACTCAGCTTGTTTTTGTCCTCATCACTGGAGAGCTCCTTCTCACTTCCTCTCTCCGGGGGTACGGGCAGTTTCAGGGGAACTAACCCTGAAAATTTGTGTTACCATTTTTGGTGCAGTTTTGTACACATTCTGACTGGTGTACATACAATGTAGCATGCATATTACAACACTTCACTCAAATTCCATACTGATTCTCACACATTCTGCTACACTTCGTTCAAATAGTGTATTGGCTTTTATGCATATTGCCACACTTCAATTTTTGGTATTATTTGGGAAATCTACAATGAGCTAACTTAACACCTAAGCAATGTAGCAAGCAAGCTATCTACTCAAGCTGATAGGACAGGATGAGAAAATTCAACCTTTAGTTCTAGTCTGGCATGACAAATAGACAAATCTGAAATAGGAAACTATGACACAGAATTTGTATGAAAAAGAAACTGTGATATTATTTTGAAGTTATAATCCACTGTTAACTTCCCTACTGAAGTATTTATACTTGTGTTGACTGCGACATCCTGTAAAGGATATGCAACTAACTAAGTGAAGTAAAAGACAGTATCGAATTCAATCTTACAGAGGTCTTATAAATCAACAAACAATGCTCATTGAATGAAGTTAACAACAAACAGAAAAGAATCAGACTTGTCCATTTGTCACACCTCTTGAAAGAAAAACTAATTGTTATTTGCAAAATTCTACTGAAATAAGCAAGAGCCATGCACCTTTAGTATTTGCAGACAAACTATTTAAAAATAACAATTAAAAAGAACGAATTCCCTCAGTGAGCTTAAACACAGAAGCCACAAACAATAAACTAGACAATTTATTGCCTGGCATAGTTTACTGCATCTAATCAGGTGCATACTGCTGCATTACATAAACTGAATTCCCCCACATCCATCCATCATGTGCCATGCCGGTAAGCGTGGGCGGTCATGTTCTGCCATCTCACTCGATCACCAGAGTCGTGGATCAGCTCCGTGTTTCTGTCTCGACCATGCCACAAGGCCAAGCCATCCAGGTACTTGCTTCTAGGTCTTCCCCTTGGTCTGTTCCCCTCGATCTTACCAGTCGTCACCAAGTTCTCCAATCCATTTCTTCTCATAACATGCCCAAAAAATTTTGACTGTCTACTTCTAATTTCTCTAATCAATTTACGATCTTCATTTGTTTCTTGAAGAACTTGTTCATTGGTCTTTCTGGCTGTCCATGGTATTCTTTGCATTTTCCTCAGAAACCACATCTCTACAGCCATCAGATGTTTTTCAGCCTGACTGCTCATTGTCCACGCTTCACATCCATATAAAAGTACAGGTTCTATGTAGCATCTCAACACTCTTTTTCTCGTTTCAATTGAGAAACACATAGGCAGGGAGATTACACAAATTCTAAGGCAGACATGAAGTATTCATTTCCACAATGTAATATAGTAAAGTAGTGAAAAGTGAAGGTGCTGTGGTTGTGTAGTGGTTAGTGCACTTGCCTGCTGGCTCAGTGGCCATGAGTTCAAGTCTTCAAGGCAGGATTAATTGTGACTACATGGCTCAGCCTCACAACATGAGTAGCAGAGAATTGTGACTATATGGCTCAGCCTCACAACATGGGAAGCAGAGAATTGTGACTACATGGTTCAGCCTCATAACACAGGTAGCAGAGAATTGTGACTAGATGGCTCAGCCTCACAACATGGGTAGGAGAGAATAGTGGCTATATGGCTCAGCCTCACAACATAGGTAGCAGAGAACTGTGACTATATGGCTCAGTCTCACAACATGGGTAGCAGAGAATTGTGACTATATGGCTCAGCCTCACAACATGGGTAGCAGAGAACTGTGACTAAATGGCTCAGCCTCACAACACAGGTAGCAGAGAATTATGACTACATGGCTCAGCCTCACAACATGGGTAGCAGAGAATTGTGACTATATGGCTCAGCCTCACAACACAGGTAGCAGAGAATTGTCTGGGAGGTTGTTGTTCTTGAGCTCGATCACCCTGAGTTGTCCATGTTTATAGATCTAGATGCTCTAGGGATAGGTGGTGACTGAGTGTCATCCCAGTGCAAATTTACAGATCACAAAGTCACAATAAATAACTACAGGCTTCGAGGTAAAGCAAAGCCTAATTGGCCTGCGGTTTTAAACTACTGAAATACGGTCAAGAAAATCCAATGGCAGGTAGGGCCAAAACGTTGCCAAGCCAAAATGTTGCTGAGTTAAATTGGTGCAGAGCCATAGTGGATCAGAGCCAAAGTGGATCAGAGTCAAAGATGAGCACATTTCATGTCATTGTATTATCAGAAGGCATGCTATCCTAAACAGAAAGAAATAAGATGTGACACCTAGAAAGATGATACCCTAAAAGAAAGAAATAAGACACCACACCTAGAAGGATGATATACTAAACAGAAAGAAATACGATGCCAGACCTAGAAGGCATGATATCCTAAACAGAAAGAAATAAGATGCCCCATTTAGAAGGCAAGCTATCCTAAGCAGAAAGAAATAAGATGCACACAAAGAAGGCATGCTATCCTAAACAGAAAGAAATAAGATGCCACACACAGAAGGCATGCTATCCTAAACAGAAAGAAATAAGATGCCACACACAGAAGGCATGCTATCCTAAACAGAAAGAAATAAGATGCCACACACAGAAGGCATGCTATCCTAAATAGAAAGAAATAAGATGCCACATCCAGAAGGCATGATATCCTAACAGACAGAAATAAAACGCCACACACAGAAGGCAGGCTATCCTAACAGACAGAAAAAGATGCCACACACAGATGTCATGCTATCCGGAATAGAAAGAATACATTTAAACAAACAGAACTTATTGATTTTACTGCAGAGCAATCTTCCTGATATCAATACAACTGTGCTCCAATCTAATCTTTCAGATCCCACTAGGAGTATCTCAGCTCAGTACTTGTACCTCATCACACCATCAAATTCTCCAATCAAATATACACACCTTAACCCTACCAGACCGCTGAACCGATTTTTCGGTAATTTCCTAATCTGCTGCTATACTGCTGAACTAAATTTTCGGTATTTTGCCTAGTACGTGAAAAAAATGCGTCACAAACTAAAAATAACCAACCAGTCGTGGTCAAACCTCATGCCTCATGATTAGCCATTGCAAATGTCTTCCCCCATAGGTTTGAATTGACTTTGTGTGGTTTAATGTGAATAAATTTTGAAAATTCCCAATGATGAACCAAGCACTTCAAAAAGAAAGCGAAGTAGGTCTAGGCTTTACACAGTCCATCAGGTGATCGATACTTTGGTTTATTCAGACTGGATTGGCACACAAAGGTGGGATATTGGATTATTGGCTCTAGATGAAAGGCAGACCTATTTTCTACAATGTCTCCAAGTTACATCTTTTTCTAACAACTTGTTTGCATGTAACTAACATTTTTCTATATAATGTTGGTTTTTTCCTCTTTAATGCTCAGGAGCCCAGGTAATAGGGACAGTTAGGTTCAGGGCCTCAGGTCTGGTAGGGTTAAACACAACATTGTGTATGTTGACATTTCCCCCGTCATATACCATTATATCTTTCTAAGAATATATCTTGGTAAGAAATTCCTAAAGATGGTCTTCAAATTTAAACTGTGAAACAGAAAAGGGAGCTAACCTTGTTCGTTGAAGCTGTCGCTCGGGTCTGGTACTCTGACTGACTGTCGGGGTGGGATGGGGGGTGGTGTGGACATGGCATCATATCCTGGTGGAAGACTAGAAAAGAAACAGTGAAGGTCAGAAACAAATGCATGGGTTTTTTTTTCTTTCTTTCTTGCCTGCCTGCCTGCCTGCCTGCCTGCCAGTCGTTTTTTTTTCTTTCTTTCTTTCTTTCTTTCTTTCTTTCTTTCTTTCTTTCTTTCTTTCTTTCTTTTTAAATCCTAATCTACCATACTGTGCTGTTGAAAACAATAAGGCTATATAGTCTTGATTGTGTTGTGTTGTTTGTCCATCAAGAATGATGATGACCATTCATTTAATCCAGTGGGGATGAAAGTATGGAACCGTGAGTTCTAAGATGGCTGATAAGTGCATAAGACATGCGCACTGTCTTACTTTCCCAACATCACACTCAGCACTGCATCTCAAAAGTAACCAAACCCCAAAACCTCATGAATCATAGATGAGAATGCCATTGCTCTAATGCATGTTGGCCCCATAAAGACATGTAACAAGTGCCCTTATTCACATATAAACAAAAATCAAGTTTTCATAGATACTCAGAGGTCAAACAAGCAGACATTCAGATACTCAGATGTCAAACAGACAGACATCCAGATACTCAGAGGTCAAACAAACAGACATCCAGATACCCAGAGGTCAAACAGAATGAACGAAAATCTTTATTTTCAAAGGGTTAAGAATTGGGCACCCAGGCCCGACTGACATTCTGCCCTTCTTCACAATTTCTCTCTTACACTCTTTCATTCAACATCACTTATGAAGCAAATTTTTGACAACAAAAGAACAATAGCATTATAACACATGAAAAATAATCAATAACAAATAACTCACTGAGGCAATGTTTAACATGGACATTATAAATACCTAATGAAGGTGTAACGTGCCATACATATGGGAATGTTTTTTGGCTAGTTGTCATTTGAGATAATTACATCCAGATACCCAGAGGTCAAACAGCAGACATCCAGATACTCAGAGGTCAAACAGACAGACATACAGATACTCAGAGGTCACAAATACAAACATTCAGATACTCAGAGGTCAAACAGACAGACATCCAGATACTTAGAGGTCAAACAAGCAGACATCCAGTTACTCAGAGGTCAAACAGACAGACATCCAGTTACTCAGAGGTCAAACAGACAGACATCCAGATACTCAGAGGTCAAACAGACAGACATCCAGATACTCAGAGGTCAAACAGACAGACATCCAGATACTCAGAGGTCAAATAGCAGACATCCAGATACTCAGAGGTCAAACAGACAAACATACAGATACTCAGGGGTCAGGCAGACATCCAGATACTCAGTGGTCAAACAGACAGATATCCTGACACTCAGAGATCAAACAGAAATCAAATCAAATCAAATCAACTTTATTAGGGTCACAAATTGGGCGCGCAGGCCCGTCTTACATTCGGCCCTTCCAATCACTCGTCTTTCGTTCATCAAGAGCATTATACATTTACATAGGAAGATAAAATAAACATTGTGAAATGAATGTTGTAAACATAAACAAGGCTAATTACCATGTTATGAAGCCCATCTCCCACCTATCCATACATCACCCCACCCACACAACACCCCCACCTACCCACACACACGCGCACCAAGGGACACATACACACCCCCACCTACCGACACACACGCACACCAAGGGACACATACATACCCCACCAACCGATCCATCCCCCTCCCGCACATCCCCCACCCACACACACTGCCCTCACCTGATCCCCCAACCAAAACACACTCGCCACCCACAAACATTCCCCCACCAACCCACACATCCTACGCCCATCCACATACACATACTACCCCACACATCCTCTCCCCACCCACACCTCAAACCACCCATCCCCCAGCCACATCTCCATCGACAACATATTCCCCACTCATGCACACAATCCCCCACCAACCCACACATCGCACATCCACTCACACATTCCCAAACCATACACACACATCCCCACCAACTGACATGTCCCTACCCCCACCCCACACACACACACACATCTCTCTAACCACCCATACATCCCCAATCCACTAACACACACCCCACCACCCACACATGCAACTTCCACCCACCCACACATGCCTTAACCTAATCCCCCACCACACAATCCCCCACCCGCACATCACATACACCTCCTATCATGCACTATTCCCAACCCATGCACCACACACACACATATCCCTCACCAACACATCCCCACTTACACACCACACACATATCCCCCACCCAGATACCACACAATATTCCCACCCACACCCACACAGATACCCTTACCCATCCACCCCACATACCCCCACTCACACAACACAAAAATCCCCCACCCACACACACATACCTCACCCACACAATATCCCCAACCAACACACCACACACCTCTCCCCACCCACACACGCATTCCCTACCCGTCCACCAACACACACTCACTCACGCATACATCCTCCACTACGCACCCACACCCCCCCCCCCAACCAAACATCTCTCGATCACAATACCCCTACCCCACACACATCCTCCACCCACTCACACATCCCACCCCGACACATACAACTCCCTCACCCACTTACACATCCCTAAGCCACTCACACACCCCCACCCACACATTCCCCATCCAAACACACACATCTCCCACCAACACTCCCCCACATACTTCCCCCAACCACCACAATCCCCTACTCACCCATACATATACCCCACCCATACGCACATTCCCCGCACCCATCACACACATCCCCCACACTACACACTATCCTCCACCCATACCTCCACAAACATAACCTCCACCCACACATCATTCACACATCCCCCACCAACACACCGCACAAATATCTCAAACCCACACACCATACACTTCTCCCCACCCACCCTTGCATCCCCAATCCACCCAACACAATCCCCTACCCACACAACCCCGCCTCCTACACATACTTCCTCAAACCGTCCACACATCTCCACCCACATAAACACACATCCCCTGCATCCGTCCCATACACATATCCTCCACCCATACACACATCCCCCACACCCATTCCAACACCCCTACTTTCACCCCCACACATCCATCCACACATCCCACCAACACCCAATCCTTCACACACACACACACACACTCACTCTCTCAATCACACTCTCTCACACATACACATACACATGAACGCATGCACATGAACGCATGCACGCCTACATTCCCTCACTCACTCTCACACATACACGTACGAATGCATGCACTGACACATTCCCCCACCATTTCTCACTCAATCACTCTCTCCACACACACGCATGCACGTGCGCACACACGCATTCACTCTCTCCCTCTCTCTAACACCCACTTTCTCTCTCTCTCTCTCTCTCTCTCTCTCTCTCTCTCTCTCTCTCTCTCTCTCTCTCTCTCTCTCTCTCCCACACGCACACACATATATAGTGAACAATTATAGTTAAACAATTATAATGAACAATTATACTGAACAATTATACCAGTAAATGAATTATGGTGGCATATAGTCGGTATGGATTAAGTATTGAAAGAGTTTTCGGCTAAATGTGTAGGGACTCATTGGAGTTTTCAGATCTGGAGGCAGATCATTCCATAAGTGAGCACCAGAATAGGCGAAACATGTTTTGTATAGGTTCAATCTAGGCTTTGAGACATGTAACAAATTTAGGCGCTTGCTGTTCATTGCATTAGATTGAATCAGCGGCAGAAGATACTCTGGGGTATTTTGAGATATAATTTTATTCACTAATTTGGCTTTGTTGAAAAGGAAGCGCTTTTGTAGTGGTAGAAGTCTTAGATGACTGTACAAATTATTACTTTCAACGTGCTTTATGCCAGAAACCAGACGAATAGCTCGGTTTTGTAGAGAACATAGTCGTTTTAAATTAGATTTAGGGCAACCATCCCAAACTGTGGAACAGTAATCGAGATGTGATTGGATATAGCATGTATAGAATATTTTTCGTGTGCTTTTGTCCAGGAAGTGCTGAATTTTAGCAACTTGGTAAACTTTTTGTGCTATTTTCTTGGTAAGAGCGTGAACATGAGAGCTCCAGTTCAAATGGCTGTCTATTAAAAGCCCTAGTGTTTTATGTTCAGTCACATTAACTATAGGTAACGTGCCCATGCGGAGTTCGAGCGGTGATCCAGTTATGGCTAGTGTCTGTAGTTTTTGTCTGGTCGTTATTAGCATGGATTTGGTTTTGTCGATGTTTCATTGCTCCATCTATTTGTAAAGAATTCTCTAATTCACTACGGTTTTCTTGACTAGTATATATAGTACAGTCGTCTGCAAATAGATCACAAGTTGTATTGATATATAAAGGAAGATCATTAATATAAACTGCAAAAAGCAGCGGACCTAGTATTGAGCCCTGAGGCACACCAATATTAAGCTGTGTGGGTCTTGATAGACAGTTGTTGAAGGACACGACTTGTTGCCTGTCGGATAGAAATGACGTAATTATGTTCACCATGTTGGTGCTTGTCTTCATTTGCTTTAGTTTTCTAATTAAAATATCGTGATCTACCATATCAAAAGCTTTTTTAAAGTCTACAAACACCGCTCCACAAATTCTACCGTTGTTGATGTTTAAGTGCCAGTTATCGGTCATTTTTGTTAGAGCACTATGGCAAGAATATTTAGGTCGAAACCCAGATTGACTGTTAATTATTAGATCATTGTTAATTAAATGGTGTAACGTTATTTTATGAATGTGTTTTTCTAGTGGTTTTGATAGCGACGATAGTAAGGAAATAGGTCTATAATTACCCAAAACACTATTATCGATTGAGCCATTTTTAATTAGCGGAAACACTTTAGCAATTTTAAATGCAGATGGAAACCGACAGACATCCAGATACTCAGAGGTCAAACAGACAGACATCCAGATACTCAGAGGTCAAATGGGCAGACATCCAGATACTCAGAGGTCAAACAGACAGACATCCAGATACTTAGAGGTCAAACAGACAGACATCCAGATACTCAGAGGTCAAACAGACAGACATTCAGATACTCAGAGGTCAAACAGACAGACATACAGATATTCAGAGGTCAAACAGACAGACATCCAGATACTCAGAGGTCAAACAGACAGACACTTAGAGGTCAAACAGACAGACATCCTGATACTCAGAGGTCAAACAGACAGACATCCAGATACTCAAAGGTCAAACAGACAGACATCCGGATATTCAGAGGTCAAACAGACAGACATCCAGATACTCAGAGGTCAAACAGACAGACACTTAGAGGTCAAACAGACAGACATCCAGATACTCAGAGGTCAAACAGACAGACATCCAGATACTCAGAGGTCAAACAGACAGACATCCAGATACTCAAGATGTCAAACAGACAGGCCAGATACCCAGAGGTCAAACAGACAGAAATCCAGATACCCAGAGGTAAAACAGACAGACATCCAGTTACTCAGAGGTCAAACAGACAGACATCCAGATACTCAGAGGTCACAAAGTCAGACATCCAGATACTCAGAGGTCAAACAGACAGACATCCGGATACTTATAGGTCAAACAGACAGAACATCCGGATACTCAGGGGTCAAACAGGCAGACATTCAGATAGTCAGGGGTCACACAGACAGACATCCAGAGAGGTCAAACAGACAGACATCCAGATACTCAAGATGTCAAACAGACAGGCCAGATACCCAGAGGTCAAGCAGACAGACATCCAGATACTCAGAGGTCAAACAGACAGGCCAGATACCTAGAGGTCAAACAGACGGACATCCAGACACTCAAAGGTCAAACAGACAGACATCCAGTTACTCAGAGGTCACACAGACAGACATCCAGATACTCAGAGGTCACACAGACAGACATCCAGATACTCAGAGATCACACAGACAGACATCCAAATACTCAGAGGTCAAACAGACAGACATCTAGATACTCAGAGGTCACACAGACAGACATCCAGATACTCAGAGGTCAAACAGACAGGCCAGATACCCAGAGGTCAAACAGATGGACATCCAGACACTCAAAGGTCAAACAGACAGACATCCAGATACTCAGAGGTCAAACAGACAGGCCAGATACCCAGAGGTCAAACAGATGGACATCAAGATACCCAGAGGTCAAACAGACAGACATCCAGACACTCAAAGGTCAAACAGACAGGCATCCAGATACTCAGAGGTCAAACAGACAGGCCAGATACCCAGAGGTCAAACAGACAGACATCTAGACACTCAAAGGTCCAACAGTGTCAACATGTCTAGTTCTCTGCCCAAGTTCTGCATGAATGATTGTTATGCCAATGTATTCCCATACTGCTCCGGCACTGGCTCATGTTTACAATGTATGTGTAACTGTTTCAGTCATGCTGTGTTTCTTATCCACACTTTTTTTCTTTTTTTTTAATTCGCATATCCTTTACAGGACATTTCTGTCAACATCAGCATCTTTCAGCTGATTGTTGATCTCTTGGCAAGATTACGTTCAATAGTTTGCCATTGCTTTCTAAGCGGCCGGCTCATTATCCCGCAAGTCACCAGCACGGGTAGAACCGCTTCCAATTCTCATGCGCTGCGAGACCCTGCGTGGATAAACGGGATTACGGAGAAAGTCGTGTAACCCCTCGGCCAGAGAGACCGGCTGATCCACACTGTCGTACTCATTTAACACAACTAACTGATTCAGTGACGAAGGATAATATATCGCCAAATGTGACATCCCATTTGAACAGAAGGATGATATATGGCTATACTAGGGTCTTTGTGTTATTTGTTGTGTTTCGTGGTATCTTCCACAATTTCAATGCTCAGAGAATGGAAATTGACATTATTTTATAATACTTGTTTATTTGATGGTGTACCATGTTTGGTGCAAACCTACTTTTTCTTTGGCATTTAATCAGTTAAATATTCTATTCTCATCTTTCAATGCACATAAATGTTCTAGTGCTAAGAAAGTTGTCTTGCCTTTTGTATTGTTACTGAAATATCTCTGTCGCTCCCTATCTGTGTCCACACTGCTGCCTAAACAGATGTGATTTCACCTACTGAAGTGAGGTGACACCAAGGGAGACTAGATTATCATTTGCTTGATCTATTCTCATTATCCTTCTTTTCCCTATGAATGTTTAGACCTAATTGTTTTGATCTTAAGTCAAGAGTGTTTAGTTTATTTTGCATTTGACTGTGTGTGTTCATACTGTTTGTAAGCTGCCCTAATCACTGATTTCTCAAATCTTCAAACTGTAACACAACTCACAGAATAAACACATTTCTCAAATCTTTAAACAGTAATACAACCCACAGAACAAACACATTTCTCAAGTCTTCAAACAGTAACACCACCCAGTCAAGCCACAGAACAAACACATTTCTCAAGTCTTCACACATTAATACCACCCAGTCAAGCCACAGAACAAACAAGTCTCCCAACACAAGGCGCCATGCAAGAAAGCAAGCTGCATCACTGGGCAATAGTCATTGATATTACACAACAGTCATCAATATTACACAACAGTCATCAATATTACACAACAGTCATTGTTTTAGTCCCCACAGCAGTTTCCTGCCATGAGTCTGTGATGTGACAGTGTCATCACATTTTAACAGCACTAAAATCACAACGACCATTGGCACAATTTATTTTCATTTCTCTCCACATTTTTTTTTCCGCATACCCTATTACAGGACATCGCTGTCAATACCAGCATTTTACACTGTTGTTGATTTCTTGGCAAGATTACGCTCAGTAGTTTGCCATTACTTTCTGAGCGGTCGGCTCACATATCCTGTAAGTAATGGGCGTGGCGAGAACCGCTACTGATTCTCGCGCAGCTGTCATCATCATGTGCCATGCTTATAAGTACAGGCGGTTATGGGTCACCATCTCACACAAACACCAGAGCCTCGGATCAGCTCTGAATCCTTGTCCTGATTATGCCATGTGGTCAAGCTATCCAGGTATCTATTTCCTGGTCTTCACCTTGCTTTTTTCCCATCAAGTTTGCCTGCTGTCAGGAAGTTTTCAAGTGTATCTGGCCCTAAAATTTCTTGGCTGTCAACATCCAATTTCTCTAATCACATTAAAGTTTTCATCTGTTCCTTAAAGGAATGCTTCAATCTGCTTTCTGTACATACATGGCATACTTCCTCGAAAAGCACATTTCCAGTGCCAGAAGATGTTTCTGAGTTTGTCTCCTTATTGTCCATGTTTCACATATGTACAAGAGTACAGTTTCTATTTGGCACTTCAACACTTTTAATTGACAGCTTTTTATTGGTGAGAATACTTTCCGTCTTAGAAAAGGCAATTTTTGCCATGGTGGTTCTTATTCTAATATCTACAAGGCACCTTGTTGAGTGTTCCGAGATAGACTACTCTATTGAAAGCCTTTGTGCAGTCAACAAAGCAGAGATGTAGGTCTATGTTTAGTTCTATTGAAAGCTCTATTGGTTTTCTCAGTGAATATACAGTATCAGTTGTACCCCTGTCTTACAAACCCACACTGTTCTTCCCTTATTTCTGATGTTTTCTACATAACCCCTGGTATTACGATTCTTAGCAAAATCTTTGTGATGTGACTCCTTATGCTAATTGTTCAATGTTGATCACATTCTAAGGTTCTTAATTTCTTCTAGTCTACAAAATAAAAGCGTAAATTAACATAAGTCAGGTGGTATGTCTCCAGTATTATATACTGTGTTTAGCAGTCTGGTGACATGGTGTATTCCATATAAGGCACTGATAATTTCAGTTGTGATTCATCTAGACCAAGGGTCTTGCTAGATTTCACATAGTTAAGGGCATTCTGAACCTCCATCTTCAAAATTGGTGGTCTTTCATTGTCAATAAATAAACAGAAGACAGGCAAAAAGGCAGCATGGCAAGAGATGAGTACAAGGCAAAGCTATGGCACTGAATACCACTGCAAGGATAAACATGCCAGAGCATGTTACAAGGTGCTCCTGATGATGCTGAGAGGTGAGTTGGAAGAGGAGGACAAAGAAACATTATCCAAGGAAAGCATGTCCCTTGATGTTTCGTTCAACCCCAACCCAAAGTTGATTTTCTGGGCAAGTTTACATTCAGTAGTTTGCCACTGCTTTCTGAACGGAAAGTCAATGAAGAAGTCCAGCTGACCGGTGTAGGGAACGATCCCTGCCACCAGCGAACCAAAAGTTCAAGCGCAGGCACATTAATCCCCCGTGGCCATGCAAACTGCCTAACAGGACAGAAAGAGCCAGAGAAAAGACACATGCACAGCAAAGCAAAATATCATGAATAATATTTTCATCCAGCATACACACAAACATGAGATACTGTACATGCTTCTTTTAAGTTTGAAGAAACCCATATAGGGTTTTATATATATATATATATATATATATATATATATATATATATATATATATATATATATATATATATATATATATATATATATATATATATATATACATATATATATGAATTGGCCCCATTATGCTGTCATATCTACATGCTATGATGGGTCTGTGATGTGACAGCCATCACATTCTGTAGGCCTGACAGCAAGAAGGGGTAGGTGGCCAAGCTTGTCTTCTGTTGATAGATGACAAATGCAGGTGGCAAACCCAAGTCTGACTGCACTCATGGCACTATCAACGTAGCTAACTACCACTTCCACTAACAAACCCTAGTCTGACCGCACTCATGGCACTATCAATGTAGTTAACTATCACTTCCACTAACAAACCCTAGTCTGACCGCACTCATGGCACTATCAATGTAGTTAACTATCACTTCCACTAACAAACCCTAGTCTGACCGCACTCATGGCACTATCAATGTAGTTAACTATCACTTCCACTAACAAACCCTAGTCCAATCACATTCATGGCACTATCAACGTAGCTAACTATCACTTCCACTAACAAACCCTAGTCTGACCACACTCATAGCACTATCAACGTAGCTAACTACCACTTCCAGTAACAAACCCTAATCTGACCACACTCATAGCACTATCAACGTAGCTAACTACCACTTCCACTAACAAACCCTAGTCTGACCACACTCATAGCACTATCAACGTAGCTAACTATCACTTCCACTAACAAACCCTAATCTGACCACACTCATAGCACTATCAACGTAGCTAACTACCACTTCCAGTAACAAACCCTAGTCTGACCGCACTCATAGCACTATCAACGTAGCTAACTACCACTTCCACTAACAAACCCTAGTCTGACCACACTCATGGCACTATCAACGTAGCTAACTATCACTTCCACTAACAAACCCTAGTCTGACCACACTCATAGCACTATCAACGTAGCTAACTACCACTTCCACTAACAAACCCTAGTCTGACCGCACTCATGGCACTATCAACGTAGCTAACTATCACTTCCACTAACAAACCCTAGTCTGACCACACTCATAGCACTATCAATGTAGCTAACTATCACTTCCACTAACAAACCCTAGTCTGACCACACTCATAGCACTATCAATGTAGCTAACTATCACTTCCACTAACAAACCCTAATCTGACCACACTCATAGCACTATCAACGTAGCTAACTACCACTTCCAGTAACAAACCCTAATCTGACCACACTCATAGCACTATCAACGTAGCTAACTACCACTTCCAGTAACAAACCCTAATCTGACCACACTCATGGCACTATCAACGTAGCTAACTACCACTTCCAGTAACAAACCCTAATCTGACCACACTCATGGCACTATCAACGTAGCTAACTACCACTTCCAGTAACAAACCCTAATCTGACCACACTCATAGCACTATCAACGTAGCTAACTACCACTTCCAGTAACAAACCCTAATCTGACCACACTCATAGCACTATCAACGTAGCTAACTACCACTTCCACTAACAAACCCTAGTCTGACAACACTCATAGCACTATCAATGTAGCTAACTATCACTTCCACTAACAAACCCTAGTCTGACCACACTCATGGCACTATCAACGTAGCTAACTATCACTTCCACTAACAAACCCTAGTCTGACCACACTCATAGCACTATCAACGTAGCTAACTATCACTTCCACTAACAAACCCTAGTCTGACCACACTCATAGCACTATCAACGTAGCTAACTATCACTTCCAGTAACAAACCCTAGTCTGACCACACTCATAGCACTATCAACGTAGCTAACTATCACTTCCACTAACAAACCCTAGTCTGACCACACTCATAGCACTATCAACGTAGCTAACTATCACTTCCACTAACAAACCCTAGTCTGACCACACTCATAGCACTATCAACGTAGCTAACTACCACTTCCAGTAACAAACCCTAGTCTGACCGCACTCATGGCACTATCAACGTAGCTAACTATCACTTCCAGTAACAAACCCTAATCTGACCGCACTCATGGCACTATCAACATAGCTAACTATCACCTACAATAACACGCAGGCCGAAATATGTTGAAGTCACTAACATATTGTTAATGATAAGTGTCACGGTGTGCCTTGAGGTGGAACAATTCTAACAGTGTCGACAGCTTCACAACTGAGACACCACTCAAAGGAGATGTCTCCATGTCCACAAGCACACAACCATGTGACATGTTCAATGCCTAGATAGTTAACCTTTGAGTTGAGTTGAATTTAGTTGAGATGAATCAAGAACATCACAGCAGTCATGACATCCTCACACGCACTCCGCCCACATCTTCAACAGTCAGCAATGAGTCCCAGTAATAACAGTAACAGCTGCATTCTGATTATGTGTCCATTTGGCCTTTCCTCTGAGTACTGAGTGCTATGCCACATCCTCTGTTCACTCTCTGCTGCAACATTCTCTCCAGGCCTTGATGATTTATCTGTTCTTCCACACAATATACAAGATCCTAAGGGGCCCTGGCCACATCTGTTCTATCGTGCACCAATATCCTACCCAGGTGTGTAGACCCAGCCGATGTGTCCGCCTACCTGTATATGTGCTCGATATCAACTTCAACAAACAGTTAACCATTTGTCAGGGCAGGATACAGCCCAGCAGTATGTGCAACAAGGGCTAGAAGGCTCTGTGCAGACATCTTTAGTGATCCGTTACTGCAGAACATTGCGATGATGTGGATGTGAGGCTGGTGGGATGAGGGTTTGCCACGGGAGGGAAAGACAGACATTCTATTCCTCTGTGCACCCAGGCCTACAAAATGTGCTTGTGCTAACACTTGACACACAGCTGGAGCAGGTTCCTGCTGGAGGAATTTATTTGCTCATTACTGCCAACCTTGACATTGGAAACAGCATTGAGGGGTGACATTAGGGGACATAATCAGTGGCAGTACAATGAGAAGGCATATTCGCTGACAGTAGTTCAAATGGTCAATTGTTTGTTTTTTTGCTCGCTTTGAACTCAAGCATAGTCTGCTATTAACAAGCTATTAATTTTAATGTACTGGACTTATTTTTCCATGTGGATTACTTTCCCTATTACCAGTGTCCCTCACCGTCCAGCCAACCCACTCCGATTTCTGAGGTATTTGTAATTTATGTCTCCAAGTCAAGGATAAGAAGTCAAGATTTTAGTCCAACTGATCACTGGTGGGGTTGAACCCGTTACCTCAGCATCGGCACACCGGATGTTTAAGAATGAGGGCTCTTATACATTCAACGATGCAGAACGCCATAAAGGTCAATAATTCGGATTCCATGCCAACGAGGCATGTTTGGGATAAGCACTAGAACCATAATTTTCTGATGTATTAACATGGTTAAGCCTTTCCCTGCTACTGTCTTGCATTCTTGCAAGTTATTTTCATGGGTCAGATGACCTGATAATCAGTGCTGCAGACATCAGAGTTACAGCTCAGTCTTCCAGGGATATCCCAACCAACCGAGAACAGTAGCATACGGAAAACAAAATATTGTACACAAAATATACACACATTACAGTATCTCATGTTGCAGAAATAAGCTTTCTTAGGTAGATGACAGAAATGATACAGGCGCATATTATATTGAGTTTTTACAGTATGGTGTGCTTACAGACAGGTGACAATTTGTCTTCTTCTGAAATGGAAGGAGGCAGGGTTATGTTAATTCATAAAACATTTAAATTAATTTCTGTTATCACCATAATCATCAAGTCTAACTGTGATCAACAAATGCCATCATGATCATCAAGTCTAACCATCATCACAAAATGCCATCATCTGTCGAGGTCTAATTTTTCTATCACTTTACGCTTTTCATTCGTTTCTTGTAGAACTTGCTCATTGGTTTTTCGATGTGCCCACCACACATAATACTCTTGTGCAAAGTTACATTTATTTATTTTTTTTTTCCACAATCAACCTCAGCCTTTCACATAAATGACTAAAATATTGCCACTCCGTGGTTCCTGGCACAAATTAACTTCAACTGAACTATTTTCCTCAACTGCAAAATATTCATGAATTAACCTAATAACATTACAAGCCCGCATCAGACCTCAATATTCACACAGAAAAATGAACACATAAACCCAGATAACATCAGTCTACAAGAAAGAAGATTATGATCACAGCACATTTTAAGTTACTAGAAGACAAAAATATTTGTTATGTGGCTCAAAACTCACCTTTTATGGAGGTAGCTACTTCTTTCAGCAGGCAAAGGGGCAACAACACTGGGCAGGGCTTTTGTAAGTGGTGGAGTACCTTGAGAGTAGTCTTTGCTTGGTAGATCCACGCTACTGTTAGCCACAATCCCACGTTCCCCATCTGAGTCTGGTGTTCGTTGGTGGTAGATGTAAGCTAACAAAATCAAACGTTTACTTTAGAAATAATACATTTACTTTAGAAATTATACATTCATTTTAGAAATTATCAACGTGTTAAGATATTCATGGTCAGCGAGAGCTAACAAACTGAAATGTTTACATGAGAATGGATACACTATGTACATAAAGTAGAACGATAGAAGTTGTAAATTTCGACCACAAGGTATGTTAACCCTATAAATATCTGCATGTACACATACTCAACAGAGATTAATCAACAAATGAAAATATTACAATTATAATTAATTTGTATTTTGAGGGAGCTGTGGTGGCATAGTTGACACAGCACTAGCATACTAAAACAGTGGTCTGGGTTCAAACCCCGGCAGAAGCACTATTATCTGCTCTGACCAGTGCTGTTCTGGGGTTCACACAACTGGATGCTGAACTATTTTAAGAATGTTCTGGGAGTTGTCTAGGGAGGTAAGGTGATGAGGAAGTGAACTGAACACCTCACCTAATTATATCATGATTTAGAATACCTCACCTAATAATATCATGATCTAGAATACCTCACCTAATTATATCATGATTTAGAATACCTCACCTAATTATATCATGATTTAGAATACCTCACCTAATTATATCATGATCTAGAATACCTCACCTAATTATATCATGATCTAGAATACCTCACCTAATTATATCATGATCTAAAATACCTCACCTAATTATATCATGATCTAGAATACCTCACCTAATTATATCATGATCTAGAATACCTCACCTAATTATATCATGATCTAGAATACCTCACCTAATTATATCATGATCTAGAATACCTCACCTAATTATATCATGATCTAGAATACCTCACCTAATTATATCATGATCTAGAATACCTCACCTAATTATATCATGATCTAGAATACCTCACCTAATTATATCATGATCTAGAATACCTCACCTAATTATATCATGATCTAGAATACCTCACCTAATTATATCACAATCTAGAATACCTCACCTAATTATATCATGATCTAGAATACCTCACCTAATTATATCATGATCTAGAATACCTCACCTAATTATATCATGATCTAGAATACCTCACCTAATTATATCATGATCTAGAATACCTCACCTAATTATATCATGATCAATACCTCATCTAGTTATATGTGAATATGTCACGGCTAAAACCTCACACCCTTTTGTGAATATTTAGACCCTGTACACAGAAATCTTACATTTGTTAATATCTAATCACTATACACAGAAATCTTACTTTTGAGGATGGTCAGGGCATCTTCGGCAGCTTTGGAAGGAATAGATCTGAGGATATCTTCTGCTGTACAGCCTGTCTGAGACTTCACTGTTATGTTGATGCCTGTTGTGACAGACAGAAAATATAACCAGAATTATAAACATGTCAACCAAATATGATGATATTTTAAACAAGGTAGATGTTAGTCTATTGCAGACTCTGCCTTGCCTCTCTTCCTACATTTTTATCTCCCATAGAAGCATAGGCCCTCAGTCAACTCTTGCCAAAGAATCCTATCTTTGTTAATGCCTTCAGCTTCTCCTATGTCACCCCTTCAACTGTCTCTTCTTCATGTGTTTGCAGTCTCTATATGTCATCCCCTTTAACTGTCTCTTCTTCATGAGTATGAGGTCTCCTATGCCATCCCCTTCAACTGTCTCTTCTTCATGAGTTTGAGGTCTCCCTATGTCATCCCCTTCAACTGTCTCTTCTTCATGTGTTTGCAGTCTCTATATGTCATCCCCTTTAACTGTTGTTTCTTCATGTGTTTGAGGTCTCCCTATGTGATCTCCTTCAACTGTCTCTTCTTCATGTGTAACACAAGGGCAATTTACTCTACTTCCCTGTGGCTCAGGGGTGCCTTAGTTTTGTTTAGGCTTTACTCTAACTGACACACGAGTGTTCAATTGGTCAGTATCATTAAACATATGTCATGAGAAATGTATGTTCGAGATGTTAATATAAGATAAATATCATCATTATCATCAAGAGCACTGAGCAATAGAGAACGGATGTTTGTGGAATAACATGACTGCCTGTGTCACTTAAGATAGCAAGGTAGGGGTATCCTGTATCAAGGCAGAAGTAAAGTGCTTCCTTCTTATGCTAGCCTATGTGATACTGTTGGGCAAGGTGGCTTAACCATTAAAAAAAAATTAATAATTTTAAAAATATTTAAAAAATAAAAAATAAATAGGTTAACTGACAGCATGTCAGCAGGTGGCAAATTTTAGGTAGGCAAAAGAGCTCTTTATAGAGACAATGGCTATGGTCACTGCCATGAAGGAAGCAATAGCAGACTATCTTCTTTAGATACCTGAATAGAATATGAATAAAATTAGTGGAACTGTGGTAAAGCTGTGGAAATGTAAACAATATACAATAATACAAAGTAATGCAGCTTTACAGAACAAAATTACGAAACATACAGGACATTGCGGTGACTAGCCTTCATCAGCAAACAAATATACACAAAACACAACATATAATCACAGAGAAGATCCTCCAGTGACTATATTAAGGCATAAGAACAGGATGAGGAGAATAAAAAGATGAAAAAAGATGCAAACAATGAGGAGAAAATGAAAATTTGGAAAACAAAATTGTTGCTACTTATCTCAGAATCACAGGCTGCGATACTAATTGTCTATTTAAGAGTATCAAGGTGAAATTAATGTTAATATCACAGCCTGGGATTCCGAGATTAAGTAGCAAAAAATGTTATCCAGTGCCACCCATCGGGCGCTGAAGAGCCATCTACTCCTCCCCACGACTCTTGGCGGCATAAGTGGAAGATGTTGATGACGACCTGTGTCTAGATGAAATCACAGATGGAATTACTAAACATACATGTATCTATGTGTAATCACAGACTAAATTATTGACAGAATTACTAAAAATGCATGTGTCTATGTTTAATCATAGACTAAATGATTGACAATACCTCTGTCTAGGAGTAATCTGATGACATCCAGTTTACAGAAGTTGGCAGCTTCATGCAAGGCTGTTCCTTTGTCTGTCTGTGATGAGCAGCAGTTTAGTAAACACAAACATTCTGTTAGCTGGGATCATGTACAACACGTGACTACATGTCAATGTTAACTGTTGCAGTCCAGTGTTGGGAGAATACTAAATTACAGGTCTATATTAATTGTTGTAAAGTGCGAGGATAATACTAAACTACAGGTCTATGTTAGCTGTTGCAGTCCAGTGTTGGGATAATACTAAATTACAGGTCAATATTAATTGTTGTAAAGTGCGAGGATAATACTAAACTACAGGTCTATGTTAGCTGTTGCAGTCCAGTGTTGGGATAATACTAAATTACAGGTCTATATTAATTGTTGTAAAGTGCGAGGATAATACTAAATTACAGGTCTATATTAATTGTTGTAAAGTGCGAGGATAATACTAAATTACAGGTCTATATTAATTGTTCTAAAGTGCGAGGATAATACTAAACTACAGGTCTATGTTAGCTGTTGCAGTCCAGTGTTGGGATAATACTAAATTACAGGTCTATATTAATTGTTGTAAAGTGCGAGGATAATACTAAACTACAGGTCTATGTTAGCTGTTGCAGTCCAGTGTTGGGATAATACTAAATTACAGGTCAATATTAATTGTTGTAAAGTGCGAGGATAATACTAAACTACAGGTCTATGTTAACTGTTGCAGTCCAGTGTTGGGATAATACTAAATTACAGGTCAATATTAATTGTTGTAAAGTGCGAGGATAATACTAAACTACAGGTCTATGTTAGCTGTTGCAGTCCAGTGTTGGGATAATACTAAATTACAGGTCTATATTAATTGTTGTAAAGTGCAAGGATAATACTAAACTACAGGTCTATGTTAGCTGTTGCAGTCCAGTGTTGGGATAATACTAAATTACAGGTCTATATTAATTGTTGTAAAGTGCGAGGATAATACTAAACTACAGGTCTATGTTAGCTGTTGCAGTCCAGTGTTGGGATAATACTAAATTACAGGTCAATATTAATTGTTGTAAAGTGCGAGGATAATACTAAACTACAGGTCTATGTTAACTGTTGCAGTCCAGTGTTGGGATAATACTAAATTACAGGTCAATATTAATTGTTGTAAAGTGCGAGGATAATACTAAACTACAGGTCTATGTTAGCTGTTGCAGTCCAGTGTTGGGATAATACTAAATTACAGGTCTATATTAATTGTTGTAAAGTGCGAGGATAATACTAAACTACAGGTCTATGTTAGCTGTTGCAGTCCAGTGTTGGGATAATACTAAATTACAGGTCTATATTAATTGTTGTAAAGTGCGAGGATAATACTAAACTACAGGTCTATGTTAGCTGTTGCAGTCCAGTGTTGGGATAATACTAAATTACAGGTCAATATTAATTGTTGTAAAGTGCGAGGATAATACTAAACTACAGGTCTATGTTAGCTGTTGCAGTCCAGTGTTGGGATAATACTAAATTACAGGTCAATATTAATTGTTGTAAAGTGCGAGGATAATACTAAACTACAGGTCTATGTTAGCTGTTGCAGTCCAGTGTTGGGATAATACTAAATTACAGGTCTACATTAATTGTTGTAAAGTGCGGGGATAATATTAAACTACAGGTCTAAGTTAGCTGTTGCAGTCTAGTGTTGGGATAATACTAAATTACAGGTTTATATTAATTGTTGTAAAGTGCGGGGATAATACTAAACTACAGGTCTATATGTTAAGTGTTGTAAAGTGTTGGGATAATACTAAACTACAGATCTATATTAACTGTTGTGAAGTGCTGGGATAATACTAAACTATGGGTCTATGTTAACTGTTGTAAAGTGTTGGGATAATGCTAAACTACAGGTCTATGTTAGCTGTTGCAGTTTAGTGCTGGGATAATACTAAACTACAGGTCTATGTTAACTGTTACAGTTTAGTACTGGGATAATACTAAACTACAGGCCTATGTTAACTGTTGTAAAGTGTTGGGATAATATTAAACTACAGGTCTACGTTAACTGTTGCAGTCCAGTGATGGTATAATACTAAACTAATCAATGTTAACTGTTGTAAAGCGTTGGGATAATATTAAACTACAGGTCTAAGTTAACTGTTGCAGTCCAGTGATGGTATAATACTAAACTAATCAATGTTAACTGTTGTAAAGCGTTGGGATAATAGAAAATTAATAAATGTTAACTGTTGGAGTAATGTGTTGGGATAATACTAAACTAATTAATGTCAACTGTTGTAAAGTTTTGGGATCCTACTAAACTACAGATCAATGTTAACTATTGCGCCCAAGTGTTGCTGTTTACTGTGGCCAGATCTGCCCTAAGTTTTGAGGCTACTTACATAAGAGTAGTGCTTCTGTCACCTTGGTCAAGGAGTTATCCCGTATATCCATGTGGGGAAAACAGCAGCTGCGAGAATCGGCAGCGGTTTGCGCCGCACTGGTAACTTATGGGGGTATGTGAGCCGGTCATTCAGAAAGCAATGGCAAACTACTGAACGTAAAACTTGCCTAGTACATCAACAGCAGCTGAAAAATGCTGGTGTTGACTCCAAGGTCCTGTAAGGGATGTGCAAAACACAAGTGATTCTATTCTAATAATTGTTGTGTGTTTAAACACTCATTCCCATGCTGTTCACTGGATACACACAAAATAAAGCAACAGTAACGCAATCTTCTTCATGCGTCATACATTGTTCAGCCTGGGAACTGCATGCAACAACTGACTGCCACATGGTGACCTGCTCTAGCAAGATATGCCATCCAATGTCATATGCCCAAAATGCTCTAATGTTTCCACATTCTGCACGTTTATTTTTATCCTCCTCCTCTCAATCTTTACTAGTCTCCACGGCTGCTTGCTTCAAGCACATTGTCTTTCCAGTCCAAGTCTTCTCTTACATGAATATGTCTCTTACATGAATACATCTCTTACATGAATATGTCTCTTACATGAATACATCTCTGTCATCAATATGTCTTTTACATGAATAGGTCTCTGACATCAATATGTCTTTTACATGAATAGGTCTCTGACATCAATATGTCTTTTACATGAATAGGTCTTTTACATGAACAGGTCTTTTACATGAATATGTCTTTTACATGAATAGGTCTTTTACATGAATAGGTCTTTTACATGAATAGGTCTTTTACATCCATATGTCTTTTTTCATGAATAGGTCTTTTACATGAATAGGTCTTTTACATGAATATGACTTTTACATGAATAGCTCTTTTACATGATTAGGACTTTTACGGTAATAGATCTTTTACATGAATAGGTCTTTTACATCCATATGTCTTTTACATGAATATGACTTTTACATGAATATGTCTTTTACATGAATAGGTCTTTTACATGAATAGGTCTTTTACATGAATATGTCTTTTATATGAATATGACTTTTACATGAATAGGTCTTTTACATGAATACGTCTTTTACATGAATATGTCTTTTACATGAATATGACTTTTACATGAATAGGTCTTTTACGGTAATAGATCTTTTACATGAATAGATCGTTTACATGAATAGGTCTTTTACATGAACATGTCTTTAATATGAATTTGTCTTTTACATGAATAGGTCTTTTACATGATTAGGTCTTTTACATGAATAGGTCTTCACATTAATAGATCTTTTACATGAATAGGTGCTTTTTGACAGCAAAGTTACATGGATGTATTTCTGGTTTACAGTTTTATTTGATCATTTGCTGGAATAGTCATCTATCTTCCTCATCACCGGTGACAACAGATTGCAGTTATGCTTTCCTTCTATACTACTGTTAACAATTACACAAACTCTCAACTATCTACAAACTAACACGTGTTGTCTCAGACAGACCCAGAAATATAACAAGACATACAATTGTCTGTGATTTAACTCATCAACTTTTTCTCCCATAATGTTCATGAATGACTTTCTGTCAGTCCTAATGTCCTGATAATTATTCTACATTACCATTTAATTTCCCTGTGAGACTGAGTGTCTTAACACTTTACCCAAGTGTTGATTTAATTCCAATGTTGTTTAACCAAAATCTGCTTGCCCCCCCCCCCCCTCCCCCACACCTGCGCGCTAACTGTTACTATTATAATAACCAATGTTTTCTGTAGTCTGCCAATGTTTACTCTAGTCTATCCAGTTATACAAATATGGGTCATGATACTGTGCCTTTCATACTTCCTTACACAGATGTTTTGGATTTTTTTTAAAAAGGATTTAAACATCGAGAGGATTGACTTCACTGCACCGGGTTTGATCCTATATGGCTCAGTTTCTTTCTGAAGTCGGCCCACCGAAAGCATCGCACAGAGCATGAACTCCATAGCTCCAGCGATGAGCCCAGTAGTCTCGAAGAAAACTGCACTCATGAACCGAACGACTTAGCCCAGAATTTAACCCACAACCTTGGAGTGCGGGGCAGGTGGTGTAACCATTTAGCCATGGAGACTCCTTTGAAAATGTATTGCCGAGACTAACAGATTTATATTTGACTGCAGATTTATTATTCAAACATCAAAGAGAAACAGTGTTTCTGTTATATTCAGCATGCTCATATCTGTCAGCATAAGAGTCCGAGGCTTATACACATCTCTGTTAGTATAAGAGTCTGAGGCTCATACACATCTGTTAGTATAAGAGTCTGAGGCTCATACACATATCTATTAGTATAAGAGTCTGAGGCTCACACGCATATCTGTTAGTATAAGAGTCTGAGGCTCGTACACATGTCTGTTAGTATAAGAGTCAGAGGCTAAAAGACATATATGTTAGTATATGAGTTTGAGGCTCACACAGACTCACACATGAAAGGTACTCACTCTTGCATCAAGCGGGAATCCAGCATCTATGAGGTACTGCACTACGGCGCGGTGTCCGTTCCGTGAAGCCAGATGTAGAGGTGTGTTGAGGGCCGATCGTTGTGCTAGAAGCTCTGGGTGGCATGTCACCAGCTGTTTGACGATGTCTAATCTGTCATACTGAGCTGCCAGGTCTAGTGGGGACAGGTCCTCCAGGTTTCTGATGGTAGGGTCTGCCTTTTTCTACATATACAAGTCAGCAATCATTAAGGCCCATTGAGTAACCTTGTTTATTCTTGGCTCTGCTACTCAAGGCCTTAAGTTGTGTTATGTTGTGTTGTGGTGTGTTATGATGTGATGTGTTTGCTGTGTTGTGATATGTTGGGTTATGATGTGTTGTAATGTATTGTGATGTGATGTGTTGTGGTGATGTATTTTGTTGTGGTCTGGTGTGTTGTGATGTGCTGTGTTGTGTTGTGTTATTGTGTGGTGTGTCATGTTATGTTATGTCATGCCATGTCATCTCATGTCATGTCATGTTGAATGACATCACTGCACAATGGACATTCTCATGCATGCTCAGTCCTCTAATGCAGCAGCCATCTCAAAGTATTTTTGGTTATATCTCCTCTCTTGACCTGAAATTTGACACTGTTGTGCTTGACCAGGTTTCACTCCCAATTTGTGGAGCTGGGCTAGCATAACAGTCTTGTCATTATCCACCAACCAAGTGCGTACTGCACCGATTATATCAGCCCTGTCATCACAGTCTTGTCATTATCCACCAACCAAGTGCGTACTGCACCGATTATATCAGCCCTGTCCATACTTCTTCCTGTTTATATTGGTACACTATTTGCCAGCTGGTCTACGCATTCATTACCTTTTACTCAGGCATGTCCGAGTGCGTATAATCATGTGAATAATGTGACGTGTGACTTCCGATTGATATCTATCCACTCAGAGTGGAAACTACAGGTTGACGTTTTCTGTAGCAAGTTTCAGGCCTGTTCTTTTCTCACCAGCAGACAGTGATGTCATCATTGTAAGGCGTTCTGCCAAGGCCTATGTCCGGGCACTGGTGACTCATGCATGCATACATACTAAACACAACCGCTGACAGTGGTGATCCCTGGGGTAGACCCAGTAAGATATGTTGAGGTTTTAATGCCCATGCACCACATCACAGTGATACTGTTCTGCAATCCGGTTGACTCTGGGTCTTGTTTAGTCTTTCTTCTTCTCTGCTGGTGTGCAGCACTACCTTATGTTCTTGTTTAGTCTTTCCTCTTCTATGCTGGTGTGCAGCACTACCTTATGTTCTTGTTTAGTATTTCCTCTTCTATGCTCTTTCCAGCTCCAAATTATCTACCTTTGGGTGTAAATAAATACTATAATCATGTTTAGTCTTTCTTCTTCTACCTTTGGGTGTAATTATATACTATAATCTTGTTTAGTCTTTCCTCTTCTACCTGGAATGTAAACATACTTTACAGTCTTGTTTTTGTTTAGTATAATTAGAAATGCTAATTTGCCAAACTAAAACCAGTTTTTTTTTTTTTGCTCGCTCGTTTTCAACTCAAGCATAGTCCATACACACTATTTCTAGTTGTGATGGGCTGAATTTTGCATGTGAATTAGCTTTCCCTATTAACAGTGTCCCTCGCCATCAGGCGAACCCACTCCAACTTCAGAGGTAACTAAAACCAGTGACATGCATATATCATAGAGAAACAAACTCTGGACTTTCAGGTTAATCTGCAAGTGTTCAATCACTCTACCACACAAACACCCCAAAAAACAGTTGTAAGCAAGGTGGACTTTTCTTGTGGAGACAACACACATAAAAACATAGCTTTGAGTGTGTAAAAATTTCATATGTTCTCCCTGTGCAAATCGTGGGCAATAAGCAGACAAGTGATGAATTGTGATTTGTGTGAATGCTGCTCAGATAGATGTGGTTTTACAGAAGAATGATGAGAACACCATGGATGGATAGAAAATGCAATGAAGATATCTTGAATGAAGTTAACTCACAAACAGAACTGGTTACTTGCATCAGGAGAGGACAGTCCAAATTCTATGGGCGTGTCATGAGTGTTGCGAAACTAGTAAACACGTGTGTCTTCGCAGTAGGGAAATTCCCGAAGGCGGAGCCTAGAGGAGTTATCTAGGTCTCGATTTATTGTTAACCTTGGGAAAGCTGATTAGATCGTAGGGTGGAGAGCATTCTAGATTGTTCTCGTTGTTGATAATACGGGCTGGCAATATGCACTCGGCAACCTATGAGTTGAACTAGAATGGGTTTCTTGTGGGATAGAACCCATGTTTCTCGGGGAAAGTAATTTTCCCCTGAACAGGCAACATCTGCGTGCTTAGAGAGTTTTACGCAACTCGGAAACTAGCCATTTTGCTGTCAATCACCTACACTTCTCTCGCCTGAGCAAGACGCAGTTCGTCAGTCCATAATTGTCTCAATGGAGCTAGTCAGCACCCGACAAGTTTATGGATGAATGCGGTATTGGTCCACACTCTAAGGTAATAGCATGACTCCTTCTTTTCTTGTCTTGATTAATTATATTGCGGGATTATAAATGGCATTATTTGTGGTGTCAGTGTGACACCACATGAAAATGAATGTACAACGTGTAGATTGATACTAGGCGTAAACAGGGACAAGGCTAGTTTATTTACTTGTGAATTATAACAGTAATTCTGTGAATAATGTGTAGAACTAGGATTGATTGAAGTCCTTTACTACAGGCTTATGTTACTAGATCTATATATTATTCATTTGCTTTAGGAACTTGCATTTATTTATGAGAGCATTATAACTGCTGTGATATTACTTATTGCTTATTTTAGTGTCATGCTAGCAGACAGGGCAAGATTAAGCAGGGCGTGTTCTGTGTTCTAATTATTAATGATTAATCAGCTGGGTTACTGTGGTGATGCTTTATTTCTTGTGAATCTAGTGCTGTTGTGTTCCAAAGGAAGGTGGTGCTGCGTATTCTTGGTGAATGTGGTGCTGCTTTATTTCCAATGGAATTGTGGTGCTGATATTCCAGGGGAATGTGTTGATGATTTGTTCAGTGACATTGTGGTGTTGATTTATATCATGTGGGGTCGATATATATATATATTCCTTGAGATTCGGAAAGGAACGGTGTGTGGTGGTACGATGCGAGTCCGAGTGGGATAGCGTGTGCGTATTTATGCCGTGATTTTGAGAGTAACCTTCAGTCATATACTCTACACTTTCCTCTGCTCTATCCTTATTGTCTGGGGACACCTATACTAGGGGTAGGGTGATGAGGAAGAGGGTTCTTCTATACCTTGTGAGACAACAGGAATTATGGGATGGGATGCTTGCTGCATTCTAAATTTGAGATGACTGGCCCTGCCAGGCCAGTTGAACCGTTCACGCTTGACCACCGCTAATTAACAGGGTAAAGGAACGAGGTTTTTGACTTACACCATCTACATGGGTGCAATACCATATACATTTATAATACTTCTTGCCTTCTATAACAGAGGGGGTATCAGGGAGGGGTTCTCTATGGTCTGGGACAGAGATCCCAGAGGAGAAGCCATGGATGGATTGATTTATTGATTCATTGTTTGATTGATTAATGAGGATGATGAGAAAGGGGAATCGTCCGGTCGGACAATTATACCTGAGAGAAGCCATCTACACGGGTGTAAGATTAATTATTTTACTGTAGTGATTACAAGAGGGGAAAGATAGAGAGGGAGAGTGGGAAGAACTGGGATCAGGTGACAGGGGTACTGAAGGACCAGACCAGTACTTCCTGGAACTGTGCCTCCCAATGAGCAATTCTCGATGCTGCCTGACAACGGAAGCGCACTCATGCCTGAACTTCTCTTATGAGGAATCAGATCCAATAACCATTCATGATAGGTTATAATGTATCACTGAAGGCATGTCTTTTGTTGTATGCTATGTACATCAGAGTTGTTGCAGAATGCTCTCACCCACTACTCTCCTTGCAAGGTTTGCCTTTCAGGTAGTAATCAAGATGTGGAGACATGAGGAAGATTTGGCTTTTGGCTCACTCCAGTTAGAAATTCACAGACCACGGTGAGGTCAACGAACTGGGAGCTTGCCAACTTAGTTTCACGCAGTAAGAGCATACCTGACAGTGATGCATTGATACCTACCTGCCAATACATTTGAGGTTCTATATATACATCAAGTGGAACATGATGACGTCTGACAATTATAGACTTACAGACCCAGATGGGATCAACAGATAGATAGACTTTATAGTTGAATCCTCAAGATGACATTAAATCTTCTTGACCAGACCCAGTTGGGGTCAGCAGGGTCAGGCTATTAGTTGATACTGCAGTTGACACTTCACATTTACCAGAGATGGAGTTTACTAGACATTCACAGACCCAGGTGGGGTCAGCAAGGTCATGCTATTAATCGCTAATCCGAGTGACATTGTATATCTAACAGCGATGGAGATCCTCAGAATTTCTACGACTCAGTCCGGGTCAGTCAGACATACTGAACTTTAGTTGAGCTCCAACGTGTGTGCTATACTCAGTGAGCTTCAGTGGGGGACGCGTACAGCATAGGGCCGCCCCAATTAGACCTTACGTGAGAAACCTGTGTGTGTTGGCTACGTCATAGAGTGACACCGATTCCATGAACATTGTTACGAGTCATTTCGGTCACAGGATTCCAGAATGGTCACTCCCATTTAATATTCACTAGGGATGTGGATGAATCATGGCGTACCTGCAACTTTCAAGTCAGCTTTACTTGGAGGGAGCCCGGTGAGTCAACGGAATCAACCTAACGGATGCACTCAACAGATTCTTACGTGCCTCGTGATGACCTCAGGATCATACCTGATTCTCTTCTATACTCTGTTGTCTATCTGTACATAGACCTACTTTCTACCTTACTCTTCAACCGTCTTCTCTAGACTCTATTGTACATTAAATTTTGCATTTTTGTTACCATGTCTTTGCTTGATTGTATGTGTGTCTTCTGGGTTGAGGCCCCTATGGGTAATAGTCTATAGGTTGGGAAGTGTAAGACAGGTGGAGTCCCGAGTCTGTGTGGGGTTCGGTAGACGAACTATACTTGTGTTGTGGTCAGTATAGGGTGAGAAGGTCAAAGTGTACAACTACCTATCAAAGCCCCAGAGGTCTTGGTACAATGAGAAGGGGAAAGCTGGAGTATGTCGTCACTACGGGAAATTTGGCGGGGAGGAAACGCAGAAGGAGGCCAAGAGAGAGAAGATGCTGGACAGTTTGGCATCTTGGCATGGGGGAGCAGCAGTATCAGGAATGACAGGCACCACATGAGACAAAGGGTTGTGGACAGACATGATCACCAACGCCAAACAGCATGGACTATAAGAAGAAGAAGAAGTTATATCTTACCCTAGAATCTTCTGTCTGGTCACATTATGGACTGTCTAGTCATAGCTAGTCTACTCCTGTCACCTCATGACACAAAAGATTTTTTTTTAACTTCCCAATTGGGATAAAATCCAGACAACTGTGGATGTAAGCCTAGGCTCTATCCAGTGTGCCACAAAGTTTCCCTGTCTGCCCTGACAAGTTCTCCTTCAGACAACTGTGGATGTAAGCCTAGGCTCTATCCAGATTCCCTGTCAGCCCTAAGGACATGACAAGGTCTCCTCAAGACAACAGATCAACCTGGCAGCTGATGCTTCCACAGAGCACTCACCTGAAGCAGCAGACACAGTGTGCTGTCATGGCCGTGCTGAGCAGAGAAGTGCAGAGCTGTGTTCCCGTCTCGAGTCTGCAACAGCAAACAGCCCACATTCAATTATGCACATCTTAACCATAATCATTCATCCATTTAGTCTTTCCCCTTCTACCCTGGGTGTGTAACCTGTGATATCCATCCATTTATAGTCTTTCCTCTTCTACCCTGGGTGTGTAACCTGTGACATTCATCCATTTATAGTCTTTCCTCTTCTACCCTGGGTGTGTAACATGTGACATTCATCCATTTATAGTCTTTCCCCATCTACCCTGGGTGTGTAACCTGTGACATTCATCCATTTATAGTCTTTCCCCTTCTACCCTGGGTGTGTAACCTGTGACATCCATCCATTTATAGTCTTTCCTCTTCTACCCTGGGTGTGTAACCTGTGACATTCATCCATTTATAGTCTTCCCCCTTCTACCCTGGGTGTGTAACCTGTGACATTCATCCATTTATAGTCTTTTCTCTTCTACCCTGGGTGTGTAACATGTGACATCCATCCATTTATAGTCTTTTCTCTTCTACCCTGGGTGTGTAACATGTGACATTCATCCATTTATAGTCTTTCCTCTTCTAACTTGGGTGTGTAACATGTGACATTCATCCATTTATAGTCTTTCCCCTTCTACCCTGGGTGTGTAACCTGTGACATCCATCCATTTATAGTCTTTCCCCTTCTACCTGGGTGTGTAACCTGTGACATCCATCCATTTATAGTCTTTCCTCTTCTACCCTGGGTGTGTAACATGTGACATTCATCCATTTATAGTCTTTCCTCTTCTAACCTGGGTGTGTAACCTGTGACATTCATCCATTTAGTCTTTCCTCTTCTAACCTGGGTGTGTAACATGTGACATTCATCCATTTATAGTCTTTCCTCTTCTACCCTGGGTGTGTAACATGTGACATTCATCCATTTATAGTCTTTCCTTTTCTAACTTGGGTGTGTAACATGTGACATTCATCCATTTAAAGTCTTTCCTCTTCTAACTTGGGTGTGTAACATGTGACATTCATCCATTTATAGTCTTTCCCCTTCTACCCTGGGTGTGTAACCTGTGACATCCATCCATTTATAGTCTTTCCCCTTCTACCTGGGTGTGTAACCTGTGACATCCATCCATTTATAGTATTTCCTCTTCTACCCTGGGTGTGTAACATGTTACATTCATCCATTTATAGTCTTTCCTCTTCTACCCTGGGTGTGTAACCTGTGACACCCATCCATTTATAGTCTTTCCTCTTCTACCTGGGTGTGTAACATGTTACATTCATCCATTTATAGTCTTTCCTCTTCTACCCTGGGTGTGTAACATGTTACATTCATCCATTTATAGTCTTTCCTCTTCTAACCTGGGTGTGTAACCTGTGACATTCATCCATTTAGTCTTTCCTCTTCTAACCTGGGTGTGTAACATGTGACATTCATCCATTTATAGTCTTTCCTCTTCTACCCTGGGTGTGTAACATGTGACATTCATCCATTTATAGTCTTTCCTCTTCTACCCTGGGTGTGTAACATGTGACATTCATCCATTTATAGTCTTTCCTCTTCTAACCTGGGTGTGTAACCTGTGACACTCTTTAGTCTGGCTTTCTATGAAGGTCTTTATTGCCTTGTTTAGTCTTTCCTCAGATGTCAGCGTGGTTGTGTGTTCCAGTCCCCATCAGGGCATGAGTGTATCTAAGTGCCCGAACACATCTGTCCAGAGAGCCAAGTTCCCCAACAATCTGATAAAGGGACTGAACACCATGGGTTTGTCTAAGTGCCCTTGAAATATCTGCCAAAACAGCTAATTAAGCACATAGATCACAAGTAGTGAAACAAATACATAAATAATGAACACATTTATTTTTGCCATGTGCAGTTATTGAAAACATCTCAAACTCATTTCCTGCTTTGCTGAATATTCTGGTGACATTCACCGCCATTTGTGACACACAAGACTTTGATGAAGAAATGTTATATGTAAACAAACAAAAAAATAAACATATACCAAACTCAGAATATTTAATCCTAACATTAAATCAGTACTATTATATGAATCTGTAACATGGAGAATGGCTAAAACAATCACTGATAAACAACAAACATTCATTAATGCGTGCCTGGAATCTTGAACACATTCTCATACTGCGAAATGACAAAAACCTCAAGAACATACAGCAGGAGAGTGGGAGACATGTCAAATCACCTGTAGGTTAACAAAGGCCAGGTCATCAGAGGCTGTGATCAGCTGTTTACAAATATCTGTGTGCCCATTCCACGCAGCCAAGTGCAGAGGTGAACAATCCTGACTGTCCAAGATGGTTGGCGATGCCTCACAGTCCAAGAGAATGGAGACGATCTCTCTGTTAATGAAAGCAACACATCCCATGAACAGTGAGAGAGAATATCATTAACTGCCAACAACCAGCTATAGGAAAATAGCCATGGACAGATGGAGTCATTGACCTCAGTGTGCCACTCCTTACACCAGTGGCTCCCAAGCTGTTTCAGACTACTACACCAGTGGTTCCCAAGCTGTTTCAGACTACTGCACTAGTGGTTCCCAAGCTGTTTAAAACTACTATACAAATGACCCCCATGCTGTTTCACGCTACATACTACACCAGTGGCTTCCAAGCTGTTTCAGACTACTACATCAGTGGTTCCCAAGATGTTTCAGACTACTACACCAGTGGTTCCCAAGCTGTTTCAGACTACTACACCAGTAGTTCCCAAGCTGTTTTAGACAATTACACAAGTGGCTCCCAAGCTGTTGTTAACTACTACACCAGTGGTTCTCAAGCTGTTTCAGACTACTACATCAGTGGTTTCCAAGCTGTTTAAGACTACTATACCAATGACAGTCATGCTGTTTCAGACTACATACTACACCAGTAGCTTCCAAGCTGTTTCTAATTACCACACCAGTGGTTCCCAAGCTGTTTCAGACTACTACACCAGTGGTTCCCAAGCTGTTTCAGACTACTACACCAGTGGCTCCCAAGCTGTTTCTGACTACTACACCAGTGGCTCCCAAGCTGTTTCTGACTACAGCACGAGTGGCTCCCAGGCCGTTTCTGACTACTACACCAGTGGCTCTCCAGCTGTTCCTGACTACTACACCAGTGGCTCCCAAGTTGTTTCTGACAATGCATTGTTGCCTACTAGCCCACATTTCTAGTTTCCTCATCCTTTCACACATACAAGCATATGATTGTTTGGGCATTACATTTATTACAAATTCAAAACTTCACTGTTCTCCCTAACTAAATGTGTTCACCACACTAGAACAGACAGGCTCAGTGGTATAGTGGCTAGACACTTGCCAGTTGGTCTAGCAATTATGTGTTCAAATCTCCATTGAGGATATTTTAAACTGCCCTGGCCTCCAAGGTTAGCCCAGCCTGAGATAGGAAACAGGAAATGTGCAGGGAAGTAGAGGCGGTCTGTGTGATACTGTCCACATCACCCATCGAGTGCCAGTTAAAATATTAGCACCATAGACCGAATACTCCCCTAGCATGTTAATGAGCCCTTCACTTGACTACATGCATCCACACAAAAAATGGTGGTGGCAAACTGTGAGCAGCACCATCTATGTCTTCTATACAAGGGTCTGGTCCTTTCTGTTTTTAGTATGTGTTGGCGATCCTTACTCTCAGCCATAAGCAGGTGGAAAGATTGGAGAGGATACAGAAGGAAGCTATGCATATTATACTTGGGTGTACAAGAGATACAGCATGCTGGGCGATGCACTACCTTCTTAATTTTCCAACCAAGAATACAGAAGCATTGCACCAGTAATGACTTGTGTATCACAAACTTGTTTTTTAAAACAAAAGAGCAGCATAAGGTCAAATGGAAACAGCCAAGATACAGCTACTGGCACCAGATGGACCTCACCATCACACAGAGACAACATCTGAATTAAACATCATTAACTCGAAGTTACCACAAGATACTAATCATTCTTCAGTTGTTACAACGGTTTGACTGAGACAAAAGAGAATCTCCACAGATAAATAAAACTATCCCCAGGATTAATATTGTCAACATTAAAAATCCTGATAAGTGTTTTGAGTTTTAACAGCAACTTGAAGGCTGGTACATCAGAAAATTGTACAGCAAGTGAAAAGTGGAAACTTTACAAAACAGCAATTTATGGCACTGTGAATCATAAGAGGCAGGGCTGGTTTGCAGCAAACAGCAAAGACACTCAGCCCTTGGTTGATAGAATGAAGACAGCTCTCTTGAGTAACAAGGAAAGAAAAACATGAAACACTCTAAGTGAGCTTAAACAAGCTAGGAAGGATGTGCAAAGGCAACCACACAGTGTGCAAATGACTGTTGGATCAAGTTATGTGAGTGCATTCAACATGCGAAGTGATAAGGGAAACATCTGATAACGGAAACATCAGAGCCATGTATACAGGGATAAAGAAGGCATAGGGGTCCAATAATTAAAAGAAGTGCACCACTAAAACCTTGATTGGAGAAATCATCACTGATAAGAAACAACAGATGGATATATGGGTAGAGCACTATATGGAGCTTTACTTAAGCAAAACCAAACTGGTGGATGATGTCCTCAACGACATAGAGGCTCTGTCAACTTTTGACCACCTGGACACACTTCCTATCATAATAGAAGCTAAGTGTGCTATCAATGAACTTGCTTATGGCAAGGCCCCAGGTAAGGATGGGATTCCAATAGAGGTTATCAGGTGTGGGCAAGACACACTCACTCTACATATCCACCAGCTTATACAGCTTTGCTGGTGAGAAGGACACGTCCGACAGGATTTAAAAGATTCTAGCATCATAACACTGTACAAGAACAAGGAGGGCTGGAGTGGTTGTAACAATTATAGGCGTATCTCACTTCTGTGTGTATCGTTGGGAAAATATTAGCCAGAATTTCTCTGCACAGACCTCAAGCCTTGGGAGATCAAGTCTACCCCGAATCACACTGTACCTTTCGACAGAACCGGTCTACCATTGATATGATATTCTCACTGCAACAGCTGCAAGAAAAATGCTATGAACAGAATCAGCCTCTGTTTGTTGCCTTCATCGATCTCACAATTTGATCAATCATGAGGGTCTGTTCAAGGTGCTGAAGAAGATCGGCTGCCCGCCAACTCTTCTGTCCATTGTAGAATCGTTCCACAGGACAGACACTACTTATGAAGAGTCTTGCATCTTCTCTGTTGTCCAATATATTAATGCCAATGATGTTGCTTATTTCGCTATTTATTGCCCACTGTGAAGTTTTCCACATAAATATTTCTGTCTTCTAAGAAGATGTCAATTACAACAAGAAAAAGAGTGTTGTAACATGTAGTTTTGTATGGATGTGACACTAGAAAATGAGCAGACAAGCTGAAAAACATCTAATGGCAGTGGAAATATGGTTTCTGTGGTAAAATGCAAAGAATACCACAGACAGACCAAAAATACCAATGAGCAAGGTCTACAAGAAACAAATGAAAACCGTAAACTGCTCCAAGAAACTAAACATGGACAGTCAAGATTTTTTGGGCACGTTATGAGACAAATTAAACTGGAGTACTTGATGACAACTGGCAAGACTGAGGGGGAAAATAGAAGGGGAAGGCACAGAGGCAAACAAATAGATGGCTTGGCCACACGACATGGTTGAGACAAAAACACAGAGCTGATCAACGACTCTGGTGATCATGTGAGATGGTGAAACATGATGGTCATGCTTATAGGCATGGCATATGATGATGATAATTTCTGTCTTCATCTGCCTCTCTTCCTCAGCATGTTCAGCACAGAAGAAGGCCCACTAACCATCTTACAGCTCAGCGTATCATGAAATTATCACAACCAAGTTTAGGCTTCAGCACAAAGAGCCCACAATGAAACCACCCCTCTAAAAGGTGATCAAGGCAGTCGGTGTGATATTGATTTCCCACTGGTCTATACAACATGGTCTAGCACCATATATCCCATACACCATGTAAAAGGACCCCTTTCTTTACTTTACTATGATGAGAAGTAAACTTTAAAACTTAGTGAACTCTGGCAAATGTAATAAGAAAGAGCAAGAGGAAGACAAAGGGATAAATACCTAGATGGCTTGACCAACTGGTATAATTGGGACAAGATTACTGGCCTGATCCGTGACTCTGGTGAAAGTGTGATATGGGGAACCATGAACATTGACACTGATCGGCATGGTACTTGATGATGATGATCACATGTAACAAACAAAGGCTTACTTATGTCCATTCAGGGCAGCCAGGTGTAGAGGTGTGTCTCCGCTGGCATCCACACAATTAATGTTTGCACTCTTCAGATTCCAAAAGCTGTGGATGACATGGATGGTAAAGTGACACTTAATGGTATTTAAGTTTTTCTCATTCTAGACAGGCAATTGGAGCCACGGTGGCACAGAGGGTGGCACACCTGCCTGTTGACCCGGTGATCACATGATGGAATCCCCAACTGACTTTGGCTCTCAGGTTGACCAAGTCCAAAATGGGTCAATAATAAAACTGGACTGGCACCATATACGCAAGACATCTCAAGGCATGGAAACAGGTCCCTTACTTCTTACTTGACTTATGCAGTCCATGTGGCATAGTGGTTAGTGCACTAGCCTACAGACATAGTGGCCTTGGGTTTGATTACCCAGCTGCGGTAACTTGATTATTTTCCTGTACTTCTCAAGATAGAAGAGGCAGACTGAAAGAAATTATGCTGGATGGCCTATGATGGGGCCTGGAGGACTATCATCAAGAGAACTGATTTAGAACACCATGGACCAAGATCTGCGCAGACACAGAGCCAACACCATCTGGAAGAACAAATGATGATAACTCCTCAAGGTATAGACCCAGCTTCATTTGATGAGGACCGGAGTGTTTTCTCTCACATGATACAGGTGGCCACCATGTAGCTCATAGCCCTTTGTTTGTTGTTTAATTATGAAAATGTTGGCTCAGTATGTCTCACTGGCATGAAACTGCCTTACTTCACATGAAGCCAGAGTGGCAGGTGATGTCTGGTCATCACAAGTTATCCCTCATGGATTTCAACCTCTTTAACTTGTTGATACTCTCACATGAAGCAAGAGTGGCAGAAGATGTCTGATCATCACAAGTTATCTCTCATATATTTCAACCTCTTTAACTTGTTGATACTTTCACATGAAGCAAGAGTGACAGGAGATGTCTGATCATCACAAGTTATCCCTCATGGATTTCAACCTCTTTAACTTGTTGATACTCTCACATGAAGCCAGAGTGACAGGAGATGTCTGATCATCACAAGTTATCCTTCATGGATTTCAACCTCTTTAACTTGTTGATACTCTCACATGAAGCAAGAGTTACAGGAGATGTCTGATCATCACAAGTTATCCTTCATGGATTTCAACCTCTTTAACTTGTTGATACTCTCACATGAAGCAAGTGTGACAGGAGATGTCTGATCATCACAAGTTATCTCTCATATATTTCAACCTCTTTAACTCTTTCACTACCAAACAAAAACTGGGCTGTGACCAAACAGACATTTATGGCAGAAAATTGGAACTAGGGGTGTGTTACAATAATGCTTTTAAAATGGTTAAGGTGGTAGAAGACCTATTGTATTACATATCAAATTAAAGAGGATTGCACAAGGAACATGACAGTGTTAATAATTAATTGATAGGTTACAAATATTATGACAATAATGAGAGGTTTAATAATAACAAATGAAATTAAAGAGGTAAAAATTATTTAAAAAACTGCACATATAAGGTGTTTTCTACACTCCTATACTGCTAATCATGTTTAATTTACTGAATAATCAAACAAACACCACTTGTCTTCAAGAATATAAACAGTATTGCGCATTAAAGTAACCCAAAAAGAAGTTTTGGTGCATATTCTGAACCATGTATTTTTCACAAATAATGACAAAAAATAATGGCTGAAATCTTGAAGGTGGGGTCTGTCACAGTAAAGTTATGAAAATGGTTACAATTGTAGCAGAAATGTTGTATTATATATCAAAATAAAGGGGATTGCACAAGGAATATGTTGGTAGGAGAATGTTTGCTTTAGGTTGTAAATAAAATAAAAATAATAATATAATTTGTAAAATAATTGGACAAAAGTAGGTAAAAATAATGTAAACATTGCATTTAGAATGTGTTTTCTACACTCCTATACTGCTAATCATGTTTAATTTACTGAATAATCAAACAAACACCACTTGTCTTCAAGAATATAAACAGTATTGCTCATTTAAATCACCCAAAAGGAAGTTTTGGTGCATATTCTGAACCATGTCTTTTTCACACAAATGAAAAAAACTAATGGCCGAAATCTGGAAATTGGTGTATGTCGCAATAATGTTATGAAAATGGTTAACATTGTAGCAGAAATGTTGTATTATATATCAAAATAAAGGAGATAGCACAAGGAATATGTTGGTAGGAGAATTTTTGCTGTATGTTGTAAATAAAATACAAATAATAATATAACTTCTAAAATAATTTGTTAAAAAGAGGTAAAAATAATGTAAACATTGTACTTACCGAGGGGGCGTTGTTATCCAATATCCTGATCACTGCTAATCCAATTGAATTTACTGAACAAACAACACTATTCTAAACTATAAACACCATTGCTTCCAATCAACCATCCGAAAAGAAGTTTCGCCGCAGATTCTGAATCATGTATTTTTTTTTTGTCAGACAAAAATTAGGACAACACTTGGCAGATTTACATTTAATTGTCATGTCTGTTTGTTTTTATTTACTATATGTGGCAGTCTATTTGTGATAGGCTGCAACGCAAACTTTGGCGCACAAGTCTGGTCTATTAGTGCAGCCGGAGCAAACAAAATATGATATGTGTCGTTTAGTTCGAGTGCTGCAAAAACACAGTCTCTATTGACACCGACAAATTCTATTAAATGCTTGGCTCATGTAAATCTTTCGGCATAATTTCCTGCAACAGACTGAAATTCTTCGGCAGGCAGAGTGTCAAACTTTCAGGAATACTCTGAGCTACTTCGCGATGTGCACTTTCCTTTACTTGAAATCCTTCTATAACAATTTTTTTTCCTCCTTTCTCTGTTTGCCATATGGAATGTAGGATGTGAGCATTGATCTGTGCAATTTCAAAGATCTAGTAGTAGATATTCTTCCACCACGTAATGGTTTTCCTATCATGGATATTATAATATCCAACCATTTGGTCCATTCTGTCGCAGCCATTCATCGCCGTGTTATTTTCATGGAGACCATCTTCAGCTTGCTTTGCGGTTTTCGCAATCCGCTCTCAACAGTTCTAACTACAGACTTGGTAGAGACAACAATGCATGGTTTTTTTAGCTTTGTTTAGCCCTTCCACCAAATAATCATATCATCAATGGACACATTTTCAAATGGGTAAAATGCTTCCTGGATATTCTTCAGAGTCAACAAGAGGATAAATTTTTTTTTTTTTGGGGTACCCTCAGGTTGACATACATGAAACATGGTGTGATAAATATATTATAATTTTCTAATTGATTACTGGGAAACGTAGTGGCAGTGCCACATACCAAGGAGTATATAAATGTGCACTTGTACACCGGTAGTCTTTGATACATGGTCTTGGATCAAGTCCCATAGCAATAATGACAGACGTAAACTTCAGCCATTCGTGCTTCATTGTCAAACACTCAGCTGTTGACGAACATTCACTGGTTTTTCTTTATCACCACGTGCTAAAACTTTAGACACAACTAAAACTACTTTCTAAATATTCACATTCACATATTATTATAAACAATAATCTAGCTTGATCTCTAGTCATACTACGTGGACGCAAACTGGTGGGCGTTTCCATTGTGAAAAACCAAAACAAACAAATTAACACTACCTTAAAACTAAAAATTCACAAGAATCCAAAATTAGAAAACGATTGACCGCTCAAAGATGGCGTAGAGATCTTTCGGCTGTACTACTTATTAGTTTACGGTAACTTAAAATTCCGAAACGGAGCAGAAATATGTGAAATAAACCACTGATCATTTTGTGGGACGAAAAGGGCGGACTGCCATTACAGCAAATCCATTCTGTCCACAGATGGGCGCACGGTAGCGAAAGAGTTAACTTGTTGATACTCTCACATGAAGCAAGTGTGACAGGAGATGTCTGATCATCACAAGTTATCTCTCATATATTTCAACCTCTTTACTCTCACCTAAGACTTTTGTTTGCCTTCGCTCACTTTGAACTCAAGCTTAGTCCATATATGTGCTACTACTTCTAGTGCACTGGACTGATTTTTGTGTGTGGATTAGCTTTCCCTATTGCCATCAGGTGAACCCATTCCAACTTCAGAGGTACTTGTAATTTACATCCCCAAGTCAAGGATGAGAAGTCAACATTTTAGTCCAACTGACTGGTGTAAGGGTTGAAGGGGCTACCTCGGCATCAGCACACTGGATGTATAAGAATTAGCTTTCTTATCCATACAGCCATGCTGACCTCCACCCAAGACGTGACTTCCAGGTGTCTTTCTCCTGTCATACATTCTCACCCTGATTGCCAGCTTCAAGACAAGTTGACCGCTTGCCACACTTATCCTATGAATACCCCGCTTTGAGTGCCACCCCACAAGCCAACATGCCCTCAGTAAGGCAAACACTATGCACTCTGTACATTGTGACCTCTCTCATTCTCAGGTATCTCTGTGTCAGAATGGCTGGAAACCTGTTTGTTCATATTACTCTCTCACTGCTCTTCTGAAGGGAGTTTGCCACATCTAATTATGCATCTATGTAGCACAAAGGTTTGTGCACGACTTCAGTAAGCATTTGTGCACAGTTTACTTCCTCAGATTTAACTCAAGGTAACGGCTTGACTATGTGTGAGTAGGTTTTATTTTCTTGACAAATTTTCTAGAGCAGTGACTTTACAGCCTACTCTGCAATGCCCAGTTGCCATGGAATTTGTGAGTTGTGCAACTTGCAAACAAGATCTCCTATATTTCATGTTTATCCAAACCAACTTGCAAACAGGATCTCTTATATTCATGTCTGTCCAAACCAACTTGCAAACAGGATCTCCTATATTCATGTTTGTCCAAACCAACTTGCAAACAGGATCTATAGTTCATATTTATCCAAACCAACTTGCAAACAAGATCCCCTTTAGTTCATATTTATCCAAACCAACTTGCAAACAGGATCTCCTATATTCACATTTATCCAAGAAGGTTAGGTAACCAATCTCATTACCCAGGAGATCTTGAGGACACTAGAAAGCATTGGATCACGTAAAAATGTTCAGTCCTATGCTGGGATATGAACACTGTATCTTCTGAATATGAGGCAGACACCATACCCTCTCAACCATGCTGCCCTACCTTGAACCTGCTATTTTTTATGGAAGTCTTGACATGTTTTCTTGAGGCATCTCACTGACCATGACAGGCAAATCGGACAGCATGTGTATTGTCAGTGGCCATGACAGGCAAATTGGACAGCATGTGTATTGTCAGTGGCCATGACAGGCAAATTGGACAGCATGTGTATTGTCAGTGGCCATGACAGGCAAATTGGACAGCATATGTATTGTCAGCGACCATGACAGGCAAATTAGACAGCATGTGTATTGTCAGTGGCCATGACAGGCAAATTGGACAGCATGTGTATTGTCAGTGGCCATGACAGGCAAATTGGACAGCATGTGTATTGTCAGTGACCATGACAGGCAAATCGGACAGCATGTGTACTGTCAGTGACCTAACAGCAAACTGAACAGCATGTGTATTGTCAGTGGCCATGACAGACAAATTGGACAGCATGTGTATTGTCAGTGGCCATGACAGGCAAATTGGACAGCATGTGTATTGTCAGTGGCCATGACAGACAAATTGGACAGCATGTGTATTGTCAGTGGCCATGACAGGCAAATTGGACAGCATATGTATTGTCAGCGACCATGACAGGTAAATTAGACAGCATGTGTATTGTCAGTGGCCATGACAGGCAAATTGGACAGCATGTGTATTGTCAGTGGCCATGACAGGCAAATTGGACAGCATGTGTATTGTCAGTGGCCATGACAGGCAAATTGGACAGCATATGTATTGTCAGCAACCCATGACACGCAAATTAGACAGCATGTGTATTGTCAGCGACCATGACAGGCAAATTAGACAGCATGTGTATTGTCAGTGGCCATGACAGGCAAATCGGACAGCATGTGTATTGTCAGTGACCTAACAGCAAACTGAACAGCATGTGTATTGTCAGTGGCTATATCTACGTTAAGGATAGAAGATGAATGGCTAAATTAGCAATAATTCTGTATTGACTTCTATACACTTCTACATTTGTCCCAAGAGCACTGCATGTTTTCTGCTTCACTTTCTGCTTCTGTGCTCATCTGCTGATCCTGTGGTCTAGACTTCAGAACCACCTGAAGACAGGATTTTTTCAGGACCACATGACCCAGGGGTTGAAATTACCTCATAACATTATTATAAGAACATGCTCTGGGATTTAAGATGGCCAGAGTGATACTAACCACGCCACACATCAAACCCAGTTTGTCCAAGAAAGGACGGAGCTAGCACCAAATTCCCAATATGAAAATTGGCATTTCTTCTTGTTTCGTTCACTCCCACATTGGCATTGAACTTGGTCCTTCATTCTGTTTTAAATATCATCGTAACTTACAGACAATCAAGAAGGTGAGTCCACACTTCACTGCACTACTGAACCTGTTGCATTCTTATTCAAACATAAGAATTGCACTGATATCTGCTCAAGTGTGAGAATTCTTAGTCTACACATTAGAAACTCTGCTCCAAGCTTGTTGGGGGTGAACATATGTGCCATGAATGTCAAATAAAATGAAGAGAAGGTTTTATGCAGTATTCTGAAACACAGCGTAGGTTAAGCGACATCAGAAAGAAACTGTACAATTAGTATTTATCATTTCATCTTATTGGATTTGTAGCAGGTCAGAAAATCCACAGAGCCAATCTAGATTATCTTTATAATAATGTCTGAAAGGAATAATCTACTACTTCTGCAAGTACAGTCACTGGGATTTAAGATGGCCAGAGTGATACTAACCACGCCACACATCAAACCCAGTTTGTCCAAGAAAGGACGGAGCTAGCACCAAATTCCCAATATGATTATACTGATACTGATTACCAGGGGCCTAGCAACAATAATTTGTTGTTATTCTCAACTGTGATAAAATATTGTTTTCCAAAACATAACATGTTCTCATTATTCTTCTGGTGGCCACATATATAAATTATGTCACTGAAAATAGGAGTCCTCAGAAAGTAACGTCCTTAAAGACATTTCACTTAACTGTGATGGTGACAACCAACTCTTTGACTGTGTCTTTGCGTTGATTGATATTGTTATTGATAATTTTATTAATATAATATATTGACTTGGCATAATCATTAACGTTGATCCATATAACTAAAACAGACCTCATAAAACCAATCTTTATGTCATATGCACTAATAGTTTATGCTACCTGTTCCTAAACTTAAGAATATAAATGCATGCCAGAAGAAAACATGAACTACCACCACGAACGAAACGAATGCAATTTCAACCTTTTAGACAGCGTAGATAACGCCCCAACACTGGATGCTCGAGACCCTCTGTTTCTAGCAGTGAGTCTTCCTTGCATGTGCTTCTCCACAGCGGCCAAGTTTCCAGTACGACATGCCTCCAACAATTCCTGATCCTTGCCCATATTGTACGGTGAAAGCACTAGCTAAAGGCGGAGAAAACCAACATTGTTCACCACGGATCACCAGCAGCAGACATCACATTTATTGTACTTCCTTATTTTTCACCGCTAGCGCCCCCTGTTGACCTCAGTGTGGCCAGGCACCATTTCCTGTCCAAAAGTCGCCCCTCTGTACTATTATATTATATTTACTTTCAATATATTATTACAAGCAGTGATGTTGATCCTCTAATTAAATATTGAGTATTAGGCAGATAGCTGTCATTAAAAGCAGGTTACACTGCTGACATACTAATAAGTTTCCAGTCAGTTTTAGCGGTTAGTGTGTAAGCTAATTGTTCCCAAGAGGTTGGGGAATTTTTTGCATTTATACCACCAGTAAAGTTCTTTCTGTTCAACTCGTCTGTGTCATACATTGGATATAGTGTCTGTTGTTATTTCAGACAATAGTCAATAGATTGTTGTATTTTTTTTTTTTATAATAGTATTATTCTATCTTTCAGAAAATGATGACATTCGTGTGTGTTTCCCACTTCAACGTGTGGATGTGTACTGCTGGGGAATCTCTAAGGCCATACAACAAAGAAATATGTTGAAGTATTGATCTGTACTCGGTTAGTGGGGGAAGACTTGGAAAGACGCAGAAAGTGTAGGATTCCAACCTGGTCGATCTTCCAATGGCACTTGTTCCTTTAGCGGTGAGGTTCTATCGTTTGAAGGTTACGGGTTCGACTCTTTTAACTTTCACTTTTTCTTTGTCTAGTGTCTAGTTTATCATCTTCACATCTTTCCTCAATATATTGTCCCAACTATAGATGGTAACGACAACTTATCAATGTGTTTATTTTGTAAATTTTACTATACTTTCTGTGTATCCACCTTCCTCGTATTTTTACCCCACCCCAATACTATGTCAGCTTATTCAAGCCAAAGACAGACATGTAGTTGTTTTTGGGGAAGGGGGTGTAAAACAAAACTAACTCGACGTGTTCTTATAATCGGGAGTAGGAGGTGGCGGGAGAGAATTGTATCTGTTTTCCACATCTTCCTAAAAGACTCACATTCCATAGTGGAGATTTGCAACCATTATTATTATGTTTTCAGAACAGCGCCCAGTCACTTGCTGCTCTGTAATGTTGTCAGCTCTACTTAAATATCAAGAAAACAGTAACAATGGTGATATCAAAAAATTGTTTCACCAAAATGTGACACAGAAATAGAAGGGAGAATTCTTAACCAAGTAGATAATTTTAAATACCTAGGGGCATTTATAACATCAGATGGAAGATGTACAACAGAGATTAAGAGCATATTGGGGCAAGCAAAAGCCGCATTTCAGAAAATGAAGAGTGTCTTATGCAATAAGTCTCGCTGAATGTAAGAAAGAGAGTGCTGAAATGCTATGTAGAACCAGTTTTGCTGTATGGTAGTGAATCTTGGAATGTAAATGAACAAATTAAGAAGAAATTAGAAGCAACGAAGATGTGGTTCCTGAGACGAATGTTCCGAATTCCTTGACTGCCAGAGTAACAACTAGAACATTATATACAAGAATAAGAAAGAGACGAACAGCTTTCTTCGGCCATATGATGAGAAGAGGGGCATTGGAGGGCATCGTGATAACTGGAAAGATCGAGGGGAAGAGAGGCAGAGGCAGACTAAGAGAAATGATGCTGGGTGGATTGGGATGGAGGAATATCATCAGCAGAGTTGATCCAGAACACCAAAGACCGAGGTCTGTGGTGAGCCATGAACGCCTACGCCAGCTGGCAAGACACTTGATGATGATGAGGAGGAGGAGGAGGAGGATGATGATGAGTAATCTTTCGTTTGCGCATCCTTTACACATAATCTGCTATTTTTTTCACCTTTATCCGACACAACTAGTTCTCCTATCCACTACCTTGGGAGTTTGTGGTAATATATCATTTTCAGGCTCCTTAATTCTGTGTAATTCAAATGTTATATTTAGTTCCACTAGCCTAAAGTCAAGGGCTTGTCCTAAAAAATGGAGGAAAACAAACGTATACTGGCCACAAGTCTGAAAGTAGTGTGTTGTCAACAACCTTGGCACGTACGCGGGACATCCTGGAAATATTTTAAATAACAAGAATTGTCAGTTGTCGTCGTGTGCAGTACACCACGGTAAAAGTAAATCACGTGAAACATAAATAAACAGCTGATAAGCTTAGAAACATAGCGGCAGTGAACATGTAGTTTCATGGGAGAATGCAAAGAATACCATAAACGGAAAAAAAAGATGAATAAGACTACAAGAACCAAATGAACACAATAAATTGGTTTTTAAATGTTCGAAGTAGACAGTCAAGGTCTTTTGGGCAGGTAGAATTAAATTCCGGTTAGCGGGGTAGGGGTATCCCCTATCAAAGGAGATGTAAGACGCCTCCTTTCCTCCGTTAGTCTACGGGACACCCTTGGGCAAGGTGGAGTACCCGTTTAGCCCCCCGATCAGGGTTACGTGAAGCCATGGAAGCAGGTGGTGGATGGAGTGTGAGAGCAGCCGACAGATTGTTGTTGGTTATGGTCTTGCACTCTGCGGCGATAGGCAGATGATCTCATCAGTAGAGACAATGGCTATGGCCACCGACTAGTACAGTCACTGCCCAGAAGGAAAGCAACGGCAAACTACCTTCTGCAAAACTTGCCAAGAAACCATAACAACCATGAAAGAAAACATAATAAGAAAGAGATCTGGTGGCGAGACCCCCAGGCCAGGCAGATCAGATAACACTGGGGAAGAGTGTGACGCAGGGACCAGTAGTAGTAATCGTGATGACGGAGTTAATCCAACAACAGATTGTTGTTGGTTATGGTCTTGCACTCTGCTGCGATAGGCAGATGATCTCATCAGTAGAGACAATGGCTATGGCCACCGACTAGTACAGTCACTGCCCAGAAGGAAAGCAATGGCAAACTACCTTCTGCAAAACTTGCCAAGAAACCATAACAACCATGAAAGAAAACATCTGGTGGCGAGACCCCCAGGCCAGGCAGATCAGATAACACTGGGGAAGAGTGTGACGCAGGGACCAGTACTAGTAATCGTGATGACGGAGTTAATCCTGACTGTGTTACCAAGGAAATCCCCTGTGTCAGACTAAGAAACAGAGTGAGAATGGCAACGTGGAATGTGAGAAGTTTGTATGAGGGAAAGCTTAAAGTAGTGTGTGATGAGATTGAGAGGTTAAACATTCACATTTTAGGAATTAGTGAACATCGCTGGAGCGGCAAGGGACATTTTACAACTGAAAATGGAAGTATTTTCATTTATTCTGGTAGAGATGTCGGAGGCCAGAGTAGAGTGGCATTTTGTTTAGATAAGACAACTGCAAAAGCTTTAATGATAAATGTTATAGACGAGTTCTAAGAATATCTTGGGTAAAGAAAAGAACAAATGCATCCATACTTCAAGAGTTGAATATTGAGGAGGGATGGCTATTAAAGACGATAAAACAAAAAAAAAAATTTGAAGTATTTTGGTCACTTGAAACGTCACGACAGTTTGGAGAGAACAATAATGGAAGGGTATATGCCTGGGAAGAGAGGAAGAGGAAGGCCAAAGAGAAGATGGGTGCAGGATGTGGCGGATGATCTCCAGATGGGTGTATCAGATGCGGGACATCTTGCTTGTGATCGAGAAGTTTACCGGAAGGTTGTTATGGGAGCGAGGTTCTGCAAAGGACATGCTACTGAATGAATGAATGAATGAGAATTAAATTAGAAAACTTAGCGACAGTTTGCAAAATTGACGGGAAAAGAGCAAAGGGTTACAAAAATTCATTCTTTCATATTTATAAGATGTCAAGTTAAATCCAATGGGTATTTTGTAACCTTACTCTGCTTGTCTCTGGAGCCACCGCTCTCAACGAGCTGTTGGCTGCCAATGGCAGATTGCAGTGGAACATATACTCCTTGGGTGGTTTTATTTTAAAATAGATAACTTTCTAGATGGCTTGGCCAAATGGCATGATTGGGATCAAGACAAAGACTTGATCTAAGGCTGGTGATGGCGTGAGATAGCGTACCATTGCCATCCACGCTTGTCGGCATGGCACATGATGATGATGATGATACTACACAAACACAAATTCAACCGCGACACGGTTGACGCTAGGTCGAACACTTCTGCGAATCCAAAAGCTTAATGGCAAATGTGGACCACAATAAAGAGTACTTGAAAGGTGGTGATTCATATGGTGATAAATAGACCAAGTCAAGGTGAGGGAACTATGACTGAGTTTGTGTTAGCTACTATTATGATATACTTGTGTTAAAGAACAACAAAGAAGTTGAAGCACTCGATTTCCTCTTCTACATCTTCGTTCGCACACTGGCCTCCACGGTAATGATTTCAATAAAGCGGTAGTTTTGGTGCAAACAACTTATCTGCGGTCATGGTAGTTTACATTTATGAATGTCAGTTAGCAGAACTGTAATTGGTACCTGGTCATCGTGGGACTATTGCTACTCATACATACACACAAACGCTCACATGCACGTGTATAAACAGAGAGGGAGAAGGGGAGAGAGAGAGAGATGGGGCGAGAGAGAGGGTGAAAGAGGGATAAGCGTAAGAACCAATCTTGAACTTACGAATGCTATTTCAGCCTGTGGTGTCCTGTCGCAAACGAACAAATGATGACCTGATCTAGTCCTGGAAGTTGGTATTGTTGTCACTATTTATGGACTCAGTGTGGTCTTTTGTTCATTTTGCCCCGAAAGCAGCTTTCGTGGAAGTGCTTCCTATTTCATTTATTGACAAACTTTATTATTCTAAATTAATGCAGGGAACAAGTTTTACACACAGCGCCAGACAACACACCACAATAATACCATTTGTTATCAACTGTAAACCTCTCCCTGTACCCTTTCTGGGGTTTGTATTTATTATTAGTTCTGATCGTGGCAATTAATGCCTGTTCGTTTATCAAGACATTAACAATTAGAATTAACTGCATAGTTGTCCTGGCATAAGATGTGCCGTAGTATGCCACTACGTTACATGCGTTCTAGTTACTTACCAGCTCTCTGTTTGATGGCTACGATAAATAATACGGACGATTGACTCATTACGTTGTTGATCTTATTGTTGTTGCTGCTGCTTCTGCTGCTGTTAGGACCCTGTTGATTCGAGTTGTTGGCTGTACGCGTTAAAGATGTGGGGACTTTTAATATCTTCGCTATCTCCCAGTAGGCAAGCAGCAGGTTCATTCCAGGCTCTTGAACTCTCAAAGCAGAACATGCAAAAAGTGGATGCTGATTGCCTCCCATAAAGAAATTCACCATAATTTTAACAGTTATTAAGAAAAAGCTCCCAAATGTCTTTATTAGTGCAGTCTCAGACAGTTGTTAACTTGCTACTTGTACCCACTTTGTTCTCGTAATTTTAAAAGTTTCTGCCCATACTGTTGATTAAACTCTTTTAGGAACAGATCGTTAATACTTAATACTAGCCGACAGAGTGTGTTATTATTTTAAAATAACAATTGACAGGAGCTGATAGAATTACAAGACATACTATTTCGCAATGTGTGGTAATGAAAATGTGAATGACATTGACCTTCTTGGATTGGGGTCACACAGAGAACTGGGTGATTTGAGTCAAGAATTGAGGTCACAACACTCAGGACATGTCCACACTTGCTCTGTCCTCATCATCAACAACCAGCGACGAGTCCCAATGCTTATGGTACCCGCGCAGTCTGATTATATGTCCGTCTGTATTTTCCTCGTAGTATTCAGTCTCCGACTCACCATTTGCTCCAGGCAATGATAGTGTGTTTGTTCTTCCACACTATACACGTTATCCCATATGACCCTGAACACAGCTGCCTTATCAGAAAACTAAATATGCCGTTGTAAGCTGCAAGATGAAGAGCTAGAACTTGTGATAGTTTCCGATTGTCTGTATGCTGCTATATTTTTTTTTTATTCTTCTTGAATTTGGATTGTTCTATTATCAACCCCTGTTGAATTATTACTGTCATATTTATTTAATTATTTTTGGTCACTTTTGCTCATTCATCACCCGTTTCACTACAATCATCTATCCTTTCCCTCTACCGTTTTTGCTCGTTTACCACTGTAACATCTTGCATTTGGCATCACCAAAAGTGCATTTTCAAAAGTTGCAAACTTAACAGTTAGCACACAAATTCCCAGACTTAGAATATTATTCTAAGTCCAGCCCTAGAGGAATAACACAGTACGCCCAGGTATTCCCACAAAGATGTTATCATTAGCCAGGCAACATGTTATTCTAAGGCGGACACTGAAGAGGAATGGAATGTAGGCGAGACGCCATTTTGTTTTAAACGTGGGAGGGACAATGTAATTTGGTATAAGCGAGTTGCAGAATTCTGTTTTAGGCAGTCTCGAAAATGGATTTCTAAAAACAAAGTTGTAGTGTTTGTAATTAGGTTTCCGTGTTATGGATATACCATAGAGTCATGTCAACACAGGTAAGAGTGAAGGCTTATAATCATCAGATATATCATTTGACATATTCAGAAGAAGGATTAAAAACCTCTCAGTTAATAATTCTCTATAGGGAGAATAAAGCATTCTTCTGTCTCATTACGAATATTAATGAGTTCCGTCATGTCACATGAAATGACCTATTCGGAAGAGATATTATGATTAGTTCCCTTGATTAATAAAATATCACTGGGTTGTCTTTCTTTGTTTATTCTAGGATTGATGAGAAGAATTACAAAGATAATCTTTCTTTGCGATTATCTAAATATCTCTTTTGTATATGTCAAAATGTGCGTGCTAATCTATGATTATTCTATATACACTTCTATGAATAATAAACATGTGATGCATTTTTGAGACTCTATACTATACAGAGGAAATAGACCAATGTGTATTTAAAAGTGCAACTGAGTTTGATGCTCGGTGCACGAAAGGGATGAAGCATGTCTTGCAGACATGGAATGATGATTGCCTAGTTTATGTGGCTATATTTGTGGGTAATAGGCACGTCCAATCATGGGAGGGACAACATGCTCGGTGCACGAAAGGGATGAAGCATGTCTTGCAGACATGGAATGATGATTGCCTAGTATATGTGGCTATATTTGTGGGTAATAGGCACGTCCAATCATGGGAGGGACAACAGACAAGGGTCTAGCTGACTTGTACTTGTGTAGTAGTATATGTTCCTTTTTCCAGTTATTTTATGAGGACGAGTATATTAGTGTTGTACGTATTATGTTGACACATGTGGGTGGTGGTCATAGGCTTACATGTGGTGCCCTAAACTTGGAACATCTATATACTGAGTGTCGAATTCATCCATGAGGGATGGGTCTTCGCCTTTGTGGTGCCATGAAGAGCAGAGGACCGTTCATCGAAAATCGCCACTCAGGACTGCCCAGTGCCACTCAAGAAGCCAGATAAGTGGCATTCCAAACCCATGTAACCTCAATACTCATTGCCGACCAAAGGCCAACAGTTAAACAACAGTATAGATTCAGGAGAAATACTCAGTACCATTCAAACACAGTAATAATAGGCAATAGATATCCAACCAGATGAACATTAGTCCACGGACATTCATCATTGTTGGATTCACCCAGAACTTTAAGATAGTCTAGATGTGATTAATGGATGGACAAAGATATCAGTTGTGTAATAATAATGTTGTATATTGTGATGCCCATTGAGCATATCATTTTCCCCCACTTAGTAATTAGAGAAGTATATTCTTATAATCTTATTACAATGTGTTATTCACGTTTATCAGAGTGATGTGTATGTCCTGTATTAAAAAATTTTGTGATAGTGCTAATTCGAGGTGTTTGGCAGGGATATGTAATGTCTCCAGATCTTTTTTCCCTATACAGTGAAAATATTTTCAGAAATGTAGAAGATATAAATGGAATCATCATTGGAAGACTAAACATCAATAACATTAGATATGCAGATGATACAGTATTGACTGCAGACAATGAGCAGAATCTGCAAGAATTAGTATAGGTTGTTGCATACAGTGAACAACTGGGATTAGAATTAAATTGCAAAAATACACAGATTATGGTCGTCACTAGGAAGAACGAAATACCACACTTTTATTGCAAAAATACACAGATTATGGTCGTCACTAGGAAGAACGAAATACCACAATGTAATATACAAGTAAATGGGAATATTCTTCAATAAGTGAATCGGTACAATTATCTCGGAACAGACATAACATCTGATGGGAGATGCCGTGTAGAGGTTAGAACACGAATCGCCATGGCGAAAGTAGCCTTTAGCAAGATGAAAAACATACTGACCAATAAAAAGATGTCGATTGAAACGAGAAAAAGAATGTTGAGGTGCTACATAGAGCCTGTTCTTGTGTATGGATGTGAAACTTGGACAATGGGCAGTCAAGCTGAGAAACATCTGATGGCTGCAGAAATGTGGTTTCTGGGGAAAATGCAAACAATACCATGGACAGACAGAAAAACCAATGACCAAGTACTACATGAGACAAATGAAAATCGCAAATTGATTAGAGAAATTAGACGTAGACAGTCAACATTTTTTGGACATGTTATGAGAAGAAACGGATTGGAGAACTTAGTGACAACTGGCAAGATCGAAGGGAACAGACCAAGGTGAAGACCGAAAAATAAATACCTGGATGGCTTGGCCACATGGCATGGTCGAGACAGGAACACTGTGCTGATCCACGACTCTGGTGATCGAGTGAAATGGCGAGTCATGGCCGCCCACGCTTTTTCGGCATGGCACATGATTGATTGATTGAGTGCTAATTCATTTGACAACAAAATCTAGAAAGCAGGTGGCAGATATAATACTAGCTTCCAATCTAACCAGATTGAGCTTTGGTCTCTATGAATGCAGTGATTTCCCTGTGCTCTCCTAGCCATCTATCAGAAAACCGGACTTATACCTAGTGGAATCTTACATTATATATCAGTTTTAGTACTAGGGAGTCTTACGAGCCAATTTCTTGTTTTCATAAAATAGTTGGCATCTGGGATTTGAGAATATTTCTCTCCATTTCTATTTTGTCAAACCACAGTCACCCGTTTCACTACACTCATCTATCCATCCCCTCTACTTTTTTGCTCGTTTATTACCTGCCTGTGAGATATGTCAGGGAGGATGAGACTGTCCCATTTGACGACTAAAATCATCTCTCCATTCCCGCTACCTTTTTTGCTCGTTTATTACCTGTTTCACTACAATTATCTGTCCACTCCCTCTATCATTTTGCACGTTTATTACCTGTTTACTAAATAATCTATCCATTCATTCCCTCTACCGTTTTGCTCGTTTATCATCTGTTTCACTACATTTATTTATCCGTTCCCTCTACCGTTTTTGCTCGTTTATCACCTGTTTCACTACACTCATTTATAGGTTCCCTCTTTTCGTTTTTACTCGTTTATCACCTGTTTCACTACAGTCATCTATCCGCTCCCTCCACCGTTTTTGCTCGTTTATCACCCGTTTCACTACAATAATCTATCCGTTCTCACTATCTGTTTTGTTCGTTTATCACCCGTTTCACTACAATTATCTATCCGTTCCCTCTACCGTTTTGCTCGTTTATCGCCTGTTTCACTACAATCATCTATCCGTTCCTTCTACCGTTTTTGCTCGTTTATTACCCGTTTCACTACAATCATCTATCCGTTAGTAGTTATATATGTTGCATACACCCCCCCCCCCGAAATTGGGGTGCCGCGTGGTGCGCACCACGTGGTGCTCGTGGTGCTGGCACCACGTGGTGCTGTGTGGTGTCTAGTGGTGGGAGTATGTGGTGCGGTGGTGTTGGGTGTATGTGGTGCCTGTGGAGTGTGTCGTTGGCTTGTTAAGCTCGTTGTTTTTGGCGGGTAAAATTTTAAAAAAAGATCTACTAAGGATCGGGAGGATCATCATGTGTGTGTGCGTGTGTGTATGTGGCCGGATTGAGCGGAAGGAGCCGGCGTAAATAGTAAGCGCAAAGAAGGTGGTGCCCGGTGGTGCGACGTGTATAGTGACGTCATCGGTCCCTCGTAGTTGTATGTTTGGTCTGTTAAGGTCGAATTTTTGGTGGCAAAGTATGGTCTAAGGGGTAGCGGAGGTATTAGGGGTGATGTCTCCGCACCTCCTTGTCGTACCTTTACAATGTTAAGATCGCCGTTTTGGCAGGGTAAGTATTTTTTTTTTAATTAAAAATAATTTAATTTTTTTTTTAAAATTAAAAAAAATAAATATTTCAATGGAAAATAAAAGATATTGGTTAATAGTGGTCTTTAGTGGGCGGGGCTTAAAATCTATTATCAAACGGTGTTAGCTCATTAAATGAAAATCTTAAAAAGAGTAAAGATGGCCACTAGTACGTGTTGTAGTGGTCTGGCTTAGTGTTATTTGATGTTAAGGGGTGGGTGAGTGAAAGCGTATCTCGATGAGTGCTTCCAAACAATATCAGCATACAGTGTCAGATCGTTAAAGAGAAACCTTAAAGAAACATGTCAAGATGGCCGGCTGTGTCCTCCGTAGGTGCCGGGTTCGAGTCCCAGTGGGGCGATCTAGTGGTAGAAGAAATATTGATAATGTCTTTGTTACATAGTTGTGATGGCGATATCTGGTGGTAGTAATAGGCTATGTGTAGCAAAGGAGAGGTTGTGTGTTGGTTGAAGCTTAGGTGGTGCCCCAGACGAGGTGAAAGGGTCGAATCTCGGTGCTGTGCCACTGGTAAGGGTAATAGGCGCCAGCGTGTGGGGTGTCTAGCTGGCCATACGGGTTAGGATTAGGGAAAGTCTGTCTCTCCGTATCGCTGTGTCCACAAGTCCAAGGGGAAAACAGGCAGCCGATTTCACCTTTGTACCTACGAGTCACAAAATATAACCTAACTTAAAAATCAGAATGTGATTCATAACCTCAACAGGTGTTGCCAAAAATTAATACTCATTTTCACAACGGCTAATCCAGGGGCTTATCGTCGTCGTAATGAAGTAGGTGGTTTATTAATGTTATTGATGTATCCGCCATGGCAAATAGTTCGCAAGATTAATAAAAGTTCATATAAATGTCGATAGAGGATTAAGAGCTTAACACCTATTGTCGGGCCATCCACAGAAAATCAATACCGCCACGCTAGATTCTTCTCATAATTGCGTCCAGTGGTTTATAGATATAACCGTTATTGCAGACGCAGTTGTGTGCAGGCTAATCTAACAGGTCACAGGTCTATGCCGTATCGACATAAACGGTGAATAAATACTGTAGAATATTCACTATACAAAGCAGTCTCTACCAATCTAGCAGATCGGGGAAACCAGACATGACAACCTCTTGTTACGAACTCACGGCAGCAGATATCGTGTATAAAACAACCATCATGTGTCATGCAGAAGTACATCTTTTTGACAACCCCAAAACAGATTTCATCAAGTAGCAAGGCATTAATGGTATGATGGACTTTGATAAATTTTTCACATTTTCGTTATGTTTCTTCATGTCGACACAACACTAACCTAACAAAAGAAACACCTAGTATAATACAGGGGGATATAAAGGACTAGATGCATATAACTGATGAGGAAACAACAAAACATTGTCTTAATATTTCCTGTTAGGTTATGTCTACCTTCTCTCGACTTTCTATGTCCGAGTCGTCCTGGAGCTACCGAGTAAAGCCAAAGAACACCTCGACATCAGTAGTACATAAACCGGTCTCGAAAAGCAGCATAGGCGCGTGTAAAAAAGTCATCACATTGTCCGACTAAGCCTTTCTCATAGTCATAGGGGAGAGATATGATCACCGACGCTAGTCAGGGCAATGCGTCCTACGACAGTTAATATAATGCGTGAAGTCAAATTTGCGACTGCAAAATATGGTTTCATGTCATATGTATATATGAAGCTATATACAGGTGCTTTCTAAGGACAAATTTCCCCATGTCACGGTGTAAACATTACAGATGTCGTTTAAATTTATACATTAAGAGGGGGTGGGAAAGTCTGTTGTAGACACGGTATTTCATATTTTCTTGTGGGACTTGGTCATTTGTTGTTCTATCTTGTCATGGTATGTATATTTTTTCACACATCTCCACTGATGTTTTTAACTTGTCTACCCATTGTCCTCGCTTCATATTCATACAATAGTATAGTTTCTATGTAGTGATTAAACACTCTTTTTCTCCTTGTAATTGACATCTTTATATTAGTCGTTATGTTTTCCACCTTACCAAAGACTATCTTCAACATATCGAAGCTTGGTCTATCCTCTCAAAGACAACTTCTTCTTGTAGTCTCTTGGCTACATTTTTCACGTGTCAAGCTTCATGTCTCTGATCGTCTGTATTAGTGTGTTAGAAGTAAACCAACATCACATAAGACAACCATATATTACCACAATGTATACAAAAAAGAAGCAATACACATAATCACAGTATATAAATATAGTACTAAATAGGAAGTAGTTGAAAGAATTCAAGTATTTTATTACAAGGTAAATTACACAAATTAAATACAGTGATTTGTATAAAATATCACACACCCGTGTTACATTAGCAAATAAGTACAAAGCATAAGAGTATGAATACGTTGGTGTATTAGTTACATACAAATGAACCATACAACATACCGGCAAGTCCGCTATGGGACCTAACTCGTGTGACGGTATGTCTGTAACAAACAGAGAAGTGTGTGGGGTAATAACTACGATGTCTGTCTTTCATCATGTATCTGACCTGTTTGTGTACCACTACAATACTTCGTTCACTTGTGGTATACAACCAATCAGGGTAATTGTCTTAGAATTGACCCACATTTTATGTTAGACAAGCATTGATTGGCTGTTCACTTGTGATCTACAACCAATCAGGTTAATTGTCTTAGAATTTACCCACATTTTATGTTAGACAAGCATTGATTGGCTGGCAACTATACGGTGGGCGGGGCTTACTGTATGTAATATATATCCAACTCACTACCTCTCACTCACTTTGTGATGTACACAAGAACGACGAAAACTTGGATCTTCAGTTTTGTGGTTATTAGATGACTATTTGCCTTCAAGTATAGAAAGTTTGCCAATCACCGTTTTGTTTCAGTATTCACGGACTATCAGCCATATACAGACATATGGATTTAGGGTCTCTTTCTCCCAATTTTTGGACATTCACAACTGCCTTGTAAGAATTATCAGCCAGATTCTTACCCAGACGCATCCGAAGTGTAAGCAACCTCATTATTCTGCCATAGTTTACAACGTTATCTGCAAAGGGGTCATCGGCGAAGGAAACAAAGACGAGGAAAAAAGTGTTCGGGAGTGAAACGGTTTACTAGACTAGTGAATAATACATCTTGTTGTTTGAGTATTTGACTTACCTATCTAGCCAACATCGTGTTATCTACCTTTGGTGAAAGATAGAAACTAAATATATTCAACGCTATATTCACCACCTCGCTGTGAACGTGTGTCAAGTCGACGGTTGCTTGTCTCAGTATCAAGTCGCTAGTGAACATGCCTAAAAATACAAAGATGTCAACTAGGCAATCATCTGAGAACCACTTATGTGCAACCTGTGGGAAAGGTTCCACTGAAAAGCGCAATCTGCTTCGCCATACTCGGACCAGTCACAGTACCAAGGAGCAAGTGTATTCGTGTCACACTTGTGGTCATATATTTAACAGGAAAGACAACCTACAACACCACATTACAAAGGAACACACTACACCAGGAGTATCACCCAGTGTAATACCAGCAGACGCTTCAACACCTGCTTCAGCAACACTACGTAAGAGACATGTGGCTACTAATAGTGATGTGGCAGTCAGCGAGAAGAAGACTAAACAAGACGAAACCTCCAATCCAGTCAGTGACACACAACCCAAGGATGAAGCGTCTTCTTTACACACTCTTCCAGATGATATTAGACAAGTATACACCGACAACTGGAGTAGTATCAAAACACATCACAAGATAAACAAATATATGTCTGTCTATACATTTTATATTAGCCCACACACAATCCACCCTAAAGACTGGGCATCTACCTTGAACAAGATCTTTACCATTCAAAATAGTATATTCAAAATCAACTTTAGTTATCATATAGTCCTTAGGCACAGCGAAACAGACGCTCTTCGGTTGTATCACGCATCTTCAAATAATGCTTCTGTCTTAGAACTTCCACAACTAATCAAAAATAGACAAGACTTTGACGATTTTTATTAAAATAGTACACGAACATGACGTTCTTACCTACGCTATGCAACAACGTCAAAATACCAAATACACTACAGAGACGATTCCAGCTATATGTTTTTATCTCTATCATATCCCAGAATTCCGGCTTGTTTAATAAAATAACCACCCTTTTATGACCCACGTTGGGCACAACTGTGCATGATCATACTAGATATAACATCCCATATTTAACCATCCGTTTTGTATACTGGCATTACGCTTGTTCATTTTGTGTGTGTGTGTGTGTGTGTGTGTAAAATTTGCTGGAAATACTATAAAATAAACAGTTATATGTATTATAAGTGCGTTCATTTGTTGGTTTTAATGATGACGGTACATGTGAGTGTCATGTGGTGAGCGGGTGTTACATGTTGATGGTAAAGTCAAGAAATATCTCTTCCAAACTCATAAAGAGGTCGATCGATATAAGAAAATGTGTTAGCCAAATTAGGAAAAATATGGGCCAAGTAAAGAAATATCGCATGCAAACTTTTAAAATGTATGAAAATTTGTTAGCCTAAGGTGAAAAATACTGGCCAAGTAAAGACATATCTCAACCATACTTATGAAAAGGAGAAAAATGTGTTATCCAAAAGGGAAAAATATTGCCCAAGTGAAGAAATATCTCAACCATACTTATGAAAAGGAGAAAAATGTGTTAACCTAATGAGAAAAATATCGCCCAAGTGAAGAAAAATTTACACAAAACTTATAAAACTTAGGAAAATGTGTTAACCTAAGGAGAAAAATATTGACCAAGTAAAGACAAATGTACACCAAACTTATGAAAAGTAGGAAAATTTGTTGACCAAAAGGGAAAAATATATGGGCTAAACTATGAAATATGTTGACCGAACTAAGAAAGTGTGTTAACCAAAGGGGGAAAAATGTTGGTCAAAACATGAAACATCTCGACCAAACTTATAAATATCTAATGTAGACTTTTAAATAAGTAGGGGGAAAAAATATTGCTTCTGTAGTTATGTCAAAAGTATCTTGAACTTTTATCTGAACAGACATTTCATAAGACATAATCATCAACGTCAACACTTTCCCTCTTTTACATTACCGAAAGTTTCAACTTACCATTCCAACGTATCTGCTAAAGAAGCACTTATGCATACTAATCACCCAGCTCTTCACTCTCTTGGTTTTTTCTTTCTAACACAAAGTGTCTCTGTCTTTCATAGATAACGTCACAACTTTTCCGTGTAGCATCGCTAACAACTCCAAACCTTCGTTGCACATGAGTTCTAATGAAACAGTCATAACAACATTTATGGCAATGCAATCTGTGGCTCCACCTGGGATAGTTTCAATATCATCTGAGTGTTCGTCAGCAAAGATCCACTTCCCATGGCTGACATCTTCAACTTTCTATACCATAATGTCTGCTACACTAACCTTCCATTGATCCATCTTTCAACAATACAAAGAGTGTTCTCGAAGTCTAGCTAACATAACGTTGCTTACTTTGTCCACCTCTATCACACTTTGTCATTTCACAGCTGCAATAGCGGCAAGTCTGCAACCAACCAACAGTGTCTGTTATGAAGTCGACCTTTCTTAAAGCCACGTCTGTCTTAATGAGCCCTTGAATACCCTCTACCAGATCTTATAACCGACTTTCAACGTTTCATACCAAATAACATTAACACTCTCTTTGATTACAGAACAACCGATTTTCTGCTGACTAGGCAGGTTTCCCAATCTAATGGAGATACATCACCTGTCCCCCTAACATACTAGGCGGTATTCTAGACAATGAATATGGTCATCAACCATCAGCCCTAAGAAGAACTTGAAAACAGCAACAGCGATTGGGTTCCTGAGACGAATTCCTTGGACTACCAGAGTAACTAACGCTGATCGCCTAAAAGAGCCTACAAAACATAGAGCCTTATATACATCAAACACAACAAACTCTTTCTTACTAACCCTAACCCTAACTATACATCATCTAACCCTAACACTAACCCTAACCCCTAACCCTAACTTTAACCCCTAACCCTAACACTAGCTATACAGCAAACACAACAAACTCTGACATAGATACAAACCAGTGTTAGAAATGGAAAAAGTTAAATTTTAATTAAAATTTAAAACTAATAAATCGCAATTTTATTGCTCGCTTCACTTAATATACAGATATAGGCTAAGTATAGCTATAAGTTAGGTATAGGACGTATATCGAGGTTACATCTTGCGCAATAAAATTGCGATTTATTAGTTTTAAATTTTAATTAAATTTTAACTTTTTCCATTTCTAACACTGGTTTGTATCTATGTCAGAGTTTGTTGTGTTTGCTGTATAGTTAGTGTTAGGGTTAGGGGTTAAAGTTAGGGTTAGGGGTTAGGGTTAGTGTTAGGGTTAGATGATGTGTAGTTAGGGTTAGGGTTAGTAAGAAAGAGTTTGTTGTGTTTGATGTATATAAGGCTCTATGTTTTGTAGGCTCTTTTAGGCGATCAGCGTTAGTTACTCTGGTAGTCCAAGGAATTCGTCTCAGGAACCCAATCTCTGTTGCTGTTTTCAAGTTCTTCTTAGGGCTGATGGTTGATGACCATATTCATTGTCTAGAATACCGCCTAGTATGTTAGGGGGACAGGTGATGTATCTCCATTAGATTGGGAAACCTGCCTAGTCAGCAGAAAATCGGTTGTTCTGTAATCAAAGAGAGTGTTAATGTTATTTGGTATGAAACGTTGAAAGTCGGTTATAAGATCTGGTAGAGGGTATTCAAGGGCTCATTAAGACAGACGTGGCTTTAAGAAAGGTCGACTTCATAACAGACACTGTTGGTTGGTTGCAGACTTGCCGCTATTGCAGCTGTGAAATGACAAAGTGTGATAGAGGTGGACAAAGTAAGCAACGTTATGTTAGCTAGACTTCGAGAACACTCTTTGTATTGTTGAAAGATGGATCAATGGAAGGTTAGTGTAGCAGACATTATGGTATAGAAAGTTGAAGATGTCAGCCATGGGAAGTGGATCTTTGCTGACGAACACTCAGATGATATTGAAACTATCCCAGGTGGAGCCACAGATTGCATTGCCATAAATGTTGTTATGACTGTTTCATTAGAACTCATGTGCAACGAAGGTTTGGAGTTGTTAGCGATGCTACACGGAAAAGTTGTGACGTTATCTATGAAAGACAGAGACACATTGTGTTAGAAAGAAAAAACCAAGAGAGTGAAGAGCTGGGTGATTAGTATGCATAAGTGCTTCTTTAGCAGATACGTTGGAATGGTAAGTTGAAACTTTCGGTAATGTAAAAGAGGGAAAGTGTTGACGTTGATGATTATGTCTTAAAAAATGTCTGTTCAGATAAAAGTTCAAGATACTTTTGACATAACTACAGAAGCAATATTTTTTTCCCCTACTTATTTAAAAGTCTACATTAGATATTTATAAGTTTGGTCGAGATGTTTCATGTTTTGACCAACATTTTTCCCCCTTTGGTTAACACACTTTCATAGTTCGGTCAACATATTTCATAGTTTAGCCCATATATTTTTCCCTTTTGGTCAACAAATTTTCCTACTTTTCATAAGTTTGGTGTACATTTGTCTTTACTTGGTCAATATTTTTCTCCTTAGGTTAGCACATTTTCCTAAGTTTTATAAGTTTTGTGTAAATTTTTCTTCACTTGGGCGATATTTTTCTCATTAGGTTAACACATTTTTCTCCTTTTCATAAGTATGGTTGAGATATTTCTTCACTTGGGCAATATTTTTCCCTTTTGGATAACACATTTTTCTCCTTTTCATAAGTATGGTTGAGATATGTCTTTACTTGGCCAGTATTTTTCACCTTAGGCTAACAAATTTTCATACATTTTAAAAGTTTGCATGCGATATTTCTTTACTTGGCCCATATTTTTCCTAATTTGGCTAACACATTTTCTTATATCGATCGACCTCTTTATGAGTTTGGAAGAGATATTTCTTGACTTTACCATCAACATGTAACACCCGCTCACCACATGACACTCACATGTACCGTCATCATTAAAACCAACAAATGAACGCACTTATAATACATATAACTGTTTATTTTATAGTATTTCCAGCAAATTTTACACACACACACACACACACACACAAAATGAACAAGCGTAATGCCAGTATACAAAACGGATGGTTAAATATGGGATGTTATATCTAGTATGATCATGCACAGTTGTGCCCAACGTGGGTCATAAAAGGGTGGTTATTTTATTAAACAAGCCGGAATTCTGGGATATGATAGAGATAAAAACATATAGCTGGAATCGTCTCTGTAGTGTATTTGGTATTTTGACGTTGTTGCATAGCGTAGGTAAGAACGTCATGTTCGTGTACTATTTTAATAAAATCGTCAAAGTCTTGTCTATTTTTGATTAGTTGTGGAAGTTCTAAGACAGAAGCATTATTTGAAGATGCGTGATACAACCGAAGAGCGTCTGTTTCGCTGTGCCTAAGGACTATATGATAACTAAAGTTGATTTTGAATATACTATTTTGAATGGTAAAGATCTTGTTCAAGGTAGATGCCCAGTCTTTAGGGTGGATTGTGTGTGGGCTAATATAAAATGTATAGACAGACATATATTTGTTTATCTTGTGATGTGTTTTGATACTACTCCAGTTGTCGGTGTATACTTGTCTAATATCATCTGGAAGAGTGTGTAAAGAAGACGCTTCATCCTTGGGTTGTGTGTCACTGACTGGATTGGAGGTTTCGTCTTGTTTAGTCTTCTTCTCGCTGACTGCCACATCACTATTAGTAGCCACATGTCTCTTACGTAGTGTTGCTGAAGCAGGTGTTGAAGCGTCTGCTGGTATTACACTGGGTGATACTCCTGGTGTAGTGTGTTCCTTTGTAATGTGGTGTTGTAGGTTGTCTTTCCTGTTAAATATATGACCACAAGTGTGACACGAATACACTTGCTCCTTGGTACTGTGACTGGTCCGAGTATGGCGAAGCAGATTGCGCTTTTCAGTGGAACCTTTCCCACAGGTTGCACATAAGTGGTTCTCAGATGATTGCCTAGTTGACATCTTTGTATTTTTAGGCATGTTCACTAGCGACTTGATACTGAGACAAGCAACCGTCGACTTGACACACGTTCACAGCGAGGTGGTGAATATAGCGTTGAATATATTTAGTTTCTATCTTTCACCAAAGGTAGATAACACGATGTTGGCTAGATAGGTAAGTCAAATACTCAAACAACAAGATGTATTATTCACTAGTCTAGTAAACCGTTTCACTCCCGAACACTTTTTTCCTCGTCTTTGTTTCCTTCGCCGATGACCCCTTTGCAGATAACGTTGTAAACTATGGCAGAATAATGAGGTTGCTTACACTTCGGATGCGTCTGGGTAAGAATCTGGCTGATAATTCTTACAAGGCAGTTGTGAATGTCCAAAAATTGGGAGAAAGAGACCCTAAATCCATATGTCTGTATATGGCTGATAGTCCGTGAATACTGAAACAAAACGGTGATTGGCAAACTTTCTATACTTGAAGGCAAATAGTCATCTAATAACCACAAAACTGAAGATCCAAGTTTTCGTCGTTCTTGTGTACATCACAAAGTGAGTGAGAGGTAGTGAGTTGGATATATATTACATACAGTAAGCCCCGCCCACCGTATAGTTGCCAGCCAATCAATGCTTGTCTAACATAAAATGTGGGTAAATTCTAAGACAATTAACCTGATTGGTTGTAGATCACAAGTGAACAGCCAATCAATGCTTGTCTAACATAAAATGTGGGTCAATTCTAAGACAATTACCCTGATTGGTTGTATACCACAAGTGAACGAAGTATTGTAGTGGTACACAAACAGGTCAGATACATGATGAAAGACAGACATCGTAGTTATTACCCCACACACTTCTCTGTTTGTTACAGACATACCTTCACACGAGTTAGGTCCCATAGCGGACTTGCCGGTATGTTGTATGGTTCATTTGTATGTAACTAATACACCAACGTATTCATACTCTTATGCTTTGTACTTATTTGCTAATGTAACACGGGTGTGTGATATTTTATACAAATCACTGTATTTAATTTGTGTAATTTACCTTGTAATAAAATACTTGAATTCTTTCAACTACTTCCTATTTAGTACTATATTTATATACTGTGATTATGTGTATTGCTTCTTTTTTGTATACATTGTGGTAATATATGGTTGTCTTATGTGATGTTGGTTTACTTCTAACACACTAATACAGACGATCAGAGACATGAAGCTTGACACGTGAAAAATGTAGCCAAGAGACTACAAGAAGAAGTTGTCTTTGAGAGGATAGACCAAGCTTCGATATGTTGAAGATAGTCTTTGGTAAGGTGGAAAACATAACGACTAATATAAAGATGTCAATTACAAGGAGAAAAAGAGTGTTTAATCACTACATAGAAACTATACTATTGTATGAATATGAAGCGAGGACAATGGGTAGACAAGTTAAAAACATCAGTGGAGATGTGTGAAAAAATATACATACCATGACAAGATAGAACAACAAATGACCAAGTCCCACAAGAAAATATGAAATACCGTGTCTACAACAGACTTTCCCACCCCCTCTTAATGTATAAATTTAAACGACATCTGTAATGTTTACACCGTGACATGGGGAAATTTGTCCTTAGAAAGCACCTGTATATAGCTTCATATATACATATGACATGAAACCATATTTTGCAGTCGCAAATTTGACTTCACGCATTATATTAACTGTCGTAGGACGCATTGCCCTGACTAGCGTCGGTGATCATATCTCTCCCCTATGACTATGAGAAAGGCTTAGTCGGACAATGTGATGACTTTTTTACACGCGCCTATGCTGCTTTTCGAGACCGGTTTATGTACTACTGATGTCGATGTGTTCTTTGGCTTTACTCGGTAGCTCCAGGACGACTCGGACATAGAAAGTCGAGAGAAGGTAGACATAACCTAATAGGAAATATTAAGACAATGTTTTGTTGTTTCCTCATCAGTTATATGCATCTAGTCCTTTATATCCCCCTGTATTATACTAGGTGTTTCTTTTGTTAGGTTAGTGTTGTGTCGACATGAAGAAACATAACGAAAATGTGAAAAATTTATCAAAGTCCATCATACCATTAATGCCTTGCTACTTGATGAAATCTGTTTTGGGGTTGTCAAAAAGATGTACTTCTGCATGACACATGATGGTTGTTTTATACACGATATCTGCTGCTGTGAGTTCGTAACAAGAGGTTGTCATGTCTGGTTTCCCCGATCTGCTAGATTGGTAGAGACTGCTTTGTATAGTGAATATTCTACAGTATTTATTCACCGTTTATGTCGATACGGCATAGACCTGTGACCTGTTAGATTAGCCTGCACACAACTGCGTCTGCAATAACGGTTATATCTATAAACCACTGGACGCAATTATGAGAAGAATCTAGCGTGGCGGTATTGATTTTCTGTGGATGGCCCGACAATAGGTGTTAAGCTCTTAATCCTCTATCGACATTTATATGAACTTTTATTAATCTTTCGAACTATTTGCCATGGCGGATACATCAATAACATTAATAAACCACCTACTTCATTACGACGACGATAAGCCCCTGGATTAGCCGTTGTGAAAATGAGTATTGATTTTTGGCAACACCTGTTGAGGTTATGAATCACATTCTGATTTTTAAGTTAGGTTATATTTTGTGACTCGTAGGTACAAAGGTGAAATCGGCTGCCTGTTTTCCCCTTGGACTTGTGGACACAGCGATACGGAGAGACAGACTTTCCCTAATCCTAACCCGTATGGCCAGCTAGACACCCCACACGCTGGCGCCTATTACCCTTACCAGTGGCACAGCACCGAGATTCGACCCTGTCACCTCGTCTGGGGCACCACCTAAGCTTCAACCAACACACAACCTCTCCTTTGCTACACATAGCCTATTACTACCACCAGATATCGCCATCACAACTATGTAACAAAGACATTATCAATATTTCTTCTACCACTAGATCGCCCCACTGGGACTCGAACCCGGCACCTACGGAGGACACAGCCGGCCATCTTGACATGTTTCTTTAAGGTTTCTCTTTAACGATCTGACACTGTATGCTGATATTGTTTGGAAGCACTCATCGAGATACGCTTTCACTCACCCACCCCTTAACATCAAATAACACTAAGCCAGACCACTACAACACGTACTAGTGGCCATCTTTACTCTTTTTAAGATTTTCATTTAATGAGCTAACACCGTTTGATAATAGATTTTAAGCCCCGCCCACTAAAGACCACTATTAACCAATATCTTTTATTTTCCATTGAAATATTTATTTTTTTTAATTTAAAAAAAAAATTAAATTATTTTTAATTAAAAAAAAAAATACTTACCCTGCCAAAACGGCGGTCTTAACATTGTAAAGGTACGACAAGGAGGTGCGGAGACATCACCCCTAATACCTCCGCTACCCCTTAGACCATACTTTGCCACCAAAAATTCGACCTTAACAGACCAAACATACAACTACGAGGGACCGATGACGTCACTATACACGTCGCACCACCGGGCACCACCTTCTTTGCGCTTACTATTTACGCCGGCTCCTTCCACTCAATCCGGTCACATACACACACGCACACACACATGATGATCCTCCCGATCCTTAGTAGATCTTTTTTAAAAATTTTACCCGCCAAAAACAACGAGCTTAACAAGCCAACGACACACTCCACAGGCACCACATACACCCAACACCACCGCACCACATACTCCCACCACTAGACACCACACAGCACCACGTGGTGCCAGCACCACGAGCACCACGTGGTGCGCACCACGCGGCACCACAATTTCGGGGGGGGGGGGGTGTATGCAACATATATAACTACTTCCGTTCCCTCTACCGTTTTTGCTCGTTTATCACCTGTTGTTTCACTACAATCATCTACCCATTCCCTCTACCGTTTTTGCTCGTTTATCACCTGTTTCAGTACAATCATCTATTCATTCCCTCCACAGTTTTTGCTCGTGATTGTAGTAACAGAGAGTGCAAAGAAAGGACTCTCCTTGAATATGGTGATATCAAAGAAAAAGGCGACACTCAAATGTGATATAGAGATAGAAGGGAAAATTCCTCACCAAGTGGATAGTTTTATATATCTAGGGACATTTATAACATCAGATGGAAGATGGGCAACAGAGATTAAGATCAGAATAGGGCAAGCAAAGGCTGCATTTAAGAAAATTAAGAATATTTTAAGCAATAAGTCACTATCATTGAATGTAAGAAAGAGAGTGCTAAGATGCTACATAGAACCTATTTTGCTGTATGGCTGTGAATCTTGAAATGTAAATGAATAAATTAGTAAGAGGTCGGAAGCAACAGAGATGTGGTTCCTGAGACGAATGTTGCAAGTTTCTTGGACTACCAAAGTAACCAACAACGAATTCCTGAAGAGGCTTATGAAAATAGAACATTATATACAACAATAAGAAAGAGGCAAACATCTTTTTTGGTCATGTGATGAGAAGAGAGGCATTGGAGAATATCGTGACAACTGGAAAGATCGAGAGGAAGAGAAGCAGAGGCAGACCAAGAGCAATGATGTTGAATTGATTGCGACGGTGGCATGGAAAAATATTAATGGCGGAGTTGATCCAGAAAACCAAAGACCGAGATCTGTGGAGAGTCATGAACGCCTACGCCAGCCGGTATGGCATTTGATGATGATGCCTTATGTTCTGAGTGTAGTTTTGTTAAACCCGTTTTTCTGTATTTGTGAGCTATATCTTGATCGAAGTATATATTAAATTATAATATTCCCAAAGCTGGTTGGTTGATTAGTTTGCTGGCTGACTGATTGGTAGGCTGACTGGATGGTGGCTGGCTGACAAGGGCTTGCAACTATCGGAGTGAGGTTGGTGTACAGACGTGTCTCCCAATCCAGTACCCAAGCACCATCTCCACGGGGACTGTGTCTTTCCCCTCTCCAAGCTCGTAAACCCACGAGGTGTGCATGGCTAGTACTGGCACTTCCCATACGTGGAGGGACATATGAGAATGTAACCAGGTCATGATTTAACAGGTCAGATACGGACAAGGGTCACCGTGGCTGAGAGGTTCCGCTGTCCGCCTTAAGCTGAGAAGGTACCGGGTTCCACCCTAGCACAGGGCTGGGATTTTCCCCATAACCGTTGCTGTCTGATGATATAACACGCCCCCTGGTCTCTTGGGATATCTAGCCTTCTCGGATAAGGGCGAAAAACAGTAAGGTCTGTGTGCAAGTTAAAAATCACACGAGAGTTTAGATTTGCAGAGAGTTAGTCTTGAGGCGGCCGTCTTTGCAACATTTTTAGAAAAGATAAGATAACGTGGGTTATCTTGGATGGAATCCTCGAAAGAAGAAGATGAAGTAGAGGAGGAGGAGGAGCAGAAGAAGAAGAAGAAGAAGAAGAAGAAGAAGAAGAAGAAGAAGAAGAAGAAGAAGAAGAAGAAGAAGAAGAAGAAGAAGAAGAAGAAGAAGAAGAAGAAGAAGAAGAACGGACTTGCTTATTCTAGGTATAATCAGTAATGTTTCCTCCACGAGTTTTATGCATTTCATTGTGACAGACTCCAACCACAGTCCACACGGAATACCTCAATGGATGTCCCTCTCGCTAACTGAACACATATACAATGATATTCCACATTGAAGGTCAGCATGGCCGAATATATAACAGTGCTCGCGCTTAAACTTCGCTGATGCCGAGGTAGCGGGTCAGCTGGACTAAAATTATGACTTCTCATCCTTGACTTGGGAACGTAAATTATAAGTGACTTTGAAGCCGGAGTGGGTTAGCCTCAGTGGCGTGCAGAGGTTCTTTGATGCCCGGGGCCAACCCCTTGATTGGATGCCCCTAAATTGTTCTTTACCTCATTCAATCCTCCTCCCCTCCGACTGCACTGTGCTGCCCCCTCTCCCTAACTGGATGCCCCCCTCCCAGCTGGATGCCCGGGGCCGTCGCACCCCCTTCTGCATATCACTGGTTAGCCTGTGTCGGGAGGGACTGGTTATAAGGAAAGAAGCTAATCCACACTTACAAATGAGTCCACTGCACTAGAAGTAGAAGCACATGTATGGATGAATAGCGCTTGAGTTCAAAGCTAGTAAACAAACAAAACATTGCCGCTGTTCCCCTCAAACTCAATATTTCGCTGTTGCCATGCTAATGTCTTGAAAAGAAAACCCCCGTTTGTATTGCATAATGGTTTGGCACACACCACATATGTCCAAGTTTGCAATAATCAAACATTTACATCTGCAAAATGCCAATCTTCTTGTTGAAAAATAGTCTACACTTTACATTATTGTGAACTGATCACTTCAAGACCAGAATACTATTGCCACAATCCATATTTCAGCATACTGCAAAGCAATCTTTCCCCATTATCAATACCCAAAGACTGAAATACTCTTGGAGTATTCCTTTTCCCCCCACATTTCGCCCTCTATAAGTGCGAATCAATACACTCAACCCTGCGCGTCCATAATTAAATGTCTTGTTTCTGCCTCACAGAAGGTCAACCGGCAAGTGGCAGACAACTGCTGAATGCAAGCCCGCCTCTCATTGGACAGATTCCACCAATCAACACGTGCGACAGGTCTGTCCACAAATAGTCCCACACTGTAAACAAGTGGCGGAGACAGAGAAGCCAGGCCCCAGCGCTAGAGTTTCAGTTCTATCTGTTCATGACATCTCTAACGGTCGCTTCTTGACATTCACAACGCTGTATTGTCTCAGTCAACAACATGGACTCACTCGATGACTCCTCTCATGAAATTATAGCCCGTACGAAGAGGTTGAAGCCCCTGACGGTGGTAAGTTAACCCGATGTTTGTTTTGTTGTGGTTGTTAGTTTTTTAGGGTAATTTGATCAGTGTCTGACGTGATAGAATTGTTTTCATTGACTTCGTACTTCGTTCATATATTCTGGACTTGAGAGGCAAGGAACACATACATACTCATAGGTTAATTTACTAGGTACTGGTTGGCGCTTATACTTATAAAACATCAGAGATAATATATATTGAGGTACAGATTAGATAACATAAAGAAAATGTAGCTTTATCAGCACAGCACATCGTCTCTAAGTAAGTAAGTCTTAGATCGAAACCCCCATCGAAACCGTTCGTGGTCTCTCTAAATTACAGTTACACTAATGACGCCATCCCTCGATAAGGAAAACGTTATTATAGTTAGTATGTTTTCTATCTTTTCCCTTGTTTTATGTAAATTGTAATAACTGATTCTTTCTCAATATGTGCAACATAATGAGTGCGTGTTAACTGATTAATCAAAGTTTTTATTTTAATACGCTTACTTACTTATACTAGTGCGTTTTGTGTAAGGGACACATTTTCTTTCTTTTGCGCGTCTACTAATAATACTGTTTCTTTAATCATTATAACCATGTAATTCCTGTTATATTCTGGATCCGTGGACGCCAGTCAGTAGATATAAATTTTAATTAATTGCTTTAATGGGTTAAGTGATTTCCATTTCCTTTATCACACACAATCTACTTGGATGATCAACTTTTATCAAATTGCTGGGTGAATAAATAGCAGCTGATACTTTGGTCCAATTAGAGCATGAAAGAGCACTATGTGAAAGAAATAGAGGATACAGTAGACAACAGAATATGTGAAACTTAAAAATACAGTTTGATTGCTTCACAAAATACCACCAATAACTTGCAATGATTTACACATTTTGTGATGTGTATTTCATTGTTTCTTTTCCTGAGAGTTTAAGACAAATTTATCAGTGTATTTTTCTGGTATTTTCTTGCTTATGTTCTTCCTGTTATTATCTTGCAGTATTATATATTTCACACAAGTAATTATATGTTGAAAGTCACGAATGATCTACTGATCATTGGTATTTTGATGGAACATTAAATAAGTACATATAATGCAATTTCGTAAGCTGAGGTAGACAAAAATTAAATACTTTTCAGGAGCCAGTATGTATTTTTTTTTTCGCAAACACAGCCTAAGAAATGTTTAAAAATTCAAGGGCCAGGTAAAAATTTCCAGGTGTCATGGCAACACCTGGATTTTTCAGTCCCTGTTCATAAGTATAACTGAATGGTGCCTATTTCGGCTCATGTCTCTTAAAACAATAAATACTTATTATCCAGTCTTGTGTTAATATACTAGATGTATTATTGGCACATTTTGTAGTATTGTAGCTTTATTTTTGTGTCATTTATAGTTTTCATAGTTGTGAAAAAAAATTACTGGCTCCTGAGAAAAAATGGCTGGCTCCTGAATTATTTGGCTTTGATTAGCCCTGTCTTCTCCTACCTGGCTTTTCCAGTGACCTGCAGTGAAGCAGTAATTGGGCCTGGACATTAAGTAACAGAAATTCTTATAAACTGAGAGATCGTTACAAACTAGAGATCGTTACAAACTCAGAGATCATTACAAACTCAGAGATTGTTACAAACAGAGATTGTTACAAACTAAGATATACAAACTCAGAGAATGTTACAAACAGAGATCGTTACAAACTCAGAGATAATTATAAACTGAGAGAGTATTACAGACTGAGAGATTGTTAATTGTTACTAACCCAGAGATTGTTAGTAACACAGAGATGTTACTAACTCAAAGATTGTTACAAACTGAGAGTTTTTTACTAACTGCGAGATTGAAACAAACTTCGTTGTGATTTTTTTTTTCTGTTACAGTATTCTATTACTGAGGTTTTACACGCACACTAAATCGTAACAATCTCAATCAACCCGAGCTGTTTTTAGTTGGACAGACATATACTGTGTAATATATTTTTTTTGACATTGGAAGATATGTCACTTGTGAGTACAGTGTTTAGTTCTGTTCACATTTTCTTGGTCTAGTTATAATTCAATTGTATATGTAGCCGAGGAGAGCAGGGCATTAACTTGTGAGTACAATGTTGAGAAGTTCAGTTCACGTTTTCTTGGTTTAGTTCTTATTCATTTGTAATTGCAACCGATTAAAGCATGGCACTCATTTGTTCTGGCAGTTGGAAATAACTGTCAAAGGCAGAGGTAACATACCCCAATCAATCAGTCAGGTGCCAATGAAGGTTGGCTGCAATGGATCTCCAACACTGTTTGTTTCTCGCCTTGATTGCACATCTGTAAGATTGCTATTGGTCAATATCTTGATATTATTTTCCCACTTGTATCGTTGTCTGACTCTTGCTTGCCTTCAACCTTACCCTCCAGTGTGGTTTTTATAAGAGTATTATGTCTTTTATTATGATTGAAATATTTCGCTTGCCTCATTTTTATTTCTGACCAACTCTTTTTTCATTCCCAGTTTTTATATATACACCTATGTGGATGTGGACAAAAAGACAAAAGCAACATATTGTAGACTTGGTGAACTTGTTCAGTCACAAACAATTGTTTTAAGATGATAAACTCTGAATCAGAAGGAGTTAATTTCTGGTACTAAAAGAGTAATCGTTTAAACTCATGAATTGTGCATCAGGAGTTAAAGTGATAATTTCTGGCACTAACAAAGTAGATTGCACGATTTATTGCCTGGCATATTTCGCTGCATCTCGTCAGGTACATACTGCAGAAATCACACAACTTACGTGAAATTAACTAGATAAATCCCTCAAGTTGAAATATACACAATTTCGCACAGTAATGTCACTTATCTACCACGGTAATTTTAAGCTGACTAACATGTCTTTCTGTTTACACAATTCTGGCTTGCGTTGATAGATCATAATTGCTTCTGCAAATTTTAACAAGCGAGTATTTTGTGTTCTAAACAACACGCGAAATGCAGTGTCTCTGGACACAACATGGCCACTGGCGACAATGTGCCTGCCGTTTGAAGACGCCGGGAGCTTCCGGTGTGTCGGCTCCTCGCGGCTAGCATCTCCTGTGTGTTGTATCTTGTTGACCCATTGAGGTATGTGTTCTGACACCCGTTTGTTAAGCTGTCTCTCCGTTCGACCAATGTAAACGGCCTGGCATCTACATGTGAATTGGTAAATACAATTGTTTGTGGCGTACAGAGGAACAGGCTCTTTGACTGTTGGTGTAGGAATGGGTACGGTTTTACATCTAATGACTGGAGTTGCCGCACAGAATGTTCGACCTACTGCTGTAGTAAGCCGGTCTTGTAGACGTTGCATTACGTCATCCCCTCGAAAGGTTAGCTGGATGAATACCTTGAGTTTAGGGACTGTAGTTACGTCTGCTTTGGGTTTGGGCTGTTGGCAATGGCGCTTTATAAATCCTGTGGAGTACCCATTCAGGTTTAAGACATTCTTCAGAGTTTCAAATTCCTCTGTCAGTGTGTCCTGGGTGCATATCTTTCTAGCACGGTCAAACAAGGTCCGTACTAAGCCCCGTTTGTACTGGACAGGTGTGAAGCTCTGAAAATTTAGGTATTGGCCAGTCCATGTTTCTTTGCGATACACCGATCTTTGAATTGTGCCGTCTGCTCTACGTCGGCACAATTCAAAGATCGGTGTATCGCAAAGAAACATGGACTGGCCAATACCTAAATTTTCAGAGCTTCACACCTGTCCAGTACAAACGGGGCTTAGTACGGACCTTGTTTGACCGTGCTAGAAAGATATGCACCCAGGACACACTGACAGAGGAATTTGAAACTCTGAAGAATGTCTTAAACCTGAATGGGTACTCCACAGGATTTATAAAGCGCCATTGCCAACAGCCCAAACCCAAAGCAGACATAACTACAGTCCCTAAACTCAAGGTATTTATCCAGCTAACCTTTCGAGGGGATGACGTAATGCAACGTCTACAAGACCGGCTTACTACAGCAGTAGGTCGAACATTCTGTGCGGCAACTCCAGTCATTAGATGTAAAACCGTACCCATTCCTACACCAACAGTCAAAGAGCCTGTTCCTCTGTACGCCACAAACAATTGTATTTACCAATTCACATGTAGATGCCAGGCCGTTTACATTGGTCGAACGGAGAGACAGCTTAACAAACGGGTGTCAGAACACATACCTCAATGGGTCAACAAGATACAACACACAGGAGATGCTAGCCGCGAGGAGCCGACACACCGGAAGCTCCCGGCGTCTTCAATTGGCAGGCACATTGTCGCCAGTGGCCATGTTGTGTCCAGAGACACTGCATTTCGCGTGTTGTTTAGAACACAAAATACTCGCTTGTTAAAATTTGCAGAAGCAATTATGATCTATCAACGCAAGCCAGAATTGTGTAAACAGAAAGACATGTTAGTCAGCTTAAAATTACCGTGGTAGATAAGTGACATTACTGTGCGAAATTGTGTATATTTCAACTTGAGGGATTTATCTAGTTAATTTCACGTAAGTTGTGTGATTTCTGCAGTATGTACCTGACGAGATGCAGCGAAATATGCCAGGCAATAAATCGTGCAATCTATTGTTTGTGTCTTCGTTATTCAAATTCACTACGGGAAAACATTGTTTTGGACTAACGAAGTAGTAGTTATTTATTTACATAACATCTGGAGCCGAAGTAGTAAATATAATGACTATCACAGGCACAGTAATAAATAGAAGTACCTGTGGACGTTCATCATCATAATTTGCCATGCCGATAAGCATGGGCGGTCATGATGCGCCATCTCACACGATCACCAGAGTCGTGGATCAACTCAGTGTTCTTCTCTCGACCAAACAACATGGCCATGCCATCTAGGTGTTTACTTCTCTGCCTTCCCCTTGTTCTCTTTCACTCGATCTTGCCAGTTGCCATCAAGTTCTCCAATTTATTTCTTCTCATAAAGTAACCAAAAAATTGTGACTGTCTGTCTAATTTCTCTATTCAGTTTATGATTTTCATTTGTTTCTTGTAGTACTTGGTCATTGGGTTTTCTGTCTGTCCATGGTATTCTTTGCATTTTCCTCAGAAACCACATTTCCACAGCCATCAAATATTTTTCAGCCTGCTTGCTCATTATCCAGGCTTCATGTCCATACAAAAGCACAGGTTCTATGTAATACCTCGACACTCTTTTTCTTGTTGCAATTGACATCTTTTTATTGGTCAGTATGTTTTTTATCTTGCAAAAGGCTACTTTCGCCATGGTGATTCTTGTTCTAATCTCCTCAAGGCATCTCCCATCAGTTCATTGCACATTAAAAAGCCATCAAAAATTGGATATCCAAACGAGTAGGCCAAATAATCCACTTCTTCCGGTGCTGTCTTTTATCTCCCAGTGGAGCATAGAGCCTCAGCCAACATGCACCTAGTCCTCCTCTGATCTTTTGCCATAATGCTCACCTCCCTCCATGTCTTTCCTGTACTGGTCACCCCTCCATTGACACTATTTATCATGTTTCTCAGGGTGTGTGCTCTTCAGTGACACTATTTATCATGTTTCTCAGGGTGTGTGCTCTTCAGTGACACTATTTATCATGTTTCTCAGGGTGTGTGCTCTTCAGTGATGCTATTTATCATGTTTCTCAGGGTGTGTGCTCTTCAATGACACTATTAATCATGTTTTTCAGGGTGTGTGCTCTTCAGTGACACTATTTATCATGTTTCTCAGGGTGTGTGCTCTTCAGTGACACTATTTATCATGTTTCTCAGGGTGTGTGCTCTTCAATGACACTATAGCATACCTTTTAACCCATCACTTTATAACTTGATAACTCATTACTTTGTTACTCATTGCTGCATAACTCGTCACTTTATTACTGAAGCAGCTGTGATATCATAGCAGCTAGTGCATTCAACTGTGGACCTGGAGTCACGCCACCTTTAGAAACAATAATTTTTGTGACCGCATATCTTCAGGATCAACCCAGTCTCGTAAAGTGGGTGGGTAACTCTGACCACGTCACTCCTCAAGTGCTGCTTTTGTCAAGACACTGTATATCTGACTGCATTCCCAACATGCCATGAAGGTGTTTAAATCTCCAAAAGTATTTCAGGATCCTTGCCGGTGCTGTGGAGTTTGTGCACTGAGCTGAGATTCTCCGGACTCAGGCTTGAGTTAGAAGTAGAACAGAGCACTTATGGGTTACACCGTGAGCTGTGATGATGTTGATCTGTCAACTAAATTATACTAAGGGGTAGTGGCAAGTTTGTGGACTATGCTTGAGTTACAAGCGGCGGGGGAAAAGGAATTACCAAGTGCGGAATGTAAAGGTGAAGATAACATCATGGCATACACTGTCATTGGGATGTGTAGTGTCAGCTCTTCACATATTCTGTATTCTGGACCAAGATACATGAGGTGAGGTGGCCAGTATGCTTCCTCACCAACTTTCTTTCTATGAACAGTTACAGTTATCCAGTTCCCATTTTACTGACAGAGTAACTAACAATGGTTGCCTGGACAAGGCTAAAGGCAGTAGAACATTAGTTAGTTATTTGACAGATCATCCTCAATGCATATCGGACCATTCAGTCTATAAGTGCTCGGATCCCCTCCTCAGCAAATCCCACTGTGTGTAACAGCTAACGACACCAGTTCTCTGTTGGTTTATTAATCTTCTTTGGCTTCCTGCATAGTGTTCTTGTTTGGCCACACCTCTTTTAACTTTCTGTTCTCGCAGTCTGACCATGGTTGTAGATTCAGTCATCACTTTCACTTGGTTCTCGCAAACACTTACTTCTCGTAGAACATTCAGTATATCAGCCTGGTCCATGGCTCGCCTAACCTCCACAGTAGTCTTACCTGCAAGCCTGTCAGCCTGTTCATTTCCTTGTACATTATTGTTGTAAGTAAAGAATGTCGTAGTAGTTATTTGTTCTTCTTTACTATTTTAGTGTCGTCCCTGGAGTGAGGGGAATCAACACCCACATTTATTTTAATTCAATATCACTATCCTGGAGATATCCAGCAAACTCCGTCCACAACACTCCCTCAATCTGAAGACACCTTCTTCTCACTCTTACTCACCCCTGGATTATGCCCCCTCTCATTCTTCCCCAACATAACATACTTGACAACTCTAGCTTCAACAAATAAAAACAAGAAATTTATTAAAGCAAAGAGTATATGTAGGAGAAGTGTGTGTGTGTGTAGAATGTGTGACATATATTCTAAGGTGTATATAGACTCAGATCAGTGTTCAGGAGTATAGTCATTCTCATCACTGTGCTGATAACACACTAGCACCATGTATTCCAGACAAACAACCTCACCGAGGTGATGCTTCTCCGGTCACGTGAAGAGTTTCTCCGCTATCTCTCGAGGCATCCAGATGTTTGGACATCCATGACAAACACTGTCTAATGAGAGTCTTCAATCTAATTCACACTATGAATTTCCTCTGTTATTAATTGTTTGTTACTCAGAGAATTCTAACACTATTGTCACTGTTACTTGGGAAATCTTAATTGATCTAGTGTCACTGGTTGTAAAGATTCCCCATATTAACACCACAATCTGAATGTTCCAGGTATTTCTGTAAATTTATATGAATGTTCCTGGTATCAGTGTTGTATATATATATATATAATGTTCTGACTGTTCAGTGATACAACTATCACTTTCTAAACATAAGTATCATCAGCATGTCCTGCTCAGCAGAAGCCAGGTTCCCGCAGACCAACTTGGGTATAAACCCAATGTAGAGGCCTCTCAGCAACTTCTGTCTTCAAATCCTGAGCCATCATCTTCTAAACTGTGTTCTAGCTTCACTGTTGAATATCATAGCACACCTACATGGAACCTGTTGAGTAGAGAATACTATGGTGAGAGCAACTCAATCCCGGCCGGAATTAGGTGAGTGTAGGCCAATAGCAGCACTCAGATCTACAACAGAGATCCGATCTCTGTCATATGGCCAAATAGCTCATCACATGGTCTGAGACATGCAACACCAGGAAAGAATAAAGGAATGGGTAGAAACCCAGCAGATGCCCTACTGGAAGATCCTAACATTTCACATTCCCCTCCTCCCTCCCAACCATCCTCAATCTCTCTAATTATTATCCCACTACATTGTCCTCAACTCCCTGAGTAAAATGATATATCACACAAGCTAGTTAAAGCCACACAATAGGATACTAGTGCCGACGCTCCTATGATACTTTCTAGCACTGCACTTATAGAACATTCTATCACCACACCTATAATACATTACATCACCGCACAGTACTGTACCCTATTCCTAATCATAGTCTAAGTTAGATATGATTAATAGAATACCATATGCCTATTCTGGTTGCTGATTGAAAGTATGCAATCACAGACTGGATCTATGTCCGCCGATAAATATCAACAATTTGACATTATAGTTTCTTTCATTGAACACAACTCGGAAACTGCACCGATCCTTCAAACTTCAGAAATCTTGGTCGACTAACGGGTTTTATATTGGGCTTGAGTGACGTCACCAAAAAGTCTAGACCATCGGCGTCCAGAAGTTGTTTTTCTCTTTAATTTTCCCAACTCAATGTGAACTTCTGACTGGTGTCCCCTTTCATCTGGGAAATTTTCTCCTGTCTGTAATCTAGAGACCTTCTCCACATCACAAGACTCCATCGTCTGGCCAGACATTCCATCTACCACTTCAAAGGCTAACTACCGCCCTCCTGGCAGCCGTCTGGCGTTATTCTTCGTTTCTGGAACAACCCACATCATAACAAAATGCGGAGACTTATTTTTGTTCCTCCGTCTATACACATCAAAGGGTTGCTTGTTTGTGCAGACGAATGTCTGCTTTTGTCATAATGTCTCCTTTTGTCATCGATGGAAACTAGCAAGTTTATTTTTCGTGACAATTATATACATCTATAAGAAAAAGACAAACAGCTTTCTTTGGTTATACAATCAGAAGAGAGGCATTGGAAAACATGATGACTGGAAAGATCGGTGGGAGAAGAGGCAGACTCAGAGACATGATGCTGGATAGAGTAAGACTATCGCATGGAGGGATATCATCAGCAGAGTTGGTCCAGAATGCCAAGGACCGAGATTTGTGGAGAGACATGATGCTGGATGGAGTGAGACTATCGCATGGAGGAATATCATCAGCTGAGTTGATCCAGAATGTCTAGAACCGAGATCTGTGGAGAGACATGATGCTAACTAACTAACTATGATGCTGGATGGAGTGAGACTATCGCATGGAGGGATATCATCAGCCGAGTTGATCCAGAATGCCAAGGACCGAGATCTGTGGAGAGACATGAATGCTTATGGGCACATGATGATGACTTGGTTTATGAGGCTGTGTAACACTTCCATGCCATGATACAAAACTTATGCATTTTCTTTCTCTGTCTTCCTCTAACTTTCTCTCACCACAAATCTTCCTGTTGTAATGGCAGACTACTGAACTGAAATTGCCCAGTAAATCATAAACAGTCAGTAAATGTTGGGGTTGAATGCTGTGTCCTGTAAAGTTGGTTGCATGTCCTTTACAGGACGTCACAGTCAACCTCAGCATGCATGTGTTGTCTGTCTGTGATATTTCTCTAACATTTTATGTTCAGTAGTTTTGCCATTTCACAGCAGGTAGAGAGTACTGGGAGTGGCAACTCACAGCTGTTGGTCTTGGGCTCCAATATCTGTCAGTCAGTGGACTCTCAGCTGTCAGTGGAGATTCTGTTGTTAGTGTACTCTCTGTCAGTGTACTCTCTGCTGTCAGTGGACTAAGCTGTCAGTGAACTCTCTGCTGCCAGTGGACTCTCAGCTGTAGTGGACTCTGCTGTCAGCGGACTTTCTGTTGTTAGTGGACTTTCTGTTGTTAGTGGACTCTTTGATGTCAGTGGACTTTCTGTTCTTAGTGGACTCCTTGATGTCAGTGGACTCTCAGCTGTTAGTGTACTCTCAGCTGTCAGTGGACTCTCAGCTGTCAGCCAGTGTATAGTGCTACATGCGTTCTTAATTGACTGTTTGTTGTTTGCTCCCAACTGACTCTAGATGCTGTGAATTTCTGCTCCTCTCTCCCTCAACCCCCACACCCTCTCTTTCTCTCTTCCCCCCCCCCCTCTCTGTCTCTGTATACACATCTATTTCTCTCTCCCCCTCCCCCAACCCGTTCTTCACGTTTTTCTTTGTTAACATCCTGGTTATGTTTTAGTGTTTACTGTATATTTTAATTTTTATTACATTTATTATTATTCATTTTTTTTAAAGAAGGTTTAAATTACTGACATGTATGTGTTTTCTATTTTATCTTGCTTATTTATACGTGTTTTAGCAATTATTATATTATTTACATCCATTTTTCCAATGAAAGGAGACGAAGCCTTGCTACAACCTTTGAGAACAAAGTTTTAAGACGCATCTTTGGACCCATTAGGGATACACAAAGTGGAGAGTGGAAAAGAAGAAGTAACAAAGACATTTATGATCTGTTTAAGTCCCCGCTAATCACTGGTATCATGAAGGCTAATAGACTACAATGGCTGGGGCATATAGAAAGAATGGAAGATAATAGGGAAACAAAACTCGCTTACACTCAGGAAATAAATGACCGTAGACCCCGAGGTAGACCAAGAAGACAGTGGAGAGATAATATATATATACAGACCTACAAGCACATGGAATCAATGACTGGCAAGATAGGGTCAACCAGAGAGACGAATGGAGACGGATTGTATCTGCAGCAAAGAACCTCAATGGCTTGGAACGCTTAAGAAGAAGAAGATTTTCCCACTGTGATTTCTATTGTTTATCTAACCTGTGACCCTAGTCAGGCCTGTGCATGTGTTTGTATTTATTGTGTCTTCAACAATACCTCTTTCTCTCCCTGTCACACTGGCCAGGACGTTTCCTGGAACCCATGTTAGGCTGGTTTGACAGGGGAGATAGTTCAGTTGTTTAACAATAATTCCCCCTTGAAGGAGAGTTTGTTTTGTTGAGTCAAGAACCCACAACGCTGCACTCCGGGCATTCCCATATGCTTGATGGAGAATCGAACACATGACCGCCCGTCCTGCGGGAAAGCGTGCTAAGATAGGTAGACACAGGAGTGGTGTGGTGGTATGTTAGGTAGATAAGTACACTTGTGTGAGAGACAGAATGTCACTATACATACTTTACAAGATAACAGATTCTGTGCCAAACAAAAAATGGGTTTGGACCAAACAAGAATAGATGGCGTAAAATGGGAATTATGGAGTGTGTTACAGTATGACTTACAAGTTATTAATATGGTAGCAGACATGTTGTATTATAATGCTCTGGCAACCTTTTGCTGATATATAAACCCATAGCAGATACGGGCAGTCGCTTTAGACAATTAATCATTCCTTGGCGTTTGATCATTTAATCCATGTAAATGAAAACTATATATAAAAAGCATAATCCCGCATACCGCGTTCGAAACATGGCTGCAGGAGATTTGGCAGTAGACCGCCTTGCGTTGGTTTTTTTATGAAAATGTTATGGGTGCAGGTCGTTCAGAAAGCAATGGCAAAGTACTCTCTGTAAACTTGCCAAGAGATCACAAACAGCAAGAATGCTTTTGATGACAGCGACGTCCTGTAAATGATATACAACTAACTTTGTATACAAAAAGAATTGTAAACTATATACAACATACATATATATATATATATATATATATATATATATATATATATATATATATATATATATATATATATCCAAGTTATAACATAGGAGTATTAGGCGGGATATTGAAAACAAAAATAAATGTTAAACAGTACGATGTTCTGTTGGTATCTCGCCTGCCATAATAAAATAATTATATGTAGAAATGCGGTCATGTGTGCCTGTTGACGTGAAATCACCAGCGTATCTCAGACGTCGGTTACGCCACAAACTCGGTTAGTTGTGTGCCTTTACCCGAATTCCCGAATTGTGCCGTTTGTGCTTGCCTTTACTCCAGATATAATGTAGTGACTTACGAACATGTTGGCTCTCATCTCCCATTGTTGTTACAATTTTTGTACAAAGATAACGCTGATCACATGCTTCAACATGTTGTCAGTTGTAGTCCACGGCACTTTTTTGGTTCAGCCCGTATATTTTTATTTTGCATAAAGATTGAGAGGCCAGGTCATTGCGACCCGTTGACCCACATTACCTATTTCATTTAGCCAATCATTGGTCTTAGTTTAGTAGGTGTGTGCGTAGGTTGGGTTTTGTAGTTCAAGGGTCATCCAGGTTGCCCTAAACAAGACGTAGCTATTTGCATACAAATGTGGGCACAGATGTGGGGGGGGGGGGGGCTACACACACACACATCAGACATGCCTGGGTGACACACGAGATTTGACTGTAATCCCCCACTCTTAGACTCACACACACCAACACAATCCATCTTACCTGGTGACAGTTTAGCTGCCCAGGGGAGCAATCATGCTGACAGATAAATTACAGACGCATTGCTTTTTCAAGGACCGCATATAATAGTTAATACACGCCATATAGAAGCGCAAATTTGTTTGCCAGATTTCTTCAGCATGTGTTGGCTAAACGTAGGAAGTACAATCACACATGCCATGTTGATTGGCTCACATGAAACGCGGCCATTTAGACAAGGTGTGTTTCTTGGGACTGACAGAACGCGCGCACACAACACACATACAGAGGATGGGCCTTCAAATGAATACCTTAAATGGTTTGTGTGTGTGTGTGAATATATTCTGAAAAAGTACAGAACAAATGCATAATTTTTCCGATGTAGTTACCACTGCGTTCAATGCAGCAGTTTTTGCCCATGACGTCTATGAAGGCTTCCACTCAGGCATTGAAACCTTTGCTGCAGCGATTGATCTTGAGGATTGATCTTGAAGATAAGTTATTTCCTCCTTAGTTGGATCGCTGCAGCTCTCTTCCAACGGAATGTAGTTTTCAGATGTGGCAGTTGGACTTCGGAACCAACAACAATATATCCTGGCCAACCACAGGGATCAGCATTATCTCCGGTGCTGTTCAACATCTATACTGTGAGAATCACCAGCGAGCCGATCACTGGACCGGGGAGGATACTGTCATATACCGACGATGTTTTAGTGTGTCGTCAGGGTAAAGATAGACAATTACAAAAATAAACACACATAGTAGTATTTGGTACACATAGTATACATTCTGATTGCTCTGCTCTACGAGAAGTAAAACTTGTGCGAGAACCAAGTGATGACTGCGAATCTACAACAATGGTCAGACTGCGAGAACAGCAAATTAAAAGAGGTGTGGCCAAACAATAACACTAGGCAGGAAGCCAAAGAAGATTGATAAACCAACACAGAACTGGTGTCGTTAGCCGCTACACGCTACATGATTTGCTGAGGAGGGAGGACGCAGAGGTGTTTCCAAGGCACCAGGGCCAGGTTCTATACTGGCCAAGACCTACTAACACGTCCTAGTCGTGTGTCCTGGGCAACAGGTCTCTTCGGGGTCCTGGCTAACGTAGTAGGATCGCTGATTATTCCGAAGTCGGAGAGTATCTGCCTGCATGGCGAGGAACCAATAATAATGCACAACAATAAGCCAGACATGGACAACGGATACTCACGCAAACCTCAGTCCGGTATGGCATCACACTGATGTTGGACAACAGGATGTCTTCATCCGACATACAGGACCTTGCGCTGGAGTTCATAGCCAGCGAACACAAGCAAGCAAGCTGAGGAGGGGAGCCGAGCACTTATGGATTGAATGGTTCGATGTGCAATAAGGACGATCTGTCGACTAACTAACTGCATTCAATTAAATCAATGCAAGTTCCCCAGCGCCGTTACAATGCTTGGATTCCTGTAGAAAAAAAAATTCACTTAGTCACGTATGTCTAACCACTTTGCGGTCACTACTCGGTGTGCCTGACCTGGTCGTGAACAGTCTGTCACAGAAGTCACACCGTTTTGAAACTTCCTACTCCACTCATTCACTTGCTGGACTGGCAGGCATACATCACCATACTGGACCTTCATTCATACACTTGCTGGACTGGCAGGCATACACCACCATACTGAACCTGCATTCGCCGATACATTTCTATGGGTTTCATCCCTTCACTGGTTTTTAAATTAAAAAAAAAAAAAACGATAGCAGAGCGCTGCTCCTCTGTGGTAAACAGTATAAAATAACATAAAGTAATGCAGCTTTACAGAACAGAATTACGAACAATACAAGGACGTTGCGACTACTAGCCTTCATCGGCAAACAAATACGTACACACAACACAACATATAGTCACGGAGAGGACCCTCCAGATGTCAAGTTGGGCGGCCATCTTTAAGCTAAACTTACGACGTCATCATGTTCGTCTGCACTGTGATGTTACGTGCTTAAAACTCTTGACATCCTTAACAACAGTGTTGACAGTTTATAAGAGAATGGCATGGTTATTGTAATTTCCATCACACTTAAGGTTTTCATGCGAAGTCCCCCCTCTCTCTCTCTCTCTCTCTCTCTCTCTCTCTCTCTCTCTCTCTCTCTCTCTCTCTGTCTCTGTGTGTGTGTGGTGCGCGCGGGCGCGCGCACGCCAGCCAACAAATTTCGCTAAGGTACACCAATACACCGCGGGCCATGGTATCGGCCAGGCTAGCACACCTGCTGGCCATGTGCTGGACTGCCTATGGAGGGAGGCCATGTACAAACATTGGCATGGGCTCCCAGGTGAACCCAGTCTAAAGTGGGGTCCCTGAAATCTTCTAGAAAGTAAAGGCCACCGGTGTGATATTGACAGCATCCCCCGTGTCGTTGGTTCTATAAAAAGATGGGGCCAGCACCACATATCCATTACATCCCATTGCGTGGAACAGGAGCCTGCCTGACATCTGTACACCCTGGCGGATGTCTGCGTGGAACAGGAACCCCCCCCCCCCCCCTCCCTTGACATCTGTACACCCTGGCGGATGTCTGCGTGGAACAGGAACCCCCCTGGCATCTGTACACCCTGGCGGATGTCTGCGTGGATGTCAGGAACCCCCCCTGGCATCTGTACACCCTGGCGGATGCCTGCGTGGAATGCATCTGTCTGTCTGTATGTAAGTCTGTCTATCTAGCTATTATCTCTTTGTCTGTTTGTCCTCTCCCCCTTTGTCTATTCGGTTTAGTGTTTGCCTGCGTATGTATTCCTCCATATGCAGCCATCTGTCTGCTGATCTTTACCCCTCTGTCAAAACCATTGATTTAGTTATCGTTTGCTGACAAGCAGCATCGCTTGGAATTGTAATACTCTCCCCGTCTCTTTCCGTCCGTTTGTCTATCTGTCTCTAACCCTCTCTTTCATTCTTTTCTTCTCTCTTCCCTCTCTTTCTCCCCTTTATTTCTCTCTCTCTCTCCACCTCTTCCCCCCTCTCTCTCGCATTCTTTCTCTCCTTCTTTCTCTCCTTCTCTCTCTCCGTCTCTCTTTCACTCCTTCTCTCTCCCCCTCTCTCTCCTCTCTCCCTCCTCTCTCTTTCTTTCCCTTTCTGCTCCCTCTCTCTCCAGTATCCGCCAACTTCCACAAGTGTCCTCCCATTGTCTCCTTCCTCCACCCCGTCACCTACCTTTTTTTCTAGTCACCTTTTGTTTTCCTTAGTTCTCCCCCCCCCCCGCCCCCAAACACACACCACCGTTTCTTCCAACCTCCCCCTGGTTTCCGCCGCTTTATTTTTCGCCCATTTATTTCCCAAGTCTTCTCAGTATTCTCTACCATCGCCCATATTCCCAAATCACCAACAGCAATCCCCGTCTCCCGCGTTCCACCATTCTCTCCCTTTCCTTCGACAGCCCTGTCGTTCCCCATTCTCCACTTTGTTTCTCCCATATCCCGGACACCCTTGGTTGTCAGGTCCACTTGTTCATCTTCTAGTGTCATATTTCACACGTGGTTCCTGTTTTTTGATCACCAGACATCTGATGGCAGCAAGCAGGCCGGGTGATTACTACTTAGTTTCTGCTCCATCGCCTCATATTTTATTGATGGTGGTATCTTCGGCTCTGATCCGACGTTCTTGTCATCTTGAATATTGGTCATCTAATGATGGAGAAATCAATGGATTTCGTGTATTTTAACGCCTGGTAGATTACCACTAAATGCGTTGATTTGCCACGGCACGGTTCTGTAACTGTTACCATTTTATTGTTTTCTCGTTTGTTTTGTTTGGAATCACTTTCATTGCAAAAAGATGTTTATATTAATACCCCAGTCATCTTCCATAAATAGACAGGGCGTGTTCCGTGGAGTGGCTTGCATCGCTCGAAAAAGCGAAGATTACGAGTCGGTCATGGAATTGCTGCCCAGGGCATGTGTGTATGTGTGAGTGGAGATGAACAGGCTGATAGACTGGCTCTGCGGCCCCTTTGTTTAGAGTGCTACATTTCGGCAAGGCTGATGTGATGGAGGCGTTCTTGGATTCAGAGGAACAATACAAACCAAGGATCCACACTTTGATGTGTTGATTCAACAGAGGTGAGCAGTGTGTCTGGACGGCCCTTTACGCGTTGAGGAAAATGTCGGCTTCAGTCAGACTTATACTGGTACCATCAGCATGGAAATTCTTCCTAGACTACAGGAGAATGGAACGGGGTATGTGTGAGGATGTCTCCCTTGCATCGATGTGGATTCTTGGTTTCATATTGACAGAAAGAGAATCTCGGCACTGTCTCAATTCCGTGGTGACTACGAGGATCCGCATGTATGTACACACCACCAGAATCACACATGAGATACTTATTCATTTATGGAGCAGTTTTCTATGCTATAATTTTACCAGGGCGGCTAACTGTACGGCCTGCTCTTTACGACTTCCAACTGCCAAGGGATTTCTATTGGGTGCATGTGCGCAAGGTTCTCCTAGATTTTCACCCTAATCCGAGACGCTTTGACGTCCAAACTACTACTACAAGATCAGGATGGAATAGTTTCCCCACCATTTTATTTCTTACTACGCAGTACTCTACATTATCCACGCTGTTTATCATAGCAGGCCTGCTGCAGCTGGAGGTGGGCTGCAGTCCGCTGGTTTTCTGACAAGGGCCGATCCGAGTGACCGGGCAATTGTCTGTCTTTCGTCCTTGCACAACCAAGTTCAAATCTCTGATAAGACATAATTGTTGCCACCAAGGGGTAAAATAACAAAGAGAGCCTAGCCTGTACACTTTCTGATATCTGCCAACTCACGTCCTGACATCTGCCTAAACTAACTCGTTAGTTCCATGTTCTTTACAGTACGTTCCAGTCACCCGCAGCATTTTTAGGTACAGGTACCTCGGATTACGAACGTCTCAGGTCAAGAACAATTAAGGTTACGAACAAGAACTTCGAAAATTTTATGTCTCGGGTAACGAACAGTGCCTCGGGTTACGAACGAAGGCGAGAGAGAGCAAGGTGTTACGTTGGTGACAAACGATCGTGTACAGTACAAACAGTACTACAGATGAGCTTGTGGATCTTCAGAATGAACAGCAAAAGACATTAAAGGAGAAGCAGTCGTCCGATGATGAGGGGTCAGTGACCGTTTCAACTGCCAGGATTAAAGAAATGTGCAGCAAGTGGGCAGACGTCGAAGACTTCATTGTGGACCATCATCCAAACAAACTTGTTGCTAACAGGGCAGTAAACCTGATGAATGATAACACGATGGCCCACTTCAGAAATATTCTCCAGCAAATGAAGCGACAAATTTCCCTTGATAGTTTCTTGGTGCAGAAAGATTCTCAGTCGGCTGCCAAGAAACAGCGACAAGATACTCCTGAAACTAATGATTCGGAATAACAAAGAAAGTGACACATTTACCACGATCGTTTTCTTGGTAATAAAGATTGACTAAATATCTTTTTATTTTACATTTTATTCATTTGGTTGTTTTCTTTCTCTTTATTTAATACGCGAAGTGCACGTATTCTTTGCGCTTTGTCAGGTAAGCGACCGGATGTTAATAAAAAAAAAAAAGAACGATACTTTCATCTTGAAACGGACTATCTTTATTTTATTGATTTCAATGTTTCAGGTTACGAACTTTTCGGGTTACGAACCGAGTTCTGGAACGAATTAAGTTCGTAACCCGAGGTGCCACTGTATTTGTGAATTTCGTGTTAATTTAAAATTCATTAGGTTGCCATTGCGTTCTGAACGTCCCACGCTTATACCATCGCGAACATCAATGCAAAGCGATTTGCAGTCAGATCTGCTGTGGCTGACTGAAGTCGTTGTGTGGATATTGGGAAATTGCGTTGACTACCCCTAAATCACAGAGGCCCACTGTAGAAGAATGGTTGAGAGAGAATGTCTGCTTGTCTGATACAATACCTAGGCTGGCTTGTGACTCCACTTCTGTAGTGAAGAATGGTTGAGAGAGAAAGTCTTGTTTTCTGATACAATACCCAGGCTGGCTGGTGACTTCACTTTTGTAGGAACCGTTGCATGCCCAGCCACTAGATGCCGGATGTGAATGTAACATGCACAATAGATAATTGATGTACGAAAGATGAGTGATTGGAAGGGCCGAATGTAAGATGGACCTGCGAGTCCAATTTGTGACCCCTTGAAAATAAAGTTCGGCGGTCGTTCGTTCTCTCAAGCTCGGAGAGACATTGAATTATCAATTGATGGGAAACCCTCGAGGGCATTGAAATATGAAACATAAACTCCCAGGTACTGAGCGGTACTAAGGCTTGGAAGTAGAGAACAGTTGAAGGTGAATTGTTGGCTCTGCATTGGCCTGTACTTGTTTCGTTATTAAATCACTTCCATTCGTGGGAGGCAGACATTTTTCATCCTGACGTCCAACGCATTTACATTGTCTAGTTCTCTTGTTTCTAGTTCTTTCCTTTACCTCTATGAGCGATAATCAATACCTTTTTGAATAGTGAAGACACAAACAACAGGTTGCACAATTTATTGCCTGACATATTTCACCGCATCTCGGTAGACCCATACTGCAAAAATCGCTCATCATAAAACACAGCAAAAAAGCGAACCCTGACAGCTGAAATATACAGCACACACATTGACACGATCATTTAAACCGACTGGCATCTTTTTGCTTACAAAGCAAGGGCTTATTCGAATCGCGACTGCTTCGGCATTGAGACCGAGCCATATGGGATAAAACCCGGTGCGATGAAGTCGACCCTGTCGACTTTTAAGGGACTTTTTTAAATTAACATTCATCCACTGTGTTTGTTAAATAACACATTGTCTCTATTAATCGCGTGACAGGATTAAAACAGATGATGTGCTATGTCGGATATGGGAAGTTTTCTGTCTGTAGGTTTTACTGGGTTGCCAGAATCTGCTTTTATTATTCTATCTCTCTAGTTGTGAGTTAAACTATACTGAATGAAGTAGAACAGTGTAGTTAAACTATACTGTATGAAATATAACAGTATATCGTAGCTAAAGTATACTGTATGGAGTAGAACAATATATCGTAGTTAAAGTATACAGTATACTGTGGAATAGTAAATCGTAGTTAAAGTGTACTGTATGAAGTAGTACAGTATATCGTAGTTAAAGTATACTGTATGAAGTAGTACAGTATATCGTAGTTAAAGTATACTGTATAAAGTAGTACAGTATATCGTAGTTAAAGTATACTGTATGAAGTAGAACAGTATATCGTAGTTAAAGTATACTGTATGAAGTAGTACAGTATATCGTAGGTAAAGTATACTGTATGAAGTAGTACAGCATATCATCATCGTCGTCATCATCATCATCATCTTCCACTTTTGCTGTCAAGCGTTGTGGGGAGGAACAGTTGACGTCACAGCGGGCGATGGTAGGTAGCAGCTAGTGCAGTGGTTCTCAACCGGTGGGGAATTCCCCCCCCCCAGGGGGGAATATGAGGGTTTCCGGGGGATGGGGGGGGGGGGGGGGGTGAAGACCATTTCAATATCGCGTTAATACAAGAACCGATTACTTGATATTGTTTTTCCCTTCATACTTTACTTTTATGTACGTCTCATCCTTCTAAAATTCATTTTATAAAGTAAGTAGACCCACAAATCATGTTTTATGTGGATGTTTAGACTTGTTTTAGTATATGCTATCAAATTTATCTTCCATTTTTACGTATACTGTGTAGGGGTGGGGGGATTTTTTGATAGGAAATATGAAAGGGGGGGGGGGGATGACGTTCTGAAAATATGGTGAAGGGGGGCACGGGCCAAAAAAGGTTGAGAACCACTGAGCTAGTAATATTCCGTGTGGTTGTACATTGTCTTTGATTTCGTCAATGCGGTTTCTTCCCCTGCTTTCGTATCAGATCTTCTTTGGTGTTGCGCCGGTACTGGTAACCGATGGCGATGCATTATAACCTGAAAGTCGAACCGTTTGATCTTCTGCTTTTCAGTATATGTAGCACAAGATGTTGATTCCACCTGATAACATTTCTTACTCGGATAAGTCGGCAGATCTTCACGATAAAGTGATCTCACAGGTGTTGATTTTGCGTAAGTGTGATTTGGATAATGTCCAAGTTTGATATTGGTAGCATTGGGTTGGTGTGAATATGCTGTTTATTATCCGTCGTTTTGCAGACATGTATATTTGGATGTTTCAATATGGGTGATATATGATATATAGGCACACTTGCTTTTTGACATCTGGTTTCGATTTCTCGGTCTATTCTGCCACCCTGTGTTATCATACTTCTTTAACTTGTTTCAGAGGTGTACTATTTATCTGTACATTTAGTGGACCAAGCGATCTACTAACATGCATTACTTCCGTGTTGGGTGGTCAGTTGTCCGTGTACCAGACATGTTGTGTGGTCAGTTGTCCGTGTACCATTCAGCGCGCCACGTGCTGCTATAGTTTTTACGATTGGTTTGAGCATGCTAAAGAAACCTGTCCAGTTACGTTTATGTCCTGTCATCATCAAGTCCCCTGCCAGCTGGCGTAGGCGTTTGTGTCTGTCCACAGATTTCCCACAGATCTCGGTCTTTGGTGTTCTGGATCAACTCTGCTGATGATATTCCTTCAGCCGCTGTCTCGTTCCATCCAGCATCTTGTTCTGCTTCTGCGTCTCTTCCCCTAGATCTGTCCAGTTGTCACGATGTTCTCCAGTGCCTCTCCTCTTATCACATAACCAAAGAAAGCTGTTTGTTTCTTTCTTATTGTTATATTTAAAAAAAAAAAAAGATACTTTTCATTTTCTAAAATGCAGCTTTTGCTTGCCCTACATTGTATACATTGTGGTTGTCTCACTGTGCTTCCGCTGCCACATCATCTGTGACTAGGGTTGCCAGATACGTGGGCATCAAAAGGAGGACATAATAAGACACCCCCCCCCCCCAAAAAAAAAGAGGGCAAAGGATGACATGTTGAATGTTTCATTTGAATCGTTCCAGATTAAACCCACAATCAGCACAATTTTATCACAGTAGCTGCCAATAAGTGTATCTTATTCTTAGTGATCGACCAAGAAACAATCATGGTAGAAAATAAATATAAATTCAATGGAGGCCCTCTTCAAAATGCTAAAATAAAAAACATTATTGAAACAGCCGATTGTACAATTATTACCTTATAATCTTTATTAATTACACAACATATTTCTCGGAGGAGCCACCTTTTCGTAGAAGATCCTCGTTTGCAATTACATATGCATAAAACTGTTCACAGGTAAGATTCTTCACATTGTACTTTGTAAGAAAAGCCGGACATCTTAACGGTTTTTAACTTTGCTTGCCGTATGGAGAATATTAGGCTAAAAAGGAGGGCATGTCCTCTTTTTGCCGGACGTCTAGCAACCCTTTCAGTTATCTACATTTTTACAAGTTTGACCAAGCTTGATTTTTCTGTCCTAAACCTGCGACTGGCATAGTAAGCCGGCAGGGGATTTTCATACTACTCGTAGAAAAACTAGGAAGTATAACTAAAGTTGGGGGTTATAGCAACGCTAGATTTTATCAGAAGGCAGCAAGTTAAATGGTTTGGCCATGAACTAGATTACCAACAGTATACCACAACAAGCAATGATGTGCAGACCAATTGGAAGCAGAAGAAGATGCTGGTCACGTAAATGGACAGAGAGAATAGCAGAGACCATGGTGAACTCAATACATGAAGTTCATAAAACGGACACTCTCCCGCTGTTTATGCTTGACCACGGCACCGCAGGGTACAAGAGTAACAAGATGAGAAGAAGAAAACGTAGCTTGATCTCATAGACACACAAACAAAGAACCGAGCACGAATGTCGTCGTAGCTAAAAATATCAAGTCAGCTGCTGTTAGAAGATAATACTTGGAGATCATAGAATTGCGTGCATGCCTTCATGTGTCGTGTCGCTTGTTGTTCAGTTAAGTTTGATGATTGTCTGGGAAATCAGGACAAGTTGTGTAATTGTGCCGGAACGCATTATTTTTTTCTTTGTTCATGATATGGTAGTTGAGGGATGACACAGACTGAAAGCGCGTTTTTGTGAAATGGTTACACATGTCAATCCTACTTTTATGCGTTAGTGAACTTTGAACCCATCAACGAGTTCATTGAGGCTGTAGAACGGATGTAACCAATTAGATGTGGCCCCGAAACTTTCATCCCGTAAGATTGCCTGTCAAGTGGCCAAGGGACGCCATGGGGATAGGCAGTCAAGTGGCCCACACGGGACACCAGGGGCTAGATAATATGGCCTGTAGCAATTCGCACTAACATATCAAATAGTGATTGTCAATTCTAGATTTGTCCAGCTGTTCCTTTTTTTGTAAAGGCGTCGTTGTGACGTTCGATTGCTCCTTGTGGCTGGTGCTATTTCATTCAATCGGATGCCGCCTTCACAATGAAGGTTGGCTGCAATGTATCTCCAATACTATTCGTCTCACGCCTTGATTGTACACTCTGTCAGACTGCTGCTCGGCTATTTCTTGATGTTTTCTTCTCACTTGTATCGTTGTCTACCTCTTGCCTTCAACCTTACCTTCCAGTATGCTTATTATGAAAGTGTTATGTCTTTTAGCTTGGCGGCTATATTTCATTAGCCTCTTTTATTTCTTTCATAAACTGTTGTTTCATCCCTAGGTTTTCTAGAACCTCTGCATTGGATTGATTTTATTAGTTAGTCGTTAGTCGTGGTTCAAACTTCACGGAAAGGGATCACCCCATTATGTTCCATTCATGTGCCAGTGAATTTCACACCAACATGCTCCTCACTGCCCCGTGTGAAAAGTGGAACAGACGAATTCCTTACACACCAACAGCACGCACAGGCATACAATACATGCAAAAGACCGCTGCTAGAATGCCGTCACCGAAGTCCGCTACTAACATTACAGTCCATCGTCGATGGAAGCGGCAGTCACTAGAAAGCCAGCAGCTTCACACTCATGTTTTTGTGTCTATGAAATGCAACATATTCTTCTATATATCAGGGCTATTTCACGTGTCGCACGTAAAGGAGCCCCGGTGGCGAGGTAGCTAGCACGCTTGTAAGTCGACTCGGTGATCATATATTCGAGTCTCCTTCGACGCGGGTATTTTAATATGTTGAAACGTGCACCAGAATATTTCTTGGATAATAAAGGCGGTCAATATGCTGTTGACCGCCGGCTCCCTGGTCTAGGCGTTACACGACTTTCTCCGTATTCCCATATACTCTCGTGAGTAACGTGACGTGCGCGAGAATTGGTAGCGGTTCTCTCCGCGTCGGCAACTTAGGGGTATGTGAGCCGGTCGCCCAGGAAGCAATGGCAAACTACTGAGCGTAATCTTGCCAAGAAATCAATCAGCTGAAAGATGCTGATGTTGACAGCGATGTCCTGTAAAGGATATGCAACAAACAAAACATGATGTCGACCACGCCATCTATTGAGTGTTTAAAAGGTATTTACATATCCTTTACATCGCAGTCATTGCCTTTACTTCATAGTCAACCCCGGCATTTTTCGCTGTTTGTGATTTCTTGGCTAGTCTACGTTCAGTAGTTTGCCATTGCTTTCTAACAAACGGTACTCATATCATTATATGAAAACCAGTGCAAGGGGGTCTGCTGTCTATATTGCCTTCGGCTTGTTTCCAACGTGGTATGCGGGATTGTAAATTGTATTCGTAGCCCTTTCACCGCAGCGCCGGGCGTGGATTGGTCTCAAATAATGCTAGCACCATATACCCAACGTTTATTCACGTCGGCCTCTATAGCCTGGGGGTGGGGGTGGGTTAGTGAATGCAGTTCCACAATCCCCTGACTTGCCGGGTCAAGGGTTCGAAATCAGCCGCAGTGGATCTGGGCGCAGATCGCTTGAGTTGGATCAAATTGTATGAGCGTTGGCCGCTCAGGAAGCAGTGGTAAACTACTTATCACGATGTTGTTAATGATAAGTTCGTGAGATGGTCGTTGTCTAGGTAACGATGCTACTTGTATGTCATTACAGAGTGTAAGTTGAGCTAGCCTCCTGTCTCTTAATCCAACTCACCCTTGCAGTGCACATCCACCAGTCATGAAACAAGATTGAGTTGGCGCACATAATCTTTTAATCCAGAAAGAACACGGACAAACGGAACATGTTTATACATCCAGAAAACACAATGTAAAGCCACCGAATAAGTATATCCTCCTCACACTTAATCCGCACACATCACTGCCTTCTCAAGGCCTCCTTACTCTCGAATGTACACGACAGGTATCCAGCTACTAGCCTGTCGTGACCTCCTTTACAGTGTCGTCCCTGGAGTGAAGAGAGTCGACACCCACATTATAATATTTTTTTCCTCTCAATATTCTGGAGAATCCACCAGCTTCCGTCCAACACACTCCATCAGCCTATGGACACCTTTTCCTATCACTCTCTCACTGTCGTACTATGCCCCCTTCTCATACTTCCCCAACGCAACACACTCAACAACTCTAGCCTCTAGAAATTAATAAAGATTAATTTATTAAAAGAAACGTGTAACGTGTATGAGACGTGTATGCGAAGAAAATGTGTGACGTGTTCTATAAAGTGTGTAGAATCGGACTCTCAGACCACAACCCAGTCAGCTGATCCCAGCAAGGATAGACCACAGCACGTTACGTCAGAACATGTACTTCTCACCCAGCGCCTAAACCATCCTGCTGGATACTGATTTGCCTCTGTAGACCTCTGGTAATCCCATTTCATGAACATCCGAAATAGACACCGGTGGTATAAACAGTTAATCATGGACCGGTTGCACTCTACACAATGTCCGTTCCTAACGTTCCTTAACAAACTGCACAAGTCTTTTGTAGTGTGTACGCAGTTAGTTAGTTAGTTAGTTAGTGTACTGGATCCTCCCTCGTGTCTATCTAGCCTCAAGTATCCAGTCTTGTGTTCTATTACACGAGATTATATCACACTATGTAATTATTAGACTTAATGTTTTCAGTTCGTTACTACTGTCTGATGCTGTGTGGTGCATCAGTACGCATCACTCTCTTTGGTGAATCAACTTCCTTCTAGCTTTAGTTACGTTCTGTATGCAACTTTATTGATTGTTGAACTGGTGTTCTTCCGAATGGGATGTGATTCTTTCCCAAAAACTTGTTGAGTTTCCTTGGATCTGGTAGGGAACCTAGGATAGAAACAACACATCTGGTGATAGTACTAGTCACTGATCCTTTCGGCTGAGTGTAAGCCTATCACCTTGCTTAATGATCTTTAGCTAACTAGACTTAGTCATAGAGCAGATTAGCTACCCACCTAGAGCCGAATCAGGCTATGACAAAGAAAAAATCAGCAAACAGAATGCGGAACCCCGCCCACCAGGGACACCTACGGGAAGATCCCAATTATCCCTCATTACTCAATTCTCAACTAGTAAAGCTTATCAACACTTCACTAATCTATTCTTAACTAGCAGAGTTAATATCACTATTCTTACTCTAACTAGTTTCCACTAACAGTGCTAATCATCACACTATAGTTTAACAAGGCCACAGTCTATATTAATTAGAACTAATATTATAATAGGTTATACCTTAAATGGCACTACTGCAGTCCTATCAATCATATCTACATCTGCCATTATAGGCACGTGTAAAATTAAGTCACTAACTAACACACGGTAGATATTATTTCCACTAAGCACTGCAGTGCCCTGGCACTCCGACTAGAGCATTTTCAAGTCCCCCTAGTTGGTCCCAACTCGGGTTTATATGGCAAACTACCAAAGTTGGCCACGTGACGTTATCCTTTATGCCCCACACAGGTGGCACATTGGCAGATCATCCCCTGTCAGGGATCCATCCCCCCTCTGGCTCCCTCAATGTTAGATTTGTCATCACTGGTTCTGACATCCAAAACAATCCAGAGAGTTACTGTCGAGTTCCAACAAAGGGTTTCGATACCAAGCTGCCAATCATGGTTTTCCAAACACGCTTACATTGTGCACGTGACGTTGTTCATGTCCGGCAGGTGTTCCACTGTTTTCAATAACACCCTCAACTTTCTGTCATGTGCTGACAGTCAAACCTCCATTCCGTCTGATGTCCGGAACTATAGATGACAAACGGAACCATTCCATATCCTGCGCGGCCAATTATATGTGATTTTAACTGTTATGAACTGCCAACGCGTTTTATCCCTTCCTTCTCACTCACCGCCAAATGTGTATATGGGCTGACCCGATGTAACCCGTGCAGCTGTGTTTACTCTGTTAGTACGACTGTTGTGGCCTAGAAAATATACGCCAAGCAAACGTCGGTATTATTATCTGGTTAACTCATGGCGAGCTCGTGACATAGCCCCAGCTGGACCTCACACACGACAACCCACACAATGGGTATCGGCCTACACTAACTATCCACCCCACTCTGGGTTTAGGCCTGCATTCAAACTCGGAGAACAACACAATCCAGGACGGAGCTCTATCCGTCCTACCTCCGCTTTTATCCTTCAACTCCCGACCCGTTCGGAGTCAAAACATCAACTGTCTTAAATGACCTGACCCGCAGTCGGTCTCTTCTCTCACTGACTTTCAAGTCTCCTGACTTCACATAACACTCAACTGTCTTTCGCCCCATCCACCCTAGGGGTATCCACTCACACCCGCCCCATTATTTCTCAGGGTTGATTGTTTTTCTCGTAGTCCCGCTACACAGGTCACTCATCTCAATGTCAATGACCCAGGCATATGTCACTACTGAATGTAAAATTGCCTGGTACATCACAAGCAGCCAATCTATTTTAGGGTTGATCGCAACGTTGTGTAGAGGACATGCAACTGATTTTCATTTCTGCTAGAATTGCATGTTGTGCATATCTTTACAAGTGGATAATTGTTTTTCTTTTTGAAGATACAAACCAACAAACAGACATCCTAGCATCTAATGTAAAACAAACGCAGTGACGACAAGACGTAGGAACTGTTGAAGTTGTGCCAAGCCTAGGACATGGCATCAGCTCTACTCCTCACCCCTTACCCTCTACTTGACAAACTGGAACTGAGCGCGCGGCCAATGAAATTCCCGGATCTTGCATTATTAATGCCTGAGATAATTGCATACATTACGAAACCACTAATTCTCCAGTTTTCAGTTGGGATTTTGAATCTACCCAAGCTCCCCGTCTGTTGTCTCTGCGACACGTTGTCTGCCGGCTTTATTTGTTTCTTGTAATCTGATACAGTGAGTGCCATAACCAGGACTCTTCTCCGCCCCGTGAGGTGTGTGGGTATGCGATACTAGCTCCATATTTTTGTGAACGACGTGCCAGCTATTTATTAGCATTTCAGAAAATGAAGAGTATCTTATGCAATAAGTCGCTATCAATGAATGTAAGAAAGAGAGTACTAAAATGCTATATAGAACCAGTTTTGCTGTATGGCAGCGAATCTTGGAATGTAAATGAACAAATTAGGAAGAACTTAGAAGCAACAGAGATGTGGTTTTTAAGACGAATGTTGCGAATTCCTTGGACTGCCAGAGTAACTAACAGCGATTGCCTGAAAGAGGCTAATGAAACTAGAACACTATATACAACAATAAGAAAGAGACAAACATCTTTCTTTGGTCATGTGATGAGAAGAGAGGCATTGGAGAACATCGTGACAACTGGAAAGATCGAGGGGAAGAGAGGCAGAGGCAGACCAAGAGAAATGATGCTGGATGGACTGAGACGGTGACATGGAGGAATATCATCAGCAGAGTTGATCCAGAACACCAAAGACCGAGATCTGTGGAGAGCCATGAACGCCTACGCCAGCCGGCACGGCACTTGATGATGATGATCAGAGTCAAGCTCGCAGGTAAGGCTAATGTGGAGGGCGGACGCGTCATGGATCAGGCTGACATTCTGAATGCTCTGCTCTACGAGAAGTAAGACTTGTGCGAGAACCAAGTGATGACTGCGAATCTACAACCAAGGGCTGGATGCGAGAACAGCAAATCAAAAGAGGTGTGGCCAAACAAGAACACTACGCAAGAAGCCAACGAAGATTGATAAACCAGAGCAGAACTGGTGTCGTTAGCCGCTACACGCTGCGGGATTTGCTGAGGAGGGGATCCGAGCACTTATGGACTGAATGGTTCGATTTGCTGAGGAGGGGATCCGAGCACTTATGGACTGAATGGTTCGATGTGCAATGAGGATGATCTGTCGACTAACTAATTAACTAACTAACTAACTATAAGAGTCAGTGTTGTCTCATCATCCTCGTGCGCTATGCCGACAAGTATGGGCGGTCACAGTTGGCCATCTCACACGATCACCGGTCTGGGATTACGTCCGTGTCCCGGTCTTGATTATGCCACGTGGACAAATGTCCAGGTGTTTATCTTCGTGCCTTACCCTGGCTCTTGCCCCATCCAGTGCGCCAGTTGTCACTGAGTGCCCCAATTGATGTCTTATCATAACATGCCCCAAACATCTCAACCGCCAGGCTCCAATTTATCTCTTGCGGGTTTCGTGTGCGTATTGGGGAACTACACCAGGACGTGGCTGTATTAATGCTGGGGTTGTTAGCGACATTATTTCAGGAATCGGTGATATTGGCGGTGAATACGTTCATACAGTAATCAGGTGTTATAGAAAGCTGGCATAGCGTTATAGTACCCTGGCTTCCTCAAGGCCATATCGTCGCTGACGTGACAGGTTCGAATCTCGTGGGTATATATCATAATAGAAACCAAGAAGCTAATGTAGCGCACTAAAATATAATAACAGCACCCAGGACATCCCCATACCATCCGTCCTCATCCTCAACAATCAGCACTAATGGTACCAGTTACAGTCTGATTATGTGTCCGTCTGGCCTGTCCTCGAAGTGCTGATTGTCTTTCCGCACCGCACCATTCTCTCCGGGCTATGATGGTCTATCTGTTCTTCCACACTATATACATGATCCCAAATAGCCCTGGACACGCCTGCCTTATCATGCGCCTACACCCCACCCACCGGTGCAAACCCGGCTAATCAGTCCGCCTGCTCGTTTTCCAGCACACCAGCGTGTCCTTGTATAAAGATCTAACGGATGCTCCCAATCTTTGATTTGTGCATTGACGCATGCCACCCTGCACGTGTGGGCCTCCGTGGCCAAAGGCTTGCGAACGCGGTTCTTGAGCCGCTTACCAGGCGTTCAGAACTCAGCTGCGACCGATTTGTGCAGCAGCCCGTGTCGCGTTGTGTTATAACGTGTTGGTATGGGAGCCGGTCGTTCAGAAAGCAATGGTAAACTACTGAACGTAAAACTTGCTTAGTGCATCAACAGCAGCTGAAAAATGCTGGTGTTGACTGCAACATCCTGTAAGGGATATGCCACATTAAAAAACCAAAAAAAAACACCTGCACGTAGCGCTCCCGTCTTCACACCCCCTCCCCCCTAATGCTCTGGGAGTCCGTTACAGTCACGGCATGTGTTTGCAGTTTCTTATCCAGCCAGCAAAACGCCGCTGTGACTTCCTCCACCTCCATTCTCAGACTATATGTCGTGGTATCATATGCCAGACTCTCCTGCACTAAACACAGTTAATTAACATTCGCTGTGAACCCCGGGTACTTCTTTTGTCTCTTAGCACAGAACCACCCGTGTAGATGATACATCGCCTGGACGGTATAATGACAATATGCATCATATCTTTGTCAAGTAAGAAGTATAGTTTTTGACATTAATATAGGGCCCATCCTAAAGTATGGATGTGATGTGTGAGAAACCAGTAGACTATACCCTTGTATAGTACTTGAAGGATGTTGAGTATATGTGGTTCTGTAGACAAGTGCAGAGTTGTGTTTCTGTAGAGGAATGCTGAAATGCGGTTCTTTAGAAAAATTTAGAGTTGTGGCTCTGTAGAAGAATTCTGAGATCAGATCCCATATAAGAATTATGAGATAGGGTTGTATAGTAGAATGCTGAAATGAGGTTCCGTATAATAATACACCCTGGACAAGGGTGGTAGTCATCATTATCATCATGTGCCGTGTCCACATGCATACACCAGTGTGAGTTCTATATTAGCATTACATTATACTATGAGTATAAGCTATTTTTTTTTTTTCATTGTAAATTAGTGGGACGCAACTAGCACAAACCTTTGATCAGTGCAAAGCACACACAGGCGTGCTTTCGTTCACACACACGCGCACACACACACACAATATATATATATATATATATATATATATATATATATATATATATATATATATATATATATATATATATATATATATATATATATATATATATATATATGCACACGTGGCATAGTAGTATTTCGGCTTACTCACAAATCTGCAGCAAATTGCAACAGTGCATATTGCAACCTTGGCGGTCTCTCAACCTCCTCGTCCCACCTCAGTGCACTAACGGGCTGTTAGTAATTAAATCCGCTTTCTACACACGTGACAAACGTACTTACGGCCCTTCTCGGCAATCTGCGTAAGTAATCCATCTCGCCCAGTCTCTATAGGCGTTTCAATAAGCCAATGATTGTGTTCAATAAGACAGCTATTAACAACAGATGTGCATACGTTTTATTTCTGGTTATGTTGTCCTGAAAATGAATTCAGCAAAATCGTATGACCGTTTTAGCGAATCAGTAAGTTTTCAGGTCGGTGAGTTGACCCTGAGAGTAACCGACAGATAGTTGTTGCTCAGTTTGTTAGTAACGTTTCTAACTTCGTGGATGGAAACAGCTATGGGTCAGAGCACTAGAGAAATTACTCTACAAACACTAAAAACATTAAACACTTTATTGATGGAAAGGGACAGAACAGCAGTCGTCAGACCACTGATTGGCACCTTGTAGTCTTGATAGACGATAGTTTGTCAAATGGAATTATACCTCTTTCGCGATCATGTGCTGCCCATGCAGTATGATCCGTCTCTAGACCTAGTTTACTCCAGAAGAAAGTTAATATCAATAAGTCAGGAACAAAACAAGCTGCAGAAGCTGCCGGATCAGCAAAGGAATGCTCTAACTGTCCATCTATTGGAGCTTCCATCTTAGACCAGTTGCCGACCAAGGCTTAGGACCTGGTCTGCCCTGCCATTACATTTAGTCTTTCAGTTACATTTTTTGGCGCTAGGATGTCTTGTACCCTCCCAGTTGTGCTCTCTCGCCCGAAGCTGTTGGCACAATGAGGGTTGTCGGATTTGGTGAGCGCCACCCAATATTCGGCGCTAATAGGAAGCAAGTAGCACTGTGTACTGTCATACGGTAACTCAGTCATATCTAAGACCTAACTTAGTCAGAGCACTAAGAGTATGAATATTTCCCGAGGCAATACATTGTTGCCAAACTTGAACATTTACAAATCAACTGTAAGCACGGTTGAATACACGCCTTATAAAAGTGTATTAGCAATTCACCGGGCGAACAGAGAAGACACGGATCTCTCCAGCAGGAGCTACATGTTGAAGATTATTGGATATTAAGACTCATACAATTGAGGAGATTAAATTGAGGAGATTTGGCGGATGTAAAAAAACAAACAAACATGAATGTCATGAAGAAATAACTACGCGTGGATGTATATCAGGAAAGTGAATAAGAGGAAGACCAGGCGGTAGATGCCTGGACGGTGTAATAGATAATGTACACGTGGCAACGACAGAGGCGCGACATGTGGCTTATGATCTGCACACGGTCTGCATATGACATGGTCCTGGGTGATGATGTGGTGTTGTCAAAGGAGCAGACGAAGTGTCACGTGAGCCTCATATTGTACAGTTGCCGGGGAACCTTTGAGGCTATTGGCACTTAGAGAAATAGAGAGGAGAATATAAAACATAAGACAATGCCTAGGGTGTCCTCTTATCAGTACTTCTGTACGTGCCGATCAGTCTTCTCCAAATCCTCCCTGCACTGATAGTTTGATGAAGGTGGTGCTGTGTATATTATTTGTTTCCCAGCTGTTTAGCAGTCGGCATGGCCGAGAGGTGTAAGACGCTTGCGATTTAACTTCCTGTGTGTTGACGGCGGGGTAGTGGATTCATTCCAGGCACCGGTCAGTTGGGCTTAAGTATTGACTCTTCGTTCAGAAAACAATGGTAAACTACAGAATGTAAAATTACCTATAAAATCAAGCTGGGGTTGGTTGCAAGGTTCTACAAGAAATGTGCAACATTTCCTGGTTCTGTATACATGCCATGTAATCATTCTGTCTTCCTCTGCTTCTATTGTTTGATTTTTTTTTCTACTTTTGTTCTTCTCTGCTCCGTTTCTTATGTTGACATGTTCCATATATTTGGTGTGTGTTATCCTGCTCTTCTTCTTGTGTTGACATGTTCCATATATTTGGAGTGTGTTGTCCTGATGGTTTTTCCCAGTGATCTTGTAACACCTACAATTCTTAATACCTCAGTGTGTACTTTTTACCCAGAAGTAGCTGCGAACCCCCCCCCCCCCCACCCACCCCCCCCCCCCCCACTCTCCCATTGTACGGTATATGATGTGGTGCATGTGATTATAAATATACATGTGTGAAGGTGCATATCACTGCATACAGTTAACAATATACATATATTTATCACTGTGATATCTTTAATATATTATTAGTAACTTTTGTTACAATGTGTGGCACACTGGTTGTTGCAGTGTTTCGCCTGGCCAATTACTTCAGTCTTCGGCGCCTTTATTACTAGAGCGCAGACTGGGGCCCTACTCGGTCATCTAACCCGTACTTTGAGAGTGGATCGGCGGGTGCCAGAGCATATACCCGCGGTGCTCTGCACGTCTCTAGGGCTTCAAACACTCCCAATTGCTCTGCCACCGTAGTTCAGATCTCGCGAGGTACCCCGATAACTGAGCTGAATGCAGGACAGGAGTCTTAGGTTTCCTACAGCCAGCAAGATGTTCTTGATGGCTGACAGTCTGGTCTCTGGCATTACTTGGCATCCACGGTGACCTGCATGAGAATCCCTAATATTGTCTTCTTTTGTTTGTCTCCGGCCATTTTATACCAAAGATTAAACATAGTTTTCTATAGGTTTTCCCTTTCTGTCCGATGCTCAGAGTGGCTTTCTCAACTTGCTCAGTTAGCCCTCTTCCGCGCTTTATACAGAGTGAATTCTAATCTTCTTCAGTTCGTCTTCCTCTTCCCTTTGTTTAGAGTGAATTTCAAGTCTTGTTTAGTTTGTCATCGTCTGCCCCATTTTTAGGGTGAATTTCCTATCTGGTTTAGTTTGTCATTGTCTGCCCCTTTGTTTAGGGTGAATTTCCGATATTGCTCAGTGTGCCCTCTTGTGCCCTTTGTTTAGGGTGAATTTCCGATCTGGTTTAGTTTGTTAGTTTGGCATCATTTGTCCCTTTGTTTAGTGTGAAATTCTGATCTTGTTCAGTTTGTCCTCTGCTGCCGTTTGTTTAAATCGAACTACAATGTCTTGTTGAGTTTCCTTTTCTACATCAGATTTACTTCTGTTCATTTCGTCATAACCACACGCTCACACGCATGCACATATGCACACGCCTTTAACGCGTGGCGCCAAAACTAGTTTAGCCATAAGCCAAACTCGGATACTTCACAGTGAACGAATTCGAGCTTTCAGTATAGCAAGCAGGCGTGACACCGATTTATAGCTTAACGACTCACTGTATGAGTGTACTGGCTGTATTTGAATAAATCAATCGTGCTTTATAGTCAGCGGGAAACATTAATCATATAGCCCCATCCGATATGCAGATAGATAGACATACACACATGCATGCACGTACACGCATAAACAGTTTTACGGTGAACGTATATGGTGATGGAAATGTACCAGATGTAGCATTGATGTCGCCGTGAATACGAGCCGGTGAGGGAGGGCTGGTGGCGTCGTGGGCATGTAATGAAATCTGCGACGATCTTCCTGTATGCTAATGTACACTAATATACACTGTACTGTGGGCGGTTATATAGGCGGTAAACCCCGCGGTTCCCAATGTAGGCTTGTGTGAGCAACGAATACATCTGTCCTCTCCAGTCACTGTGACCCACCTCGACTAGTTCTGTTGGACTCTCTCTCTCTCTCTCTCTCTCTCTCTCTCTCTCTCTCTCTCTCTCCCCCCCCCCCCCGTCGTTTGTTCTGTTCGACTTTATACCACTGGGTTCGTTCTATTAGTGTTGGATTTCATCCTGCTCAATTAGTTCAGTTGGATTTTATCGCACTCAATTAGTTCTGTTAATTTCTTCTTCTTCTTTCGTTCGCTTGAAATATGTCTATAACTGCAATGTTGTCTCTTGTATGAATCTGTCTTTTTCAGTTCACACAGCGGTCCATAGAGTTTATCTTCCACTGTCGTCGCTCTAGGCCAGAAGGTTTGCCTAGATATGTTATATTTTGGGCAGTCTTGGAGTATGTGCTCTGCTGTCTGCGACGCCAATCCACATGTGCACATGGCTGTTTCACCAATCTTGAATTTTGTATACATGTGGTTGCGTAATCTACTGTGTCCTGTTCTGAGGCGCAGAATGATGACTTGTTCTGGTCTATCCATAACGTGGTAGTCATCTTGAGCAGGTTTTGGTGGCTTTCTGACTGATTGATCATTCTTTTCTTTTGGTGGTATGTAACGGGCACATCAGGCTGTTCTTCTTTGGCTCCTTCCTTAGCCAATTGATCAGCTCTGTTGTTTCCGGGTACTCCACAGTGGGATGGTATCCACTGTATGGTGACCTTATGCTGACTGCTAAGTTCAGAAAGTAGTGTCCTTAGTACTGGCAATTTCCCAGACAGAAGCGCCTCGAGTACTGATTTTGCATCTGTCAATAGCACCACAGGTTGTGTACCATTGCTGGCACCCAGTAATTTCTCTGTTGCTATCTTGATTGCCTCAATTTCAGCATCATAATTATGGCAGTACTTTCCTGTCGGTACTCTGGCTGTGTCCCTAGTATTATTTGGGTATTCTATGTACACCCCTGCTCCTCCATTTCGAACAGCATTTTGTGCTGACCCATCTGTGTGGACTCGGATCCAGAGGTTCTGTGGATATTCTTCATCAAGGAAGCTGAGAGTGGCTGTTCTGCGCTGCACACTGTTCTGTTCTTCCTTGTCAAATATTCCTCTCACTTTTGTCTGGATTTGTAATGATAGTCTATGTTCATCTTTCCACGGAGTTCGCTCCGGAATAGTTGTTAGAGGGATACCAACTGTGGGCAGATCGGTGGTTTCTCTGCAGAGTCGTTTGGCTTGGTGGATAAAACTACTTCTTTTCAACCGCCCCATAGCTAGGTTATCAAATCTGTTCTTCATAGGGTGGCCTGGCAAGCTGAGGAACTTTTCTGCTTGTATTAGCGTTTTTTGTATCTCTGCGCTCACTCAGTGCTTGTGTCCTCCCCATCTTCTCTATTTCCACTACAGGGGTTGATCTCATCCCTCCTGTGGTGACTCTAAGTGCTTGATTTTGCACCTTGTCCAGCTCTTGTAGTGTGGTGTTTGTTGCCGAACACCACGCAGTTGACCCGTATTCCAGGTGTGGTCGTATGCTCTGTTGATAAACTTTGCTAAGTATTTTCCCACTGGCTCCCCATGTGGTTCCACTTAGCTTTCTCAGGATGGCTATTTTCCTTCTTGCTTTTGCTACTGCTTTGTTGATGTGCTTTCTCCATGTCAGCCTGCCATCAAATGTTACTCCAAGGTATGTTGGTTCTTTATCTTCTCTTAGGGGTGTTCCATTTATCTGGATGACCCCTGCCTTTTGTTTTGGAGAGAGGGTAAATAGAGTGGTGCTGCACTTGTCAGTGTTTATGCTGACACACCATCTATTTGCCCATGCAACAAATGTGTCTACAGCTCTTTGTAGCAATCTGGTGGCCACTGATGCATGTTCATTTGTGCTCCATAGAACCAGGTCATCGGCGTACATTGCTGCTTTAATTCCATGCGGTAGATTAGCAACGAGATCATTGATGAAGATTAGAAAAAGTATGGGGGACAAGAACGTGACGCAGTAGTACTTTCTTGCTCTTGAGTCCGTCTATCTGTACTCGGGCTCTTCTGTTGTGCAAGTATGCTTTCATCCATTTGTACATTCTTCCATTGACTTTGCAGTTTCTCAGTTTCTTCATCAGACCTTCTTTCCAGACTTTGTCAAAAGCTTTCTTCAGATCTATCCATGCAGTTTCTTCTCTTGGAATGCATCCTCAATTTCTTGAGAGAGGTAGGTTGTCTGATCTTCCGTAGAGTAGCACTGCCTAAAGCCAGCCTGCTGTGGAACAAGGATGTTTTTACTTTCAATGTACCACTCCTGTGATTGATGATGCGCTCCAGTGTTTTGCAGAGACAGCTGGTGAGGCTAATTGGTCTGTAGCTAGAGGCAATGGAACTATCTTTACCTGATTTTAGGAGGGGTATCATGATTGCTTCTCTCCAGGCTTGTGAAACACTGCCTAAGGTCCAACTGTTATTAAAGATCTGCAACAGCTTTGCTTTGGCCTCTGTTCCTAGGTTCCTGATCATTTCATTGGAGATACCATCAGCTCCTGGTGACATTCTCATTTTCAGTTTTGATATGGCTAGCTCAGTTCGCTGATTGTGATGGGTGCATCCAGAACCTCATGTACTATTTCCTTCTGTCCCGTATGTTGCTGTTTCTCTCGAATCTCTTGTTGTTTCTCTGGACTAATTTTTATATTGTTATCTTGTGCGAATGAGTCCGCAAAATGGTCAGCTGCTTGCTTTCTTGTTAAGATGTTTCCATCTTTATGTAGTGCAATTTTTGAGTTCTCCCTGTGCCCTCATCCTTAAGTTGTTTTATTAGCTTCCACAATTTCCTTGTGTCTCTTTCAAAGTTCAGAGACTCCGTTTTCTCCTGCCAGCTTTTCCGTCTAGCCTGCAGCTTGGCCCTTTGGAATTTAGCTTTTGCATGCTGGAATTTATTGTGGTGCTCTTGGCTGGGTGTGGCCTTTGCTTGCTTTCTACACTCTTCTACATCATTATGCAACTGTTCCAGTTCACTACTCCAGTAGGGTTTATATTGTTTACGGGCTCCTCTTGGTACTGTTTCTCGCGCTGCCTGCAATATGCATTTCCCAAACTCTTCAACTACTTTATTTATGTCTTTCTCAGTGTTCAGGTTTTTAACCAGTATGCTGGTGCGATTCTTGTACATTGCCCAGTTTGCTTTCTTGTAATTCCACCTCGAGAGGGTGCTACTTTCACTTACAAGCTCATTTTCTACAGTTAATATGACTGGCCGATGATCACTGCCACCAAGTTGTTTCCCAACAATTCGTGTAATGTTCCACTCCAGGTCTGGTGAATGAAAAGCCAGGTCAGGTGTAGTTGTAGTGTGCCATGATCTCGAGTAGAAAGTATGTGGGTCGGACGGCTTGTTAATCAAGATGAATCTATTCTCATCCTGCCAGTCTTCCAGTCTCTCTCCTCTCTGGTCCATGTGATCATAGCCCCAACTCTGCGAGTGGCTGTTGAAATCGCCACACACAATCAGTTTTTCTGTTAATGGTAGTGTGTCCAGTGCCTGTGGGCGGTCGCTTGGACAGTAGTAATTGATCAGATGTAGGTCTGTATTGTCTGCCTTAAGTTTGAGTGTCTGATACTCAGCCCCTTCCATGTAGACTTCGATTTGGGAAGCAGTGATGTTATTTTTTACAAGGGTCAGTATCCCACCTTTTCGCCTGTCCTTTCGGTCAGATCGGTAACACTGGTAGCCTCTGATTTTGAAGTTCTGTTAGATGTTATCGCACTCAGTTAGTTCTGTTGGTCTTTATCCCCATTCGACTCGTTCTGTTCGATTGTATCTCTCGACTCGTTTGTTCTGTTCCACTTTATACCACTCGATTCGTTCTATTAGTGTTGGATTTTATTCCACTCCACTCGATTCGATCTGTTGGATTTTATCCCACTCAATTAGTTCTGGTGGATTTTATCCCACTCAGTTAGTTCTGTTGAATTTTATCCCACTCAATTAGTTCTGGTGGATTTTATCCCACTCAGTTAGTTCTGTTGAATTTTATCCCACTCGACCCGTGTCAGTGTTTGATTGTATGTATTCTGCCCAACCTCGAATGCATCTGACTCAGTTATGTTTTAGACTTTATCTCCTTCCGCCACATTCGCCAGTCATCCAGGTAGAATGAAAGAAATAAAGAAATGAAGAAATGTTGACGGAGATGAAAGAAGGAAAGACACGAGGAGGGAAGAAAGAAAGAAAGAAAGAAAAAAAGGAAGGTAGAAAGGAAGGAAGGCAGACAGGCAGGAAGGAAGGAAGGACAGAAAGACAGAAAGAAAACGATGGTGACAAAAAAAACGTTGCCCCTCCGTGCCCCAGGGTTGAGTATACACCACACCAACCGCCACCACACACTGACCGCCACAACATACTGACCGCCACAACATACTGACCCGGGGAGTGTGTCATATTCCAAACAGAATAGAGGGAAGTGTACACGCTGTGTCCGTATATCCGGTGAATAAGCCAGTGACGAATGCCTTGGTGAGTGAATCCATTAAAGCGTGAGAGAACGTTGGTGAGTGTGTGAGTTAGTGAGTGAGTGAGTCAGCTATAAAATCAGTGAGTACTTGGGAATGTGAGTTAATGAGTGTCTTAATTGATGAGTTATTATTGGAATAAGAAATATGTGATTGTGTGAATGAGTGATGGAATGAATGGATTTTGGAATGTGTTAAATTATGACTTGGCGAATGAACATATAGGGGGGGGGGGGTTGAGTAAAAAGCGGTGAGAAGAGAGAAGGGGAGAGATAGAGAAAGAAAGGGGATGAGAGAGAGAGAGAGAGAGAGAGAGAGAGAGAGAGAGAGAGAGAGAGAGAGAGAGAGAGAGCTAATGGTTATGTTTAAAATGTTACATCATGGACAATGGTAAAGTGATAAATGTGGGCAGAAAGAGAAACAAAGAATGAGAGAAAGGCAGAAACAAGAACAGACCCGACACACCTCTAGGGCAAGCAATCGATATCCCTCGCAGTCCCCGACCCGTCTTCCCGCTGTTCTTTCACTTCTGCAACAGTTAACCCTCCCTCCCCCCCCCCCCCCACGCCATCTCTAACAACTGTTGTCGTGTGTCTGTAGTTTTAATCTCGCGCTCTCTCTCTCTCTCTCTCTCTCTCTCTCTCTCTCTCTCTCTCTCTCTCTCTCTCACCCATCTCCCTCTGTCTTTCTTTCTTTCTCCTACACACACACACACACATACGAGGTTGAGTCAATAAGTAAGTTATACCGTTCTGTGGAATGGCAGGTAAATGTGGTTGGTGTTTTCTACATGTGTCATTAGGTGACAGCAACATCGAACTGTATATTCCCGTTCGTCAGGTGGCGCTAGGTGTCTCATGCGCATGCGCTTTTTGTGGGCAAAAGGACTGCCTGCAAAGGACATTCATAAGGAAATACTTCTTGTTTATGCTGACAAATGTTTGTCTCGTAGAGCGGTGCATGACATGGTAGAAAAATTTTCTCAAGGACGCGAATGACGCCGAAGTTGAATGTGAAGTGAAAACATGTATTAGAAAACCGAGCACGCAGTTCTATGGAGCCGGTTTGGGAGGACTGATAAAACGTTGGGATAAGTGCATCAATGTTGGTGGAAATTATGTTGAGAAATAAAGGGATAATATATGTATAAAAATTAATTGCTTTCAAGTTTTTATCACATTTGGTTATTTTTCTACAGCAATTTGTGACTTACTTATTGACTTTTCTTCATTCATATATATATATATATATATATATATATATATATATATATATATATATATATATATGTGTGTGTGTGTGTGTGTGTGTGTGTGTGTCCGTCTATATATATGTACCTACCTACCTACATATATAATAACTGTCTCTGTCTGTCTAAATGTCTGCCTGTTGGTCTGTTTGTCGTCTGTCTGTCTGGCTGCCTATCTGCCTCCCCATCTACCTGCCTACCTCCCTATCTACCTACCTGCCCCCTATCTACCTGCCTGCCCCCTATCTACCTACCTACTCCCTATCTACCTACTTGCCTCCCTATCTCCATAACTGCTTCCATATCTCCCTACCCGCCTCCCTATCTCCCTACCAGCCTCCCCTCTACCTCCCTTCTTAACTATCTGTCTGTCGTCTCAATTAAATAATGTATCAGAACAGAGAGATGAGAGGGCAGAATGTCCCAGCCTACGTGCCCAGTTCTTAACCTTATTTGAAAATAAAGTTCCTTCGTTCGTTCGTTCTCTTTGTTTACATCACTCACTCTGTCTGTCTGTCTAAAACAAAATCTATGTTAATAGGAACCAGACAAAGACTTCACACGCTAAACTCGCAGAGAAGTCTACAGCGGCACATTGGTAGCACGCCAATAGAAAGTGTAACCGAGCACAAGGCACTGGGTCTTATCATAGATCAAAATCTAACCTTTAACTCACATGTTCATGCTCTCGTTAAACAAACAGCCAAAAAAAAGTATACCAACTTGCCAAAATTAAAAATTTCCTTGACGAAAACACAAGAGAAAGATATTCTATACTTCCCAAATACAAACACATATTGATTACTGCTCCATAGTCTGGGATGGATGCTCCAAATCAATAACAAAACGCCTATATTCACTCCAGAACAGGGCAGTGCATTTAATTAATAGTGAAAAGCATACCGACAATTCTAACCTACGTAAACATCTTCGGTTACTGCCACTCCACAAACGCTTACTTTTTAATAAGGCCAAACTAATTCACAACATCCTATTTCAGAATGCTCCAAGCTACCTTTGGCCATTGTTTAAATATAACGCTAGACATAGCGAACGACTAAATATACTTCATGTCCCTAAAGACTTATATAAAACAAGCTTAGCATACTCTGCCGCTCAGTTGTGGAACAATCTTCCACAAGAAATCAAAGACACCACCAGTCATTATACATACATTCGCAACCTGTTTGAACACTACCTCAGTACAGACTACATTCCCCCATAAACAAAAACACAAAAATACAATAATGGTAACTTATCTCAAACGACAACTAGCCAAAAAAACATTCCCTTATGTATGGCACGTTACACCCCACTTAGGTATTTATAATGCCCATGTTAAACACTGCCTCGGTGAGTCATTTGTTATCTGATTATTGTTCATGCGTTTTAATGCTATTGTTCTTTTGTTGTCAAAATTTGCTCATAAGTGATGTTGAATGAAAGAATGTATGAGAGGAAATAGAGAAGAAGGGTAGAATGTCAGACGGGCCTGCGTGCCCAATTTTTAACCCTTTGAAAATAAAGACTTTCGTTCGTTCGTTCGTTCGTTCTGTCTGTCTGTCTGTCTCATTCACCTTACTTAGATAAACATGTCTATTCGCCGGCTCGCATATATACAGTATCAAACAACCAATGTGAGATCAGCAAGGCCGAATGGATAAGTCCGCTCGCTCTTAAGCTTCCTGTGTGCTGGTGTCGAGGTAGTAGGTTCAACCCCTACACCGGTCAGCTGGACCAACATGTTTACTTCACGTCCTTGACTTGGGAACGTAAATTAAAAGTATCGTCACATGTAGAAGTGGGTTCGCCTGATGGCGAGGGACACTGGCAAAAAGGAAAAGCTAAAAAATCAGTCCAGTGCACTAGAAGTAGTAGCACGTGTATGGACCACGCTTGAGTTCAAACCAGCGAACGCAAAACAAAAACAAAAAGCAAGCAATCAATGCACCTCGGGACTGCAGCTATCTGCCGGTGCATCGCTGTGTTTGTTCTGTGGGGGATTTGTTTACATTGTGTGGCAAGTCTCATAATGTCACAGCCTTGACCTCAGTCAGCCGGCGCTGTGACCCCCGCAGATGGTTACGCTACGGTTCACAGTTCACCAGTCCAGGCCATTAATCGCCTGCTGGCCACTTGGAAAGGGCCGCGTTGCGTTGATTTCGATGGTATAAGGTGTCGACC
>OY992876.1:144543685-144746185 GCA_963921405.1 Cepaea hortensis | reverse complement strand
CGCGCGCACACACCTGTCTGCGCATGCATGTACGTGCATACACATCTAGAGCATACTGGTTATTTTCCGGCGCCAGAGACTCGCCGTCGCCCCTTCTCCTGTTAGTTTAAACAGGTCCGCCACGTGAAAGCCAGGAGTTGGACTTTTGCTGCATAGGTTATGTATTCACGAGCCATTGAGGTATTTGAGCAATGTTGGGCGCTCACCCCAACACCGCGCCTCGGCTACATACAGCAACATTTGGAACCCGGCCCACATTCTGATAGCACCACACGTCGCTGGTGTGTGTGTTGTGGGGGGGGGGGGGTGGTGCGGGGTGTGTGTGTTGTGGGGGGGGGGGGGGGGGGGTTGTGGTTTGTATATGTGTGGGGTGTGTTTGCATGTGTTGTGTGTGTGTGTGTGGGGGGGGGGGGCGTGTGTGTGGGTGTTACGGCGCAATACATTGTTGATAGTAGATCAAGAATTGACAATTCTAGAGACCTGCACAATACAGACCACAAGATAAGACAAGAACAAACAACACAACCATATATACGCGATGTGACACATCAGATCAAGCAGTACACTTCATTTCACGGTAGAGGTTATGTACATATAAATAACAGAATAAATTAACTGCGTAATGTGAGCCGGGAAAACATAACAAGAACGTACCAATCCATATGTATGAAACGAGAATCATAAACATGAATTGCATGCTTGAATGATGCACTTGTACATACAAAACAACACTATACACAATGAAACGAAATATTATCTTCTAATTACAATTCACAAAGTTCGCTCGGGAGGCGACCAGTATTGTGACATAGATAAATATGTAAACACATCTGGAAACTTACCCGAGAAAAAGGAAACACGATACTGAAGAAGTCGTACCATATTTCGCGAAAACAGTATAATGTCTTATCTCTTAGTCAATGCTAGGTGGAAACACTAGATCTCCAACAATTGTTGAACAATGTGGTAATAGAAAGTGCAACAATGAGGCGTTTCTAGAATATGAAGACAACAGAATGGTTAGATCAAAGAAGAAAACGTCAGTATGGGATATTACAATAGTAGAGGAAATGCTTAAACCAGGTCAGTAAATTCAAATATTTGGGGGACATCATAACATCAGATGGAAGAGCGTGGCAGAGATTCAGAACAAAATTGGTCAAGCAAAAGCTGCATTTCAAAAGATGGAATGTAATTATGTAAACATACACTTTTATTGGATGTTAGAGGGGGGGGGGGGGTTACTGAAATGTTACATCGAATCTATTCTGTTGTATGGCAGGGAATCATGCAAAATGAACGAACAAACTCGGAAGAAGTAGTAGGCAGTGGAGATGTGGTACTGAGACGAATAAGGCGGATACTTTGGACGGCCAGAGTAACTAACGACGATTACCTGGAAAAGGCTAGTGAAACTTACATACATACATTGGCACCTTGCCGTCTTGACAGACGATAGTTTGTGCTTTAAAAAGGCATAATAACTTTTAACTATGGCGGTAGCGAGTGTGACTGATAAGGCCAATTTGCGCTGTAAATGTCCGTTCACAGTGGGTGCATGTGAACACGTGGTCATTTCCACCATCATGCACCATCTTACGTCTCAAACGCTTGGTGTGTGACTTTTCTGCAATAATTTTCTCCTTTGACTTTATTCCATTTCTGATATTTGCCCTCCATGCAACACGTTCAGCGGCGACTTGCTCCCAATGTGCATTATCAATGCCTGTATCAATCATGTCCCGCTTACACACATCTTTGTATCGTAGTAGAGGCCGACCCTGAGATCTCTTACCCATCTGTAATTCACCAAAAAAGATATCCTTTGGTATTCTACCATCATCCATCCGCCTAAGATGTCCTATCCATCTAAGTCTACGAAGACTGAGCATGGAATAAACTGTCACACAACCTGATCTTTCCAATACTTCAGTATTTGTGATTTTGTCTTGCCACTTAATACCAAGAATTCTTCGCAGACACCGCATATGAAAGCTGTTTAAATTGTTCTCTTGGTGTGAGTAAGTTGTCCAGGTTTCACTGCCATAGAGAAGAGTACTAAGGACACAGGCTTGATAGACAAGGACTTTTGTTTTGGCAGTAAGCTTCCTGTTCTCCCAGACTCTTTTTCTTAACCTGTTCATTGTTGTTGCTGCCTTTCCAATCCGGATGTTGATTTCCTGATCTAGGGATAATTTACTATTTACCACCGATCCCAGATATGTAAAATGGTCTACTATCTCTAGTTCGGCGTCGTCAATAAAGATTGATGGTACCCCATGTGCACCTTGTGACATAATCTGTGTCTTCTTTTTGCTAATTGTTAAACCAAATTCAGAACAAGCATTGGAGAATGCAGATAGTAGACATTGCAATTCTTCCTCAGAGTGGGTCGTAACTGCAGCATCATCTGCAAAAAGCAACTCTCTGATCAGTACCCTCCTAATTTTGGTCTTAGCCTTCAATCTCTGAGCATTGTAGAGGCCGCCATCTGAGCGTGAGTGAATGTATATACCACCATCCTGATCGCGAAATGCATATTTCAGTAGAAGTGAAAAGTATATTCCAAAGAGGGTGGGAGCTAGTACACAACCTTGCTTAACTCCACTCTTGATTTCAAATTCTTCAGAAGTTGCACCATCAAACTTGATTATACCCTTCATGCCTGTGTGGAACGATTCCACAATGGACAGAAGAGTTGGTGGGCAGCCAATCTTCTTTAGTGCCTTGAACAGACCCTCACGACTGACCACTAGTGAAACTAGAGCATTATATACACATGTAAGGAAGAGAGAGAGGCAGCGTTCTTTAGTCACGTGATGAGAAGACAGGCGTTAGAGAACATTGCGACGACTGGGACTATCAGAGAACATCGCGAAGACTGGGACTATCAGAGAACATCGCGACGACTGGGACTATCAGAGAACATCGCGACGACTGGGACTATCAGAGAACATCGCGACGACTGGGACTATCAGAGAACATCGCGACGACTGGGACTATCAGAGAACATCGCGACGACTGGGACTATCAGAGAACATCGCGACGACTGGGACTATCAGAGAACATCGCGACTGGGACTATCAGAGAACATTGCGACGACTGAACGATCAGAGAACAATTACTGGTTGTAGGGGCAAGAGTTACTGGTTGTTGGGACAAGAGTTACTGGTTGTATGGAGCGAGAGTTACTGGTTGTTGGGACAAGAGTTACTGGTTGTTGGGACAAGAGTTACTGGTTGAGGGACAAGAGTTACTGGTTGTTGGGACAAGAGTTACTGGTTGTAGGGGCGAGAGTTACTGGTTGTTGGGACAAGACTTACTGATTGTAGGGTTATTGAGTTACTGGTTTTTGGGACAAGAGTTACTGGTTGTTGGGACAAGAGTTACTGATTGTAGGGGCGAGAGTTACTGGTTGAGGGGCAAGAGTTACTGGTTGAGGGACAAGAGTTACTGGTTGTTGGGACAAGTGTTATTGGTTGTAGGGGCGAGAGTTACTGGTTGATGGGACAAAAGTTACTGGTTGATGGGACAAGAGTTACTGGTTGATGGGACAAGAGTTACTGGTTGATGGGACAAGAGTTACTCGTTGTTGGGACAAGAGTTATTGGTTGTAGGGGCGATAGTTACTGGTTGTTGGGACAAGAATTACTGGTTGATGGGACAAGAGTTACTGGTTGATGGGACAAGAGTTATTGGTTGATGGGACAAGAGTTACTGGTTGTTGGGACAAGAGTTACTGGTTGTTGGGACAAGAGTTACTGGTTGTAGGGGCGAGAGTTACTGGTTGTAGGGGCGAGAGTTACTGGTTGTTGGGACAAGAGTTACTGGTTGTAGGGGCGAGAGTTACTGGTTGTTGGGACAAGAGTTACTGGTTGTTGGGACAAGAGTTACTGATTGATGGGACAAGAGTTACTGGTTGTAGGGGCAAGAGTTACTGGTTGATGGGACAAGAGTTATTGATTGATGGGACAAGAGTTACTGGTTGAAAGGACAATGTCAGTGAATTGGTCGCCACACAAGGCCATGTCTGGCTAGCGTACAAGACTACAAGGATTTAATCCATTATAACTCAAGTGCAGGGGAGCAACGACTATGGCAGCCCGGCATATACGGTATTTGTGTGTGTGTGTGTGTGTGTGTGTGTGTGTGTGTGTGTGTGAGAGAGAGAGAGAGAGAGAGAGAGAGAGAGAGAGAGAGAGAGAGAGAGAGAGAGAGAGAGAGAGAGAAATACCGAAATATACCAGAAGACTGGTTGGGTTGTCCCCAAGGCCTCCTAATGTTTAAGAGAACCCACAGGAGAGAGGGCGAGAGAGAGGTAGATAAATGGATGGATAGGTGGATTGATGGATGGCGACACATAGACACAGAGACATATAGACACACACACACACACACACACACACACACACACACACACAGAGAGAGAGAGAGAGAGAGAGAGAGAGAGAGAGAGAGAGAGAGAGATGAACTTTGAAGATTCCGTTTCCAGAGGCAACATGAATTGTTGAAGATACTTGTTCACTGCCAGAATAGTTTCAGTTCTTTTTGTGACGTTAAACCTGCAAGTCTCGTGGGGATTGTGGGGAAACAGCAAAATGGGTGGTCGGATAGGTTGTTTTGGCAGACGGATGATGGAGATAGAATATTGGAGGGGGGGGGGGGGGGGGGGGGAGAGAGAGAGACTAACGTGAGATATAAAAATGAAAGTAAAGAGAGACATCATTCAATACAACGAAGCGGCTTCATGGAAGCAACTAGTAAACTATCACACTTCTTGTTATACCCTCCACCTATGTCTGTCTGTCTATCTATCTATCTATCTATCTATCTATCTATCTATCTATCTATCTATCTCTGTCTGTCTGTCTGTCTGTCTGTCTGTCTGTCTGTCTGTCTATCTACCTATATGCCTGTATGTCTATTTCTCTCTCTCTCTCTGTCTGTTTACCCACCCACCCATCCATCCATTCTTCCGTTCATCCATTCATCCATCCATCAATTATCTTCCTCCAATGTGAACCCCTGCGTTCGTAACCACCTTGCTTTGTTCATTCATCCTCCACCCATATACCTATCCATCCATCCACCCACCCATACACCCATCCATCCATCCATCCATACACCCACCCATCATCTTCCCCCAGTGTGAACCTCTGTGTTCGTGACCACCTTGCTTTGTTCATCCACCCAGCCACATTCATCCATACACCCATACACCCATCTATCAGCTTCCATCCATATCAACCCCTATCTCTAAAACCCTGAATCTTCCCTGCCGCCACAGTATTGGTCCTCTTGGGCGTTTTATCACATCTCTGTGTCAGACTCTACACGTCTCCGTGCCAGACTCTACACATCTCCGTGCCAGACTCTACACGTCTCCGTGCCAGACTCTACACGTCTCCGTGCCAGACTCTACACATCTCCGTGCCAGACTCTACACATCATGGCTACCGTGTTTCACTGTCCTGTTGTAGGTGGCCAATCTTTCCCTCATTTTGGCAAACGACGAGCTCGGACATCGAACCCGCGTCCGGGCGTGCTCGTGACATTACTAGCGCAGTTCTCTATCAACTACTCTAGCGCGTGCGCTTCTGTAAACTGTCACTGGGCATAATATCTCACATAGACAGCCACAATTCATGCACCAGGCAAGAAAGAGTCAGCCGCCACATAGATAAGTGTCCTTGCCTGTTGTTGCTGGCTGAAGACTGTAATGGTTGCCTTCTATCTACGCGTCTTTCTGTCCCAGTTATGTGTTGCGTTCATTAGTTCTCACTGTCAGGGGCGGGAATCCTTCACGGCATTGGTGTTACTCACAGACACACGCTAGCCGGGACCGAGTTAGCGCCCGTGAATACAGAATAATATAATCGATAAACAACACCCCAATTATGTATTGGGATGACGTCAGCAAATTAGGCATAGCAGCTGGGTTCCTATCACATGGGTCACGTCATTCAGTGATATTTGTGGACATCACGGCTTTATCTCTGACTCCACCGCACATCAACTGAAGTGGTTCAGGAATTGCTCCATGTTTATCAAGCTCCAGTGGGCAGGCAGGGCTCACCAGCCCGGGAAGAAAATCTGCCTAGAGGAGGAGGGATTCAGAACAGAAACCTCAATCCTCGAAATCAGAAGATGGCCTAAGTGGCAAGGGCTAGAAATCGGACATCTACACACTACAATGAATGATGTGAACCACACATAGCAAAGGTTGATCACAGAAGATGAAGAAGACACCCATCCCCCCCACTTTGAGTAGCTCCACTAGTTATGGCTTTACAAATTATTCTTCTGATCCATCTTTCATCTCCCAATGGAGACCCTCAGCGAACTCATTCCAAGCCTTTCTCAGACTTGCTCTTGATTGGTTGAATTTTTCAGCTAAAGTATCCTATGGGCTGAGGTAGCCATTCTGGTGCCATCCTTCCCTGATTTCCCTGTGCAACATGCCTGGTGGGTCACACAGTGACTGTTCTTGGCTTTCCTGGTGGGCCCTGCGAAGACACAGGCATTTACAAGTTCAGCTAAAGTAAAATATACAGCTCATTCTATCCCAGAATTTATGCACATCACTTTTGTTAATCTGTGTGTTGGCATATGGTGGATTTTTCAGTTTAAGTTGATCTGAAACAGTGAGGTGAAATTACTAGTACCAGTGATAATTTGAAGTTTGCTACCATAAATTAGCTTGTTAAAAGCTCCTTTTTTTCTGAATATGTCCTCCAATGTATGACTGCAGGACCTGTATGAATTAAGGAGGAGGGACCTCTTCATAATGAAGGTTGGCTGCAGTAGAAATCCGTTGTGGTAGACAATTTAAATAACTGTGGGAAATATATGTGTTGTATATTTCAGCTTGAAGGATTTATCTTATTGCTTTAGCATATGTTGTGTAAATTCTGCAGTATGCATCTAGTAAGATGCTGTGAAATATGCCAGGCAATAAATTGGGCAACCTGTAGTTTGTGTCTTCATCATTCAAATGTGCATAAACATGATTTTTTATCCACTATTTTAAAAGCTTTATTTTAATGTGGACTGTTATAAATTATTCATGTCTACACCTTATCTGATTGTTCGTGTATGTGGTTTTGGTAATCATGTCTGTCCACAGCCCTTTGCCTCGTGTGCTGCCAATCATTTGTGATATTGATGTCATGATCTGGCATCTGATTTCTTGGTCTTCCTCTGCCTGGCTTCCCCTTCCACCTTCCCGTTGTGAAGACTCCAGCTTTCATCTTCTCATGGCATGCTCAACGAATGTAGACTGTCTACTTGTGATGTGACTTACCAGTTCTCTTTTTTATTCATTGCTCTTTCTATCCATCCACGGTGGCCTCATCATTCTCCTATAGAACCACATCTCTGCAGTTTCCACATAATTCCTCCCTTGTCTGCTAATTATCCAATTTATACCTAAAATGGAGATTATTTCTCTAATTTAGATAGTTGAATGTAGATTATAAACGTTTTATTTCTCTAAGTTAGGTAGTTGAATGTATATTATGAACACTTTATGTCTCTAATTTAGATAGTTGACTGTAGATTATGGATGTTTTCTTTCTCTAATTTAGATAGATGAATGTAGACTTGGAATGTTTACTCTATATCTGACCAGTTTTGCTTGACATTGGACAGCTGGAAATAAACATATGATTTCTATTCCTCAGTTGAAGAGCGTTGGACCAAAGCTGGTCCCTTTCTTCAAGACAGTTGCCATATTTTTTGTGCTCTTTGGACAGGAAGAAAAGGCTTCCATATTCTTCTGCATTGTGAAGTGCCTTCCAGTGGTCTCGCTAATTGTATTTGTCCTCCTGCATGGCATGAGCTTTGATGAGTGCTACAGATACTCCCGGAGAATCCTGGTCGGACTGATATTCTCTGCATTCGGGGATATATTCCTGGTGTGGAAGAGCACCCCTGGGAACCTGGAACTAGGTCTGCTGAGTTTTGCCATAGCTCAGATCATGTATGCCAGGGCCTTTGGCTGGCGGCCGCTGAAGCCCTACCCAGGATCTGCATTCCTGGTACTGGGTCTAGTGGTGTACTCCTACCTGCAGATCTACGTCACTGGTTTGATGGCCTACCTGGCTCCCTTCTACATGACCCTAATCTGCACCATGGCCTGGCGGGCGATGGCTCGAGTCCAGTTTTATGATGACCTCTGGACGTGGACCAAGCTGTGTGGCTGTGCAGGGGCAGTCTGTTTCCTCATCTCTGACCTGGTTATCGCCATCAACATGTTTGCCGTCTCCATTCCCTTTGCCCATACGATCATCATGCTGACGTACTACGCCGCCCAGTTTGGCATCTCCCTGTCCGTGGTGGACAGTCAGGCTGATGAACTGATTCGAATACAGAAGAGCCAGTAAGGTGGATCAGATTTCATATTGTTTGAAGTTTGATTTGCTTCCAATCTTGACTTGCTGTGCGGTCCTCTCAGAGATTTTTCAATTATTTTATTTACCCGGAGAAGGTGTTACTGATGCTGAGATTGTTTTGCTTTTATTTTGTATTAATGTTATTGTTTACATTCTGGCTGATATGTTTCTTAGCAACCACGGCAGAGTGGCAGTGATTCAAGAAACATTAGCATCCGTTTGTTCTCAAGACTTGTATCTGCAATCCAGTCTCGGTACACAGTCTGATAGTTGAGAGGAGTGATAACGAAGTCAAGTGATGCAGAGATATTATTCTGTACATATGTCACATGAATATTGCATGTTCGTTTGTAGCAGTTGTATTTTTCTCTTGTGGTTTTTAGATGTGTGAGATTGACGCATGCCAGACGGTGATATTTTTAATCTCTTAGTTGAAGGAATGATGAGACAGTGCTAGCTTTCATCTGTTTGTTGAGTGAATGATGAGACAGTGCTATCTTTAGTGTCTTTGTTGAGTGAATAATGATGCTAGCTCTAGTATCTTTGTTGAGTGAATGATGAGACAGTGCTAGCTTCAGTCTTTTTGTTGAATGACTGTTGAGAGTGCTAATTTTAGTGTCTTTGTTGAGCGGATAAAGAGAAAGATAGAGAAAGGACAGAGGAGGCGAGTGCATTTGGGAAAAGTTTGGGTTTGTGAGGTAAAGCTGTAGATGCTGTGTGAAATGCTGTTTGTGAAGGTATGACAACTGTGGTTGGTGCAGTTTGTGGGTTGTCAGTGTTACGCCTGTACTCTGCCCTAGAGAATAGAGAACGACGTTGCCTGTTTGTCTTGTATATTTTATTTAAGCACACACTAGTCTGCTGGCTATACCGAGGCCAGTGTGATCTGAACCATGGACATCCAAGTCACAAGATGACAATGCTGGTGGTATCTTCAGTGCTTCCTAGACCATATATTCTTTTAACCATACTTTGCGAATTAACATTTATTTGGGTGGTACTAGATTTTAAATTTAATAAATATGTAAATAAAATAGTCAGTGCCTGGTAGAACTGTATGTTATATCATGAACACAGTTATATTATGACACAGTTATGGGGCACTCAGGCAGTGTTGGGCAGTGAAGCAGCTTAAAACAGTTTCTTCTTTTATTGTATGCATTCAGTTAGAGCCTGAATGACCAGTGCTTATAACTTTTACAAATTAATATTGGAAACTAAAGTTTTGGCCCTCTATAACTTAGAGACAAGTTTTATAGAGAGATCTCATCAATTTTAGTTAGAGAGAAGTTCTATGGAGATCTCATTAATTTTAGTTGGAGAAAAATTTAACATAGATCTCATCAACCTAAGTTAGAGAGAAGTTCTATGGATATCTCATTAAGTTTGGTTAGAGATTTATGAGATCTCACTTATTTTAGTTAGCAAGGTCTGAGATCTCACTAATTTTAGTGAGTTATGAGATCTCACTGATTTTAGTTAGAGAGAAGTTCAACTGAGATCTTACCAATCTAAGTTAGAAGTTATGGAGATCTCATTAATTTTAGTTAACGAGTTCGAGATCTCACTAATTTGACGTACATTTTACTGAATAAAATCTGAAAACATGAGGATATGATGTGGATGTCTGTTCTGACATTGATAACATGATATCTGATATTACAACATGAATCACACAATGATCTTCACGTTTATCTTTGGCATGTACATTGTTGTGGGTAGGTGTCTCTAAATTCACATTCATCTTTGTTTGTGAGTCTTCCTGTCAGACTTATGTGAACCACGCCACTGTGCCATATGACATCATGTTGAAACCAGTGTGACAATGTCAAAATACTTGGGTACTGCATTTGTTTTCACTGAAGTCATGTGACCTGTGTGGTTACAGAAGGTGCCAAAGTCAACAGGGTGTCAAGTTTAGTTGAGGTCAGTCTATCAATGGGCCAGGAGTCTTGTAAACTGTCATGGGTTCCCAGGTGGACCCAGTCTAACATGGGTTGCCAGGTGGATCCAGTCTAACATGGGTCCCTGGGTGGATCCAGTCTAAAATGGGTCCCCAGGCAGACCTAACCTGACATGGGTCCCCAAGTAGACCTAACTTGACATGGGTCCCCAGGTGGATCCAATCTAAAATGGGTCCCCAAGTAGACCTAACCTAACATGGGTCCCCAGGTAGACCTAATCTAACATGGGTCCCCAGGTGGATCCTGTCTAACATGGGTCCCTGGGTGGATCCAGTCTAAAATGGGTCCCCAAGTAGACCTAACCTAACATGGGTCCCCAAGTAGACCTAACCTAACATGGGTCCCCAAGTGGATCCAGCCTAACATGGATTCCAGGAAATGTTTAGGAAGTAAGTGTGGCCAGCATGATATTGTCCATGATATGTTTGTTGGTGTTTGCTCGCTTTCAACTCAATCGTAGTTAAACCCACCCCTACATCTGAGGTACTTGTAATTTATGTCCCCAAGTCAAGGACGAGAAGTCAACAGTTTATCCCACCTGACCGGTGTAGGGGGTTGAACCCGCTACCTCACCATCAGCACACCAGAAGTTTAAGATCAAATGCTTGTATCCAACCGGCCATGCAGACCTATATCCATATTATAATAGAGTGCTGACTGTGTATAACAATATGAGGTTAGGTGCACTAATCCACTACACCTCATGGCATGGAAACAGGTCCTTAACGTGGGTCCTTGTCACTGGGTTCAACACCACATAGTCATCCTTATAGGCAAGGGGTCATGTCTGAAGTGCTTGGCTGTGAACCCTCTAGAGACTGAGTCTGAACTAAATGTCAGGTGTGTTGGCAGTTGAGTTGCCTGAGCCCTGAAAGGACTCCATGTAACGGGCCACGGTTGGTGTCGAAATGTTTCTTCCAACCTGGTCCTACAGTACCATCTCCATGTAATGGACAGTTGTTGGTGTGGAAATGTTTCTCCCAACTCGGTCCCACACAGTCCCACCAGCATGTGGATTGTGTGGCAGAGTTCTGTATCCCCTCTCAGTGTTCAGAAACTGGTGTGGTCAGCAAGGCTTGTACTGAAACTTCCCTTCTGAAGAGAGAGAGAATGTAACCAGGTGATAGTTCAGTACGACAAACTCAGGCCGGCTAGAATGAGGTCAAGGTTGGTCATGTGTCCTCCGTGGGTTGGAGTATGCCTGGCCAGCGGAAACTGTCAAACTCATTACAGGGATCAGCATGGCCGAATGGATAAGGGCGCTCTTTCTTAAACATCCCATGTGTTCCACACCTACACCGGTCTGCTGGACTAAAATGTTGACTTCTCGTCATTGGCTTGGTGGTATAAATTACAAGTACCTCAGAAATCAGAGTAGGTTCGTCTGATGAGTAGGGACACTGGTAATAGGGAAAACTAATCCACATGCAAAAACAGTTCAGTGCACTAGAAGTAGCAGCATGTGTACGGGCTACTTTGCTTGAGTTCAAAGCGAGCAAATTTTTTTTTTTTAAACTCATTACTGCTTATAGTAGCTTGCAGTGTAGGATGGGGGGGGGGGGGGGGGGGGTGTGTGTGTGTGGTGGTGGGGTCTTCAGCCTGAGGCGTTATGGCTGCCTAGCTTAGGACATCTCTGTGAACTTTTGCAGGTTGGGGGGGGGGGGTATCTTTCATCTTAGTGAGGATTCGAACCCATGTCCCCCAGTTGTCAGCAGATTCTAACGTAGTGCTTGGACGCAGGTGTTTTATTGTGAACACACCCCTGCCCAAAGCCCGAATGTAGGTGTTTTATTGTGAACACACCCCTGCCCAATGCCCGAATGTAGGTGTTTTATTGTGAACACACCCCTGCCCAAAGCCCGAATGTAGGTGTTTTATTGTGAACACACCCCTGCCCAATGCCTGAATGTAGGTGTTTTATTGTGAACACACCCCTGCCGAATGTAGGTGTTTTATTGTGAACACACCCCTGCCCAATGCCCGAATCTAGGTGTTTTATTGTGAACACACCCCTGCCCAATGCCTGAATGTAGGTGTTTTATTGTGAACATACCCCTGCCCAATGCCTGAATGTAGGTGTTTTATTGTGAACACACCCCCGCCCAATGCCTGAATGCAGGTGTTTTATTGTGAACACATCCCCGCCCAATGCCTGAATGTAGGTGTTTTATTGTGAACACACCCCTGCCCAATGCTGAGGGAGATTGTTTCAGTGATAACACATTTTTCAAGGTTACCATGTAACCCAAAGTTCACTCAGTGACAGCTGTAGTTATATGTTGTCTTCAGTTTTGTGTGAGAATATTATAACTACTGATTGTGTGTGTGTGCGTATGCGTGCGCATGTGTGTGTGTCGGGGGGGGGGGGGGGGGGGGGGGGGCTAATTGTATTATATATTATATGTGTACATAATTTGTTTGTTCCGAGTTGATACCTTCTGTCTCCTGGATTTTTCTGTTTTAGTCCGCCATTGTTAATTAGCACCTACATTTTACAAGTTTATGAATTAGTATTTTTATCTTACATCCTTCTATCTTCTTCTTTTAGAATATCCTATATTAGAACAGTACATTGGTTGTACAATTTGCTGACAGATTTCAGTCACAAAGTATTTGATGGCATTCCATCATTTTTTTTTTTTTTTTACATTTTCATACTTGTAATTAATGCATGGTTTCATACATTTTTGGCATCAATTTAATTTACCATTGAATTGTTATTCCACCTGCATCCATATGGTTCTGTGGTTGGTTTGTTGTTTTTTTTAAACTACTATCACTTTGCTCTTGAAGAATGTGTTTAGTGTAGGATTTCTCTCATTTCATTTATTGGTAAAGATTAAAGGCCAGTAGTTTTCAAGAGTTTTGCACAATTATATGAACGCTACACATTGATTATATTGAATGGTTACCACATTACCTGTGCGGTAACGCTACACATGGTTATAGAGTGCTTGTTTAAACATTATTATCAAGACTAAACTACAACAGAAGACCCAAATTTCCATGTCTCCCTCTGTCCTTTCCCCCTCATCTCTTTTCCTCCAGATGGCTGGATGAAAGACATCTTTGATCATTCAGCTGCTGACCTGAGTTGGTGTCTGAAGTGCTATTTTTGTTCACAAGTTCAGTCACGTGTTACCCTTTTGAAGTTATAGATATTTTTTTTTAATTGGCTACGCATCAGGGAGTCATACATGCATGACAGGATCAGACCAGAAGAGATGTGTGTTCTCGAATTGTTCTGCATCAACAAATTACCATACATTTGTTAGTTGTTTTCTCATCCCAATCTTTTTCTGTTTGTTTTTATGGCATAAATGACGCTTGCCTGTTGACCCGCTGGTCATGGGCGGTGGATTTGTACAGCTGACCCAGCTGCCAGGTCGACCTGAGCTAACATGGCTGCCTGGAAGTGTACTGGAGACAGAAGATGGTTGGATTCTATTGGCCACATCACTGCTGGCGTTCCAATTGGTCTATACAAACATGGGTTCAGCACCGTATATGCCCTGAAGGTGGGTAAAAAAGAGCATATATTTTTTCACTTTTTCATTTTTCTCAATGAGTAGCAGCTGGCCGAGAGGCTAGAACACCAGACTTTCATTCAGGAGACCCATGTTCGAATCCTCGGTAAGGTGATGGATTTTTTTCCTTCAGGGACAAAAAGTAAATCCTAGCCTGCACAGTTTGCGGTGACTGCACTAGCCAGGTGGCATTGATTTCTTAGACCCTCCCCCCCTCCTCCTTGTCCTACACCGCAAGGTACTACAGGCAGTAGATGACAGTTTGCGGTATCTTTGGTGGCCAAGTCATTCTCTAGGGAGCTGTAGTCATCCAGCAGCTGGCCTGCTGCCTCTCAGCCCTTTGGTCATGTGTTCACATCCCAGTCATGGGAAATTTTGTTTTATTTACCTCAATTTCCAGTCTGAAATGTGTAATCACAGGCTGTACAAGTGGGACTCTTGTGGCTTATGTGTGTCATCACGGGCTGTACAGTGGATGGAACATTTGTGGGTTCAGCGTGTCAACATAGGCTGTACAAGTGGGACACTAGTGGCTTCTGTGTGTCATCACGGGCTGTACAGTAAGTGGGACACTAGTGGTTTCTGTCTGTCATCACAGGCTGTACAAGTGGGACTCTGTGGCTTCTGTGTGTCATCACAGGCTGTACAGTTAGTGGGACACTTGAGGGTTCTGTGTGTTATCACAGGCTCTACAGTAAGTGAGACACTAGTGGGTTCTCTGTATTATTACAGGCTTTAAAGAAAAAGAAAGTATGACATTTGAGTGTTCTGTGTACATGTGATTACTAGCATCATATCTGCCCCTCATGTACACACATATAAGTGGAAAGAAGAGAGTGTGAGAGAGAAGTCACTTTAAATGTGATATTGTCTTGTATTCATACGCCAGTGGTCAGAGACACCATTGAAGTCTGGAAGTGTGCAGACGCTGATCATTCTCAAACGTGTATTCTTCATGTAAATAAACAAGAATACAAATGTAATAAAACTGATATTACACATTGTCTATTATACGGTAGCCTTTTTGGTTCAGAGCAACAATTCCCATTGTCACTTCTTGGTATTTATACTGTCAAGTTAATTCTGGCCATAGCATTATTTTGTGTTCCCTTGATACTGTTCTTCACATGGTTATGTCGCTGACCCTCCCTCATGGGGTGCCATAACAAGTTCTGGGAAATTAAAGAGGCCAGTGTGACCACATCACCCACTCAGTGTGACCACATCACCCACTCAGTGGGACCACATCACCCACTCAGTGTGACCACATCACCCACTCAGTGTGACCACATCACCCACTCAGTGTGACCACATCACCCACTCAGTGTGACCACATCTCCCACTCAGTGTGACCACATCACCCACTCAGTGTGACCACATCGCCCACTCAGTGTGACCACATCGCCCACTCAGTGTGACCACATATCCCACTCAGTGTGACCACATCGCCCACTCAGTGTGACCACATCACCCACTCAGTGTGACCACATCACCCACTCAGTGTGACCACATCGCACACTCAGTGTGACCACATCTCCCACTCAGTGAGACCACATCACCCACTCAGTGTGACCACATCGCCCACTCAGTGTGACCACATCGCCCACTCAGTGTGACCACATCGCACACTCAGTGTGACCACATCTCCCACTCAGTGAGACCACATCACCCACTCAGTGTGACAACATTGCCCACTCAGTGTGGCCATATCACCCACTCAGTGTGACCACATCACCCACTCGGTGTGACCACATTGCTCAGTGAGACCACATCGCCCACTCAGTGTGACCACATCACCCACTCACTGTGACCACAGACCACATCACCCACTCAGTGTGACCACATCACCCACTCAGTGTGACCACATCGCCCACTCAGTGTGACCACATCGCCCACTCAGTGTGACCACATCGCCCACTCAGTGTGACCACATCGCCCACTCAGTGTGACCACATCACCCACTCAGTGTGACCACATCGCCCACTCAGTGTGACCACATCACCCACTCACTGTGACCACAGACCACATCACCCACTCAGTGTGACCACATCACCCACTCAGTGACCACATCACCCACTCACTGTGACCACATCACCCACTCAGTGTGACCACATCACCCACTCAGTGTGACCACATCACCCACTCAGTGTGACCACATCGCCCACTCAGTGTGACCACATCGCCCACTCAGTGTGACCACATCGCCCACTCAGTGTGACCACATCGCCCACTCAGTGTGACCACATCGCCCACTCAGTGCTCATTAGTCTAGAATATGAACCTTGTACTATGTGTCCAGCATGTCACAAGGTTCACTCTTCTTCTGGCTTTTTATCTGTCCAGTCTTTCCAACTTTTTATCTGTCCAATCTTTCCAACTTTTTATCTGTCCAATCTTTCCAACTTTTTATCTGTCCAATCTTTCCAACTTTTTATCTGTCCAATCTTTCCAACTTTTTATCTGTCCAATATTTCCAACTTTTTATCTGTCCAATCTTCCCAACTTTTTATCTGTCCAATCTTTCCAACTTTTTATCTGTCCAATCTTTCCAACTTTTTATCTGTCCAATCTTCCCAACTTTTTATCTGTCCAATCTTCCCAACTTTTTATCTGTCCAATATTTCCAACTTTTTATCTGTCCAATCTTCCCAACTTTTTATCTGTCCAATCTTCCCAACTCTCACATCGTCACATCCCACATTCCTTGGAAATTAGATCTTTAACTGAATATTTACTGTCTCTTCTTTTCTGAGTTCTTTCTATCTTTTCACATTCTTCTCTAAGTATATTGTTATCTTTTTTCTGTTGGCTCACTTTAAACTCAAGCGTAGTCGACACACACTACTTCTAGTACTGCTGGACTGAATTGTGCATGTGGTTTAGCTTTCCCTATCAATTAACAGTGTCCCTCACCATCAGGTGAACGCACTTCCAACTTCAGAGGTATTTTTTTATCTTTTCACTTTCTTTTCCAAGTTCTTTTTATCTTTCCACCTTCTTCTCAAATTTGTTTTATCTGTCCACTCACAGTATCACTGAAGGAAATATGGAATACTGGTAGAATCTAAGAGACCGCCAACATGATAAGAGAAGTAAATGCATGGGCTTTGATTAGCTAGCACTCAAACTGCAGACCTGAGCAAAGAAGTAAATACTAGAACACATCAGACAAGCTTGGATGGCTAATGTTGATCCTAGGGTGGGAATGATGATCAACGTCTATATCCTTGTCCATGGCTTCCTGGGTCTAGACATGTATCCATGTCTTTAGAAAGTGAGTGTATGTCAGAGACTCCGTGTTTGTATTTACCATCCATGTCTTTAGAAAGTGAGTGTATGTCAGAGACTCAGTGTTTGTATTTACCATCCATGTCTTTAGAAAGTGAACGAACGAACGAACTAACTTTATTTTAAAAGGGTAACAAATTGGGCATGCAGGCCCGTCTTACATTCGGCCCTTTCAATCACTCATCTTTCATTCATCAAATGGGCATGTTACATTAACATAGGGGGAAAAAAACATTGTCAAATGGATTTTGTAAGCATAAACAATGCATATTACGTATGATACATTCACATGAGAAAACAAAAAAAAAACATCAAATGAAAGTTGTAAACATAAACAGTGCATATTGCAATGTTGTGAGACACATCCCGCATCCACCCTCATATCCCGCAGCCACCAACACATCCCCCACCCACCAAACCTCCCCGACCCACCCACACATACCTCCACGCACTCACACAGAACCAGGCAAACATACATGCCGCCACCCACCCACTGATCCCCCACCCACACACATTTCCCCACCCACACATACATCCTCACACACCAAGAAGGAGGAGGAGGAGAAGAAGGAGGAAGAGGAGAAGAAGAAGAAGACATTTCCCCACCCACACACACATCCTCACACACCAATAAGAAGAAGACGAAGGAGGAGGAGGAGAAGAAGAAGAAGACATTTCCCCACCCACACACACATCCTCACACACCAATAAGGAGGAGGAGAAGAAGAAGAAAGTGAGTGTATGTCAGAGACTCAGCGTTTGTATTTACCATCCATGTCTTTAGAAAGTGAGTGTATGTCAGAGACTCACTGTTTGTATTTACCATCCATGTCTTTAGAAAGTCAGAGTGTAAATCAGCGACTCACTGTTTGTATTTATCATTCATATATTTAGAAAGCGAGAGTGTAAGTCAATGACTCAATGTTTGTATTTACCTTCCATGTCTTTAGAAAGTGAGAGTGTAAGTCAGTGACTCACTATTTGTATTTATCATTCATGTCTTTAGAAAGTGAGAGTGTAAGTCAGTGACTCAGATGTTTTTATGTTTATATTTACCAGTCAGAAAGTGGGTGTGTGAATTCTGTGACAAGGAAGACAGTATGAAAGTCACTAATAAGGAAGACAGTATGAAAGTCACTAACAAGGGAGACAGTGTGAAAGTCACTAACAAGGGAGACAGTGTGAAATGAGAGCTGATGCAAGACTCCAGACTTCCAGAATGTGATTCTGTAGTGTGTAGACATGTTCTCTAGCGCTTGGGCAGTAACACCATATTATAATACGTGTTCTGTTATGCAATCTGCAATGCAACGTAATCTCCCTGCTGTTGTTGTTGTTCATTTAGAGAAAGTTGTTTACATGACCTAGATGTGTGGACATTGTTTTATTTCTCTTTTTATTAACAATGTTATCTTTGTTCATTAGTCACTGGTTCTAATTACATTACTTTTACAATTATATTCTCTAATTCCTTCTAACCCTGTATGTTTTTCTCCGTATGTATTTTTTTGTTTATTTTGCTATTATGGGATATTTAAAAAAAAAAAATACTGCAGGTTTTTAACCTAGCTGTGTACATGTACGTGATAGAAAGTAATATCAGTGTTTTGAAGTTGTACAGCTACATGGAGCGAGGAACAAGAAATGGCAACAGCACAGGTATAGTTTGATGTGCCGCTGTTGCATCAGAAATTGAATTCAACATGCAATCAAATGGCATGTTTGTCACTGTCAGATTGGATTATTGATCTATCGTTTTGTAGTAATCAAATTTATTTACGTTTACACTTTACAAAGCTATAAGCTTTCAAAATACCGATATTCTTTTTGAAACTGTAAACAGCTGCGTTTCTTCATAGATCTACTACATTGTGAGGTCATTATGTCATAATGTAACTTAGTGGTAACCATAGAATTTGTTTATGATAAACATGGCGGGCTAATCAAATGCTTTGTCCCTGGAGACGATATGCAAATTATATTTTGAATGTCATTTATGGAATAAATATGCAGGCCACGATGTGGCAATGTCAAGGTAGAATTGTTTCCCCTGGAAAGTAACATTTGAAAACTTGTTGAAATAAATTATAACTTTTTGGGATTTGTTAAAAAGTGCTTACATTAACATGGGAATTAAATCAATAAATGAACAGTGTGGCCTCACTTGTTTTCTTGTGTTCAAATTGCTTATAAACTATTAACAAATAGCGGGGCTGTCGTATTGACAGAAGAAACCATAGAAAACATTCTGACCAACAACGGAATGTTTTAATCACGTGATTTCCTAAATCGCCGCAAGGAACAGCTTCACAATGTCACTTTCAATCTTCAAGATTGCGAAATATACCAAAACTGGTTGAAGGGAAAGTCCCAACTGCAGCTTCCCGCGCTAGAGGACAAGAAACACAATACTGTACTTTGTGGCAAATCCAGCTTTGGGTACCGAGTATCTACCGGGATAAGTGGACAACCCTGGGGACTGAATACCCACCGGTATAAGTGGACAGCTCTGGGGACTGAGTGCCCACCGGGATAAGTGGACAACTCTAGGGACTTTGTATCCACCGGGATAAATGGACATCTCTGGGGACCGAGTATCCACCAGGATACGTGCACAACCCTGGGGACTGGGTACCCACCGGGTTAAGTGGACAGCTCTGGGGACTGAGTACCACCGGGATAGGTGGACAACTCTATGGACTTTGTACCCACTGGGATAACTGGGCATCTCTGGGGACCAAGTATCTACCGGGATTGTGGACAGCTCTGAGGACTTTGTACCCACCGGGATAAGTGGACATCTCTGGGGATCGATCCACCAGGATAAGTGGACATCTCTGGGGACCGATCCACTGGGATAATTGGACAACCCTGGGGACTGGGTACCCATCGGGGTAAGTGGACAGCTCTGGGGACTTTGTACCCACTGGGATAAATGGAAATCTCTGGGGACCGAGTATCCACCGGGATAAGTGGATAGCTCTGAGGACTTTGTACCCACCGGGATAAGTTGACAGTTCTGGGGACCTAGGATAAGTGGACAGCTCTGGGGACTAATTATCCACTGGGATAAGTGGACATCTCTGGAGATCGAGTATGCACCGGGATAAAGTGGACAACTCTAGGAATTGAGTACCCACAGGGTTAAGTGGACAGCTCTTGGGACTAGATAGCCACCGGGGTGAGTGGACAGCTCTGGAATGCTCTTTGCTGTTAGCGAGAAAACCACAGAGCAAGGTATTCACTTACCACGGGAAAGTAAAAGATTGCTGAAAGATGAGGTACTAGAACAAGTAACACATTTCTTCTATTTTCCACATGTAATAACAGATGATAGCAGAACTGAAACAGAAATAAAAAAGAAATCCTAATGGCCAAAAATGCTTTAAACATCATGATATCAGTATTAATATCTAGAGAGATTAACAACGCATTAACTGATTCAGTGCCGAGACCACTTCAGTGACAAATGGTCTCAGCGCTGGAGCCTATACGCCATTTTAGTGACAAGATCTTGATAGTTCGTTATTTGTTTCATTTCGCGTATCTTCCTTAATTGCAATGCCCTGTAAATGACGTTTTACACCGGAAGAAGGTCTTTCGTTTCAAAACAGGCCACGAGACAAAGAAAATATATAAACTTTGTGCAGGAATTTCTAGTTAAGTTGTGGTTACCTTTCTGATTTTAGAAATGGCAACTACCTTGGTTTTCGGCCTCGCATATTTATATTAGATAATAGTTTTAAACAATGTTAGATTATAGTTAATCTGATTTAAAGGACTTTGTGAAATATTCTAAACTGATAGCACGTGGTAAAGTGGTTATTCAGTAAAAAATAAATTATGTAGCAGGCATTCAGAAAGGGAAACAAAAATAACCGTGAAAATTCGTCATCATGTTGAATTATGCTCGCACTAATGGGCCACACTTTTGCCCCTAAATTTGCTATGCCTAACACAGATTGGCTGAATAATATTTAAATAATTAAATTTACAAGAATAATAATTATAACTAAATTAAAAAATAGTGTAAATATTGTTTCTCAGTAGAAAACGGTCAAAACCTGCCTCGTGTTTTGTTTTCCTGACATGTTCCATTGTGTGTAACAATGATGCGCTTCAAAATATGTTTTGTGTTTTATTGGAGTTATGGAGCAGTTCTAGTGATATTCGTGAAGAAAGGTGTGTATGTATCATTATTCAGTAAATTATATTGGATTATCAGCGATTGCGATGTAGTGCCTTGGTAAGTGGAAATTTCACGTAATTGTCACCCCTGTCTTCATTTTTCTTAAAAACATCTGTAATATTATTATTACATTTCCAACCTATAGTAATAGTAGCAATGTCAACGTGTTCCTTATGAAGTCGTCTTTAATTTGATATATAATACAATATATTTGCTATCGTTTTAAACATTTTTAGATCATTACCCCTACTTCCCATTTTCTGCCATCAATTTCTGCTTGGGTCAAACCCACTTTTTGTTTGGCATTGAATCAGTTAAAACTTTAAGTTGTCAAATGTTATATGTATTTAGCATATGGTGCGGAAGCCTGGACAATGAACAAGCAATTAGGAAGTCTAACAGAGGCTCCGGAGATATACAGAAGAATATGTCGCATTTTGTGGAAATAAAAATAATCAAATACAGAAGTTCTAGAAAAACTAGGAATGAAAAGAGAGTTAATGAAAGAAATAAAAAAGTGAAATATTTTGGCCACGTTGAAAGTCAAAACACTGATAAAAACCACCCTGCAGGGCAAGGTTGAAGGCAAGCGAGCAAGAGGTAGACAACGATATAAGTGGCAAGATAACACCAAGAGAGGGACAGAATGTACAATGAAGGCGATTGACAGACAGTGTTAGAGATCCATTAACTCTCTTTTCATTCCTAGTTTTTCTAGAACTTCTGTATTTGATTATTTTTATTTCCACAAAATGCGACATATTCTTCTGTATATCTCCGGAGCCTCTGTTAGACTTCCTAATTGCTTGTTCATTGTTAGAGATCCTATAGTCAGGTCTTAGTCAGATATGACTGAGCTACCGTATAACAGTAGACGGTACTACCTGGTTTCTGTTAGCGCCGAACGTTGGGCGGCGCTTACCAAACCCGACACCCCACATTGTGCCAACGGCTTCGGGCGGAAGAGCGCAATTGGGAGGGTACAAGCCTTACCCTGGTGCGAGGAAATGCAAGCTAAAGACAAAATTGTCATGGCAGGGCAGACCAGGCCCTAAGCCTTGGTTGGCGACTGGTCTAGGATCGAAGCTCCGACAGGCGGACAGTTAGAGCATTGCTTTGCTGATCCGGCAGCTTCTGCAGCTTGTCTTGTTCCAGATGTAGGGGTGTTACCTTTCCTCTGGAGTGAACTAGGCAGGCCGAGAGAGGGATCATGCTGCATGGGCAACACATGATCTCTATATTTTAGCCCAGGCTTTGTGCTATGGAGAGGCAATAACTCCATCCCTGGTCTTAACTGGTCTCGGAATCAAAGCGAGAGGCAACTGTTACGGGTTATAAGTCCTTGTCAGTTGGCGTAGACATGGGGCGCCACGCGTTGCCTCTGACGGTGGGAGACACCTATAGGTGTCACTGATCAGCTACCGCCCGCCTCAAGCTGGGCAGCCCCCAGCCAATTGGGTGCTGATCCGCCACAGCCTGCCTGCTTCAATGGGTGCTTGGGGCTAGGACAAAATCTGAATCGCAGGCTGTAAAACCAATGCACCAGGTACAAACAAAAATATAAATAGAAACCTCAAGCTACGGCTTGCAACCTGGAACGTGAGAACCATGTGTCCAGGATTTTCCACTGACTTGACCAATATTGACGATGTGAGAAAAACGGCTGTGATTGATGCTGAACTCAGTCGTCTTAACATTGATATTGCTGGCCTGCAGGAGACTCGCCTCGCTGAGGAAGGGTCACTCAGGGAAAACAACTACACCTTTTTCTGGAAGGGTAAAGGGCAGGCAGAAAAAAGGCAACACGGTGTGGGCTTTGCAGTGAAGAATTCGCTACTGGGAATGATTGAAATTCCAGCAGGAGGAAATGAAAGACTATTATCCCTGCGCTTGGCAACCTCTTGTGGGTTTGCCACCATTATTACTGCATATGCACCGACACTCGATTCCTCTGATGATGTGAAGGATTTGTTCTATGAGGAGTTAGACTCTGTGATCAAGGCAGTTCCAAAATCCGACTACATTTATATGCTCGGTGATTTCAATGCTCGTGTGGGCAAGGACTCGAGTTCATGGCCAGTGTGCCTTGGAAAATACAACATCGGTCGCATGAATGAAAATGGGCAAAGGCTGCTGGAGCATTGCACCAGTAATGACCTATGTATTACAAACTCTTTTTTTAAAACAAAAGAGATGCATAAGGTCACATGGAAACATCCAAGATCCGGCCATTGGCACCAGCTGGACTTCATCATCACACGGAGACAACATCTGAACCATATATCATTGACTCGTAGTTACCACAGTGCTGACTGTGATACGGATCATTCTTTGGTTGTTGCAAGGGTTAGACTGAGACCAAAGAGAATCTACACAGCTAAACACAAATCTAGCCCCAGGATTAATATTATTAACACTCATGATCCTGAAAAGTGCTTTCAGTTTCAACAGCAACTTGAAGTCGCTTTCACTGATACACCAGAAAATTGTACAGTAAATGATAAATGGAATAAACTTAAGGAAACTCTTTGTAAAACTGCCGTAAAGGTTTACGGCACTGTGGATCATAAGAGGCAGGATTGGTTTGCGGCCAACAGCGAGACTCTGCAGCCCTTGATTGATAAGAAGAAGAAAGCTCTCTTAAGAAACAAGGAAAGACCAACGCGTAACACTCTGAGTGAGCTAAGGCAAGCTAGGAAGGATGTGCAAAAGGCTGCCAGGCAGTGTGCAAATGATTATTGGATCAAGTTATGTGAGTCCATTCAAATCGCAAGTGATAAGGGAGACATAAGAAGCATGTATGAAGGAATAAAGAAAGCCTGTGGTCCAGTGATCAAAAGAAGTGCACCATTGAAAACCTTGACTGGAGAAGTCATCACTGATAAGAAACAGCAGATGGACAGATGGGTAGAGCACTATTTGGAGCTTTACTCAAGTGAGACCAAACTAGCGGATAATGCCCTCAACGCCATAGAGGCTCTACCAACTCTTGACCACCTGGACACACTTCCCACCATAACAGAAGTTAAGTGTGCTATAAATGAACTTGCATCTGGCAAGGCTCCAGGTAAGGATGGGATTCCAATAGAGGTTATCAGGAGTGGGCAAGACACACTCACTATACAGATCCACCAGCTAATAGAGCTATGCTGGCGTGAAGGACAAGTCCCACAGGATTTCAAAGATTCAAGCATCATAACACTGTACAAGAACAAGGGCGATCGGAGCGACTGCAACAACTATAGGGGTATCTCACTTCTGTGTATTGTTGGAAAAGTATTTGCCAGAATTGTTCTGCGCAGACTTCAAGTCCTAGGAGATCAAGTCTACCCCGAATCACAGTGTGGCTTTCGACAGAACCGGTCTACCACTGATATGATATTCTCATTGCGACAAATGCAAGAAAAATGCCGTGAACAGAATCAACCACTGTTTATTGCCTTCATCGACCTCACAAAGGCATTTGATTTGGTCAGTCGTGAGGGTCTGTTCAAGGCACTAAAGAAGATTGGCTGCCCACCAACTCTTCTGTCCATTGTGGAATCGTTCCACACAGGCATGAAGGGTATAATCAAATTTGATGGTGCAACTTCTGAAGAATTTGAAATCAAGAGTGGAGTTAAGCAAGGTTGTGTACTAGCTCCCACCCTCTTTGGAATATACTTTTCACTTCTACTGAAATATGCATTTCGTGATCAGGATGGTGGTATATACATTCACTCACGCTCAGATGGCGGCCTCTACAATGCTCAGAGATTGAAGGCTAAGACCAAAATTAGGAGGGTACTGATCAGAGAGTTGCTTTTTGCAGATGATGCTGCAGTTACGACCCACTCTGAGGAAGAATTGCAATGTCTACTATCTGCATTCTCCAATGCTTGTTCTGAATTTGGTTTAACAATTAGCAAAAAGAAGACACAGATTATGTCACAAGGTGCACATGGGGTACCATCAATCTTTATTGACGACGCCGAACTAGAGATAGTAGACCATTTTACATATCTAGGATCGGTGGTAAATAGCAAATTATCCCTAGATCAGGAAATCAACATCCGGATTGGTAAGGCAGCAACAACAATGAACAGGTTAAGAAAAAGAGTCTGGGAGAACAGGAAGCTTACTGCCAAAACAAAAGTCCTTGTCTATCAAGCCTGTGTCCTTAGTACTCTTCTCTATGGCAGTGAAACCTGGACAACTTACTCACACCAAGAGAACAATTTAAACAGCTTTCATATGCGGTGTCTGCGAAGAATTCTTGGTATTAAGTGGCAAGACAAAATCACAAATACTGAAGTATTGGAAAGATCAGGTTGTGTGACAGTTTATTCCATGCTCAGTCTTCGTAGACTTAGATGGATAGGACATCTTAGGCGGATGGATGATGGTAGAATACCAAAGGATATCTTTTTTGGTGAATTACAGATGGGTAAGAGATCTCAGGGTCGGCCTCTACTACGATACAAAGATGTGTGTAAGCGGGACATGATTGATACAGGCATTGATAATGCACATTGGGAGCAAGTCGCCGCTGAACGTGTTGCATGGAGGGCAAATATCAGAAATGGAATAAAGTCAAAGGAGAAAATTATTGCAGAAAAGTCACACACCAAGCGTTTGAGACGTAAGATGGTGCATGATGGTGGAAATGACCACGTGTTCACATGCACCCACTGTGAACGGACATTTACAGCGCAAATTGGCCTTATCAGTCACACTCGCTACCGCCATAGTTAAAAGTTATTATGCCTTTTTAAAGCACAAACTATCGTCTGTCAAGACGGCAAGGTGCCAATGTGTATGTGTTAGAGATCCATTGCAGCCAACTTTCATTCTGGAGACAGCACCTGATTGATTGAAAAACTGAGCACATGGTGCACAGCCACGTGGGGGTGGAAATCAAGAGGAAACTGCCACATATGCTTCCCAAGAAACAACATGGAAATCAAGAGGAAACTGCCACATATGCTTCCCAAGAAACTAAACATGGAAATCAAGAGGAAACTGCCACATATGCTTCCCAAGAAACTAAACATGGAAATCAAGAGGAAACTGCCACATATGCTTCCCAAGAAACTTAACATGGAAGCCGGTAACGTTGATTAGGTTAAGCGGGAAGACAGACCGAAGAAATGGAAGTCACCAAGATATGACGACTACCACCGGAACTAATCTAAGCAGAAAGAGAATGCATATCTATCATACATTGTGTATGAAGATCTGAAATAGCCACATATGGCCCAACGTATGAAGGAGAATAATCTACATCCCACTACCAAAGAAAGGAAATTTAGATCGGTGCACCAATTATTGAACTATCCTACTAATGAGTTATGTTAGTAAAACCCTCCTGTGAATCATTATACAGAGGATTGAAGATAAGTTAAACAATGAATTGTTGAGAACAAGCGCCCTGGCTGTGGTTGATAATTTTATTTTTGGAAATAAATGTAAAACAATGGTATGACTGCCGACACAATATGATGATCTAACACTTCACATAGCCAGTTTTCAGTTATCAGTTATCAATTGAGGTATCTTCATTGCACTCCGGACATGCCCATAGGTGCTCAGACCCCCCCCCCCCCCAGCATATGTATCAGCGTCCGGTGGCTAATAGTGCCAGTTCTGTGTTGGTTGACGAGGCGCTTTGTTTTCCCGATGTACCTCTCGCGTCTGGCTGTGCCGATTCTTACTCCCAGGTCTTTCATCCTGGACAGCGATGTGGAATCACTGACGTCAAAGTCCTCTGTTCTCGCCATATCTATAAGGACGTTAATAACATCGGCACGATCCATGGGCTGGCCATCTACAGGGGGTGCAGAGCCAGCCAGTTTGTCAGCTCGTTCATTTCCCTCGACTCCCGCATGTCCCGGGACGAAGATGAAGGTGACTTTACGGACAACAGACTTCCGCAGCGATTCAGTCCACTGTCTACGTACAGATCCAGCTTCGACCTTCTGAATCATGCTCATTGAATCACTTAGTACACACACGTTGGTATAATGCTGTGATTCCAGCCATATGAAAGCCTGTGTAACTGCCATCACCTCCATCGTCATGCTGCTCGTGGTCATAAAGTGGGCACCACTGGATTCTTGAACGGTTCGGCCCGCTGAACGGGCTGTAAATACCCACGCACTTCTCTGCTGCTTTACAACAGATCCATCTGTATAAATGAGCACTTCGGGGCTATCTGAGTGTTCATAGATGAGCGCGTTAACCTCAGCATTGACAGCGGCAGGGTTCTGCTCTTTGCACCATCTGTTGAGTGTGATAATGCAGGAGAAAGTGCACTTAAAAGCTGGAGGCACGGCCACCCATTCCTTGCCGGGGTTGATACTGGTAAGACTGCAGACCTGTCTGACGACATCTTTCGCCCGACCCATCCATGATTTGCCCCTCTTTAGCCTGTCACCCTTTTCTCTGAATATAGCGTCATGCAGAGGGTGCTGCTCATCTGCACTTATTTTTAAGTATGCACGAGCTCTCCAGATCTTGATCCTGTGTTCCATTGTCTTGAAATCAAGGAGGTATCTCATTGCTACACAGCTGGTGTCTCTTGTGCAGCCCAAAATGATGCGCATGGCTTCGTTTTGTACCTTTTCAAGTCTTCCAATCTGTGTAGGGCTGACAGTGAGGATGGCCAGGGCATACTCGATGCGTGAAAGCACAAGTCCTTGGAACAGAAGTATTAGCAGTCTTTGCTCGACATTGGCAGTCGCCATGACTCTCATTGCTGACAATCCTTTTCGAGCTTTCGTTATGACATAATCGACACGATCTCTGAAGGACAGACTACGGTCAAGCCTCACGCCAAGATATGTCATTGACTGGGTTCTACTCAAAATGCTCCCATCCATTCTTACTGCCGGCATGTCTGTTTTCACAATATGGTTGTTTAGGGAGAACCATGTAACCGATGCCTTTGCAGGGTTGACAAGGGCATCGGCTTCAGCACACCATGAGGAAATTCGATCTACTTCGCCCTGCATATCATTGGCAACCGCCTGTCTATCTCGACCCTGTCGATACACGAGGATGTCATCAACGAATGACAGAGTCCTACCCCTCCCGTCCAACTGTTGTTCAGTGATCGGCACCGTATACACGTTGAATAGTACTGGTGACAGTGGTGAACCCTGCGGCAATTCTGGACATATCGTTATCGGCTCAGAAGACCAACTCCCGCATCTTAGCACCACCTTCCTTTGGAGCAGAACTGCAGCTGTCCATCGTACAAGGTGAGGGTGCACTTTCAGTCTGAGGAGGATTTGCATCAAGTGCTCGAAAGATACTCTGTTATATGCGTCCTCTAAGTCTATGGCGGCCGTACATGTCTCTTCTCTGACCTGAAATCCTTCGTAAACATCTTGAGCAAAGACCGCCGCATTCAGCCATGACTCTTTGTTGCGTCTGTATCCTCCAAGTGTGGGCGAGAAGCAGCCGAGCTGTTCCAAGTCCCAAGCAAGTCTGTGTGCTACAATTTTCTCCAGTAGCTTGCCAACAGTATTCTGCATCGTAATGATTCTGTAGCCGCTTATCTTGGAATGGTCTTTGTTCGGTTTTGGCAGCGGCAGCAAGTAGCTGTGTAGCCATTCTTCTTTGACCTGACCCCTCTGGATACTGGTGTTGAATTCTCTGGCCAGTTCTTCCATGTCATCATCTGATATCACCAGTAGGTCACCATATCGGATGCCGTCTGGGCCTGGGGCGGTGTTAGGTGATTTCTTGAGCATCGCACGCAATATCTCAGCTGTGATTGTCCATTCTTCGTCTGTCCCGACCCCCTCGCACAACTGAGAGAGTGTCGTTGTGGTCCTCTGTCTGGCGGGCTCGTCTTTCTGGTCAGTCTGTTCTATGTAGCGTGCAAGAAGGGCCTTACCTTTATCCGCATCTGACTTATTCCATGCGAGGTCTGTGCCTTGAAAGTCTGGAATACCCCTACGTTGTGCAGCACCGTTCATGCTCTTGTAGAGGCGCCAGAATGTCGTAAGAGATTGCTCGGAGCACACCTTCCTGCAGAACTCGTCCCATTTCTCGGCCTTGGCCTGTTTGGCGCAGGATTTGAATAAGGTCGTCGTCCTATCAACCTCAGTCTTCAAGTTCGCCAACTCAACCTGTGGCATGTTAGCCTTTCTGGCCTTTTGCCAGTCTTTGACAGCCTGCCTCTTTCCCAGCCATGCCTTCTCGACCTCGCCATTCCACCATGGTGGCTGCAACCATCTTTCTTGTCTCCTGCGGGAGAAAGTTAGTTTTCTTCTTCTGATCTTGCTTATGGCGTCTTGACCAGTGTTGTTGTACGGGAAGGCATTTGTCTTGTTTCTTTGACTCATGGCCCCGTCTTTCTTGATCAGGATGACACACGGGTACTGGTCACTATAGTGGTATCCCAGTGTACATAGCTAGTATAAACCCAGACAAAGCATCGGTTGTGTGCTACTCCCTGGTTAATGGGATTGTCAAGGCAGATGTCCCATGTATTATATTGAATGAATGTCCTCTTATTTGAGAGAGTAAATTGAAGTACTTGGGTGTCACCTTCGACGGGTGTAAGATCATATGGTGGCGTTGTTGGTGAAGGCTGGCAGGGAACTTTATGCTTTGTTGGTGAAGGCTGGCAGGGAACTTTATGCTTTGTTGGTGAAGGCTGGCAGGGAACTTTATGCTTTGTTGGTGAAGGCTGGCAGGGAACTTATGCTTTGTTGGTGAAGGCTGGCAGGGAACTTTATGCTTTGAGGGCGATGGCAGTAACCGGGGTAGAGCAGAGGATGCTTTACAGGCTCTTTCAGCAGTTAGTAATTTCTGTCATTGAGTATGGTTTGGGGCTGCTGACAGTATCGAAGAGCCAACTTGAAAGCTTGGAGCGCATACAAACTGCGGCCATGCGTGTGATTCTGGGGTTCACAACGGACACACCAATTATGTGCATGAGGCATATCCTGGCGATACCAACAATGGCGGATAGGCATAGGGTCTTACAGGCCAAATGGTACCGGAGAGTTGCTGCAGATAGGGATCACCCCCTGCATGAAACCATGGATATGGTCAAGGGTCATAGACTAAGACGAGGCAGGTCCTGGAAGGCACAGGCAGAAATATCTATGCGCCAGGTTTGTGACCTAGAGACCATCCATCGTGAAAAAGAGTGGGTTGAAGTTCCGGCAGACAGGACGGACTGGCACAATGAAATAGTAACACTGGGTCGTGAGTGCAGAAAATAAGTAGCAGACCGCGCAGAGTTTGAGGTGCAACAACTGATCCAAGGTGACATAGTGATCTACACTGATGGGTCAGTGGTGCGAAACAGGCGGAGTGGTTGGGGTTTCATTGCGAAGACTAATGGACGAGTCTTGAAAAAGGAGAGTATGGCATATGAGACTACGACCTCCAGCATGAGAATGGAGCTGGAAGCAGTGATAGGAAATTCCGTTGGTTAGAGGAGACCACTGCAACACACATAGTCTTCACCACGGACTCAAGGAGTATGCTTAGTAAAGTTGAGAAAGGAATGTTTCGTGTAGAATGGCTCACCTCGCTTCAGAGGTCACAGATTGTGAAAATTGTATGGATGTTTTACCCTGGCCATGATGTGGGAGGCGGGAGTGGGGTGGTGAACAGGCTGATAGGCTGGCATGGAATGCACCTCTTCGTGGTCAATTATCCATGGACAAGGGAGAGATGGTCGTGCGCCTGTTGGACCAGGTGGAGGAACAGATTGAGAACCCGTATGTGGAAAGGATGAGATTGCGAGGGATTGGCAGGGTTTCTGGTAGAATCTCAAAACTGAGAGGGAAGACCAGGAGAACTTTCAATCAGATAGTGGTGGGAACGATTAGTAGTGTGACTCTTCGCTGGCTGTTGAACAAGGTAACGGAGCGCATATGGGAATGTCTTGAGTGCAGTGGTGTCGGTTCTTAGTTAGTTAGTCGACAGATCATCCTCATTGCACATCGAACCATTCAGTCCATAAGTGCTAGGATCCCCTCCCAGTAAATCCCGCAGCGTGTAGCGGCTAACGACGCCAGTTCTGTGTTGGTTTATCAATCTTCTTAGGTTTCCTGCGTAGTGTTCTTTTTTGGCCACACCTCTTTTAATTTGCCGTTCTCGCAGTCTGGCCATGGTTGTAGATTCACGGTCATCACTTGGTTCTCGCAAAAGTCTTACTTCTCGTAGAGCATTCAGAATGTCAGCCTGGTCCATGGCGCGTCCGCCCTCTACGGTAGCCTTACCTGTGAGCTTGTCAGCCCGCCCATTTCCTTGTACCCCCGCATGCCCTGGCACGAAGATGAAACTAATCTTTGCCAGCCGAGACCTCTCCAAAGACAGAAACCACTCTCTTCGGTTCTTAGCTCAACTCAACTCAATTCACAGACCTATTTCGGGTTTTTATTCTACGGCATTTGCTGATTGAGACGAAGCACCTATGCTTCTATGCACCTATGTCCGGAATGCTTTCATATATATTCTCTATTTTCCATTACACCATATATATTTGTTTTTTCGTTCTGTATAAAGTGCAGACATGTTCGTAGTAATCATGTGACCACTGATTGTACAGCCTGAGAATCATTGCATGGAACGGCAGAGGTTATGTGAACAATCGGTGTCATCTTGAGGTCATTTATGGCGGTTGTTTTATTCCCGCTTGTCGTCAATGAGTTGCTGGTTTCTGCTTTTAACCGCCCAGCTTGTATTTACTGGAACAATGAATGTCGAACTTTACCTGAAGAAAGTCCCTCACACGCTGATTTACTGCCTTCAAGCTAGAATGTGTATATTTTAGACATTTATTCGTGGTTTTATGATGCACGTATATTCAACAATCAAGAACTTGAGCACCTGACAAACATGGTGGAATATCTTGGTAACATAATCAACAACAATGGCAACCTTACACAAGAAGCCGGAGGCAGGCTGGCCAGGCTCTGTGGGGATTCAACTCTGTTGGAGCCTGTGGCACCAGCAGGCAATTCAAATAAAACTCCCCTCTGAAGTGTCTCCACCTTGTCGTGGTAGAGGGGCTTGCGTGTCCCAATGACCCCAAGAGCTCTGCCGCCAGAAGCACAACTACATGTCTGACAGGCCTTGGGATAGGTGACCAGGCCAAGAGAGACACAACCTGCTGCTCTGCAAGTAGACCGAGGATAGGCAGTCAAAGACCAAATCAGGCGCACGATGCTACTAACTCTTGGTCCGGACACATACTCTAAGGCTCTCCGCTGACGGATGTGACTGAACACCTGTAAGTCAGTATCCCCCGGATGTGAGAGCTGGGCCGATACTCACCCACTGCAAAATGGTGGTGAGATGCTTAGCTTGCAAGATGCTTGGTTCAGATACCTGTTCGAAGGCTTTCATCCGAGGGAAAAGAGGGATCCCCGGATGAGAGAGCTTGGCCGTTACTCGCTCTCTGCTGCATGGAGGTAAAGTGCTGAGCGGGCAGCACATGTAGCCTACCTCGAGAGCGTTACTAAAGGTGGTAAAGCGTCCCAATAGCACGTAGTGGTTACGATGAATGTCTGTGCTAGAGCTCACTGAGTGAGCGTAGACAAAGGTGGAGAAACGTCTCACAAACACGAAATGGAATGCTTGGCTAGTAAATCCATTACGTTTTTTAGTTTAGTTTTAGTCGTTGGATCAACATCACGGCACACGGTTTAACCCACAAGTGCTCCGTTTTCCTCCTAACTCAAACCTGAGTTTGGAGAAACTCAGCTCAACACACGAACTCCGTTGCATCGGCGAGGAGCCTGAAATGCTTTGGGTAGATTTTTAACTCGAAATTTTGCCCGGGCAGCGCCATTAGGCTACTCTTTTTCGATTTCCAACTGCCAAGGGGTTTTTTACGTGCGCAACAATACACACGGGCGTCCGATCTCACTACCCAGAGACCAGGGGAAATTACTGGAAGTCCAGGTGGATTTTTTAAATAAATCCTGGTCCTCACCGGGGCCTGAACCCGGGTCCTCCAGCACTCGAGGCGGACACCATACCTCGAGACCACGCAGCCCCCAGAATCCATTACGTGGAAGTCCGAAGTGAAAAACTGCAGAGTGAATGTTGCCTGCAGACTAAGGTAGAAAAACGTCTCATTAACACAAAATGGAACTCTTGGCTAGCGAATCCATTACGTGGAAGTGCGAAGCGAAAGCTTGCCGAGTGCATGTCGTCTGCAAACTGACCGTTCTTGGTCTCTGCGGGGAGCGGCCAGGGGCGAACGAAATGCCCAGTACATGGAAATGAGGAATTAAAGCAACCATGAGCAAAACGTGGTGATTCCTCGGGTGAGCCCAGTCTCAGAGCACTATGTGCCGGTTCTGCAATTATGGAAGCCTCCCTGGATAGCGGGGAATGTCCATGGACTGTCCCTGCCTTCCTTTGAGGATTGACCGTAAAGTCCTTGGCCATCCTAACTTGATCAGCAGAGATATGGACGACACCACAACAAAATGTCCCTCGAAACCTCCAGGGCAGTTAACCTGATTAAAAAACGCCCGCCGAAGTCGGATGTGCAGGCCTAAGCGTGGCAAATAAAAACTGACACAACGCAAAAACGTCCGAGTGAAATGTCCTTCGTGCCCGGAACAGCTCTGACTACATTGTTTTCCGGCGGGAACAGCTCTGGCGATCTAATTTTCCGGGCACAACGTCCGTACACGTCCGAACCGAAAGCTCGCTGAGTGGAAGTTATCTGCAGACTGACCGTTCCTGGTTTGTGCAGGAGCGGCCTGTGGCGAACGAAATGCCCAATACATGTAAGTAAGGAATTAAAGCAGCCATGTGCAAGACGTGGCGATTCTTAGGGTGAGCCCAGCACCAGAGCGCTATGTGTCGGCTCTGCAATTATGGAAGCCTCCCTGGATGGCGGAAAATGCCATGGACTGCCCTTGCCTTCCCTTGAGGGCTGACCGTAAAGCCTTCGACCGTTCTAACTTAATCAGCTGGGCTGTGGGCGGCACCACAAAAGCAAGAGTCGCCCAGGAATACCAAGCTGGTGAAAAAACGCACGTTAAAGTCGGATGTGTTGGCTTAAGGGTCTCGGCCCAAAGGTGCACAACTTAGACACACGGTAATTACATCTGAAAAACAACACTCCGGATGAACCAAGAAGAAGAAGAAGAAGAAGAAGAAGAAGAAGAAGAAGAAGAAGAAGAAGAAGAAGAAGAAGAAGAAGAAGAAAACTTATTGACAACATGCAGCTTTCCGATGGCAACGTATGGATGTGAGTCATTTGGCAGTCACTAAAGAAGTAAATTTGAGCTTTTGAGTTCACATGTTACAGAAACAATCCTAGAATATCGCGTGTTGAGTTCACATGTTACAGAAACAATCCTAGAATATCGCGTGTTGAGTTCACATGTTACAGAAACAATCCTAGAATATCGCGTGTTGAGTTCACATGTTACAGAAACAATTCTAGAATATCGCGTGTTGAGTTCACATGTTACAGAAACAATTCTAGAATATCGCGTGTTGAGTTCACATGTTACAGAAACAATTCTAGAATATCGCATGTTGAGTTCACATGTTACAGAAACAATTCTAGAATATCGCGTGTTGAGTTCACATGTTACAGAAACAATTCTAGAATATCGCATGTTGAGTTCACATGTTACAGAAACAATTCTAGAATATCGCATGTTGAGTTCACTAGAATATCGCATGTTGAGTTCACATGTTACAGAAACAATCCTAGAATATCGCATGTTGAGTTCACATGTTACAGAAACAATCCTAGAATATCGCGTGTTGAGTTCACATGTTACAGAAACAATCCTAGAATATCGCATGTTGAGTTCACATGTTACAGAAACAATCCTAGAATATCGCGTGTTGAGTTCACATGTTACAGAAACAATCCTAGAATATCGCGTGTTGAGTTCACCTGTTACAGAAACAATCCTAGAATATCGCGTGTTGAGTTCACATGTTACAGAAACAATTCTAGAATATCGCGTGTTGAGTTCACATGTTACAGAAACAATTCTAGAATATCGCGTGTTGCGTTCACATGTTACAGAAACAATCCTAGAATATCGCGTGTTGAGTTCAGATGTTATAGAAACAATCCTAGAATATCGCGTGTTGAGTTCACATGTTACAGAAACAATCCTAGAATATCGCGTGTTGAGTTCACATGTTACAGAAACAATCCTAGAATATCGCGTGTTGAGTTCACATGTTACAGAAACAATCCTAGAATATCGCGTGTTGAGTTCACATGTTACAGAAACAATTCTAGAATATCGCGTGTTGAGTTCACATGTTACAGAAACAATCCTAGAATATCGCGTGTTGAGTTCACATGTTACAGAAACAATCCTAGAATATCGCGTGTTGAGTTCACATGTTACAGGAACAATCCTAGAATATCGCGTGTTGAGTTCACATGTTACAGGAACAATCCTAGAATATCGCGTGTTGAGTTCACATGTTACAGAAACAATCCTAGAATATCGCGTGTTGAGTTCACCTGTTACAGGAACAATCCTAGCATATCGCGTGTTGAGTTCACATGTTACAGAAACAATCCTAGAATATCGCGTGTTGAGTTCACATGTTACAGGAACAATCCTAGAATATCGCGTGTTGAGTTCACATGTTACAGAAACAATCCTAGAATATCGCGTGTTGAGTTCACATGTTACAGAAACAATTCTAGAATATCGCGTGTTGCGTTCACATGTTACAGAAACAATCCTAGAATATCGCGTGTTGAGTTCACATGTTATAGAAACAATCCTAGAATATCGCGTGTTGAGTTCACATGTTACAGAAACAATCCTAGAATATCGCGTGTTGAGTTCACATGTTACAGGAACAATCCTAGAATATCGCGTGTTGAGTTCACATGTTACAGGAACAATCCTAGAATATCGCGTGTTGAGTTCACATGTTACAGAAACAATCCTAGAATATCGCGTGTTGAGTTCACCTGTTACAGGAACAATCCTAGCATATCGCGTGTTGAGTTCACATGTTACAGAAACAATCCTAGAATATCGCGTGTTGAGTTCACATGTTACAGAAACAATTCTAGAATATCGCGGTCGGAGAAGAAGAGAAATATTGAGATTCTAGCAGATGTGAACATGTAAGAAACCTGGCACATAAACCGCATCAATCTGGGAAACTGAATCACTCTCGCCATGTTAAACTTCACAGTGACTAGTTAGTTTAGTCGACGGATCAACATCACGGCACACGGGTGTAACCCATAAGTGCTCCGTTCTACTCCTAACTCAAGCCTGAGTCTGGAGAAACTCAGCTCAGTGCACGAACTCCCAAGCACCGGCGAGGATCCTGAAATACTTAGGGTAGATTTTTAACTCGAAATTTTGCCCGGGCAGCGCCGTTAGGCTACTCTTTTTCGATTTACAAGTGGCGGCGGCGGCGGCGGTGGGGTGGTGGTTGCCAGCCACATGGCGTTTAGACAGAATGACGTCCACTTTAGTGTCCGAGTGGATCTTCCCTATATGATTTTCTACCGCCCATTCCGATGACGTCCTTGTTCAAAAGCACAATCACAGCGTCTCTCCGTTGCTGTCCAATTACGTTCTCCACATTTTCCATGGATTCCTTTGTTGACGTCCACTTTAGTGATCTTCCCTATATGATTTTCTACCGCCCATTCCAATGACGTCATTCTGTCTAAACGCCATGTGGCAGTGGTGGTGGTGATGGTGGTGGTGGGGGCGGCGGCGTTCGCGGCGGCGGCGGCGGCGGCAGTAGTAAATAAAAACAAGTCTCCTACAAATGGTTTCAATAACGCGTGGTCATCTACCCTACATTACGTGGCCGGAGTCTGAGTGCCCGTGGATGCTAAACTGGGGTAATCACATTCTCCCGGAGCAGCCATGCCTACACTTTTAGTGGGAGAATAGAGTTTTACAATCATCTCATAATTAAAGTTGAGTTTTGTTGCTGTTGTTGACCTTCGAGCAGCTGTCCTTCAGTTTATTGCATGACATGAGAACAAACGTCGCACGTTTATAAAATACAGTGTCACTTTGACAAATGTAGAACTTGCTATATTTAGCAACACATCGTCAATTTGCTGTTAAGGAGATTTTCTTTATGCTGTTGACATTTGCACAATATGACGGCAGACAACTCGCTCCTCGGTGTTGCTGTTTTCTCCTTTCCCATATGCATGCTTGGCCTAGTTTGTGCAAGAAATCTGGCCTCTCCAGTTCTAGTGATCCAACCAATAGGGACAGTGGGAACCAGGTATGTACATGACTACCAGGCAATTGTTTCTAAACAAAAAGAGTAGCAAAAGGGAAACAGCATTTAAGATATACAGATTCAAAGCAGTAGCGATAATAAACATCTGTAAACGAGTTACTAAAAAAAAAAAAGCTTGAACACAACACGGTGACTGATTAGGCAATTGGCATTTATTTCCTGTATTGAGAACAGCTTGCAACGAATGCCCTAATGACTTGAATGTTGTAACGATGCTCGTTAGACCGAAACCTTTCTTTTTTGAGATAGCAATAATTTGTTCTTTTGTTTTTCTTCTCCCCCCCCCCCCTCCCCCGACTAATTACATGCCTTCTAGATATAGGAATAGATGGAAAGGACATCAGACTTATTAGTAACTTGTACTGGGAACAAGTGGCGTCTATTAGATGTGGAAATAACTAATCGTCGCCTAAAGAGATAAAAAGAGAAGTACGGCAGGGATGTGTACTGTCTCCAAGTCTCTTCAACTTATACACACAAAGAATGTTTAAACGAGTTGAACTGCCTGGACTTACATCAATGGAAGAATCATAAACAATTTTAGGTATGCTGATGATATCGTGTTACGAGCAGAAGCGAGCAATAGTTACAAGACCTAGAGAAACAAGTAAACATGCATAGTGCAGGATGCGGCTTAGATATTAACATCCAAAAAACAAAAACTATGATAATTAGCAGTGAAAAGGGAAAGGTAATCAGTGAACACCACAGTAAACGGGGAGATACTAGAACAAGTAAAACGTTTCTCCTATCTTGGACATATAATAACAGATGATGGCAGAAGTGAAATAGAAATCAAAAAGAGAATAGTGTGAGGTGGAAAATAATTAGACCAGGATAATGATAAAGGTTATCCCGGTTGTGATGGGTTCATATCCTTTGTAGTTTTCTTCAGGAAGCTTGGAAATTGGCTCGTTTACTCCCACGCGAGGAGGACAACTACAGATAAAGCAAGTATCCTACACGAACTTTAGAAATATAAGCTCCCTTTGAAGGCGTGGAGATAGCGGAAGTTTACCACTATCCCTAAAGAAGATGACATCCTCTATAATGAAAAAGGACTTGTGTGAGTGTGTCCGCCCTCATGGGGTCTCCAGTAGTCTATACCTATGTGATGTATGCACTGAACATATAAGGGCGTGAACTGAACTGTTAGCACACGGCATCCAACGTGTGAACAGAATATACACTATATCACAGAACATTCGCTGTGTGAGCAGAACATACATTGTTATCACATAATATTCACAATGTGAGCAGAACATACACTGTTATCACAGAACATTCATCAAGAAATCACCCAAATCCTGATTTAAAACATATAAATGCAATATGGAATCAAAGGTTGGAGTGCCGGTCATTCTGTGAAAAAGCTTTATGCTTAACATTGATTATCACTTGTTATGAAAACCACTTCATAACACATTGATCATCCAAGGTACAACAATGCAATATATAGAAATTGATGAAGTCGCTAAATTAAGAAAATTGTCTTTCTGTCTTCTGTGGAGCGGGTTCAGGGTATTGTGGTACATCTTATTTTCTACCTTCTGTGGAGCGGGTTCAGGGTATTGTGGTACATCTTATTCTCTACCTTCTGGTTGGAATGGTTAAGTATTCTAATCCCATAGATGAAGATCTCTCCCGTGGGTCAATTTCTATCTCAGAAGTCCTCTCCAATGTTGAGCGAGACATGGTAAGGTTATAGTGACAGTCTCCAACAACCTGGTGTTCTCAGTGGTTAATATCTTGGAGGATGGGAATGGTGAGGGATGCATGGAAAATGCTGGAATAATGATTGATCTGGCATGGTATGGACATGGTCATAATACCTCTATCTCTTCAGCATGTAAGCCTGCATCACCAGGACTGAATGAATAGCATTCATTTTGGTAGACTTAAATGTACACCACCCATCTACAGTACAAACAAAATACAAACTACATAAGCATTTGACAAAAATCATATGTCATTATAATATAAACACGAAAAGGGGAAAAAGGAAATAGGAGGAGGATGGAGAGTGGTTCCACTCAATGGTGAGATCACTACCCTCTTCTCTCTATATGGAATTCATTCCTGCATCTGATGGAGTGTGGACATGATGTGTTCAACTCTTGATGAAACAAGGATAGTAAGATAAGGTCATAAAGGTGAGACCATGTTGTCCTGTTATGACAAAGTCCTCAGGTTGTGATCAAAGGAAGTTGAGACAAAGTCATCAATGTTGTGATAGGGTCATGTTGAGAAGGAGTCATCATGTTGTGACAAAGTTGTGTTGTGATGCAGGTAGGTTAGGACAAAGGCGTGTTGTGACAGATGCATGTTGAGATAGATACATGTGACAAATGCATGTTGAGACAAATGCATATTGTGACAACTGCCTGGTATGTCAGAGGTATGGTGAGACTGATGCATATTAAGACAAGGTTTGTTGGGACACCGGCAGATTGAGATAAATTCATCATTATAGCATCTCATCATCCTATGTTTGTAATGCAAGACCAGCCTTCATTCCTCTGGAGTTACACTTAATTCTCAAGTTCCCTCCATCATCATCATCATCATCATCATCATCATCATCATCATCATCATCATCATCATCATCATCATCATCATCATCATTAGCACATTTGCCTTTTCATATCAAGGGAAACATTGGAACCTTTCCTCCCACAACAAAAGTAATGGTCATGAACCAACATATATACAACACTCACAAATGAAAACATATCACTTATCTCATGAAATTATGCTAGAGCCTTTAGATAGATATGCATTCAGCATAAGCAATGATTCTAACACAAACGCAGATTGTCCCTCCCAGCTTTCTCTTCCGAGCAAGGGGTTTGAAGACGACGTTTGAAAAAAAAAACAACAACAACTACCCACTATTGCAAGCAATTTTCGTGCACATAATTCAGAAATGGACTTGCTTTCAGAACACACTTGACAGGCCCCTGAACGTAATAATCACCCAGTCATCAGCAACATTTGTGTGAAGCTGGCGGTGAATGCTACGTCTGCAAACATTTGGGTATATGGTGCAACTATATTTCTTTATTAATGAGCATTAATTCTCCTGACAAGAACACGGCGAATTCACAAAGCATATTCATGAAAAATGTGAACAGAAGAATCACATAATATACATTCAGAAAGGTGTGAGTCTGTGTACAGCGTTGTAAGAGATAGACTCTTAGCAACATCATTTTCTCTGCAGAAGTAACAATGCCTAGAATGTGCATTTAAAGTGTGCATTTCCATTGCATTGAGAAAAGTGATTTATATGTGGTACCTCGGGTTACGAACTTAATTCGTTCCAGAATTCGGTTCATAACCCGAAACGTTCGTAACCCGAAACGTTTGTAACCCAAAACATTGAAATCAATGAAATAAATACAATCCGTTTCAAGATGAAAGAATCGTTTTTTTTTTTTTAAATTATTATTATTAACATCCGATCGTTTACCTGACAAAACGCAAAGAATACGTAAACTTCACGTATTAAATAAAGAGAAAGAAAACAACCAAATGAATTAAATGTAAAATAAAATAAAAAAGATTTAGTCTATCTTTATTACCAAGAAAACGATCGTGGGAAATTTGTCACTTTCTTTGTTATTCTCAATCATTAGTTTCAGGATTATCCTGTCGCTGTTTCTTGGCAGCCGACTGGGAATCTTTCTGCACCAAGAAACTATCAAGGCAAATTTGTCGCTTTCTTTGCTGGAGAATCTTTCTGAAGTTAGCCATCGTGTTATCATTCATCAAGCTTACTGCCCTGTTAGCAACAAGTTTGTTTGGATGATGGTTCACAATGAAGTCTTCAACGTCTGCCCACTTGCTGCAACTTTCTTTAATCCTGACAGTTGAAACGGTCGCTGGCTCCTCGTCATCGGTCGACTTTAATGTCTTTAGCTGTTCATTCTGAAGATCCACAAGCTCATCTGTAGAACTGTTTGTACTGTACGAGATAGTTTGTCTCCAACGTCACACCCTGCTCTCTCTCTCTCTCTCTCTCTCTGTCTCTATCTCTCTCTCTGTCTCTCTCTCTGTCTCTATCTCTCTCTCTGTCTTCTCTGTCTCTGTCTCTGTCTGTCTGTCTGTCTGCCTCTCTCTCTCTCTCTCTATCTCTCTCTCTCTCTCTCTCTCTCTCTCTCTCTCGCCTTCGTTCGTAACCCGAGGCACTGTTCATTACCCGAGACATACAATTTTCGAAGTTGTTGCTCGTAACCTGAATTGTTCGTGACCTGGGGTGTTCATAACCCGAGGTACCACTATATATATATATATATATATATATATATATATATATATATATATATATATATATATATATATATATACTAGCTGACCCGGCCCGGCTTCGCCCAGGCCCTGGAGGGGATCTATCTATCTATCAGTCTGTCTGTCTGCTTGTTTGTCTGTCTGTCTGTCTGGCTGACCCGACCCGGCTTCACCCAGTCCCTGGTGGGGAGCATCTCATTTAATTCATATAAGTAGTCATATAAGCACTCCCGTTCCCGACTATCTGTCTGTCTGTCTATCTGTCTGTCTGTCTATCTGTCTGACCCGGCCCGGCTTCACCCAGTCCCTGGTGGGGAGCATCTCATTTAATTCATATACGTAGTCATATAAGCTCTCCCGTTCCCGACTGTATGTCTGTCTATCTGTCTGTCTGTCTGACCCGGCCCGGCTTCACCCAGTCCCTGGTGGGGAGCATGTCATTTAATTCATATAAGTAGTCAAATAAGCTTCCGTTCCCGACTATCTGTCTGTCTGTCTATCTATCTGACCCGGCGTGGTTTCGCCCAGCTCCTGGCGCACAGTAACTTAAAAGAATGTCCTTCCACACACCATTCATTATTTTTAATGAAAACTGTTTTTAATCACCGACATGACAGTTGATAAGTTCTTTAAGCAGAAAAAGATGGGTTACAATGTTATGCATTATGCATTATTTTTATAAAAACTTTGAAAATGCCTTAAAGATTATATCATTATTTATTATAACTCATATGCCTGAAAATAACTATAGACTATATACTATATAACTATAAACTATAGTTTAACAATAGTGCAAGTAAGTCCAACAATATGACTATAAAGTATATAGAAATGTTATTAAAAGTTATGCCCCTTGAAATAACTTTTCTAGAGTGAAGTCCCCCTGCTATATAGAAATTATATAATGAAAATGAAAAAGTAAATGTTATTAAATAAGTAGAAGATTTTATACTAAGAAACTAGTATAGTCGGTTGCACAGGAATGAAAGGAAAACGTGTAGAAAATTTCATTTCAATCGGATGTACCGTTATCGAACGCATCCAATACACACAAACAAACAAACAAAGCCACATGCACTATGTTATATATATATATATATATATATATATATATATATATATATATATATATATATATATATATATATATATATATACACACACACACACACACACAAAATAATACACACACACACACGCACGCACACACACACACACACACACACACACACACACACACACACACACACACATTTAGGATGTAACATATGGTGATAGAATTTTCTAGCAGAAAGGTTTTAAAATGGCAGATGCAGCTATGGAAAAAACGTGGCGCTTGGCTACATTTCTCTCTCGAACAAGAGCATTGATTTTGATCATTTTTAAAAAGCTTAAACATCACATTGATACCATTATACATACAAACACTGTGTTACTTTAACATCATGGATCGTCTTAGCACATATTTAGGGTCAAGCTTACCTGAGGGGCCCAGAATACCGGACTCTTTAACCTCCTAACAGAAAATGCTAGTGGCTTCTCTAAGGTTTTATGTGGAATGACTTGTTTTTCACCGCCAATTCTGCCCAGAGATTCTGGTGGGTACCTCAGGTTTTGTTCCAGCCAGTCGTTTCTCGTCCTTTCAAATCGCCCATTCGTTCCCACTTTGTTGTGCAACGACTGGTGAAATTTTCTCCTACATGGTGCGCCATTCGGTTCAATGTGATGAATCTCGAAAAATGTGAGGTGACTGGGAAATATATCACAAATAGGAAAGGTCCAAAAATGCTTTCAACGGCATGAAATCAGTATTAACATCTAGAGAGACTAACAACGCATTATAAATGAGAATTGTCAAATGCTACGTATATTCAACGCTACAATATGGCGCGGAAGCCTAGAAATTGAACAAACAACTAGAAAGTCGCACAGAAGCCCTGGAGATGTGGATATACAGACGAATATGCCATATTTCATTGAAACAAAAACAAACAAATGCAGAGGTTCTAGAAAAACTGGGAATGAAGAGAGAGTTGATGAAAGAAATAAAGAGGAGGCAAGCGAAATATTTCGGCCACGTTAAAAGACATGATACTCTTATAAAAATTATACTAGAGGGCAAGGTTGAGGCAAGCGAGTAAGAGGTAGACAACGATACAAGTGGGAAGATAACATCAAGAGATGGACGAACATCAACCTGACAGTATGTACAGTCAGGGCGAGGGACAGACAGTGTTGGAGATCCATTGCAGCCAACCTTCATTGTGGAAACGGAACCTGATTGATTGATAATTTGTTTTATTATATTTTAATGCCAGACCTAGTTGTTCCCTTAGAGACAAAAACATTATGGATTTGTAGAAGGTAATGCTACAACAAATGTTGTGTATTTCCTGATAACAGAACCGTCGATAGGAAGTCGACATGGTCCAATGGTATAATGAACTTAAACTTTCTCTAATGACCGCAGTAAGGAGATCGCTCCCCTCGCCTGTCACTTGGACTTAAATGTTGACTTTTCGTTCTTGACTTAGGGGCGATAATTACAAGTACCCCAGAAGTCGTAGTGCGTTCGCCTCAAGGCGAAGGGACAATGATAAAAGGGAAAGATATCCCACTTGCAAAAATCAGTCCGGTGCACTCCCTAGTGAGAGCATCTGCTACGCGTGTAGACAACCTTCAAGGTAAAACAAAAACGTTGGAGAAAAACAAGCAAATATCTACATCTTGATGTCATTGATGGCACACGGGCTTTCCATGGAGTCAAACATGTCGACATTATCTACATCTTGATGTCATTGATTGCACACAGGCTTTCCATGGAGTCAAACATGTCGACACGATAAAGATGCTTACAGATCTACAAATTGTTGGGAAAGGCCTTAGACTTAAAAAGAACAGATACTGGAAACACCAAGCTGCTATATAAAAATTAAATGAAGTAATTAAATGAAGACACAAAACTCGCTTACACTCAGGAAATAAATGACCGTAGACCCCGAGGAAGACCAAGAAGACGGTGGAGAGATATTATATATATATATAGACCTACAAGCACTTGGAATCAACGACTGGCAGGAGAAGGTCAACCAGAGAGACGAATGGAGACTGATTGTATCTGCAGCAAAGAACCTCAATGGTTCGGAACGCTGAAGAAGAAGAAGAGAAGAAGACGGGATTTTTTACGTGCGCAACAATACACACGGGCGTCCGATCTCACTACCCAGAGACCAGGGGAAATTTTATTACTAGAAGTCCACGAGAAAAAATCCCTGTCATCACCGGGGCTTGAATCCGGGACCTCCAGCACTCGAGCCGGACACCATACCTCGAGACCACCAGCCTATCAAAAGAGGTATGCGGCAGGGATGTGTAATGTCTCCTGACCCTTTTCTCTGTATATTGAAAATATTATGAGACATGTAGAGGATATGAGAGGAGTCGCCACCGGTCGATGTAACATGAATGTAAGATGTGCAGTCTATGCATTTCTGATTTGCAGACAATGAAGAGGTTCTGCAGCATGTACTAGATGCGGTTATTGCGCACAGTGAGTCACCGGGGTTAGAATCACTGGTTAGAATCACCTGGGTTAGAATCACGGGGGTTAGAATAACTAGATATAATCTCCGGGGTTAGAATCACAGCGGTTAGACTCACTAGAATCTCCAGTTACAATTACTATGGTTAGAATCACTCGGGTTAGAATCACTAGTTAGAATCACCGAGGTTAGAATCACAGGAGTTAGAATCACTAGTTAGAACCACCGGGGTTAGATTCTCCGGGGTTAGATTCACCAGGTTAGAATCACTGGTTAGAATCACTGGGGTTAGAATCATTAGGGTTAGAATCATCAGGGCTAGAATCACTGGTTAGAATCATCGGGTTAGAATCACCGGGGTTAGAATCACTGGTTAGAATCACCGTGGCTAGAGTGCATCTGTAAGAAAATCAAAATCAAATCAAATCAAATGCTTGCTTGCTTGCTTGTGTTCGCTTAATTCTCAAGTTCCCTCCATCATCATCATCATCATCATCATCATCATCATCATCATCATCATCATCATCATTAGCACATTTGCCTTTTCATATCAAGGGAAACATTGGAACCTTTCCTCCCACAACAAAAGTAATGGTCATGAACCAACATATATACAACACTCACAAATGAAAACATATCACTTATCTCATGAAATTATGCTAGAGCCTTTAGATAGATATGCATTCAGCATAAGCAATGATTCTAACACAAACGCAGATTGTCCCTCCCAGCTTTCTCTTCCGAGCAAGGGGTTTGAAGACGACGTTTGAAAAAAAAAAAAAAACAACAACTACCCACTATTGCAAGCAATTTTCGTGCACATAATTCAGAAATGGACTTGCTTTCAGAACACACTTGACAGGCCCCTGAACGTAATAATCACCCAGTCATCAGCAACATTTGTGTGAAGCTGGCGGTGAATGCTACGTCTGCAAACATTTGGGTATATGGTGCAACTATATTTCTTTATTAATGAGCATTAATTCTCCTGACAAGAACACGGCGAATTCACAAAGCATATTCATGAAAAATGTGAACAGAAGAATCACATAATATACATTCAGAAAGGTGTGAGTCTGTGTACAGCGTTGTAAGAGATAGACTCTTAGCAACATCATTTTCTCTGCAGAAGCAACAATGCCTAGAATGTGCATTTAAAGTGTGCATTTCCATTGCATTGAGAAAAGTGATTTATATGTGGTACCTCGGGTTACGAACTTAATTCGTTCCAGAATTCGGTTCATAACCCGAAACGTTCGTAACCCGAAACGTTTGTAACCCAAAACATTGAAATCAATGAAATAAATACAATCCGTTTCAAGATGAAAGAATCGTTTTTTTTTTTTAAATTATTATTATTAACATCCGATCGTTTACCTGACAAAACGCAAAGAATACGTATACTTCACGTATTAAATAAAGAGAAAGAAAACAACCAAATGAATTAAATGTAAAATAAAATAAAAAAGATTTAGTCTATCTTTATTACCAAGAAAACGATCGTGGGAAATTTGTCACTTTCTTTGTTATTCTCAATCATTAGTTTCAGGATTATCCTGTCGCTGTTTCTTGGCAGCCGACTGGGAATCTTTCTGCACCAAGAAACTATCAAGGCAAATTTGTCGCTTTCTTTGCTGGAGAATCTTTCTGAAGTTAGCCATCGTGTTATCATTCATCAAGCTTACTGCCCTGTTAGCAACAAGTTTGTTTGGATGATGGTTCACAATGAAGTCTTCAACGTCTGCCCACTTGCTGCAACTTTCTTTAATCCTGACAGTTGAAACGGTCGCTGGCTCCTCGTCATCGGTCGACTTTAATGTCTTTAGCTGTTCATTCTGAAGATCCACAAGCTCATCTGTAGAACTGTTTGTACTGTACGAGATAGTTTGTCTCCAACGTCACACCCTGCTCTCTCTCTCTCTCTCTCTCTCTTTCTTTCTTTCTCTCTCTCTCTTTCTCTGTCTCTATCTCTCTCTCTCTGTCTCTATCTCTCTCTCTGTCTCTCTCTCTGTCTCTATCTCTCTCTGTCTTCTCTGTCTCTGTCTCTGTCTGTCTGTCTGTCTGCCTCTCTCTCTCTCTCTCTCTCTCTATCTCTCTCTCTCTCTCTCTCTCTCTCTCTCTCTCTCTCTCTCTCTCTCTCGCCTTCGTTCGTAACCCGAGGCACTGTTCATTACCCGAGACATACAATTTTCGAAGTTGTTGCTCGTAACCTGAATTGTTCGTGACCTGGGGTGTTCATAACCCGAGGTACCACTATATATATATATATATATATATATATATATATATATATATATATATATATATATATATATACTAGCTGACCCGGCCCGGCTTCGCCCAGGCCCTGGAGGGGATCTATCTATCTATCAGTCTGTCTGTCTGCTTGTTTGTCTGTCTGTCTGTCTGGCTGACCCGGCCCGGCTTCACCCAGTCCCTGGTGGGGAGCATCTCATTTAATTCATATAAGTAGTCATATAAGCACTCCCGTTCCCGACTATCTGTCTGTCTGTCTATCTGTCTGTCTGTCTGTCTGACCCGGCCCGGCTTCACCCAGTCCCTGGTGGGGAGCATCTCATTTAATTCATATACGTAGTCATATAAGCTCTCCCGTTCCCGACTGTATGTCTGTCTATCTGTCTGTCTGGCTGACCCGGCCCGGCTTCACCCAGTCCCTGGTGGGGAGCATGTCATTTAATTCATATAAGTAGTCATATAAGCACTCCCGTTCCCGACTATCTGTCTGTCTGTCTATCTGTCTGTCTGTCTGTCTGACCCGGCCCGGCTTCACCCAGTCCCTGGTGGGGAGCATCTCATTTAATTCATATACGTAGTCATATAAGCTCTCCCGTTCCCGACTGTATGTCTGTCTATCTGTCTGTCTGTCTGACCCGGCCCGGCTTCACCCAGTCCCTGGTGGGGAGCATGTCATTTAATTCATATAAGTAGTCAAATAAGCTTCCGTTCCCGACTATCTGTCTGTCTGTCTATCTATCTGACCCGGCGTGGTTTCGCCCAGCTCCTGGCGCACAGTAACTTAAAAGAATGTCCTTCCACACACCATTCATTATTTTTAATGAAAACTGTTTTTAATCACCGACATGACAGTTGATAAGTTCTTTAAGCAGAAAAAGATGGGTTACAATGTTATGCATTATGCATTATTTTTATAAAAACTTTGAAAATGCCTTAAAGATTATATCATTATTTATTATAACTCATATGTCTGAAAATAACTATAGACTATATACTATATAACTATAAACTATAGTTTAACAATAGTGCAAGTAAGTCCAACAATATGACTATAAAGTATATAGAAATGTTATTAAAAGTTATGCCCCTTGAAATAACTTTTCTAGAGTGAAGTCCCCCTGCTATATAGAAATTATATAATGAAAATGAAAAAGTAAATGTTATTAAATAAGTAGAAGATTTTATACTAAGAAACTAGTATAGTCGGTTGCACAGGAATGAAAGGAAAACGTGTAGAAAATTTCATCTCAATCGGATGTACCGTTATCGAACGCATCCAATACACACAAACAAACAAACAAAGCCACATGCACTATGTTATATATATATATATATATATATATATATATATATATATATATATATATATATATATATATATATATATATATATACACACAAAATAATACACACACAGCCACACACACACGCGCACGCACACACACACACACACACACACACACACACACACACATTTAGGATGTAACATATGGTGATAGAATTTTCTAGCAGAAAGGTTTTAAAATGGCAGATGCAGCTATGGAAAAAACGTGGCGCTTGGCTACATTTCTCTCTCGAACAAGAGCATTGATTTTGATCATTTTTAAAAAGCTTAAACATCACATTGATACCATTATACATACAAACACTGTGTTACTTTAACATCATGGATCGTCTTAGCACATATTTAGGGTCAAGCTTACCTGAGGGGCCCAGAATACCGGACTCTTTAACCTCCTAACAGAAAATGCTAGTGGCTTCTCTAAGGTTTTATGTGGAATGACTTGTTTTTCACCGCCAATTCTGCCCAGAGATTCTGGTGGGTACCTCAGGTTTTGTTCCAGCCAGTCGTTTCTCGTCCTTTCAAATCGCCCATTCGTTCCCACTTTGTTGTGCAACGACTGGTGAAATTTTCTCCTACATGGTGCGCCATTCGGTTCAATGTGATGAATCTCGAAAAATGTGAGGTGACTGGGAAATATATCACAAATAGGAAAGGTCCAAAAATGCTTTCAACGGCATGAAATCAGTATTAACATCTAGAGAGACTAACAACGCATTATAAATGAGAATTGTCAAATGCTACGTATATTCAACGCTACAATATGGCGCGGAAGCCTAGAAATTGAACAAACAACTAGAAAGTCGCACAGAAGCCCTGGAGATGTGGATATACAGACGAATATGCCATATTTCATTGAAACAAAAACAAACAAATGCAGAGGTTCTAGAAAAACTGGGAATGAAGAGAGAGTTGATGAAAGAAATAAAGAGGAGGCAAGCGAAATATTTCGGCCACGTTAAAAGACATGATACTCTTATAAAAATTATACTAGAGGGCAAGGTTGAGGCAAGCGAGTAAGAGGTAGACAACGATACAAGTGGGAAGATAACATCAAGAGATGGACGAACATCAACCTGACAGTATGTACAGTCAGGGCGAGGGACAGACAGTGTTGGAGATCCATTGCAGCCAACCTTCATTGTGGAAACGGAACCTGATTGATTGATAATTTGTTTTATTATATTTTAATGCCAGACCTAGTTGTTCCCTTAGAGACAAAAACATTATGGATTTGTAGAAGGCAATGCTACAACAAATGTTGTGTATTTCCTGATAACAGAACCGTCGATAGGAAGTCGACATGGTCCAATGGTATAATGAACTTAAACTTTCTCTAATGACCGCAGTAAGGAGATCGCTCCCCTCGCCTGTCACTTGGACTTAAATGTTGACTTTTCGTTCTTGACTTAGGGGCGATAATTACAAGTACCCCAGAAGTCGTAGTGCGTTCGCCTCAAGGCGAAGGGACAATGATAAAAGGGAAAGATATCCCACTTGCAAAAATCAGTCCGGTGCACTCCCTAGTGAGAGCATCTGCTACGCGTGTAGACAACCTTCAAGGTAAAACAAAAACGTTGGAGAAAAACAAGCAAATATCTACATCTTGATGTCATTGATGGCACACGGGCTTTCCATGGAGTCAAACATGTCGACATTATCTACATCTAGGTGTCATTGATTGCACACAGGCTTTCCAAGGAGTCAAACATGTCGACACGATAAAGATGCTTACAGATCTACAAATTGTTGGGAAAGGCCTTAGACTTAAAAAGAACAGATACTGGAAACACCAAGCTGCTATATAAAAATTAAATGAAGTAATTAAATGAAGACACAAAACTCGCTTACACTCAGGAAATAAATGACCGTAGACCCCGAGGTAGACCAAGAAGGCGGTGGAGAGATAATACATGTACAGACCTACAAGCACTTGGAATCAACGACTGGCAGGAGAAGGTCAACCAGAGAGACGAATGGAGACTGATTGTATCTGCAGCAAAGAACCTCAATGGTTCGGAACGCTGAAGAAGAAGAAGAGAAGAAGACGGGATTTTTTACGTGCGCAACAATACACACGGGCGTCCGATCTCACTACCCAGAGACCAGGGGAAATTTTATTACTAGAAGTCCACGAGAAAAAATCCCTGTCATCACCGGGGCTTGAATCCGGGACCTCCAGCACTCGAGCCGGACACCATACCTCGAGACCACCAGCCTATCAAAAGAGGTATGCGGCAGGGATGTGTAATGTCTCCTGACCCTTTTCTCTGTATATTGAAAATATTATGAGACATGTAGAGGATATGAGAGGAGTCGCCACCGGTCGATGTAACATGAATGTAAGATGTGCAGTCTATGCATTTCTGATTTGCAGACAATGAAGAGGTTCTGCAGCATGTACTAGATGCGGTTATTGCGCACAGTGAGTCACCGGGGTTAGAATCACTGGTTAGAATCACCTGGGTTAGAATCACGGGGGTTAGAATAACTAGATATAATCTCCGGGGTTAGAATCACAGCGGTTAGACTCACTAGAATCTCCAGTTACAATTACTATGGTTAGAATCACTCGGGTTAGAATCACTAGTTAGAATCACCGAGGTTAGAATCACAGGAGTTAGAATCACTAGTTAGAACCACCGGGGTTAGATTCTCCGGGGTTAGATTCACCAGGTTAGAATCACTGGTTAGAATCACTGGGGTTAGAATCATCAGGGTTAGAATCATCAGGGCTAGAATCACTGGTTAGAATCATCGGGTTAGAGTGCATCTGTAAGAAAATCAAAATCAAATCAAATCAAATGCTTGCTTGCTTGCTTGTGTTCGCTGGCTGTGAACTCCAGCGCGAAGTCCTGTATGCCGGATGAAGACATCCTGCTGTCCAACATCAGTGTGATGTCATACAGGACCTGATGTTTGCGTGAGTATCCGTTGTCCCATGTCTGGCTTATTGGCGTGCAGACTGGTGGTTCCTAGCCGTGCAGGCAGACACTCTCCGACTTCGGAAGAATCAACAATCCTACTGACTTTAGCCAGGACCCACAAGGGACCTGTTGCCCAGGACGCTCGGCGAGGACGCGTTAATAGGTATTGGCCAGTATAGAACCCAGCCCTGGTGCCATGGAAACACCTCTGAGTCCCTCAAATCAAATCAGATCAAATCAAATCAACTTTATTTTAAAATGGTGCATTCGAACCGGTGATTCTAACCCCAGTAATTCTAACCACGGTAATTGTAACTGGTGATTCTAACTAGTAAGTCTAACGGCTGTGATTCTAACCCCGGAGATTATAGCTAGTTATTCTAACCCCCGTGATTCTAACCCAGGTGATTCTAGCCCCGGTGATTCTAACCCGGTGATTCTAACCCGGTGATTCTAACCCGGTGATTCTAACCGGTGATTCTAACCCGGGCGATTCTAACCGGTGATTCTATGCCCTCTCTGTTTGTGGTGGGTGGGTGAGGATATGTGTGTGGGTGGGGGATAGTGTTTGGTGTGTGGGTGGGGGATTGTGTGTATGGGTGGGAGATATGTGTGGGTGAGTAGTAGTTGTGTGGGTGGTTGATTCTAGCCCAGGTGATTCTAACCTGGTGATTCTAACCGGTGATTCTAACCCGGGCGATTCTAACCGGTGATTCTAGGCTTTCTCTGTTTGTGGTGGGTGGGTGACGATATGTGTGTGGGTGGGGGATAGTGTGTGGGTGGGGGATTGTGTGATGGGTGCGGGGAGTGTGTGTATGGGTGGGGGATATGTGTGGGTGAGTAGTGGTTGTGTGGGTGGTTGGGGGGAGTATGTGTGGGTGATGGGGTTCGTGGGTGGGGGATGTGTGTATGAATGGGGATGTGTGGGTTATGGTGTGTGAGTGGCTGAGGGATGTGTAGGTGGGTGGGGGATGTGTGTGTGCTGGAGAGGGATGCGTGAGTGGGTGAAGGATGTGTGTGGGTGGGGGTATGTGTGATCGAGAGATGTTTGGTTAGGGGATGGGTGGTTGGGGTGGGTGGTTGTGGGATGTGTGGGTGCGTAGTGGAGGATGTGTGGGTGAGTGAGTGTGTGTGTGTGTTGGTGGATGGGTGGGGAATGTTTGTGTGGGTGGGGAGATGCGTGTGGTGTGTTGGTTGGGGATATGTGTGTGGTTGTGTGGGTGGGGGATGTGTGTGTTGTTGGGGGAATTTGTGTAATGTGTGGGCGGGATATGTGCGGGGTGGGTGGGTGAGGGTATCTGTGTTGGTGGATGGGTGAGGAATGTTTGTGTGGGTGGGGAGATGCGTGTGGTGTGTTGGTTGGGGATATGTGTGTGGTTGTGTGGGTGGGGGATGTGTGTGTTGTTGGGGGAATTTGTGTAATGTGTGGGCGGGGTATGTGCGGGGTGGGTGGGTGAGGGTATCTGTGTGGGTGTGGGTGGGGATATTGTGTGGTATGTGGGTGCGGGATATGTGTGTATCGTGTAGGTGGGGATATGTGGTGGTATGTGGGTGTGAGATGTGTGTGTGTGTGTTGAGAATATTGTGTGGATGGGTATGTGTGTGGTGTGCGGGTGGGGATATGTGTATGGTGGGGGATGTGGGTTAGAGCGTGTTTGGGTGGGTGGAGGATGTATGTGTGGGTGGTGGGGTGTGTGTGAGTAGATTGGTAATATATAGGAGGTTAGGGAGCTGTGTATATGTGTGGGTAGGGATATGTCAGTTGGTGGGGATGTGTGTGTATGGTTTGGGGATGTGTGAGTGGATGCGCGATGTGTGGGTTGTGTGTTGTGGGAGATGTGTGTGTGGGTGTGGAATATGTGGTCTATGGAGGTGTGTTTAGGGGATGGGTGATTGGGGTGGGGTTGGTGGGTATAGAATATGTGGGTGGGGGTGGGGGGGGGGGGTCGTTGTGTGGGTTAGGATGTGTATGTGGGTGGGCACGGGATGTGTGGTTTGGTGGGGGTTGTTTGTGTGGGTGGTGAGTGTGTGTGGGTTGGGGGGTGGGGAGATGTGTGGGAGGAGGATGGGTCGGTTGGTGGGGTATGTATGTGTCTCTGGGTGTGTGTGTGAGTGGGGGTGATGTGTGGGTTGGGTGATGTGTGGGTAGGTGAGATATGTTTGCACCCTTTCATACCCCATATACATTTTGCACCCCATACACACATTCCCTGCACCCATCACACAATCCCCCACCCACACACCAAACACTATCCCCCACCCACACACATATCCTCACCCACCCACCACAAACAGAGAGGGCCTAGAATCACCGGTTAGAATCGCCCGGGTTAGAATCACCGGTTAGAATCACCGGGTTAGAATCACCGGGGCTAGAATCACCTGGGTTAGAATCACGGGGGTTAGAATAACTAGCTATAATCTCCGGGGTTAGAATCACAGCCGTTAGACTTACTAGTTAGAATCACCAGTTACAATTACCGTGGTTAGATTTACTGGGGTTAGAATCACCGGTTCGAATCACTGGGGTTAGAATCACCAGGGTTAGAATAACAGAGAAAAACAGAAAAAGAGAAACAGAAAACAGAGACTAGTCGTCTCCAAGAAGCACAGTCAAATCTCTCCGTGTCACATCCACCCCACAGATATGAAGTTCCGGTCTTGCGCATTCCGACGGTGTCAAGACTTAGAGAGGGGAAATAAACCTCTGCAGTACAACCTCCATGAAGATACTCTCTGGTACTGGGGCGGTAGAAAAGTCTCCACATCAATCTCACTGCCATAGATGTCTGATTCAGTCGACCTGGACGCCCAGGCATCATACTGCAGAAAAAAAAGTCGCTTAAAAGTCGACAGGGTCGACTTCATTGCACCGGGTTTTATCCCATATGTCTGGGTTTCTTTCCGCAGCGCGCTACTTCAGAGGCACAACCCAACAGTCTCGCAGACGATTTATAAGGACCCCACACTCCCCTGCTGTCTACAAAACCAGTCTGTTCTGCTAGTTATTTCTTCCTGACCCTGCGCATAACATCCGGTGCGCTGCTGACGGGGTAGTGGGTTCTCTCTGAACACCGGTCAGCTGGACTAAAATGTTGACTTCTCCTTGACTTGGGGGCGTAAATTACAAGTAACTCAGAAGTGGGAGTGGGGTTCGCCTGATAGCGAGAGACACTGGAAATAGAAGAAGCTGGCCCACAAGCAAAATATAAATCCAGTATGGACTACGCTCAAGATCAAAGTGAGCGAGCAAAATAAAAATCTGTTGCCAACCAAATCTGTCAGTAATTTCTTCCTAATCCTTCGCGTAACTGTTGCCAACCAAATCTGCCAGTAATTTCTTCCTAATCCTTCGCGTAACTGTTCCCATCAAAGCTGTGTGAGGTGACTCATTATGCTAATTCTTCGATGTCAATCACGATTTATGGTTCACGAAATCCTCGCGAGTACAATATGCACGTATCTAATTAAGTCCACAAGTATATCTCTAGGATCACCAGTACACATTTCCCACGCGGGACATCAATCTCAGTCGCAGGTTAAGAGCGAGAAATGGTAGAATATTTATACTACTATATGGTGTATTTTTAATGACTGCAGTGTTTGAAAATATTGCCGGTCCAAGTTTTGTTTCACCCTCTTTAAAGTTCATGCAACATAATAGGTAAGTACAAAACTTGGACGGGCAATATTTTCAAACATTGAACAGTCATTAAAACTACACCCTGTACTTATTTTGGGCTCGCTAGCTTTGAACACACCCATCCATCATGTGCCACGCCGATAAGCGTGGGCGGTCGTGTTTCGACATCTCACTCGATCACCAGAGTCGTGGATCAGCTCTGTGTTCTTGTCTAGACTATACCGCTTGGCCAAGCCATCCAGGTATTGGCCTCTATACCGTCCCCTTGTTCTCTTCCTCTCGATCTTGCCAGTTGTCAGCAAGTTCTCCAGTTTATTTCTTCTCATAACGTGACCAACAAATGTTGACTGTCTACGTCTAATTTCTCTAATCAGTTTACGATTTTCATTTGTTTCTTGTAGGACTTGGTCGTCTCCCTGGCCTAGGTGTTAGCGACTTCTCCGTAATCCCGTTTATCCCTCTGTGGCGAAGTGGTCAAGCCGTTTGGCTCGTGCTCCGAAGGTTGTGGGTTCGATTCCGGGCCGCACCCTTCGGTTTACGAGTTAAATGTTTCGGAGACTCCTGTGGGTCGTCGCTAAAAGCTACGGAGTTCGTGCTTTGTGCGACGCTTTCCGTGCTGCGGAAAGAGACCGAGCCATATGGGATAAAACCCGGTGCAATGAAGTCGGCCCTGTCGACTTTTAAGCGACTTTTTTTAAGCAAACGCAGCTGCGCGAGAATCGGTAGCGGTTCTCTCCAGCCCGTTACTTACGGGATATGTGAGCCGGCCGCTCAGAAATCAATGCCAAACTACTGAACGTAATCTTGCCAAGAAATCAACAACAGCGATAAAATGCTGGTGTTGACAGCAGTGGGCGTGCAGAGGTTCTTTGATGCCCGGGGCCAACCCCTTGATTGGATGCCCCTAAATTGTTCTTTACCTCATTCATTCCTCCTCCCCTCGGACTGCACCGTGTTGCCCCTCTCCCTAACTGGATGCCCGGGGCCGTCGCACCCCCCGCACCCCCATCTGCACGCCACTGGTTGACAGCGATGTCCTGTAATAGGATATGCAGGGGAAAAAAGGAATTGGTCATTGGTTTTTCTGTCTGTCCGTCGTTTTCTTTGCATTTTCCTCAGAAACCACATTTCAACAGCCATCTGATGTTTTTCAGCTTGACTGCTCATTGTCCACGCTTCACATCCATACAAAAGTACTGGTTCTATATAGCATCTCAACACTCTTTTTCTCGTAGCAATTGACATCAGTTTATTTGTCAGTATGATTTCTAACTTGCAAAAAAGCTACCTTGGCCAAGGCAATTCTTGTTCTAATCTCTTCAAGGCATCTCCCGTCAGATGTTATGACTGTTCCGAGATAATTGTATCGATTCACTTGTTGAAGAATATTCCCATTGACTTTGACCAAACACGTGCTAGCCGATTTGGTGTCAAACCAAGCGGTGAACTAGGGTATGCCTACCCAGCATGTGAAGACAGGATTCGGCAGAATGCGCGGAAGAAATCATTCCTGATTCAACGGGCAAGACGGCGTTTACCTGCAGAGCGTTGTGGAACATAATGAGCACGGCAAGGCACGTAGAGCGCCTTGGTCATCCACTGCACCTGTATTCGTCTCCAGTCGTCTCGACTTGTCTTGCCACTGGACTCAGATGGACTCAGGCGAGAGAGTGAGGTCGACGAATTGCGCAACTCTTCCTCACTTTAACCCAAGTAATCGCGCAAGTCATTCTTCATACTCTACTGATGAAGAATCAGATTCGCTGGGCTGGTCACTTGACTCGCATGCCAGATCACAGGCTCCCTAAACGAATTTTTTACGGCGAGTTGCGTTGTGGTAAACGCTCCCAAGGCGGCCAGAGGAAACGCTTTAAAGACACTGAATATCTCACGTAAAGCTTTTGAAATTCATCTTGACATCCTTGAGACTGCTGCTAAAGACCGAAATTCGTGGCGTGCATCTTTACGCAAGGGTGCAGTCACTTGTGAGGCAACCAGGGCTGCAAGAGATGTGAAGAAAAGACAGAACAGAAAAACCACTGCAGAAAATCCTCCAGAAACGTCAAGCATTCTTTGTCCACATTGTCAAAGAACATTTCGAGCCAAAATAGGCCTCATCAGCCATTTTAGAACTCACGGCTCCATACTTTCAACCCCACTGGATGAAATGAATGGTCATCATCATTCTTGATGGACAAACAGCACTATTCTGATATCTCTTCTGCACCTCTATGATACTCTTCCATCTGTTCTGTATCTCTGTGATACTCTTCCGTCTGTTGTTTATCTCTGTGATACTCTTCCGACTGTTATTTATCTATGTGATGCTCTTCCGTCTCATGTTTTAATGGGTATAGATATCTGAATTTATGCACTTGCGCCAAATTAACATCATTTACTTAATTTACTTTTAGGACAGACCTGTTTCTGTTATATTACCATGACTTATGGTTCCCATAAATAAAACTGAGGTCCATTGTCCCCGTTCTATCACAACTATATCTATCATTTCCCGTAGTTCCTTCTGACTTGTTGCTATCAAGACGGTGTTATCAGTATGGCGTAAGTTATTTATATCTTACTAGCTGACCCGGCCCGGCTTCGCCCAGTCCTTGGTGGGGAGCATCTCATTTAATTCATATAAGTAGTCATATAAGCTCACGTTCCCGTTACCGACTGTCTGTCTGTCTGTCTGTCTGTCTGTCTGTCTGACCCGGCATCGCCCAGTCCTTGGTGGGGAGCATCTCATTTAATTCATATAAGTAGTCATATAAGTTCCCGTTCCCGTTACCGACTATCTGTCTGTCTGTCTGTCTGTCTGTCTGTCTGTCTGTCCGTCCCTACCTCTCTGTCTGTCTGTCTGTCTAATCATTTATTGGTTGCAGTTAGAACAACCTTAGATAAACGAAGACCAACTTACAAAAAGCATTAGAAAGAGCACTTGAAAGATCTTTACATCTTCCCCCAACAATTAACTTGGGTAAATGGAGCGGCGGCAGCAGCATCAGCAGAAGAAGGAAAAGGAGGAGTAGACAACTGCAGCGAAAAGGTGGGTCTGTCTATCTATCTGACCCGGCGTGACTTCGCCCAGCTCCTGGCGGGTAGCGTCTCATTAAATTCATACAACAAAAAAAGTAACTTAAAAAAATGCCCTTCCACACACCATCCATTATTTTTAATGAAAACTCTTTCTAATCACCTGCATGACTACAGTAACTTCTTAAGCAAAAAAAGATGAGTTACAATGTTATGCATTGTGCATCATTTTTATGAAAACTTTGAAAATGCCTTACAGATTGTATCATTATTTATTATAACTCATATGCCGGTACATAACTATGGACAAAGAGTTTATAAATCTTTGAAAACGATGCCACAATATGACTATAAGTTATACAGAAAAGTTATGCCCCTTGAAATAACTTTTACAGAGTTAGGTCCCCTGAGATATATGAAATTATGATGAAAAATGAAAAATGAAATAATACTGAGTAAGCAGGCGATTTCACACTAACAAAATATCACAGTTGACAGCTCTGGAATGAAAGGAAGGCGTGTAGAAAATTTCATCTCAATCGGATGGGCCGTTCGCGAACAAATAAAGGACATACGGACAGAGATACGGACGCACAAGTCTTTTTTATATATAAGACTAGCTGACACGGCCCGGCTTCGCCCAGACTCTGGTGGGGAGCATCTCATTTAATTCATATAAGTAGTCATATAAGCTCCGGTTCCCGACTGTCTGTCTGTCTGTCTGTCTATCTATCTGTCTGTCTGTCTGTCTGTCTGTCTGACCCGGCCCAGCCCATGGTGGAGAGCATCTCATTTAAATCATATAAGTAGTCATATAAGATCCCGTTCCCGACTATCTGTATGTCTGTCTGTCTTGGGTAAATGGAGGAGGGAGGAGGAAGAGGGAGGTGGAGGAGGGAAGAGGAGGGAGGAGGAGGAGGGAGGAGACAGGAGGAATAGGAGGGAGGAGGAGGGATTAGGAAGAGGAGGGAGGAGTAGGGTGGAGGAGGAGGGGGAGGAGGAGGGAGGAGGAAGAGGGAGAAGGAGGGAGGAGGAGATCGCAGGAGGAGGAGGAGGAGGAGAGGGAGGAGGAGGAGGGAGAGGGAGGAGGAGGGAGGAGGAGGAGAGAGTAGGCGGAGGGAGGAGGCGGAGGGAGCAGGAAGAGGGAGGAAGAGGGAGGAGGAAGAGGGAGGAGAAGGAGGAGGGAGGAGTAGAGAGCGGGAGGAGGGAGGAGGCGGAGGGAGGAAGAGGGAGGAGGAAGAGGGAGAAGGAGGAGGGAGGAGAAGGAGGGAAGAGGATGAGAGGGAGGAGGAGGAAGAGGGAGGAGGAGGAATGTGAAGGGAGGAGGAGGGAGGAGGTAGAGGGAGGAGGAGGAGGAGGGAGGAGGGATGAGGAGGAAGAGGGAGGAGGAGGAATGTGAAGGGAGGAGGAGGGAGGAGGTAGAGAGAGGAGGAGGAGGGAGGAGGAGAATGGAGGAGGAGGGATAAGGAGGAGAGGGAGGAGGAGGGGGAGGAGGGGGAGGAGGAGGGAGGAAGAAGGAGGAGGGAGGAAGACGGATGAGGGGGAGGAGAGAGGGGTAGGAGGGGGAGGAGGAGAAGGGAGGAGAAGGGAGGAGGAGGAGGGAGCAGGAGGAAGGAGGAGGGAGGAGGAGGAGGAAGAGGGAGGAGGAGGGAGGAGGAAGAGAGAGGAGGGAGGAGGAAGAGAGAGGAGGGAGGAGGAGGGAGGAAGAGATAGGCGGAGAGAGGAGGAGGAGGGAGGAGGAGGAGTAGGGATGAATAGGAGGGAGGAGAAGGGAGGAGGAGGGATTAAGAGAAAGAGGGGGGAAAGGGGAGAAGGAGGAGGGAGGAGGGAGGAGGAGGAGGAAGAGGGATGAGGAGGGAGGAGGGAGGATGAGGAGGAGGGAGGACGAGGAGGGAGGATGGTGAAGGAGGAGGAGGAGGAGGGAGGAGGGTGAAGGAGGAGGAGGAGGGGGAGGAGGGAGGGGGAGGAGGAGGGAGAAGGAGGAGGAGGGAGGAGGGAGGAGGAGAACGTAGGTGGGGGAGGATGAGAAGGGAGGAGGGAGAGGGAGGAGGGAGGAGGAGGAGAGAGGAGGAGGGAGGAGGTGGAGGGAGAAGGAGGAGGGAGGAAGAGGTAGAAGGAGGAGGGAGAAGGAGGGAGGAGGAGACAGGAGGAATAGGAGGGAGGAGGAGGGATTAGGAAGAGGAGGGAGGAGTAGGGTGGAGGAGGAGGGGGAGGAGGAGGAAGAGGGAGAAGGAGGGAGGAGGAGAGAGGAGGAGGAGGAGGGAGAGGGAGGAGGAGGGAGGAGGAGGAGAGAGTAGGCGGAGGGAGGAGGCGGAGGGAGCAGGAAGAGGGAGGAAGAGGGAGGAGGAAGAGGGAGAAGGAGGGAGGAGAAGGAGGAGGGAGGAGGAAGGAGGAGTAGAGAGTGGGAGGAGGGAGGAGGCGGAGGGAGGAAGAGGGAGGAGGAAGAGGGAGAAGGGAGGAGGAGGGAGGAGGTAGTAGGATGATTGATTGCCATCCCACCAGGTTAATATGTTATCGCGGACCTCAGAGAGAAGTGTCTATGTAGAAGACCATTTCCTGGACGTACGTATTTTGGGAGGGGGAGGAGGGAGGAGGGAGGAGGAGGAAGAAGAAAAAAAAACTACGACAGTTGGCATCTCTGGAATGAAAGGAAGGCGTGTAGAAAATTTCATCTCAATCGGATGGGCCGTTCGCGAGCGTATAAAGGACATACGGAGATACATAAATACATACACACATCCTAATTTATATATAAGATGTAGACCAATCGCGATCCATGACTTAGTTTCTGTAGATTTTATTATATATCCACTGTACCATGACAACAAACCAGGAGACAGTATACATTCTTGTATGACACCCTTATTTGTGCACTGAAATTTTCCTAAATAGCTCCTGTGTTATGCACAATATTGCTTTATTATTAGTAGATCTATACCATGAATATTTATTTGTTCATGTGGTTTGATTATTTCCTCTTGTTTCAATCTGTCAGACGCATCTGTGCAATCTGTTTAGCATACAAACAGATCGGTTTTAAATTATATATATATATCTTTTTTTTTTGTAATACCGTTCTGAACATGAATACGACCCTTTACCTCTAAAATTCAAATTCTTCTTAACTAATTTCTGCTTTGATCTTGTTTCTGAATCTTTTCATAACTATGTTCACCAACGGCGTTGCCGTGTGACTAACGCTAGGTCTCTTTAGCGCTTGGTTTCTTTGGCAGAGCTATAAAAATAGATTGTAATAGTTCGCTAGGAATGTGCCCACTATTATAGATGTCATTTAAAATGTGAATTTTTCTATTCCAAAATCTACCAGGGCCTCAGTTTCCTCAAAAATAATGTTGTCTGGTCTGCTTCAACGTCCAGCTCGTTAAATATTGAACAGTTATGTTTTCATGGTCATACATACAAATAGACAGTTTTCATGGTCATAGATACAAATATTAGACAGTTTTCACGGTCATAGATACAAATATTAGACAGTTTTCACGGTCATAGATACAAATATTAGACAGTGTTCATGGTCATAGATACAAATATTAGACAGTTTTCATGGTCATAGATACAAATATTAGATACACATATTAGACAGTGTTCATGGTCATAGATACAAATATTAGACAGTTTTCATGGTCATAGATACAAATATTAGACAGTTTTCATGGTCATAGATACAAATATTAGACAGTTTTCATGGTCATAGATACAAATATTAGACAGTTTTCATGGTCATAGATACACATATTAGACAGTGTTCATGGTCATAGATACAAACATTAGACAGTTTTCACGGTCATAGATACAAATATTAGACAGTTTTCATGGTCATAGATACAAATATTAGACAGTTTTCATGGTCATAGATACAAATATTAGACAGTTTTCATGGTCATAGATACAAATATTAGACAGTTTTCATGGTCTACAGTTTTCATGGTCATAGATACAAATATTAGACAGTTTTCATGGTCTACAGTTTTCACGGTCATAGATACAAATATTAGACAGTTTTCATGGTCATAGATATAAATATTAGACAGTTTTCATGGTCATAGATACAAATATTAGACAGTTTTTCATGGTCTACAGTTTTCATGGTCATAGATACAAATATTAAACAGTTTTCATGGTCATAGATACAAACATTAGACAGTTTTCACGGTCATAGATACAAATATTAGACAGTTTTCATGGTCATAGATACAAATGTTAAACAGTTTTCATGGTCATAGATACAAATATTAGACAGTTTTCATGGTCATAGATACAAATGTTAGACAGTTTTCACGGTCATAGATACAAATATTAGACAGTTTTCATGGTCATAGATACAAATATTAAACAGTTTTCATGGTCATAGATACAAATATTAAACAGTTTTTATGGTCATAGATACAAATATTAGACAGTTTTCATGGTCATAGATACAAATATTAGACAGTTTTCATGGTCATAGATACAAACATCCCAAGAGGAAAATCGTGCCTCTCGAAAACGCGCGGAATTATAGCTACTAGACTACAACAACTATAACTGCAACAACTATTACCACCACCACCACCACCACTACCACTACTACTACTACTACTACTACTACTACTACTACTACTACTACCACCACTACTACTACTACTACTACTACTACTACTACTACTACTACTACTACTACTACTACCACTACTACCACTACTACTACTACTACTACTACTACTACTACTACTACTACTACTACTACTACTACTACTACTACTTGGTCGCAGTGATGACTGTGAATCTACAACCATGGCCAGACTGCGAGAACAGCAAATTCAAAGAGGGTTGGCCAAACAAGAACACTACGCAGGAAGCCAAAGAAGATTGATAAACCAACACAGAACTGGTGTCGTTAGCCGCTACACGCTGCGGGATTTGCTGAGGAGGGGATCCGAGCACTTATGAACTGAATGGTTCGATGTGCAATGAGGATGATCTGTCGACTAACTAAATAACTAATTAACTACTACTACTACTACTACTATTACTACTACTACTACTACTACTACTACTACTACTACTACTACTACTACTACTACTACTGCTGCTGCTGCTGCTGCTGCTACTACTACTACTACTACTACTGCTGCTGCTGCTGCTGCTGCTGCTACTACTACTACCGATGGTGCTACCTTCTTCTTCTGCTGCTACTACTACTACTACTACTACTACTACTACTACTACTACTACTACTACTACTACTACTACTACTACTACTACTACTACTACTACTACTATATTACTACCACTACTACTGATGTGATGGTAGTTAAATGCCTTTACAGAACGTGACAATCAATCACAACATTTATTGGCGCTGTTTAATTTTCTAAGCAAATTTACGTTCAGTAGTTTGCCACTTCTGTCTGAACGGCCGAGGCTAATACCGTTGTAAACATGAACCCGAAACGATCTGCTCCCAAACTGCCTGCCACTGACTTTGAACCCGGTAAGTCGGAATTGTGAGACTATGTTCGCTACTACCAAATGTAGTTGTGGTGGTGGTGGTGGTGGTGGTAGTAGTAGTAGTAGTAGTAGTAGTAGTAGTAGTAGTAGTAGTAGTAGTAGTAGTAGTAGTAGTAGTAATGGTGGCGGTGGTGGTGGTGGTAGTAGTAGTAGTAGTAGTAGTAGTAGTAGTGGTGGTGGTGGTAGTAGTAGTAGTAGTAGTAGTGGTAGTAGTAGTTATAGTAGTAGTAGTAGTAGTAGTAGTAGTAGTAGTAGTAGTAGTAGTAGTAGTAGTAGTGTGATGGTAGTAGTAGTAGTAGCCGCAGCAGCATCGGCTGTTTATGTTCACGGTGACATCAGATTTATAAAAAGGATCATATTTCTCTTACTCGAATGACGTCAATCCCCCATGTGACCATACCGTCGAATCTAATTTTGACCGGGTTTACACCACATTACGTCATCGCTTTAACCCACATGCCGTTAAATATCTGTTTATTACTCTGGCACCATTTGGGCACAGAAATAGCTACAAGAAGTTTTAAAAAAAAACGGCATCCTGTTACCTTAGAGAAGGGTCTCCCTGGCGAAGTAGTAACACCGGCTGCGTCGCGATCTGAATGTCGCAGGTTCGTGTCTGACTACATCGTTCAGATCATTACTGCAGTTTGTCCGGAGACCCCTGAAGGTCATTGCTGGATGTACGGTGCAGGTTCTGTGTGCGATGCTGGCTCGGGTGGCTTGAGGTTCTGTGTGCGATGCTGGCTCGGGTGGCTTGACGTTCTGCGCAGAGAAACGGGGCCAGGTCGTGCTACAAAGTTGATAGTATCACAAGGTCATGTCCTCTTGTCCCAGGCGTCATACTATCAAAAGGCTAAACTCGTGACTGGTTTACTGGGCCCTGGCAACCTACTCCATGTTCTACTCTTGTGTTGAACGCGGCGTGCAGTCGGAGTTGATAGCTACCCCCAGTGCAGTATTTACGTATAAGCTACACAAGCTATAGCTTGGGGCCTCCAAGAAAGTGGGGGGACCCAAAAAATATTGTCCGAGTGAGCAATTTGTCACTGACATAGAATATCTGGACTTATAAAGGGCCCCATATTTCAAATAGCTTAGGGCCTTATCAAGTCTAAATCCGGCCCTGGGACCTATACTGGTAATGTCGTGAGCACGATCGGACGCCTGGGCTCGTCGTCTGCGAAAGTGAGGGACAGACTGGCCAGCCACTCTTCCGTACATCCAGGTCGACAACATATGATGGCACTATCCCATAACAGGGGACCTCCTCGTGACAGTCTTGTGTGGAACAATATAAGATTATGTGTTGGAGCAGTATAAGATTATGTGTTGGAGCAGTATAAGATTATGTGTTGGAGCAGTATAAGATTATGTGTTGGAACAGTATAAGATTATGTGTTGGAACAATATACTATTATGTGTTGGAACAGTATAAGATTATGTGTTGGAACAGTATAAGATTATGTGTTGGAGCAGTATAAGATTATGTGTTGGAACAGTATAAGATTATGTGTTGAAGCAGTATAAGATTATGTGTTGGAGCAGTATAAGATTATGTGTTGGAACAGTATAAGATTATGTGTTGGAACAATATAAGATTATGTGTTGGAACAATATAAGATTATGTGTTGGAACAGTATAAGATTATGTGTTGGAACAATATAAGATTACGAGTTGGAACAGTATAAGATTATGTGTTGGAACAGTATAAGATTAAGTGTCGGAACAGTATAAGATTAAGAGTTGGAACATTATAAGATTAATTGTTGGAATAATATAAGATTAAGTGTTGGAACAGTATAAGATTAAGTGTTGGCGCAGTATAAGATTAAGTGTTAGAACAGTATAAGATTAAGAGTGTTGGAACAGTATAAGATTTAAGTTTTAGAACAGTAATATTAAGAGTGTTGGAACTGTATAAGTATACGATTATATGTTGGAACGGTATAAGATTAAGAGTGTTGGAACAGTATAAGGTTAAGAGTTGGAACAGTATAAGATTAAGTGTTAGAACTGTAGAAGTTTAAGAGTGTTGGAACAGTATAAGATTTATCGTGTTGGAACAGTATAAGATTAATTGTTGGAACAGTATAATATTAAGAGTTGGAACAGTATAAGATTAAGTGTTGAAACAATATAACATTACGTGTTGGAATAGTATAAGATTAAGTATTGACACAGTATAAGATTAAGTGTTGGAACAGTATTTAAAAAATAATGAGCCATTATCCTCTTTGGACAACAATCACCTTCAAATTAATATCCTATTTGTGGCTACTCAGTCACAGGATTATTAATCTGAGCCAGGGATGGACCCTAATATAACTTCTCTTCTGAGGTTGAATGGGGTATGGGTAATGATATAATGGTAGTGAATTATATACAATTCAGTTTGAATCATTCCTTTCAACCGAAATACACAAAACCAATGTAGTTTTACAGATACTATCATGTTTGTTTTGCTTACATAATTATGGTTTATCCGTGCATATAGCAGACGCCTCTCGGTGACCCTGCAACTTCTGGTTATATGTAGTTGAAATCGCCTATATCATCGAGAAACATTTGGTTGGCCTTGCTTAGACTTGCTCCTCGATGATATCTGAAGTAATAACTACGCCTACTCGAGTTTTAACGAAACAATCTGAACTTGCTTTCCACAGGACGGTTTCCAGAACTTGAACGATTTTTGTGCCTCGCTAATGATTTCAGCATTGCTTCTCTTTAGTTGACTTGCATGACTTGATTTTTTTTTTTTTTTTAGCATATCCTTTACAGGACTTAGCTGTCAACACCAGCATCTTTCAGCTGTATGTTGATCTCTTGGCAAGATTACGCTCAGTAGTTTGCCATTGCTTTCTGAGCGGCCGGCTCAGTATCCCGCAAGTCACGAGCGGGGGTCGAACCTCCTCAGTTCTCGCTCCGCTACGAGACTCTGCGTGATAAACGGGATTACAGAGAGAAAGTGTTATAACCCCACAGCCAGAGAGACCGGCATGACTTGATTAGTGGCTGCTTTATGGTGGCCGACCCGCTGGCTTTCGTGGTCGATGGCTCACAGATAAATTCTCTTAGTGATTTCTGGCTGATGACTTTTCTTGGGGTTCTTTTGTCAGCCGATTGTTATTGCCCATTTTGGATTATGTTGCATTGTTGTTCTATTTCTACTTTTTGAGAGATTCCTCTTTGGTTATGTCATGGAATCAATTTAGTTCATCACCTACAACTATATGTTTGGCGATAGCCTTGCCCCTGTGCCGTCTTTGTTCATGCTTCTTTCTTGCAGCTGTCACATGCTACTTGCATCCATGTTGATTTGAACAGTGGCGCTGTTGTTCAGATTGACCATTCTTGTCCCATTTTCGCTTTAAAAAAACCAGCCACACCCCCCCCCCCCTCCCTTTATGTTTCTTCTAGATATGCTGAATTTCTGCGACAGTTATGTTTTGGTTTGGACAATTCTTGGCGCGTTTCCTGGCCACTGCAGTGTCTTATTCATAGTTTGTCTTATTCCAGGCGTGAGATTGGTGTGCGAGACACAATGTGAGGTGTCTTGAGAATGAACGAGCAACAGAATGTGAAGTGTGTTTGATAATGAACAAGTGACAGAATGTGAGGTGTCTTGAGAATGAACGAGTAGCAGAATAAAACGCCTGCCATGTTTATAGTACCACATGTCTGGTGCTTTCCCATTCAGCAAGCTAGAGACTAACTAACAAGCCGACCGCAGCTTTCTCTGCTGCTAGAATGTAAGGCCATTAAAATGAAACATGATTGCTGTGGTTCCGGTGTTTGATTACAAAGGTGAAGGGGAACAAGAATCAAGATGTGATAGCAGGTCAGCATGGTCGGATGGGTAAAAACGCGTGTTCTTAAGCATCCGTTGTGCTGATGCCGAGGTTAGGGTTTCAACCCCTACACCGGACAGATGGACTAAAATGTTGACTTCTCGTCCTTGACTTGGTGACGTAAATTACAAGTACCTCTGAAGTCGGAGTGGGTTTGCCTGATGGCGAGGGACACTGTTAATAAGGAAAGCTAACCCACACGCAAAATTCAGTCCATCACCACTATAAATTGTGTGTATGGACTACACTTGAGTTAAAAGCGAGCGAGCGTAAAGAAAATATGATAAATACAGTAACATGAAAAGTCAGGAGTCAGTTTACCCAGGCGTCAGTTTACCCAGGCGTCAGTTTAACCAGGCGCCAGTTTATCCAGGCGTCAGTTTACCCAGGCGTCTGTTTATCTAGGCGTCATTTCCTTAGCCTGTGCCTGTTACCGGGCGACCTATCAGGCAGAGGGTAGAAGGAGAACAAGTCAGAGATGTACATCATGTTCTAGGTATTGTAGATGTCCTAGGTGTCGATGTCCTAGATGTAAATGTCCTCGGCGTTGTCGGTGTCCTAGGTGTAAATGTCCTCGGTGTTGTCGATGCCCTGGAGAGATATAACTCCATTTTACAAACTATCGTCTGTCAAGACGGCCAGGTGCCAGTCAAACTTCGACTAGCAGACAGGAACGTGAACCATATTACGGCAGTGATTGATCTCACTCGACATTCCGACTGCTCCAGAGCCAGAACGAGGCCTTTTCTGCTGCCTCGTAGTTTTTGTGCGAGTCCTAGCTTGTCCCTGTACGCCTAGCTGCCTAAGTACATTGTACACGGAGTGGGGATAAGACTTACTGCGCCTAACACTACGACAAATAGCCTGACGGTATACCTTCCTGCCTCAGACTAGCGACCATGTCACCGTACTTCATCTTGTATGTGTGTGCTACTCCCCCATTCGCTTGGGATGGTCAGCTCAATCAGGATTAACTGTCGAGCTGACGATGAGTGCAGTTCAATGTCAAGGGGCAAATGAAACTGCCGGATTACTACAGGATAACCACCACTGCATTTCGATCAACTGCTATTTCCCAGTGTTGAACTTGACTCTAGTCCGACTTTGTGAAGACACATGAAGGGTGTAGCATAGGTGTGAGCGCAAGCGCAATTGAAATACCACTACTTTTATCGTTTCTTTACTTATTCAGTCTCGGTAGAGATTTGTTCGCAGCAGACGAGCATAATCTCCGGCGGGCCTATTCTCGCCGGTCGCGAGATCCGCACAGTGGAAGGATGGGAGACATTGCTCGCAATAGACAAGCAATATCTCATGCGGTAGCTCTGGCGGGCCTATTCCCGCTGGTCGCGGGGTCCGCTATAGTCAGGTGGAGAGTCTGACGATAGTTCACGCTTTATACAGGCCCGGACACTTGTGATTGACAGATGTGCGCGCCCTTATGGTCCGGGCTCGTACGAGGCCCTCACCTGTGGGACTTGGCTGAACGCCTCTAAGCCGGGTCCCTTGGGTGTCAGGGTCTGGCCATCACTCGCCACCTGCTCGTGGTGGCGAGGTCCTGGAGGATTTGACGCTGTGCCGCCAGCGTCTGCAACCTGCCTTGTGCCAGACGTATTGGTTACCCATCCCTCTGGAATACACAAGAATTAGGTCGAGAGAGGGATCATGTCGTTTAGGCACCACATGTTTCTCTGAAGCTCTGCCCAGGCGTTGTAATGGAATATTGGCCACATTCCAACTCACATACTTTAGTCTGTCAAGACTGCAAGGTGCCAACAAGGCGGCATCGAGGATGGGTGGTAACTCTGCAGCATAGTTTCCCTGTCTCCACGTTTCTTCGCAGCTTTGATGAAGTAAATGTGCGTCAGCCTTGTGGTGACCCCTCTGTTCGCCCGCAGGCTTGCTATATCTACCTACTATGGCCACCAGCACAGTGAATACTTTTTTTGTATGGCGCCATGCGAATCGACCTTGGCACTCAGACAGAACGTGCTGTACTGTCTGACTCTTCGTTTGACAGACGGGACATGCCGGGCCAGTGGATTTACCCCACTTGACCAGCTCGGTAGCCGACGGTAGGACACCGTCAAGTCATATGACGACGAAGCTTAGGCGCAGCGGTGCCTTATATCTTTCCACGTCAGTTCAACATGATGTTCTTCATATTGACTACGTTCAATGTGAGTTTCTTCACACTGACTCTGTTCAATGTCATGTTCTTCACACTGACTCTGTTCAATGTTATGTTCTTCACACTGGCTCCGTTCCATGTGATGTTCTTCACACTGACTCTGTTCAATGTGAGTTTCTTCACACTGATTCAGTTTGATGTGAGTTTCTTCACACTGACTCAGCTTGATGCGAGTTTTTGCACACTGACTAAGTTTAATGTGAGTTTCTGTGTACTGACCCGGTGCAATGTGAATAACAAATATGAGAGAATTGAGTTCGGTGGCTGCCCTGTGACAAGTCCACCACAGCACTTCAGATCTACCCAGCTACACGGAAATTACACGGCAAATGAAGACATTGTGAAGATTCACAGCCACTCACAAGACAACTAGACAACAATTCACAAGACAACCAGATGACAATTCATAAGACAACCCCTCACAAGACAACCAGACAGCAATTCACAAGATAACCACTCACAAGACAACCACTCACGTGACAACCACTCACAATACAACCAGACAATTCACAAGACAACCACTCACAAGACAACTAGACCCACTCATAAGACAACCTGATGAACCCAGCCAAGGCTGGATAAATGGGTTAGTCGAGGAAATAGTGCACGAGATGTATGTCGAAGATGATTCCAGAACTCTCTCCCAATGTCTGACACTAAGAGGCACAAATTACAGGTAAAGAAGAAGACTCACTGTGAATGATAACTGGCTGGGGGAATCCACCATATCACTCAAATATACCTGTGGCATATTAAAACGTCCTTACCCTTTCCTAGCATTGACTCCCTTAAAAATAACAATCCCGTACAACTACTGTTTAGGTAGTATCTTACGTAATGTAGGAGAAAGGAAAAGTATCACAGCCAACTTTAATTGACAATTAAATTTTGGCCTTATTTTGGTTCACGCACCTGGCCAAGACCGGCTAGTTTTAAAACAAAGGCACTAAAGCGGCCATTTCTATTCAAGAGAGCACAAAAGAAAGTCGGCCTTTCCCTTCTGGGATAGGGCGTTTTTGCCCTAAAAATATATCATTCTCTGCAAACCATGGTACGTTAAATCTACACTATTAAGATGTATTCACGTATTTATGTATTACATATACCATTGTGTTTAATTAAGAATTAGTTAGAATGATAAATCAACAATTCTTGTAAACTGGAGTCTGATTGAATTTTACCACTAAGCGCCATTCCAGGCCACGCTGTAAATTTTCCTATGTGTTACAATTTCAAATCCCTATGTTAAAACCTTTTATATGCATTGTGAACCTATATCTCATCAGCAATGCTTATAACCTATAAATATTATGTGTACTGTATAGTATGAAACTCATGTCAGAAACACATTCAGAAACTCTTCTCAATTTAGGAACAGACTCCTGATTCATACTTCAAAGAGGAAAACTCGTTTCTGCCAATTTCATAGTCCTATGAAAAATAACTTCTATGCATGGTGAACTATATCTTACTATCTATGCTTAGAAATCTGCAAATAATCTATGTACTATAGAGTATTGAACTCTAAAGAACATTTTCAAAGGGACTTTCTCTCCATGCGGACACAAAATATGGATAACGCATAATACCTGATAGACATGGTTTCAGGTTGGAGAAATGGTTTCCCTAATTTCTAATCTGTAACTTGGAACTATAGTGCTAAATTTTAGTACAATCCTTTTGTTAACATATTAGTAACCACTCAGTATGAGTGAGGGACATGTAATCATTTCATAAAATAGTGCTAGGGAATTGCCATGTTTAAGAATATAAATTCAAGAACAAAGAAAGTAAACGCTTGATATAACTTAATGTTCGGATAGGATGTGCCTTCAATCCGCATCACCTCACTAGTAGGAACAGAAGCGAAGATTGATGTGAATAAATTGCTTGCAATATTCAGAAGACTGGACCATGCGGCATAAATTATTCTAATAAATACACTTCGAATAATAGCAGTAATTGGCAAAATATATCACAGCAGTCACTATCCTTACACTGCTGTAAGCAGTGGGGGAAAACAATGTATGTTTTAGTTTATGGATTAACCCCAGAGGAAATCCAAAAACCTAGGCTCCTTGCATCATCATTATGGTTAATTATTATGTATGATTATCATGTACTTGATATCAGAGAAATGTACATGTATGTTTTCTCTGTTATGAGAATTGGTCTCTGCCCTGATTGTTACTCTTTACTGTGGGAATATACATTTTAATGTTGCCCCTGGGGATTAGAGGAAGTTGATGTAAGAATCCTTGTGCATGTCAGTACACAAGAAAAGGTGAACCGTATGGTCATTAGCCTTGGCCTAATGCTGATTATAGCGAAGGAATGGAGATGAGGAATTGGAAACAAAAGAGCCTATTTCTGGACTATTCTCTTCAAGGTATGACAAATGCACTAGCAAAGTGTTGGATAAAAAGGATGGCTTCACTCATCTAATAGTCCCAGTAACAACAGAAAAGATATCTCACTCACTATCAGAGCTAGAAAAGCTCTACAACAAGCAACGAGGGACAGGGGACTTGGGAAACCCACTCCTATCTCTTTCCCCTTTTTGTTTGTAATTGTGTTGTGAAAGTTAAAACATCACAGTAGGTTAATGCTCGTGTTGTATTCTTTGTCATCCCTTTTCTATAGCGAGTGGTGGATTTTGTGGGACTGCATTGCATCACTATCAACTGATTGATTGATTGTTTTAGGAACCGACATCACAACATATATATATATAGTGATATATATAGACATAGTGATAGTGATTATCTATCACTATCAACTGGAAACTGGGTAAAAAGCCAGGCGAGAGTGAACATGGCAACTTGTCCTAAACAAAGTCTGGACCAATACCTCAATGTTTACTGCTGCACACGCCAGCAAAAGAGACACATTCGAAGACAACTGACTGCGTGATTGAGGAAGTCCTATTTCAGTAGGAATATCCAGGATGGACTTCAAGATCTAATAATCTACAAAGCTGAAGATCAACAGAGTAACTGACAACAGTGTACCATCTACTTTACTTCTGAAAAGTACCACCTATAGCCTCATCATTCAACAAAATCAGTGAAACCATGGGACAATCCTACTACAAGTTTAATAAAACTAACAACAGTGAGTAACTGTCAACTGTTGGTTGGATTACCAAGTTGATATCCAACAATGGATAAGCCTTCGAAAGAAAAGTCACAGAGCAGCAAGTCAACATAAGGTTAGAAGCACCCAACACCAAGTTCTAGAATACTAACACCAACTGAAACAAATGGGGAGAAGACACTGAAACAATATAAGCCAACCAAGCAACCAACTGAAAACCATAACTACACCAGATTACCTCAAGGATCCAAAACCTGAACACCATTAATAAGACCATATGAAAGCAGCTAGCGGAATAAATGCCTTTACGCCTGCAACCAAAGAAAGCATCTGATTGCTTGCAACCCTGGGTATATGTGTTGAAAGTAATATTCTTCAGTTCCATGCAGCAGAAAAATCCTGGAAATATTTCCAGATGAACCAAATGAATAACAAGCAGCCTTGTATGTCTACACTGAAAGGAAATACTGAATCAGAACTCTGTGCTGGTCCCATGTCAGCCAACATGCCATCAATGGTGGAATAGGGTATAGACTGGTGACTAGGTGGGTGAAACCTCTGTGTGAGCAAATTTAGGATTCGGATATTTAAAGCCGAAAAGCTGAATGGACGTAGACTTTTCATCAGACCTGATGATAAAAGGAATTACCTTCTGCAGAGCTTAAGTGGAACCCCTGAAGTATGACCAACCTGAGGCACCAAATTGTCACAAAGGCACCGAGCCATTTGCAACAGAAGATTCGTGAATTCAGCCCCAATGGAGGGGATATGTGGTGAATGTATTTCCTAATAGGGATTATAATTATTCAGCAGAAACTTCAGTGGACATTAGAACATGACTGAGTATTTTATTTCTGTCCCGGATAAATATGGGCATTAACTGCTTCGCACTGGAGAAGAATACCCACCCGCAATGCCTAAAGGAAGACTATAATTAATTAGTTTAATTATCAGTACAAACTGCTGTTGATATGTGTTTTTTTCTATGCCAGGGAGGTAACAGGTCAGGAGCCCTGTTTTTTTCCAATGAAGGTTATGGTATAGTATTTTGACACCATCTTAGTATTTGTAAACATGAGACTTGTAAAGAGTGTCAGAAACAACTGTTTTGTAAGGTGGGTCCAGGAAAGTAGACCCAATTTGTGGTTGTTGTGTTGTTTGTAATAACATTGTTGTTTTCTTGGGGTCAAAAAGGGTGTAAATGTATTGAGATAATGCAAATCATTCCCATGCCTGTCATGAATTCAATCAGACTATTACACTTGCATGTATGTAAACTGCAGATCTTGATTTAATACTTGAACTGTTTGTCCAAAATTTGTTGATGTGTACATCAAGTAAATGTGGTGTTCACCAGTGGTTGTTTATATGTTGTGAACAATCAATGTCTTCTAGCACTATAGTAAATTTAAAGGGTGATGAAGTGGGAAGGGAAACCTACTCACAGATGTCAGTGTTTCAAGGATTGAATTGTTTTCTCCTGGGGTTTGTGGTAAATATCCCTGATCACCCTGCAGTCTAACAGTGACCAGAGAATCAATTAAATCCCCTAGACACTTTTAACATAATATTCTCATAAACTAAAATCCACATCCCACAATACCCCACCACACACATATACCCCACTATACATACACACACACACCCAACTACACACACATGTGTATGTACCAGACTCACCAACTCACCACCTACTGTCTAACAAATCAAGGAACTCACTGATGACAGGGAATTTTTATTCATAAACATAAACACCAGAAACAAAAGTTCAGTTGATCAGGCCTTGCCCGTGTTGGGTTTGTGTGTCAGTCTGGGAGTGTGGGGTTTGTGTGTCAGTCTGGGAGTGTGGGGTTTATGTGTCAGTCTGGGAGTGTGGGGTTTGTGTGTCAGTCTGGGAGTGTGGGGTTTGTGTGTCAGTCTGGGAGTGTGGGTTTGTGTGTCAGTCTGGGAGTGTGGGTTTGTGTGTCAGTCTGGGAGTGTGGGTTTGTGTGTCAGTCTGGGAGTGTGGGTTTGTGTGTCAGTCTGGGAGTGTGGGTTTGTGTGTCAGTCTGGGAGTGTGGGTCTATTCCAGTTATTCCAGTATCATCATGATGTGCAGGAGTTCTAGCATGTCTGAAGTTCCACTCTCTGACTTGACTCTCTAGTGTTGTCACCAGGGTGACATTGTGTGGCCTGCTGGTCTTGTGTGTATGTTCAAGCACTTATGCTTCAAGCATCAACTGCTCAGTGGGATCTGAATATGTCTCAGTCTTCTTGTCAGATGTCTTCTGTCTGTCTGTAGGAACACACCAGAGGTGTGGCAGCACTACCACACATGTTCTTGAACTGACTGTTCCCACACACATTCTTGTGCTGTTTCCACCCATTCTTACATTGATTGTTGCCACACATGTATTGCTGTACTGTTGCCACACATGCTTGAACACAATTACATATGTGATCTTGTACTGTCGCACAACTGCATCATGTACACATATTGTAGTCTGTTATGTTTGTGTTCTTGACATGTGCCTAATGTCAAGGCCCACTAATGACCCCTGACATGTCTGTTCTGCGTGGATCCAAGCTTCTGTTCGTGTTGTTTATGATGATCATCATTTAGACAATAAATAAAAAACACAAAGGTACAGCACACGCTCCTGCCCCCGACCAGTGAAAGGTGACAGTTCTACCCGTTGGCGATCAGGAATAAGTTACTGAACAGTGACCTGCCCTTGCTTTATACAATACACACACAGACAAAGACAGGTGGCAGCACTAGCTGTCATAATATACACAAGATGAATGTTTGTTCATGAACATTTTGTTGTAAATTTAAACATTTTATGTCTTTCAAACAGCCATTCCATACATGCTTAAGCATACCTGTGTGTGAGAATCCCAATATCTTGGGCTGCCAAATTGAGATCTGAAACCAATCTGGCAAATTCAGCAAACTACTTGTAGGTTAGATAAAGAACAATACAGGATTGGCCAAATCTGCATGCCAAAATACAAAATATTGGTGCTCAATACAGTAGCAGGGCTGTAGTGTCTGTAGATGGCCCGCGCTAGTGCTGTTTCCAACAGCCAAGACCTGTCAGTAGTGTCTGTAGATGGCCTGCCCTAGTGCTGTCTGTAGATGGCCCGCGCTAGTGCTGTCTCCAACAGCCAAGACCAGTCAGTAGTGTCTGTAGATGGCCTGCCCTAGAGCTGTCTGTAGATGGCCTGTGCTAGTGCTGTTCAAACAGTCAAAACTGGTCTTTCCCTGGCTCATGCACCAGACACCCAATAAATTAAACATTACAAAACACAATTGTACACAAGCCACAGCCGAGCTCGGTGTCCGTGACAACATAACAACAGCAATTTGTACAATGACAAACCTGGAACCAGTCAACATGGACAGGACAGACAAATCTACAATCAGCTGACACAGATCAGGTGTATCACATCTGGAATCCATCAATATGGACTGGGTTTGACAAACCCTAGAATCAGTCGACACAGACCAGGTCTGACAAACCCTAGAATAAGTCGACACAGACCAGGTCTGACAAACCCTAGAATCAGTCAACACGGACCAGGTGTGTCAGATCTGGAATCTGTCAATATGGACCGAATCTAACATAACCTAGCACCAGTTGACAGGACCAGGTCTGAGAAAACTCCTTCACGTGCTGGTTCGTGAGTCTGGACATCAAGGAACAATGATAGTCATAAAAAGCATGGACAATGTGACACCTGTTACGTCACATAGGACTATCGCTGCAGCCTGAATAATACATCATGGCTGTCACACCCAACAGAGCCAACATCCAGCATGATGTACAATACAGCCAGCTTCTAGTTCTGTGACATGTCACACAATGAGGCCTGTTTCTAACTGTGTGATAAGTCACACAATGCAGCCTGTTTCTAACTGTGTGACATGTCACAGAACTAGATCCACCTACAATTATGTGCATGCCAGTCACTTAAAGACATAAGCTCCAACTATTTGACATGTCACATAATACATCCCTTATATAGCTCAGTGGCACGTCACACAAAACAGCCATCACAGTTATGTGACATGTCACATATAACACAACCATTGTTTAGCCCAGTGACATGCCACACAAAACAGCCATCGTACAGCTCTATGCTATGTCACACAGCACCTCACCCTTCCCTAGGCAGTGTACAGATGTGGAGTGTCAGGTTTGATGAAGCAAAAAATTCAGTTTATCAAAACTTGAAACACAGACAGACCACCAGCTCCTGCAACAACTCCCCCAGATAAACACCATCTCTGACTTCTGTTTTCAGCAATCAAAAACAAAACTGCAGACTTGGAAACATATCAACAACAACAAATAAACAAATACTACTTGTGTACCAGTGCATATTTCTACCCAGACTCACAGACCTGTTTGGGCATTATCATCAACTTCAAACAAGCAACACATTTCATTCAGCAAATATTCACAAACACTTCTAGCTCTAAGTTACATTAGTTTTCACTAAAACAGTTGAAAGTGATATTTTCCTACGCTTCTAGCTGAAAGTGATATTTTCCTACACTTCTAGCTGAAAGTGATATTATCATGGGGGATAAGAAATGACACTGAGCTCCATATAACAAGTGTATTCTATGACACCGTACAATCACAGGTACATACATTTGATTCTGTCTCAAAAGGTTTCAACAAAAAAGTTTCACAAAAGGGGAAACAACTATCCAAGGCGGCAAATACGTCATGTTCCAAACAAAGACATACTACAAACTTATTACCCAAAATGCACTATTGTGAATGTATCACACAATTCGGTATCCCACACAGACCGCAGATACTCCAGTCAGTGATGGCCTCTATTGTGAAGATTCAACACAAGTGAATGATGTGTACAGGCATTACTTCCACAGTAGTTTCTCCACCAACTCCTTCAATACATGGCCAGCGTTTCTGTTTGTTGACTAGTTTTGAGTTAAATCAGAAAAAATTCATTCCTCACAAGTAACCATGTTCACTGGCTGCGTGTTAGATCAGAGAAAGTTCATTCCTCACAAGCATCGTGTTTACTGGCTGTGTTACATCAGAGAATGTTCATTCCCCACAAATATTGTTTACTGGCTGTGTGTTAGATCAGAGAAAGTTCATTCCCCACCAATATTGTGTTTACTGGCTGTGTGTTAGATTAGAGAAAGTTCATTCCTCACAAGTATCGTGTTTGCTGGCTGTGTATTAGATTAGAGAAAGTTTCATTCCCCACAAGTAACCATGTTTACTGGCTGTGTGTTAGATTAGAGAAAGTTCATTCCTCACAAGTATCGTGTTTGCTGGCTGTATATTAGATTAGAGAAAGTTTCATTCCCCACAAGTAACCATGTTTACTGGCTGTGTATTAGATTAGAGAAAGTTCATTCCTCACCAATATTGTGTTTACTGGCTGTGTGTTAGATTAGAGAAAGTTCATTCCTCACAAGTATCGTGTTTGCTGGCTGTGTATTAGATTAGAGAAAGTTTCATTCCTCACAAGTTACCATGTTTACTGGCTGTGTGTTAGATCAGAGAAAGTTCATTCCCCACAAGTAACCAACAGAGAATCTGCGTGTGAGTACTTGCTTTCCAGTGGGTAGGACAGAGATACTGAACAACTGCTGGTGATGCCACATTTGGCGATGATGTGAAGTTTTACAAAATAAGAAAAACGATCATGAACTCCCTGATCCTAAGGTAGTGAATCGAAGTCTAGCCTCCTCATATAAGAACGAAAAACTCAAGAGGAGCCATGAGCATGCTGCACACATTACAATCTCTCAGTGTTGGAAATGGCCGATAGGAGGACACTGCCCAGGCTGAATTCACCCTGAAAGGAACCATTATCATGTGTGATTATGGTCTATGCACATGTAGATCCTTGGTGTTTGTGCCTGGGGCTGAGATTCTCCAGGTATGATCCATAGCTGGAAACTGCAGCACTGACGGAGTGTGTAATGGACATGAACCTTAACCATATCCCAATATGCCATTAACTGAACTGCCCTAGTGATACATCATGGACACCATCCCCAACACTTGCACACAGAGCAGCCAGGTTGATCAGTGCACTAAACCACACGTGTGTTCTTGTTACCAGCACAAGAAGTCAGGTAGCTAAAGAGAATGTGAACAGGTGCCAGATCATGAATGACAGGAAGATATCAGTCAAACCCTACAGACAGCGGGACATCATAATACACTGACATCAACCATGATACCACAGAGAGTGGGACATCAGAAACCCATGCACCATGATACCACAGAGAGTGGGACACCAAATACACAGACATAACCCATGATACCACAGATATGTGTAAAGACAATTTACTCTTGGAAATGTGCTTTTAATATAATGGAATACATCCACTATCTTGTTGTAATATATAACCACTATTTTGTTGAGCTATCCTGGTGGAATATGTCCAATCTCATACTGGAATTAGTCTGCAGTTTAGAACATGCAAAGCAATACACAAAATATTACATGTGTAAGTAAATGAACAAGATATGTAAGCACATAATGACTGTACAAGTAACAAAACAGGATATATATATATATATATATATATATATATATATATATATATATATATATATATATATATATATATATATATATATATATATACACGTGTGTGTACACATATATATGTACATACGCACAAGATGATTAAAAGAACTAGAAATACACGATATGTACAGATTATACATACGCACAAGGTTATGAAGCATCTAAGAATATAAGATGTACACACAGTTCTTACACACCAGATAATAATGTACACATAGCATTTACACAAACAATGCATACACATCGGATAATAAACATGGAACAGACACAAGATGAGAATGTGCATAAAGCATCTAATAATGTACATACAGCATTTACAAACACAGTACGTACAGACAAGATGATACCGTACACCGCCTTTAAACACAAACACACAAGATAATTTTGTCTAAGAATGCAAAGTATACACCCATGAAATAAGCTGGAAAGATGGGGGAAAGTATGAAAAAAAGACAGAAGTTTATATATATGTGAAGGAAGCCATAAAGATGTAAATATATATTTATGCAAAAGAAGCCAGAAAGATATGAAAACACATGAAAAGAAGCCAGAAACATGTGAAATAAGCCAGAAAGATGTGAATATATATTTAAAAGAAGCCAAAGATGTGGGAGGAAAAAACAGCACATGACATCAATAACATTAATTCAGGTAGCACATAACATGTCCTTATTTCGGGTTAACTGTGGGAAATGACATGTTGTGTATGTGGGGTTAACTGTGGAAAATGACATGTTGTGTATGTGGGGTTAACTGTGGAAAATGACATGTTGTGTATGTGGGGTTAACTGTGGGAAATGACATGTTGTGTATGTGGGGTTAACTGTGGGAAATGACATGTTGTTTATGTGGGGTTAACTGTGGGAAATGACATGTCCTGTATGTGGGAAATTACATGCCCTGTATGTGGGGTTAACTGTGGGAAATTATATGCCCTGTATGTGGGGTTAACTGTGGGAAATTACATGCCCTGTATTTTGAGTTAACTGTGGGAAATGGCATTTCCTGTATGTGGGGTTAACTGTGGGAAATGACATGTCCTGTATTTTGGGTTAACTGTGGGAAATGACATGCCCTGTATATGGGGTTAACTATGGGAAATGACATGTCCTGTATGTGGGGTTAACTGTGGGAAATGACATGTCATGTATTTTGGGTTAGCTATGGGAAATGACATGTCCTGTATGTGGGGTTAACTGTGGGACATGCATGTGGATTTAAACAACACTGAACAGACTAGGGTTATTGATTACAGATATGTTATGTGAACATTCTAGAACACATACATGAGCCACATGAAGTTGATCTTGACCTGTGGAACAGAATCATCTGTACGTTCTCTAGGTATCTTAAGATTCCAGTACAAACTGCTAAACAGCTGTCTTTGTGGGACAAAGAAGATAGGGATGAAATAACTGACAGTGTTGTAAAAATCCTTGTAGGGATCTCACAGAAAACTGGTGCCTGAAAGTTGTGAGATAACAAATCAGATGACCCACTCACATCCACATGAAGGAGCAGAACAATTTGGTGACCCACTCAGATCCATATGAAGGAAAAGAACAATGTGGCGACCCATTCACATCCACTTGAAGGAGCAGAACAATCTGGTGACCCACTCACATCCACATTAAGGAGCAGAACAATCTGATGACCCACTCACATGCAAATTAAGGAGATAACAAATCTAGTGACCTACTCACATCCACATGAAGGATAAGAACAATCTGGTGACCCATTCACATCCACATGAAGGAGAAGAACAATCTGGTGACCCACTCACATCCACATGAAGGAGAAGAACAATCTGGTGACCCACTCAGATCCATATGAAGGAGAAGAACAATCTGGTGACCCACTCACATCCACATGAAGGAGCAGAATAATCTGGTGACCCACTCACATCCACATGAAGGAGATAACAAATCTAGTGACACACTCACATCCACATGAAGGAGATAACAAATCTCATGACCCACTCACATCCACATGAAGGAGATAACAAATCTCGTGACCCACTCACATCCACATGAAGGAGATAACAAATCTCATGACCCACTCACATCCAAATGAAGGAGATAACAAATCTCATGACACACTCACATCCACATGAAGGAGATAACAAATCTCATGACCCACTCACATCCACATGAAGGAGCAGAACAATCTGGTGACCCACTCACATCCACATGAAGGAGATAACAAATCTAGTGACCCACTAACATCCACATGAAGGAGCAGAACAATCTGGTGACCCACTCACATCCACATGAAGGAGATAACAAATCTGGTGACCCATTCACATCCACATGAAGGAGAACAATTTGGTGACCCATTCACATCCACATGAAGGAGAAGAACAATCTGGTGACCCACTCACATCCACATGAAGGAGCAGAAAAATCCAGTGACCCACTCACATCCACATTAAGGAGATAACAAATGTAGTGACCCACTCACATCCACATGAGGGAGCAGAACAATCTAGTGACCCACTCAGATCCACATGAAGGAGCAGAATAATCTGGTGACCCACTCAGATCCATATGAAGGAAAAGAACAATCTGGTGACCCACTCACATCCACATTAAGGAGAAGAACAATCTGGTGACCCACTCACATCCACATGAAGGAGAACAATCTGGTGACCCACTCACATCCACATGAAGGAGCAGAATAATCTGGTGATCCACTCACATCCACATGAAGGAGATAACAAATCTAGTGACCCACTCACATCCACATGAAGGAGATAACAAATTTAGTGACCCACTCACATCCACATGAAGGATAACAAATCTAGTGACCCACTCACATCCACATGAAGGAGATAACAAATCTAGTGACCCACTCACATCCACATGAAGGAGATAACAAATCTCGTGACCCACTCACATCCACATGAAGGAGATAACAAATCTAGTGACCCACTCACATCCACATGAAGGAGATAACAAATCTAGTGACCCACTCACATCCACATGAAGGAGATAACAAATCTCGTGACCCACTCACATCCACATGAAGGAGATAACAAATCTAGTGACCTACTCACATCCACATGAAGGAGCAGAAGAATCCGGCACAGCGGGGGCAAGGCGGTAACTGTCAGGAAGTGGCACCAACAATGGCATGAGAGTGGTCAGATGAGGGTTGGTTTCCTGGACTCACAGCTGGCTAAGGGAGGGAAAACTGGCCCCCTATTCCACCATGTACTCGCGTCAGCAACACATGATGGTCCTAGCACAGCACAGACCCACAGCAGGTTCACGTTCCGGTATTTGTTGTCTGTTGTCACTTGTTGTCTGTGGCAGGACTGGGCACATTCCCTGGGGACTTCTTGCAGACGTGGCCATGATGTTGTCTGTTGTCACTTGTTGTCTGTGGCAGGACTGGGCACATTCCCTGGGGACTTCTTGCAGACGTGGCCATGATGTTGTCTGTTGTCACTTGTTGTCTGTGGCAGGACTGGGCACATTCCCTGGGGACTTCTTGCAGACGTGGCCATGATGTTGTCTGTTGTCACTTGTTGTCTGTGGCAGGACTGGGCACATTCCCTGGGGACTTCTTGCAGACGTGGTCATGATGACAGAGAAACACACCTCCAGCAACAACACAGCGGAGACTAAAACATCACCAATTGCTTTTGAATAAGTTTGCCATGGAAGCTTATAATAAACTGTGAGAACATTAATGCCTGACAAAAACCAATACCGTCAGTCAGTCACGGTTGCAACTTCATGACAAAGGATCAATCATAATGCTCCGTTCCTGTGCCAGTGAATATCACACAAAATTCTCCTTACTGTCCCACATGAAAAGTGGAACAAATAGCAGTCACGACAAACCAGCATCACGCATAGGCATACTTGCATGAGGTTGATGCCAGATTGCCAATACAACAGTGTGCCACAATAGGTACCAACATCACTGAAGCACTAACCACAGATGCCATCAGAATTGTTCTGTTCAATGCTACAGGAACGAACATCATATCAACAGTCATCATCATCATGTGTCCTGCCACATGACACAGGCATGCATGTCTCTCCACAGATGTCCGTCCCTGGTTCCATTGATGATGTTCCTCCATGCCAGCGTCGGAGTCCATCCTGTGTCATTTCCCTCTGCCTGCTTCTTGAACAGCTAATCTTTCCAGTCAACTCAATATTCTCCTATTCTGCTGCATCCAGTTTTCATAGATTGTCAGCATCAGCTGAGAAATATGTCTCAAAGACTGGACACTGGTCAGCAAGCAGCCCTTGTTTACTCTCAATATGTTATCAAATATACGACTTTGACACTATCAATAAAGGAGAAGAGACCAACTGAAACAACAGACATGACATGCCCAAGATGTTAAATGTCACGAGCAGACACAATCAACTGGATGTCACCCCTCTGATGACCACATGGCACACATGAGCCGCAGCGGGAGGCCAGAATTACCCCAGCCATCCAGACTTTCTGGGGAGGAGAACCTGTCTCCCATCTGATGAGGCTGGGTCAAGGCCAGAGTTCTGTTTGTGATCAAATCCAGGACCTCAGTGTTGGCACTGAGCTTAGCACCCTAATCCCTGCACCACCATAACTGTCCCACAAAATGTTTCTAACTCATCAATAAATACACGTCTTTATTAGAAAATATTGCCCACAGGTAGTTACAGCTGCAACACCTAGAAACCACTCCAGTGTTACATCCACAACTAGAAACCACTCCAGTGTTACATCCACAACTAGAAACCACTCCGATGTTACATCAACAAATACCCAGTGATCAACCATTCTGGATCGTGTTCCAGTATTCCTCTTCTACCCTAGCCTGTACAATAAAATAAGACTGCAGCTAGTGTGGAGAAAAATATGTTCTTGTGGACTGATGTCACTTTTGAACACAATAAATGACATGAACCCAGGTGATAGACACCAGAATTTGTTCAAAGCTTTTCTGTGACATCAATGTCAGATTTGATCAAATACCTGAGGCAACCTGTCTACGGGCACAGGCAAGATGTCTGTGGTGATGGACATGTTCTTGTTGTGTCACAGAGAGAGAGACAGTTGAAGGAAGAAAGAGACAGACAGACAAGCAATCAGGCAAAGATAGTGATAGGTCAGACTAAAAAAAAAAAAAAAAGAGAGAGAGAGAGAGAGAGAGAGAGAGAGAGTTGAAGGAAGAAAGACAGACAAGCAATCAGACAAAGATAGTGAGAGGTCAGACGAGAGAGAGAGAGAGAGAGAGAGAGAGAGAGAGAGAGAGAGAGAGAGAGAGAGAGAGAGAGAGAGAGAGAGAGAACAGTTTATTGTCAATGGATTAACAATTGGGAACAAGTGTATATTTACATAAATATTTGCAAAATCTAAAGGACACAAACAGACAAGACAGAAGAACAGATAGATATATGAAGCAATGATTCACTCTGTGCCCTCCAAGATTTGTGATTGACTCCTGGCCCTGAATCCCAACAATCATCTTATGTGTTCTTTGCATTTTATATTTGGTCAGAGCAAACTACAGAGATCTGGCTTCCCAAACGGCCACATCCACTGATATTTAGGCTTTAAAAGCCCTGAACTTGTGACCTTTCACAGTGTTTCCCCTAGGTATCTGCAGGGACACCTTCTGAGGCTGATAGTTAGATGCTCCTGTCAACACAAGCAGTCGTGGACATTGAACACAGCCTACACACTGATCCTTGAGTTTGTCAGCTATGTGATGTTGTCTACAGCCATCAGGACCACTTCCAAACCAACCACTAAACAAACAGCAGATATGTATCAATGGACAAGCCCACAGGCAGTATTACGTGAGTGCAACCATTCACACAGCTTTGAACACAACACACAAAATTACACGGAGAATTCAAAAATAGATCATTCCAACACTATAGCATCAGGGGAAACAAAATCACAAGGAGTATAACTTGGGGGTGAAGGAAGCAGAACAACTATCCAATCAGAATGGCACAATGTCTTCTCTATAGCATAAATAAATTATGAATACAAATAAAGGAATCATTTGTTCAGTTTCTTCACATTATCATCATCACCTCCCCCACCATCATCATCAATTGAATCATTGCTTGTGGCATCTCACCATGAAGCAGAGGAGCGCCCCTGCAGGCCATCAGCCCGACAGCTCGTGTAGCTAGAAGTTTGATCTTTATAATAACACACTGCCAATCACAGTCTAGCCCCCCCCCACCCCTTTCATCCCTTCATACATACAGCAAGATGGTGCAAACATGCCACATTTGATGCATTGTTTTCATCAACAAACAACCACAGCTCATGTCAACAAATCTATCAATGTTTGTACGCAGCAAGTTCCCTGGCACAAACCACAGTACAAATAATTATTTGCAAACAAGACTACGTTGAATTATATGTCTACACAGAGTAATGCACATGACTTGACACACTGACCTACAATAACCATATCATCAATGACTGTATACTGGGATGTGATTCAGACTTGATTAACATATGGTGTATAACACACATATGTATGTCCACGTAAATATACAGGTTACTCGCTCTGACCGACACCATGACCAGACATACACGCGTATGTGATGTGTATACTGTCAGGTGAGGCAATCTCGTCATTTTTATACATGAAATTTCACCTGGCGACCAATTTCATTATAAGAATATGATAATCATATGGAATAAACATCATAGATATGGGTCCAGGTGTCGTGGTTGTACCCTAGAGAACACTGGTGAGCCATGAACTGGTTTAGACGTGTTTGATTACAAAAGTTGAATATGTTCATTATAAATATTGTGATATATTAACACATATTGAAACATATACAAACACAGCACCAGGAGTTGTCTGTTGCAAGCTGTCGTGACAGGACAGTTAACTCCGTGACGTGATGGTTCCTTCAGTTAACTCTGTGACGTGATGGTTCCTTCAGCTTTCAGAATGATCACTGTGATATAACCAGGGCAACTCTGTCCAGGTCTTGTCTTATCTAGTATTTAGGACTACTAAAAAGAACAAAGCTAATACAACCAGACTTTTGCGGTAAGTTAAATTGTGCGTCAACTACTAAACAAAAGTAGATCATGTCTCGGCTGTGAATGCAAAGCTTCTGGCAGATTTTTGTGATGTAAGTGCAAACTGGCAATAATTATCCCTCACAAATGTTTACACGACAACCGCAACTTCACGATTTGTGAACAAATGAATGACCTATACTTCGCCATTTACAAAAAAATTGTGGTGCTTTAAAAATACAGAGCCATTTCCATTGAAAACAAAAAACAAGTTGACAGAAAATCCTGGCTTGGATAGATACAGCAGCAAGTGCTGGACAGCCAATCAGACAATGCCTTCCATGAAACTGGTATCCAAGGACTGGATGAGTGTCCGCAGGAATCCCATTTCCTTCCTGGTGTTCTCAAAGATCACCCTGGGGTCATCGCTCTCACATCGCAAGCAGTTTGGGGCCATTACCATCGCCAGGTTGTTCACGTCCATCTTGGTGACCACAGCATTCTCTGGGGCAGCAAACACCTGAGAGACAACAAGAATATTAAGACAAACATGGCACCACATACAGTGAACTGTCAAAGATGAGTGGGGGGGGGGGAAGAGGGGACACGCACGCATACACACACAAATGAATCATGACACATGAACAATGACTGGACTGGAGTTATTGGGTAACGGTTACAACAACAACAAAAGTGAATTTTCAAAATGTGAATGCTGACTAAATGTGAGGTACTGGGCATCACCATCACACACACAGACAATATAGTGAATAATCAAACATGAATGATGACTGGCTGTGAGTTGTGGGCAATGGCTACCATGACAATGCAACTACAAGAATTATAAATTGAGATGCTGAAGGGGTTATGAAGGTGATAATAGAGGGAGGCCAGGCAATCTGAAGCAGTTTCATGCTCAGAACCCAGCAGATACAGATGGAACAATGCCAGCAGATACAGATGGAACAATCCCAGCAGATACAGATGGAACAATCCCAGCAGAGATGGCTGGGTCGTGACACAGGAGTGTTTCACGGCTGGCAGCAATGGCACTGCCCAACCCTACGTGGGCCCCATCTCCAGACTCTCTGACAAGTTAGTCTCAGCATGGCCTCAGTCTGCAGTTGGGTCACAAGTCACATTGAACAGACACTGATTGGCTGGTGTTGGTTTCCTATGAGACCACAGTATGACAACATGGAATCACCCTGCTCTCATGTGCAACTCCCCCCCCCCCCCCCCCCACTCACATCCTGAACACAGTAACAGGTGTCACATTGTCCATGCTCTTTATGACTATCATTGTTCCTTGATGTCTAGACTCACCAACCAGCACGTGAAGGATAATTTTCTTTTTATGACCATCATTGTCTTCCTCTTCTTCACCTATCCTGTACACCTCCCTCCATAATTACCTTTTCTAGACACTCTTATCTGTTTACATGCCCAAATATTTCATTTGCCTCATGTTCTTATTACCAATCTTCTTCAATGCTGAGTTCTTGTTGGGCAGATCTGATTATTCTCTGTCCCTATCCAGTTATCTATAATCTCTTCTGTAACACTTATATTCAAGGCAGCATCTGTGTTCATCAACAGATGTGTTATATATCCAGGTTCAACACCTTTGTGTTGTCACGTGAGATACGCACACTGTCCATTCTCCGACTCTTGTTGTGATATTGTGTCCAGAACCACATAGGTTGTAACTGCTTCAGTGTTTGTAGAGCAGTGTCGGTTCTTCTTATCATTTCTGTCATCACATTTCCACCGCCCATCAACAGTGAAACTGGTTATTCAAAGCTGTTCACTTCCTGTCATTCCTCTACTGATAAACATATCTGTGGACACAGGTTTTCTCCACTGTCCTTATTTTAGTTTGTGTTGCATTGAGATATACACGATGTTGTCCACTTTGCTAACACACTACACTGACTTCATTAGTTGATCAATTCCCATTTGTGTTGTTGATAGTAATACTGTGGTGTTAACATATCCAGATTAAGATATTTCTACAAAGGGATCATATACTTCTTATCAATACTCTCACATTTCTCAGAATGTTTTCAGTATACATGTTAAACAGATAAGGGTACAGAATGCAATCGTGTCTGACTCCCTGTTCTATAGCACTGATGTGTTGGAGAAATCAACTGACAACACAAAACTAGCCTACCCACCTGTACCACAAAATCAATAAATGGCCAAACAATCTAGCTGTCTTACCTGTAAGAAACGAATAAGATAGCACAAAACCAGGCGGTTAATGTCAGGCAGCTGGTTGACAATAGAAATGGCAGCGTCAGCATTGGCATAGTTCTCTATACAAGCCTCATAAAACTGAGCCGGGATGAGTGGTTCGTAGAGCTCCCTGTACCAGAGTTTGAGCAGCGAGGCTGGGATGTGAGGATCCGGGCAGTCCGAGGGCAGGATCCACTGGTCACATCGCAGCTTGAGGTTGTTGACTTCATCAATGTCACCTGGGACTCTGTGGACAGGAGCAAGTTTATCACTGCACACAATCATAGTGGTGACAGAAAGCTGGCAAGTTAATGTCTCAGGATCATTGGAGCTGATCCACGACTCTGGTGATCGTGTGAGATGGCAAGACATGATCAAGCTAATGGCAAGGCACATGATGATGATGACACGGCAGTGGCTGTCTTCCTCTTCTTCTTCATGCCATGACATCTTTGGATGATTACACTCTCATAATGAATTAGATTATTTTGTGGAGTTCCCCTTTAGTCACCACATCTGTGGCTTAGGGGACAGTGAATGCTATCTCACAATCCTGACATACCAGGTTTGACGGTTATTCGGCAGCAGATCCATAGCATTGATTTTCACAATGGTAAGATTATTGAGAATTCAGAAAGCCATTGCAAACTACCAAACATAAAACTGCCCAGAAAATCACAAACAGCCAATAAATGCTGGGGTTGATGGCAGTCTGTAGTAAAGTACAATCAGTTAATATTTTCCTCTTTAGTTCCATTGAGCTTTGAATTTAGTGATGATTCAGTTGTCCAGTATATCTTTCTGATAGTTCCAAAGAGCTTTGAATGTAGTGTTGATTCAGTGGGCCAGCAGTATCTTTCCGATACTTTATTGTTCTGAGTAATTTTCTGTGTTCTCGTATTTTTTCCAAGATATTATGGTTTGTGCAGCAGAACTGCCCACTCAACAGCAGCAGCAGCATGCCTCTAATACTCTTAGCATATTGTGTATGACTGTTGGTGATGGCTCCAGTTTTAGACCTGTACATATCTACAGGTCACATTTATGGGGGACAGGAATTCTTCGTCTACATTCATGAAACACATATTTGTACATCAGTAGTTTTTCTTCTGTTCTCAAAAAGTTGATCTCGCTGTTACATTTCAAATGTTCACGCCAGTTTCAAAATAGCATCGCTGGCTGCAATAAATCTGTGACAAAGCAAATAAAGATGCATACAGAGACAGGAAGTAAAGTATACAAGACATCAGCATAAACTCAATGAGCTTGCGACTGAAGATCTTGTTAATGAGTAAGAAAATAAAAAAAAGATGCATGAATAGAGACAAGACACCACAGAGCCACAAAAACTGTAGTCTATGTAGCACAGACTTGAAACAATGAACAACTGACAATTTAGCATTAACACTGGAACACAGAATGAGACACACAAGGTGAGAGGCAAGAGACAACCACAAGTTGTCAGTACCTGAATATACCCTCAGTCTGAGTGCCATTGAGCCGTAGAACCTCCTCGGACAGCACAATCTGTATCCAAGGTAACTGTCGCTCTGGGTGACGATCCTTCTGTAGCAACATCACATCCTCCAGCATGCTTCCAAACATTGACGGACAGAATATGGCTTTCTGATGGAGAAACAAATACAGAAGAAAGGTAGATATAAATATAATTTCTGGTGAAGAATCAGCAAAAAAATGTTTCTAATAGACCATAAAACAGAAAGGATCCAGTGTAAATATAGAAAAAAGGTAGATGACAGGAACATTTACAGTAATGACATAAAAACAAATAAACGATAAAAATATTTATAGTAATGACAGAAAAAACAAATCAACAACAGAAATGTTTAAAGTAATGACAGAAAAACAAAAAACATCTGATGATATAAATATTTATAGTGATGAGAGAAAAACAGGTTGATAAATATATTTAAAGTGATGAGAGAAAATTAGCAAAAGGTTGGTGATATAAATATTTATAAATAAAGAAGCAAAAAACAGCTGATGATATAAATCTTTATGGTGATGAAATAAAAACAGAAGAAAAAAAACAAAGATATATTGCGAAGAGATAAAACAGAGACACAGGCTGATGACAGTGAGATAATAGATATGTTAAGCACAAACCATGTTCACAAAACGTTCTGAGTTTAGTGTTTGTTCTCTCATACTTGACTCTTTTGATTATTTGTTACTTTGATCTTAGCACTCAACAATCTAATACTGTGACCTGTCTATGCCTGTTTAGCATTATGACAATGAGAGTCTCCCCAGCATGCCTAAGTTGTCTTACAATACCTTAGCCTGTTCCACCTCCTCCAGGGTGGGTTTGCGGACCCCCTTCTTGGCTCCAGTCTGCAGGGCCCTCTCTAACCGCTGGTTGCAATGTGCAGCAAAATGTGACACCGGCACCTAACCACAAAACACACGGTTGTGAGTAAGTTAGCACAAGAATATAGACAATCAATACAGCAAACCAAGAAATCAGACTATATCAACACAAAAAAACACAAGAAAACAGACAATATCAACACAGCAAACACAAGAAAACAGACTATATCAACACAGCAAAGCACATGAACACAGACAAAATATCAACACAGTAAACACATTAAAACAGACAATATATCAATACAGCAAACACAAGACAACAGACAATAGATCAACACAGCAAACACATGAAAACAGTCAATAGATCAACACAGCTAACACAAGAAAACAGACAATATATCAACACAGCAAATATATTAACACAGACAATATATCAACACAGCAAACACATGAAAACAGACAATAGATTAACACAGTAAACACATGAACACAGACAATATATCAACACAGCAAACACGTGAAAACAGACAATACATCAACACAGCAAACACAAGAAAACATACACATGAAAACAGAAAATATATCAACACAGCAAACACAAGAAAACAGGAGAAAAAAACCACATGAAAGCAGGTAATGTATGAAAACAGATAATGAGAACAGGCAAATAGACTACATGAAAAGAGACAATAATGGGAACAAAGAATAGTACACAAAACCTTGAAATATGTGACATCAAAGCATGAAAATATGCAATGTATGAAAAATTACAATGTAAGAAAATATTGACAGAAATTAAGAACACAGAAGTGAATAGTTTCAAAATTCATGCACACAGATAATACATGAAAACAGACAATACATGAACATAGATACTAAAAGCAAAACAGACATGACATGAATATATATAATCCTTTAAAACAGACAATATATCTACCCTGGAAAGCAAATGTCTGACAGTAGCTGAGTTCATCATGAATCTCAGGGTAAAAATGTCAAATATTGGAGGAGGAGGTAGAGGAGGAGGAGGAGGAGGTAGAGGAGGAGGAGGAAGAGGGGAAGAGGAGGAGGGGAAGGGGAGTAGGAGGGGAAGGGGAGGAGGAAGAGGAGATGAAGAAAAAGAAGAAGAAGAAGAGGAAAAGAAGAAGAAGCAAAGAGGAAGAGGAGAAAAAGGGAAGAAAAAGCAATAGAAGAACAAGCAGAGGAGAAGAAAGAAGGTTGAGTAGAACGAAACAGGAGAAGAAAGAGAATGATGAGAATATGAAGGATCACAAAAAGAACATTCCATGACCTACATTGCCAAAGTCACTGGAGGGCTCCTTGTGCTTGAGAAAATAGCTCTCCAGGCAGGAGTGAAACTTGAGTGTTGGCGGGAAGAAGTGCAGACACATGGCCAACAACTCCCAGCCACGCTGCAGGCTTTCTCTGAAAATGTGCAGGGAGTTCATGGTCAAGTCACAAACGGTCAATATTCCATAGATACACACAGGTGACAACAGGATGATATATAAGAAAATGTGCAGGGAGTTCATGGTCAAGTCACAGACAGTCAATATTCCATAGATACACACAGGTGACAACAGGATGATATATAACAGGATGATGTATTCCAAGATGGTTGCCACTGCACACACTCATGGATAAATGAACAAAATAATAACTGTAATTTTTCAATTTTGTTAATTCACTTTAAACTCGAGCATTGTCCATACACATAATACTACAACTAGTAGTTGCTACTACTGGTGCATGCATTGGTCTTATTTTGTATGAGGGATAGCTTTCCCTGTTACCAATATCCATGGCCATCAGTCGAACCCTCTCTGACTTCTGAGGTAATTGTATTATGTCCCAAGTCAAGGATAAGAAGTCAACATTTAAGTCCAACTGACCAGCGTGTGGAACACTACACCAAGGTCAGAGAGAACGTTTGTGCTAAACCTCCCAGCCAAGCTGACCCCCATAACTGTAATGAATCAACAAACTAATGAGATCTGGGTCTTTCTAAAGAACACAGGGCTACAACAGCTAGCTCTCATAATGTATACTCAGTGATGTTCTTCAACTGCAGATTTTAGTCTCGGCTTCCATGTTCTATGATAATGCTTCACACATACTGTCTTTCACCTTCCTCTGATTTGTCTTCTGCTCATATTTGATGTTCCATTGATTAATCTCCAGGTTGACTTATCTTCTTATCCCTCTCTTCCCGTGGACTTCAGCTCAGGCCACTAGCTGCCATTTTAATGATATTTTCTAAATGTGTGTCCAGCAAATTCCCAGTCTAATCCTTATTTCCATCTAAACTGGTTACTTTCTGGTGGTCTTCTACAAGTCCCCATCTATTGTTACACCTAAGTATCTGATAGAGGAATGTGTGGAGACATGTCTGCACCTGTGGCTACATTTAACATCTAATTTCATGTATCTGGTGATGGAAAGTATCAACATATTCCTGCACAACTTCACTGACCAAATCTGAAATATGGAAGAAGCTCTGATTGTCGAGTTGTGGGCAGACCAAGAATCAGACGGGTCAGTTCTATCGATTGTATACTACATAAACACAAACTCAACTAAGTCCAGACCATGCCTTATGGAAAAAAACACCACAAATTCCTGTTCTTCTTCTGTATTTATCCACACAAGGAGGCCAGGATCTCATCAAACTCACACCAAACCCTGTCTTTTGTCAGCTTCTGCATTTCCCTCAAAGTCCTCCTACTGCAGAAGTGAACCATGAGAAACTATCTAAAGAAGAAATTAGAAAAGCTATCAAATTTCTGAAGGATGTGAAAGCTGCTGGTCCAGTTGGTGTCCCAGCAGAAGCCAATGTAAACACCCTAACTGAATTACTGCACAAATTATTTAGCAGTCTGGGAGACTGAAGAAATAGTAGCTCAATAAAGAGAAAGATGTCTGGTAAAGATGCCAAAGAAAGGGAAAAAACTGTAGAGGAATAATGCTATTATCAGTTCCCGGAGCAATATTAAAAAGGCTTCATTCAGGAGAGATTAAAGATGCCACTGACAAACAACTAAGGGATGAACAGGCAGGCTTTCAACCAAACAAAACCTGCACTGAACAGATCGCCACATTATGCATAATAATAATAATAATAATAATAATAATAAAAATAAAAATAAAAATAACAATAATAATAAAACAGAAATGAACCTCATTTAGATTACACAATTATTATGGTCAAGTCTAGTGAAACCTACTCTCTTTTGTTCTCTGTTGTTTGCCGCATGAGCTGGATGTAGATCTCGTCTCGGAGGTTTGGTGTTGACCAGCCTTTTGTGATGATGTCCAAGGCTACAGACATTGGTGCTTGCTTACCCTTGCGGTCACCCATATACAGCTGGATCAGTGGTCAGATTAAGGAGATAACTGGACAGTCACATAAGCTGAAGAACACTCTTTATACAGGTGATAACATGAGATGGGCACATTATCTTCTTTAAATCATGGAAGCCATTCAGTTATTGTCCAATTTCATCATCATCAACTAGTCGGGAAAAATAATGATAATGGTTATCTTCTGTTAGATGTAGCTGGACGGACAGGAAGGGGTAGGACTTGGGTTATCTGGGAGCCTCCGTGGCGAAGTGGTTATGCCGATTGCCTTGCACCCCAAAGATTGTGGATTTGATACCAGGCTACGTCATTCTGTTCATGAGTGCAATTTTCAAAGACACTCCTGGGAGTAGTCGCTGGCGTTACGTAGTTCATGTTCTGTGCGATGCTTTCAGTAGGTCACTCTGTGGCAAGAGACTGAGCCATGTGGGATAAAAATCCAGTGCAATGAAGTTTATCCTCTCGCCTTTACACCTGATTTTCTAGGTCATAACATTATGGGTGGAGTGACCTCCCTGTTTGCCCTTCTCAGAGAAACCTAAGGAAGTATATTTCTGAGACAAGACACCAAAATGCTTTCTGGTTTACAAACAGAAAGTCAACCTCATTTGATTTGTTGGTCTGCTTCTTCTTCTTCTAATTCTTGCATTATGGCATTTGCTGCTAAATTTGTACACAGCTTTCTGTCTCATGTATTAACAATTATTTCCAAACAGATATTTCTCCATGCCATGATGTCATTCTCCATGCCATGATGTCAATGTGTCTAAAATTCAATAGATCTTCCCCTGTTCTGCCTTACCCTCCAACTTCCCTGTTGTCATAGTATGTCCTAGTTATTGTCTTCTGTGTACTTCTGTTACAGGAACCAGTTCGCTTCATGAGTTGGTCTCCTTGTAGGCAGCATTTATCTGTCCCTGGTATTCTCAGAATGTTTCTATAGAACCACATTTCTCCAGCCTCCAGATAATTTCTCATTACTCTGTGACTGTCCATGATTCACTTCTATATATTATAACTCATAAAAACTCTTGGTCTCACCTTCACTGACAAAGGTATGCTACATAAATCACTCTTCATCTTGTGGAATGCTGTTTTGACACATCTCCCACCTAATGAGCTACATATATTATTCTTCATCTAGTGAAATGCGGTTTTGACAAATCTCCCACCTAATGAGCTACATAAACCACTCTTCATCTTGTGAAATGCTGTTTTGACACATCTCCCATCTAATAAGCTACATAAATTACTCTTTGTCTTGTGAAATGCTGTTTTGTCACATCTCCCACCTAAAGAGCTATATAAATTACCCTTCATCTTTTGAAATACCGTTTTGACACATCTCCCGCCTAATGCTACCAAATTGGTCAGATTTGTTAACTCAGTGATTTTCTTTAGAATTGCCCCTTTGACTACAATGCTGCATTCTGGAGTACTTTGAACTAATGAACTCTATTTTAAAAGGTTCACAAATTAGGCACACAGGTCTCATATATGGCCCTCTTAACTACAAAATGTTCTGTTCGTCTGTGACTTCTGTTCTTTGTGATGACCAATACTTCAGTGTCTCTAATGTTCAGATTAAGGACTGTGTTTTGGCATTCTGTTGAAATTGTATTCATCATTTCCTGAGACTGCATCTGACTTGCTGACCGAACAAGGCAATGGCCACAATACTATCATGGATCACACATAATACAGTTTGCACTACTTTCAAATCTGACAATCTTGACAGCGCTGACACTGACCATATATTAAACTAGTCACATGGCAAATACCGCCACATGATGTGTTCAGTCTTCACATATTCCAGGTCATGACATAGTCACCTGGGCCTTCCAGTTCCCTTCCTTACCACCTTTCCTCCCAGACCATTCACAGAAACTGCTACAGATTATCAAGTAACCATTTTAAGACGCTGGGTCACACAGATGGCACAATAAGAATTCTTACCCCGAAGGTGTAGCCAGACAAGAAAATTAGGGCGTAGGGATGCCAGCATATAAACATGCACACTCAAACTGGGCAGAAGGGCACTGGCCGCTCCTTTTGTTCTCCCCCTAAACCCTGTCCCCACAATACCATTGCTGGGGGTTGAGTTGAAGCTGAACTGCTGTCTGGGCCCACTGACCACCAGGCTGTTATACCATATGTTCAGCTTGTGCAGTGTTGTGGCAATATACTTCCTGACAACTGTTCTATACAAGGTGCTGCACAACTACTCCATCACAACAACCATAACCAGCAGACAGCCCCACCTGAAGAAATCCAATCACTAGGTAACCCACATGGTAAAAATCACTAATTTTTTCAAAAGGATATTTTTAAACATATCACAGGCCTCCTTCTTGATGCTCTTGTCTGTGGTGCGAATCATTGGTTTCTGTATTGGATCCTGTTCACAATGAACACAAGTGATGACAGTTTTAATCACATATTCTTCACTCATCATAAATTGCAACCACAAACATACTCAATAACCTTGACTTTTAACTGTACATATCGGACAATAAGGCAATAACACCAGAAGGCAGCCTATACCAAAACCAGACACAAAGAATGTGCCTTCTTTGATTAACTATACACGCGCTACCCCATGTAACTCACTGACAGCACCATAACTCATTGACTACCTAAGTAACTCACTGACAGCACCAGAACTTATTGACTACCCCATGTAACTTAACTCACTGACAGCACCAGAACTCATTGACCACCCCATGTAACTCACTGACAACACCATAACTCATTGACTACCTAAGTAACTCACTGACAGCACCAGAACTTATTGACTACCCCATGTAACTCACTGACAGCACCAGAACTCATTGACCACCCCAAATAACTCACTGACAGCACCATAACACATTGACTACCTAAGTAACTCACTGACAGCACTATAACTCATTGACTACCTAAGTAACTCACTGACAGCACTATAACTCATTGACTACCCCAAGTAACTCCCTGACAGCACTATAACTCATTGACTACCTAGGTAACTCACTGACAGCACCAGAACTTATTGACTACCCCAAGTAACTCCCTGACAGCACCAGAACTCATTGACCACCCCAAGTAACTCACTGACAGCAAATACCAGAACTCATTGACTACCCCAAGTAACTCACTGACAGCACCAGAACTCATTGACTACCCCAAGTAACTCACTAACAGCACCAGAACTTATTGACTACCCCAAGTAACTCACTAACAGCACCAGAACTTATTGACTACCCCAAGTAACTCACTGACAGCACCACAACTCACTGACAGCACCACAACTCACTGACAGCACCACAACTCATTGACAGCACCACAACTCACTGACAGCACCAGAACTTATTGACTACCCCAAGTAACTCACTGACAGCACCAGAACTCATTGACTACCCCAAGTAACTCACTGACAGCACCACAACTCACTGACTACCCAAGTAACTCACTGACAACAAACACCAGAACTCATTGACTACCCAAGTAACCCACTGACAGCACCACAGCTCACTGACAGCACCACAACTCACTGACAACACCACAACTCACTGACTACCCCAAGTAACTGACTGACAGCAAACACCAGAACTCATTGACTACCCCAAGTAACTGACTGACAGCACCACAGCTCACTGACAGCACCACAGCTCACTGACAGCACCACAGCTCACTGACAGCACCACAACTCACTGACAGCACCAGAACTTATTGACTACCCCAAGAAATTCACTGACAGCACCAGAACTCATTGACTACCCCAAGTAACTCACTGACAGCACCACAACTCACTGACTACCCAAGTAACTCACTGACAACAAACACCAGAACTCATTGACTACCCCAAGTAACTCACTGACAGCACCACAGCTCACTGACAGCACCACAGCTCACTGACAGCACCACAACTCACTGACAACACCACAACTCACTGACTACCCCAAGTAACTGACTGACAGCAAACACCAGAACTCATTGACTACCCCAAGTAACTGACTGACAGCACCACAGCTCACTGACAGCACCACAGCTCACTGACAGCACCACAGCTCACTGACAGCACCACAGCTCACTGACAGCACCACAGCTCACTGACAGCACCACAACTCACTGACAGCATCACAACTCACTGACAACACCACAACTCACTGACTACCCCAAGTAACTGACTGACAGCAAACACCAGAACTCATTGACTACCCCAGGTAACTGACTGACAGCACCACAGCTCACTGACAGCACCACAGCTCACTGACAGCACCACAGCTCACTGACAGCATCACAACTCACTGACTATCCCAAGTAACTCACTGACAGCAAACACCAGAACTCACTGACTACCCCAAGTAACTCACTGACAGTAAACACCAGAACTCATTGACTACCCCAAGTAACTGACTGACAGCACCACAACTCACTGACCACCACAAAAAGTTCCAGGAGGAAACATGATCAGTCCAGGCCTGATCTCAGCTGGTCTGTAACTCCTGTCAGTGATGACGACTGACTTGATTACTTCCTAACATGCCCCTCCACTGGCTGGTTGAGTGGCTAGAATGTCAGCCTCTCATTTGAGAGACCCAGGTTTGAATCCTCTGTAAGCCAATGGATTTTTATCTGTCAGGGGCAAAAAGTCCAGACCTGCAGTTTGCGGCAACTACACTAGCCAGGTGGACTTAATGCCTCAGGCTCAAGACCTCCCACAGATCACACACAAATATATCTCCATGTTCCAGTCTCCTCCCATACAGATATATTCATAAGTGCCCCGTCTCCTCCCATAGATCACACAACCAATCAACCAACAGCTAAAGATACAGAAGCACTTAGATTGACAGATGGGACTGAAACAATGATATCACAGAACTTTTAGTACTTGGTTGTCAATGAGTTAAAGCAAGTATATTCTACATGTCATTCTATCACAAAACACAAAAATATTGTCATCCAGACACATTATGCAACATTCTCTGCTATGAACCAATATTCTCTGCCATCAACCAACATTCTCTGCAATGAACCAACATTTTCTACCAACATTCTCTGCCATGAACCAACATTCTCTGCAATGAACCAACATTTTCTATCAACATTCTCTGCCATAAACCAACATTCTCTGCAATAAACCAACATTCTCTGTGATCAACCAACATTCTCTGCCATGAACCAACATTCTCTGCCAGGAACCAACATTCTCTATCGCTCACCAACATTCAGTCCAATAAGAGCATCAACCAACCTTAGACCAGGTGAGCATGTTGTTCAAGGACACCTTCTTCCCAAAGAGTCCCTTCTTGTGCTGGTTTAAGTGCTGACGTCCATAGTGTTCCATATCACCCTCTGACACCAACTTCTTGGTGTTTAAGGAGGATCATAGACAGAGGAAAACCAAAACTTAACATCAAAACATACTTTGCAGATTTCAGAAGTTATTACATACTTTCAATAATATGCAATGATACTCAAAAAAGGCTCTTAACGTGATCATGATAATGAGCTGCTCCCCTAAACAACGACATATAGATGGAACAGATGAGAATGACTTGCGCAATTAATTGGCTTAAAGTGAGGAAGAGTTGCACAATTCGTCGACCACACCCTTTCACCTGAGTCCATCTGTATCCAGTGGCAAGCCAAGTTAAGACGACTGGAGACAAATACAGGACAGGTACAGTGGATGGTCAGGGTGCTCTATGTGCCTTGCCATGCTCATTACATTCCACAATGCTTTGCAGGTAAATGCTGTCTTGCCCGTTGAATCATCAATGATTTCTTCCACAGTCTGCAGTATCCTGTCTTCACATGCTGGGTAGGCATACCCTAGTTCACCGATTGGTTCGATGCTGAATTGGTCACCCTTGCCTGGTTTTACCAGCCTGTCACAGTCATCCAGGGGGTGGCCGCTGTCGCATGCTGACAAATACTAGGAGCCACAGGTGAGAGCTGGATGTCAGGCTCGGAGCAGTGGGGAATAGGCCAGATGGAACTGAAACAATGGAGGCCCACACTTGTAAGTGTTGGCTGTGTGGATTAGCAGAAGCAATGAATACCCTGACATATGGTGTCTAGACACTTTAAGCTCAGTACAGTAAGCTCTGTCTAACCTCACACTGACAGTCACCACATAGACAGAAGATAAGAACAAGAAGAAGACAAAGACTATCCAGTCTAACCTCACACTGACAGTCACCACATAGACAGAAGATAAGAACAAGAAGAAGACAAAGACTATCCTGTCTAACCTCACACTGACAGTCACCACATAGACAGAAGATAAGAACAAGAAGAAGACAAAGACTATCCTGTCTAACCTCACACTGACAGTCACCACATAGACAGAAGATAAGAACAAGAAGAAGACAAAGACTATCCTGTCTAACCTCACACTGACAGTCACCACATAGACAGAAGATCAGAACAAGAAGAAGACAAAGACTATCCTGTCTAACCTCACACTGACAGTCACCACATAGACAGAAGATAAGAACAAGAAGAAGACAAAGACTATCCTGTCTAACCTCACACTGACAGTCACCACATAGACAGAAGATCAGAACAAGGAGAAGACAAAGACTATCCTGTCTAACCTCACACTGACAGTCACCACATAGACAGAAGATCAGAACAAGAAGAAGACAAAGACTATCCTGTCTAACCTCACACTGACAGTCACCACATAGACAGAAGATAAGAACAAGAAGAAGACAAAGACTATCCTGTCTAACCTCACACTGACAGTCACCACATAGACAGAAGATCAGAACAAGAAGAAGACAAAGACTATCCTGTCTAACCTCACACTGACAGTCACCACATAGACAGAAGATAAGAACAAGAAGAAGACAAAGACTATCCTGTCTAACCTCACACTGACAGTCACCACATAGACAGAAGATAAGAACAAGAAGAAGACAAAGACTATCCTGTCTAACCTCACACTGACAGTCACCACATAGACAGAAGATAAGAACAAGAAGAAGACAAAGACTATCCTGTCTAACCTCACACTGACAGTCACCACATAGACAGAAGATCAGAACAAGAAGAAGACAAAGACTATCCTGTCTAACCTCACACTGACAGTCACCACATAGACAGAAGATCAGAACAAGAAGAAGACAAAGACTATCCTGTCTAACCTCACACTGACAGTCACCACATAGACAGAAGATAAGAACAAGAAGAAGACAAAGACTATCCTGTCTAACCTCACACTGACAGTCACCACATAGACAGAAGATCAGAACAAGAAGAAGACAAAGACTATCCTGTCTAACCTCACACTGACAGTCACCACATAGACAGAAGATCAGAACAAGAAGAAGACAAAGACTATCCTGTCTAACCTCACACTGACAGTCACCACATAGACAGAAGATAAGAACAAGAAGAAGACAAAGACTATCCTGTCTAACCTCACACTGACAGTCACCACATAGACAGAAGATAAGAACAAGAAGAAGACAAAGACTATCCTGTCTAACCTCACACTGACAGTCACCACATAGACAGAAGATAAGAACAAGAAGAAGACAAAGACTATCCTGTCTAACCTCACACTGACAGTCACCACATAGACAGAAGATCAGAACAAGAAGAAGACAAAGACTATCCTGTCTAACCTCACACTGACAGTCACCACATAGACAGAAGATAAGAACAAGAAGAAGACAAAGACTATCCTGTCTAACCTCACACTGACAGTCACCACATAGACAGAAGATCAGAACAAGAAGAAGACAAAGACTATCCTGTCTAACCTCACACTGACAGTCACCACATAGACAGAAGATCAGAACAAGAAGAAGACAAAGACTATCCTGTCTAACCTCACACTGACAGTCACCACATAGACAGAAGATAAGAACAAGAAGAAGACAAAGACTATCCTGTCTAACCTCACACTGACAGTCACCACATAGACAGAAGATCAGAACAAGAAGAAGACAAAGACTATCCTGTCTAACCTCACACTGACAGTCACCACATAGACAGAAGATCAGAACAAGAAGAAGACAAAGACTATCCTGTCTAACCTCACACTGACAGTCACCACATAGACAGAAGATCAGAACAAGAAGAAGACAAAGACTATCCTGTCTAACCTCACACTGACAGTCACCACATAGACAGAAGATAAGAACAAGAAGAAGACAAAGACTATCCTGTCTAACCTCACACTGACAGTCACCACATAGACAGAAGATCAGAACAAGAAGAAGACAAAGAATATCCTGCTGCTCATGACCACAGCTACTCACCCCTCTGCTCAATGAAGTCGTGGAAGGACTGATGGCCATGTTGGAATCTGTCTGTGAGGGCACCACCAAGCTCAAAGGTCGAGAGGTCACTGAGACGTCCGCTTGCAAGCTCTGGCTGCGCTCTACGGGGCTGGCGTCGGGTTTGTCCCCCTTCCTCCGCCGCAGGGAGGCATGCTGGGTGCCCATGTTGACTCCAGCATTGACTGGTTGTGACTGCCCCTGCCCTCGAGGTGTTGCCGGGAAAATACCTGAGGAGTCCGACTCTTGTTCTGGAACACCTGTGAGGGGGTAGGAGAGCAGTTCATGATTACAACTGTGACAATTACCTACATGGTGTAGACCAAGGGTGGGCAAACTATGGCCCGGCAACTGATATTAAGCGGCCCTGGAGGGCATTTAGAAATTAAAATTTTTACTTTCGCTGTTAAGTTATTTTGTTGAACTTTACAGAATTTCATATGATTGTTTTAACATTTTTGATAAAATTTCTTTCTAATTTTCTATTTTTGTAAACAGTCCTTGACCTTCGTAATGTAATGCTAAAATGTGAATTTATCGATTTTAATATAAAGAAATATTTATTGACATGTAAAAGTTTAATAAGGGTGACTTTATGAAAAACAGATATTTCTCCGGTGAATAAAATGATTTATTTTGCAAGAAAATATTAAATTTAAAAGTTTTTTGCTGTTATAAATTATTTCCACATTTACAATGTTCAAATTAATTTATTTGTTGTAGTAGTCTTGATATATTTCTGAAATTTATTCTGAGTTTACTCCTTGTTTTCCGAATATTTTATTTTCACACACAGCGGGAAGTAGTTTTGTTTAATTCCCTTTTTTTAAAGTTTTGTAAAATTTTAACTGTTAGAATTTTATTAACACAATGAGTATCCCTAAAAAACGTAAGATTGAAGACGAATGCCGTGTTTTTAATGATGAATAGACAACTAAGTACTGTTTTATAAAAGTTGGTAGCAAATCAGTTTGCTTGTTGTGTCATGAGTCAGTGGCTGTCTTCAATCAATCAATCAATCAATCATGTGCCATGCCGGAAAGCTCGGGCGGTCATGACTCGCCATTTCACTCGATCACCAGTGTCGTGGATCAGCTCAGTGTTCCTGTCTGTTCCATGCCATGTGGCCAAGCCATCCAGGTATTTTCCTCTCGGTCTTCCTCTTGGTCTGTTCCCCTCGATCTTGCCAGTTGTCACTAAGTTCTCCAATCCATTTCTTCTCATAACATGTCCAAAAAATTTTGACTGTCTACGTCTAATTTCTCTAATCAGTTTACGATGTTCATTTGTCTCCTGTAGTACTTGGTCATTGGTTTTTCTGTCTGTCCATGGTATTCTTTGCATTTTCCTCAGAAACCACATTTCTGCAGCCATCAGATGCTTTTCAGCTTGACTGCTCATTGTCCAAGTTTCACATCCATACAAAAGAACAGGCTCTATGTATCCCATCAACCCTCTTTTTCTCGTTTCAATTGACATCTTTTTATTGGTCAGAATGTTTTTCATCTTGCTAAAGGCTACTTTCGCCATGGCGATTCTTGTTCTAATCTCTTCAAGGCATCTCCCATCAGATGTTATAACTGTTCCAAGAATATTTCCATTTACTTGTATATTACATTGTGGCACTTCTTCCTTCCTACTGACGACCATAACCTGAGTCTTTTTACAATTTAATTCTAACCCCAGTTGCTCACTGTGTAAACAACCGCATCTACTAATTGTTGCAGGTCCTGCGCATTGTCTGCAATTAATACTGTAAGTAGACACCTTGCAGTCTTGACAGACTAAAGTATGTGAGTGGAATGTGGCCAATATTCCATCACAATGTCTGGGCAGAGCTTCAGAGATCATGTGATGCCCAAACGACATGACCCCTCCCTCGGCCTAGTCTTGTGTATTCCAGAGGAAATCAAATCAAATCAAATCAAATCAACTTTATTAGGGTCACAAATTGGGCGCGCAGGCCCGTCTTACATTCGGCCCTTCCAATCACTCGTCTTTCGTTCATCAAGAGCATTATACATTTACATAGGAAGAAAAATAAACATTGTGAAATGAATGTTGTAAACATAAACAAGGCTAATTACCATGTTATGAAGCCCATCTCCCACCTATCCATACATCACCCCACCCACACAACACCCCCACCTACCCACACACACGCGCACCAAGGGACACATACACACCCCCCCACCTACTGACACACACGCACACCAAGGGACACATACATATCCCACCAACCGACCCATCCCCCTCCCGCACATCCCCCCACCCACACGCACTGCCCTCACCTGATCCACCAACCAAAACACACTCGCCACCCACAAACATTCCCCCACCAACCCACACATCCCACGCCCATCCACATACACATCCTACCCCACACATCCTCTCCCCACCCACACCTCAAACCACCCATCCCCCAGCCACATCTCCATCGACAACATATTCCCCACCCATGCACACAATCCGCCACCAACCCACACATCGCACATCCACATCCCCAAACCATACACACACATCCCCACCAACTGACATGTCCCTACCCCCCCCCCCCCACATCTCCCTAACCACCCATACATCCCCAATCCACTCACACACACCCCACCACCCACACATACAACTTCCACCCACCCACACATGCCTTAACCTAATCCCCCACAACACAATCCCACACCCGCACATCACATAACCCCCTACCACGCACTATTCCCAACCCACGCACCACACACACACATATCCCTCACCAACACATCCCCACTTACACACCACACACATATCCCCCACCCAGATACCACACCGGAATGGGTAACCAATACGTCTGGCACAAGGTAGGCTGCAGACGCTGGCAGCTCAGCGTCAATCCACCGAGACCTCACCACCACGAGCCGGTGGCGAGTTATGGCCAGACCCTGACACCCAAGGGACCCGGCTTAGAGACGTTCAGCCATGTCCCACAGGTGAGGGCCTTGTACGAGCCCGGACCATGAGGGCGCGCACATCTGTCAATCACAAGTGTCCGGACCTGTGTAAAGCGTGCACTATCATCAGACTCCCCACCTGACTTATAGCGGTCCCCGCGACCAGCGGGAATAGGTCCGCCATAGCTACTGCAGGAGATATTGCCTGTCTATTTGCAAGCAAATCTCCCATACTTCCACTGTGCGGATCTCGCGACCAGCGAGAATAGGCGAATAAGTAAAGAAACGATAAAAGTAGTGGTATTTCAATTGCGCTTGCGCTCCCACCTATGCTACACCCTTCATGTGTCTTCACAAAGTCGGACTAGAGTCAAGCTCAACAGGGTCTTCTTTCCCCGCTGATTCTACCAAGCCCGTTCCCTTGGCTGTGGTATGTTTCGTCCTCCAATGCTGATTCCATTTATATCCTCTACATTTCTGAAAATATTTTCACTGTACAGGGAAAAAAGATCTGGAGACATCACACATCCCTGCCTAACACCTCTCTTAATTGGCTGATACTGTCCCACTTCATTATCAATCCTTATTGCAGCTTGTTGTTTCCAATATATGTTTTTTATAAGTTTAATGTCTTTCCCATCAATTTGTAGATCTGCAAGCATATCCACCATGCTGACATGTCTAATGCTATCAAAAGCCTTTGTATAGTCAATAAAGCAAAGATGTATATCCTTGTTTACTTCTATAGCACGTTCAATAACTGTTCACAGCATATACACAGCATTTACTGTACCCTTTCCTTCTACAAACCCGCATTGTTCTTCCCCTATTTCAGGTTGTATCTTCTTCCTCATTCTTTGCATGATAATTCTTAGCAAAATCTTTGTGATGTGACTCATTATACTAATTGTTCTATGTTGATCACATTCCAAGGTTCCTGATTTCTTTGGGATTGCAATAAATATAGAGTTACATAATTCAGGAGGTATATCTCTAATATCATATAATGTGTTCAGCAGTCTGGTGACTTGATCTAGTCCAAATTCTTCTAAAGCTTTAATCATTTCTGATGTGATGTTATCTGCACCGGGGGCCTTGCCAGCTTTAATATGCTTAAGAACATTTCGAACCTCCATCTCCAAAATTGGCAGTCCTTCATTATTAAATCTAATATCATACTGTTCGTCTCTGTTATCGTCATAAAGGTGTTTCACATAATCTGTCCATACCTGTAGAATCTGGTCTTTTTCTATTATGATTTTGCCATCTTCAGTTTTTAGACACCCTGTTAATGTACTTGTTCTTTTATTAGTAAGTTCCTGAATTCTTTTGTGCACTAATTTGGTATTTTGACTGTTGTGTTGGCTTTCAATTTCTAAGCACTTTTCCTCAAGCCATGGTTCTTTTGCCTCCTTACATAATGTTCTGACTTGTCTGTGAATTTCTTCATATTTGACAGAATTATTTTTGTTGCTGTCTTCAAGGAGTACAATTTAAAAAGACATTATCAAACAAAACATTCCAATTTCAGATACAATTTAACAACCAAAGAGAGGGAAGGAAATGCCTGGAGTTGGTGAAAAATTTGGAGAAACAGCAAACTGTTTTCACTAAACAGTCTTCAATTCAAGATGCTGCAACAGAAGCTAGTCTTGTGCTGTCACACAGAATTGTAAAACAGAACATGCCATTTTCTGATGGCGAGTTTATCAAGGAATGTTTGTGTCAAGAACGAAAAGAACAAATCTGACAACATTACTTTATCAAGGAGAACTGTGGTCAGGCATGTTGATAAGTGACAATTTGATGCATAAACTTCAAGATGCAAGTAAACAATTTTTGTGGTTCTCTCTTGCATTGGATGGGAGTATCGATGTACATGATACTGCCCAATTACTGGTATTTATACATGGAATATAAAAAAATAAAACTACAAAATCATATTACTAATCTGAGTTCAACCTGCAGCAGATACAATATGAGTATAAACACAGCCAAAACCGAAGTAATGCAAGTTAGCAGATCGCCAGACCCACTAAGTATACAGATAAATAACACAACTCTGAAACAAGTTAAAGAATTCAAATACCTTGGAAGTATGATCACAGAAGATGGCAGATTGGACAGAGAAATTGAAATCAGATGTCAAAAAGCTAGTGCACTTACATATCAACTATCACCCTTACTGAAACATCCAAACATACCCATGTTCGCAAAACGACAGATAATAAACAGCATATTCACACCAACCCTATGCTACCAATCTCAAACCTGGACTTTATCCAAATTACACCTTTGCAAAATCAACACCTGTGAAATGAGATGCTTGAGGAGAGCTGCCAACTTAACAATCTGAGACCGAGTAAGAAATGCTACTATCAGACAGACTGTGGGATCAACACCTTGTGCCACATTTATTGAAAGACAGAAGATCAAGTGGTTTGGCCATGTCGTTAGAATGCAACATGAGCAGCTACCATCACTGGCCTTACATCAAAGATCATCTGCGACAAGACCACGAGGACGTCCAAGAAGAAAATGGATTGACGACATCAGAGACATTGTACAACCACACGGAACGACACTATCCAGTGCCGCCCACCGGGCGCTGGAACGCAAATTATTCCTCCCCACGACGCATGACAGAAGTGGAAGATGATGATGATGATGATACATGGAATAAATAATTCTTTCAAACTCACTGAAGAGTTACTGAGTGTTGAGTCACTCAAAGGCACAACTACAGGCCATGATATATTCAATGCTGTTGCTAACTGTATTGAAAGAACTGGGTTGGTTTGGAACAAGATGGCAAGTGTTACAACTGACGGATCTTGTGCTTTGACTGGAAAAAATGTAGGTCTGGTAAAGTTGATAAGTGATAAGATTAAAGCAGAATATCCAGACCACACATTGTTACCACTTCACTGTGTGATCCATCAAGAAAGTCTGTGTAAAACTATTTTGAATATCAAGCATATTATTGACCCAGTTGTCAGTGTCATCAACCTCATCAGATCAAGAGGATTTAATCACTGACAGTTCAAGGCATTACTTAATGACTTGGAAACTGAACATTCGGATGTCCTGTACCACACCAGTGTTCGATGGCTGAGTCTCGGCAAGGTGTTGAGGCGAGTGTGGGACCTCAGAGAAGAAATAGTGATGTTCCTAGAGATGAAGGGCATTGCATGTGACTTTAATACCAACACTGTCAATAAAGAGTGGAAGTTAGACTTTATGTTTGCCATTGAAATTATGGAAAAGTTAAATGAACTGAATGTCAAACTTCAGGGCAATGGTGTGTTTGCACATGAATTGTATGTACATGTAAAATCATTTCAGGCAAAAATCTCACTGTTCTCCAGACAAGCAAGTGAAAGAAAAAAGTTCTGCCACTTCACTTTGCTGAAACAAGAAACCATTTCTGGTGAACTGATTGAAAAGTACAAAGCCCAATTAGATGCATTGACTGAAGAATTTGGATGGAGATTCCAAGAACTTAAAGCCACAGTTCAATATTCTCAGTTCCCCTTTTAAAGTGCAGAAGCTGATACAGCCACAGAGGACATACAGTTGGAGCTGCTTGACTTACAAACAGATCATGACCTGAAAGAGAAATTCAAGTCAGACGGTTTGCTGTATTTCTATGGATCTTTATCAGAAGAATCATTTCCCAACTTGAGAAACTTTGCAGCTAAACTTTTATCATTGTTTGGATCAACATACATTTGTGAACAAGCATTTTCTTGCTTGAAGATCAACAAATCTAAGAATAGGTCTTTATTGTCAGACTGCAACTTGCATGCTGTCATGCAAATTTCAACAAGTAAACTTGCTCCAGATTTCAAGAATATTGTCAAAAATTGCAAGAAGTCACGTACATCTCATTAGAAATCAACAATTGTAGTGACAATGTAGTCGGTTGTGAGGTTACAGTCCTACCTCAGACACAGACATTCAGTTTATGATCTGTGTCCAAGGCTGTGAGGTTTAAAGTCCTACCTCAGATACAGACATTCAGTTTATGATCTGTGTCCAAGGCTGTGAGGTTACAGTCCTACCTCAGATACAGACATTCAGTTTATGACCTGTGTCCAAGGCTGTGAGGTTACAGTCCTACCTCAGATACAGACATTCAGTTTATGATCTGTGTGCATGGCCATGAGGTTACAGTCCTACCTCAGATACAGACATTCAGTTTATAACCTGTGTCCAAGGCCGTGAGGTTACAGTCCTACCTCAGATACAGACATTCAGTTTATGATCTGTGTGCGTGGCCGTGAGGTTACAGTCCTACCTCAGATACAGACATTCAGTTTATGATCTGTGTGCATGGCCGTGAGGTTACAGTCCTACCTCAGACACAGACATTCAGTTTATGATCTGTGTGCGTGGCCGTGAGGTTACAGTCCTACCTCAGATACAGACATTCAGTTTATGATCTGTGTGCATGGCCGTGAGGTTACAGTCCTACCTCAGACACAGACATTCAGTTTATGATCTGTGTCCAAGGCTGTGAGGTTACAGTCCTACCTCAGATACAGACATTCAGTTTATGATCTGTGTCCAAGGTTGTGAGGTTCAATCCTACCTCAGACACCTTGCATGGAAATGTCTGTAGGAGACAAACGTGCAGGTGCCAGACACACTAACTTCTGACCAGGTGTGACACATGACCCTCAAAAGCAGAATGAAGGAGAAATGTGGATATCCCTGTTTGGACTGACCAACGTTACATAATTCAAGTCTGTTTTTAACCGAACTCAGTATGACCCAATATCAGGAAGCATCTACTACCAGTAAACATATAAAACCAACAAACATCTACTATCAGGAAACATCTAATACAAAGGACCATCTATTATCAATAAACATACAATCAGGGAACACCTACAATCAAGGAATATCTACTATCAAAGAATATATACTATTAGGGAACATTCTGTCAGGGAACATCTGCTTTATGAGAACATTTACTATCAGGGAACATCTACTAATCTATCAGGGAACATCTATTCAGGAACATCTACTATTCAGGAACATCTATCAAAAACATAGCCTAATAGGCAGCATTTACTTATAGGGGCCAGGTTCTAATGAGGGGCATCTGGTAATATCAAGTGACGTCTGGTAATATCAAGTGACGTCTGGTAATATCAAGGAGCATCTGGTAATATCAAGTGATGTCTGGTAATATCAAGGGGGTATCTGGTAATATCAAGTGACGTCTGGTAATATCAAGTGACGTCTAGTAATATCAAGGAGCATCTGGTAATATCAAGTAATGTCTGGTAATATCAAGGGGGTATCTGGTAATATCAAGTGACGTCTGGTAATATCAAGTGACGTCTAGTAATATCAAGGAGCATCTGGTAATATCAAGTGACGTCTGGTAATATCAAGGGGTATCTGGTAATTTCAAGTGACATCTGGTAATATCAAGTGACGTCTGGTAATATCAAGGGGCATCTGGTAATATCAAGTGACGTCTGGTAATATTAAGGGGCATCTGGTAATATCAAGTGACGTCTGGTAATATCAAGAGGGCATTTGGTGGTAATATCAAGGAGGAATTTGGTGGTAATATCAAGGGGGCATTTGGTGGTAATATCAAGGGGGCATTTGGTGGTAATATCAAGGGGGCATCATTAGCATGTCAACTTACTATCATAGTCAGGATAGCTGTCTTTCCTCATGTGAACATTCTCCTTATTAAAGTCTTCATCGTCATCATTGTCGTCATCATCATCATCATCTTCATAGTCCTGGCCATATGAGGAGACAAAATGTGGCGACTCTTCCACGGTTACCGGTACATTGCCTGCATTGTTGTTGTTGTTGTTGTTGTTGAAGTTGTTGCCGTTGCTGTTGGTGCTTGTCGTGCTGGAGCTGGTGTGGCCGTTGCTGGGTGGGAGGTTGACGTAGTCTGGCTCGTCGCTGTCGACAGTTAATCTGCCAGACTGGTGTGACAGCTGACTAGCGGATCTCTCGTGGTGGTACACATCTGAGGTGGAGAAACCAGGTCACAAAGGTTAGTGTTATGTTCTGCTAACAACATTTACAGTCAAAGACATCACATCAGAAACATGACATCTGACACAAATACAGGAAAGATGTGAATTATATGAGTACTGGTGAGGTTGTGAGGGAGCAGGGGTGAGTGTTAGAGGGGACATGGGTGAGTTTTGGAGGGGACATGACATGGGTGACTACTGGTGAGGACACAGGTGAATACTGGAGGAGCTATGAATGAGAGTTACAGGGGTCATGAATGAGGGTTACAGGGGTCATGAATGAGGGTTACAGTGGCCACTGGTGAGTGTTGGAGGTGCCATAGATGAGGGTTACAGAGGCTATTGGTGAGTGTTGGAGGTCACAATGAGGGTTATAGGGGCCATGAATGAGAGTTACAGGGGCCATGAATGAGGGTTACAGGGGCCATGAATGAGGGTTACAAAGGTCATGAATGAGGGTTACAGGAGCCATGAATGAGGGTTACAGGGGCCATGAATGAAGGTTACAGTGGCCGTAAATGAAAGTTATAGGGGCCATGAATGAGGGTTACAGTGGCCATGAATGAGAGTTATAGGGGCCATGAATGAGGGTTACAGGGGCCATTAATGAGGGTTACAGGGGCCATGAATGAGGGTTACAGGGGCCATGAATGAAGGTTACAGGGGCCATGAATGAGGGTTACTGGGGCCATGAATGAGAGTTATAGGGGCCATGAATGAGAGTTATAGGGGCCATGAATGAGGGTTACAGGGGCCATTGGTGAGTGTCAGAGGTATGCGGAGGCCATAAATGAGGGTTACAGGGGCCATGAATGAGGGTTACAGGGGCCATGAATGAATGTTGGAGGAGCTAGAGGTGTCATAAATGAGGGTTACAGGGGCCATGACTGAGGGTTACAGGGGCCATGAATGAATGTTGTAGGGGCCATGAATGAATGTTGTAGGGGCCATGAATGAGAGTTGCAGAGGCCATGAATGAGGGTTACAGGGGCCATGAATGTGGGTCACAGGGGCCATGAATGAGTGTTGGATGGGCCATGATTGTGTTTTGGAGGGCCCATGAATGAATGTTACAGGAGCCATGAATGATTGTTACAGGGGCGATGAATGAGTGTTAGAGGGCCCATGAATGAGTTTTACATGGGCCATGAATGACTGTTACAGAGGCCATGAATGAGTGTTAGTAAGGCCATGAATAAGTGTTAGCAAGGCCATGAATGAGTGTTGGAATGGCCATGAATAAGGTTGGAGGGGCCTTGACTGAGTATTGGAAGGGTCATGAATGAGTGTTGGAGTGGCCCTGAATGAGTGTTGGAAGGGCCATGAATGAGTGTTGGCGTGGCCTTGAATGAGTGTTGGAAGGGCCATGAATGAGTGTTGGAGTGGCCTTGAATGAGTGTTGGAAGGGCCATGAATGAGTGTTGGAGTGGCCTTGAACGAGTGTTGGAAGGGCCATGAATAAGTGCTGGAGGGGAGATGAATGAGTGTTGGATGAGCCATTGGTGAGTGTTGGAGAGGAATGTGGAAGGTTTATGAGTAGTTAAGGCAGTGTTTCCCAGCGTGGGGCCCACGCCCCACAGGGGGGCAATTTGACTGTTAAGGGGGGCAATTCGAAAATGGAAGAAATCGGCTGAATATAACAAAACGGGGAGACTTGAGACTGAAGTTAACTAAATTGGAACCTGACATAAGATCTCTTTGCAGCAAGCATCAATCGCAAGGATCTCACTAAATTTAAATAATAAATAATTACTAATAATTAAAATAATATAGAAAAATCTTTCATTAAAATTATTTTGTACTTGAATTTCAGTTCTCCATTATATGTTTTGAAAACTTACTTACTGTGTTTGCTCAATAATTACCTAGTGATTTCTTCCTAAAACCTATCATTCAAGTTTCTTTAGTGAACATTTCAATTTTTGAATATTAAAAATAATGTATATGTTGAAGGGGGGGGGGGGGCAGGGGAGGGGGGCAATATGAATTTTAGAAAGGCTAAAGTGGGGCATGGCACAAAAAAGGTTGGGAAACACTGAGTTAAGGTATATGATTGAGTTGTGTGGAGGACATGTGCGAGTACTGAAGTTTATGTATGTGTGCAGGAGGGAATATGTACGAGTATTAGAAAGTTTATCAGTAGCTTTATGGGTGAGCGTTGGAGAGAATATGAGTAAGTGTTGGAAGGAAAAAATAATGAATGGGACATGAATCACTAAATGATAACATTATGTAATTATATATAACTGGATAAGCAGCGGTTCTCGCCGCGTTGGTAACTTACGGGGTATGTGAGCCGGTCGCTCAGAAAGCAATGGCAAACTACTGAGCGTAATCTTGCCTAGTACATCAACAGCTGCTGAAAAATTCTGATGTTGACTGCAACGTCCTGTAAGGGATATGCAAAAAACAATATAACTGTTCACATAGCTACAGCAGGTTTCTGCTATGGGACTTGTTAAGAAGATAAGTTGACAGTGTTATGTGGTGCAGAGACATGAACTATGCGTTGGATGAAAGCCATAATAAACTCTTTCATCACAGAACTTAAATATAATACACAACATGATCTGCTGTGTGGTAGTGGACCTTGGAATGTGAAAAAACACAGCCAGAAGAACATGAAAGTACAGAGATGTGGTGTCTGAAAAGAATGTTCTGAAACACTTCAGACTCCCACTGCAAGCAACAATGATTGTCTGGCAAAGCTAATCAAAGAACAACATTACATGAGAAAAAAGACAATGTTCTGTTGTCATAAAAGTAGAAGAGAAGCATTGGACAATATTGTGACCAGCAGGAGAAGAGGAAGACAGAGAGAAACGATGCTGGATCATCTCAGACCGTGGCATGGAGCAATGTCTTTCATAATATTATGCAGAGAACCAAGAACTGGGGAGGCACATGGATGCCTACATCAATTGGCAAGGAACAAGATGCTGAGTTCCAGAAGACTTGACAGTAGATGCACACATATAGCAATAATCCCAATGAAAAACATCACTGGGGGGGGGGGGGGGGGGGGAAGAAGAAGAGAGAATCATGTCCAAACAGGCAACATACACTCTGTATCAAACACACAGTGCATGTTAAAATATCTGGCCAGATTTCCTTACTTTGCTCAGGCCAAATGTACAAGATATATATATATATATATATATATATATATATATATATATATATATATATATATATATATATATATATATATATATATATATATGTGTGTGTGTGTGTGTGTGCAGTGTTTGTTCTACTCATTGTGTCTGTCATCTCCCAACAGAACAAAGACAACCAATCACCTCACACAAAAACCTCTGATCTCTCACTGTCTGGTGCATCTCAATCCATGTTTTTTTTTATTGCATGTCCTTTACAGGATATTGCAATCAACCCCTGCCTTTATCTGCTGTTCATGATTAACAGGACATTTTACACTCAGCAATTTGCCACTGCTTTATGGGAAAAGTCCAACCGACTGGTATGTGAGATAAACCCACAATACTGCAGCGGTTCAATACCCTCCCCATATTGGCCACCTATGTCTGTAATACTCTTCTCTGTGTGCGTTTATATCTCAATCTGTGTATGTAACCCTGTGGGTTCCTGAGGAAGGACCTTCTAGTGATACTATTAACAAATGTTCTCAACATCTGTGCAATCCAAGGCCAGCACCAATCCCTCACCCCTTGATGCACTGTCACTCTTAAAGCTCTCCACAAGCTCCACACAGGTGATTCAGTCATACCATTCTAGTCCTTCTATTCTGTGAAAACACTATTTAATGAATGTTCGTAGCTTATTAGTCATTGTTCTAGTCAATCACCACGCTTCTGATCCATACAGTAGCACTGACTTAACGGTAGAGTTAAAGATTCTAAGTTTGGTCACATATTTCAAGTCTTGCTACTTCATTTCCTACTGTTATGATGGCTGCTCTTTTTTTTATTTTTAAACTCTTATTTTAATATCTCTATCTGTTGTGTTCTCTTCCCTCCCCCCACCTCCCCCTCCCTTTCTATGTAAAAGTTTCTACCTAACAATGTGTATGATACCATCTTTTGAAGAGAAGTTTCACTAATCATTTTCTGGATTTATTCTTATTATCTTTGTCTTTCCCCTATCAATTGTTAGATTTAATATTGGTGTATGTACGTACGTGCACGCACACGCACCCGCACACACAGAGAGAGAGAGAGAGAGAGAGAGACAGAGACAGAGAGAGAGAGAGAGAGAGAGAGAGAGAGAGAGAGAGAGAGAGAGAGAGAGAGAGAGAGAGAGAGAGAGAGAGAGATGTGGCAAATATATCAAGGACAGACACAATGTGAATATACAAAGAAATGAAGCAAATATATCGTGAACAGACAAAATGTGGGTATACAGAGAAATGTAGCAAATATATCATGAACAGACAAAATATAGATATATAAGAGAAATGTGCCAAACATATCATGGATAGACAAACTGGCAAATAAAGAAGTCCTAAATGCAACAAAAAGATCATGACTAAAGAATCCCAAGGTTCCACAAATGAAATATTGCAGGCACATCAAGAGAAACAACAGACAGCTGAAATTTGTGCTGGAGGGAATGGTAGAGGGGAAATGAAGACAAACATGAAGACGACAGTATCACTGGGCACAGACCACATGGACTGGCCAGGCAAGAGGATGTTAGAACATGATGAATGTCAGACAGAGAGCATACTGGAAATCACACTGTCATGTGATGGTGGCAATTGATCTGGTGTACCACTACTTCTGTAACATTATACCTGTGGTATGTGTGGTAGTGCAGTGGCAACTGATCTGGTGTACCACTACTACTGTAGCATTATACCTGTGGTATGTATGTGGTAGTGCAGTGGCAACTGATCTGGTGTACCACTACTAAACAAATCGTTTGCATATCCTTTACAGAACATTGCTGTCAACATCAGCATCTTTCAGCTGATTGTTGATTTCTTGGCAAGATTACGCTCAGTAGTTTGCCATTGCTTTCTGAGCGGCCAGCTCACATACCCTGTAAGTTACTGATGCAATTCGAACCACTGCTGATTCTCACCGTCGTCATGTTACTTACCAGAGTATGCAAGATTACGGAGAAAAGTCGCTAACCTCTAGGCCAGGAAGCCGGCATACCACAACTACTGTAGCATTATACCTGCAATTTGTATGTGGCAGTACAGTGGCAATTGATCTGGTGTACCACCACTACTGTAGCATTATACCTGTGGTATGTATGTGGTAGTACAGTGGCAATTGATATGGTGTACAACTATTACTGTAACATTATCCTGTGGTATATATGTGGTAGTAATAAATCACAAATACTGAAGTATTGGAAAGATCAGGTTGTGTGACGGTGTATTCCATGCTCAGTCTTCGTAGACTTAGATGGATAGGACACGTTAGGAGGATGGATGATGGTAGAATACCAAAGGACATCTTTTTTGGTGAATTACAGACGGGTAGGAGATCTCAGGGTCGGCCTCTACTACGATACAAAGATGTGTGTAAGCGGGACATGATTGATACAGGCATTGATAATGCACATTGGGAGCACGTCGCCGCTGACGTGTTGCATGGAGGGCAACTATCAGAAATGGAATAAAGACAAAGGAGAAAATGATTGCAGATAAAGCACACACAGAGCGTGAGAGACGTAAGATGGTGCAAAATGGTGGAAATGACCATGTTTTCACATGCACCTACTGTGGGCAAACATTTGCAGCAAGAATTGGCCTTATCAGCCACACTCGCCACCGCCATGGGTCGTAGTTATTAAGCCTTTTTGAAGCACAATGTACCAAACTATCGTCTGTCAAGACGGAAAGGTGCCAATGATATGTGGTAGTACAGTGGCAACTGATCTGGTGTACCACTACAACTGTAGCAATATACCTGCGGTATGTATGTGGTAGTACAGTGGCAACTGATCTGGTGTACCACTACAACTGTAGCATTATACCTGTGGTATATATGTGTTAGTACAGTGGCAACTGATCTGGTGTACCACTACTGAACATTATACCTGCGGTATGTATGTGGTAGTACAGTGGCAACTGATCTGGTGTACAACTACTACTGTAGCATTATACCTGTGGTATGTATGTGGTAGCACAGTGGCTAGATGCTCATCTGCCAGCCTTGAGGTCATGGGGTCAAATCCTCACTGGGGCAGATTGTGTTAACTGACCTGGGCTGTCAGGTCGGCCAAGACTGAAATGGGCATCCGGAAATGTCCTGGGAGGTGAAGGTGGCCAGCGTGACCTTGACCTCACCCGTCCAGTGCTGGCTGGTCTGTACACTTAGGGGCCTAGCACCATATACCCAATATGTCTCGTGGTGTGTCAAAGGGTTCTTTCTTTTCACTAACATATGATCAGAAGCGGCTACAGATTATTGACTTTTACTTACATGTGATCAGAAGTGGCTACAGGTTATTGACTTTTACTTACAAATGATCAGAAGTGGCTACAGGTTACTTACTTTCACTTACATGTGATCAGAAGTGGCTACAGGTTACTTACTTTCACTTACATGTGATCAGAAGTGGCTACAGGTTACTGACTTTTACTTACATATGATCAGAAGTGGCTGCAGTTACTTTTACTTACATATGATCAGAAGTGGTTACAAGTTATTTACTTTTACTTACATATGATCAGAAGTTGCTACAGGTTAATTACTTTTTGTTTTTTTACATATGATCAGAAGTGGCTACAGGTTACTTACTTTTACTTACATATGATCAGAAGTGATTACAGGTTATTTACTTTATTTTACATATGATCAGAAGTGGCTACAGGTTACTTACTTTTACTTACATATGATCAGAAGTGGCTACAGGTTACTTACTTTTTTTTAAACATATGATCAGAAGTGACTACAGGTTACTTACTTTTACTTACATATGATCAGAAATGGCTACAGGTTACTTACTTTTACTTACATATGATCAGAAGTGACTACAGGTTACTTACTTTTACTTTGTCCATCAGATCTGCCACTTTCTTGAAGGTTCCGCAGGGATCCTTGGGAGGAATGTGTATCGGACATGTTTCTGGCTGACCCATGAGAAGACTGACTGTCTGTGAGCCCCTTGGTTTGAGCAGCCTCTGATCTTTGTTGTTGCTGTTGTTGTATGTGCAGATGATGTTGGTCACGGTACTGGGCCCTCGAAGCACTAGACTGCGACGTATCACTATCACTTCTGCTGTGATATGGTGGAGTTTGGTGGTGGATGTTGCCACTACTACTGTGGGAGATCTGCGGGCTCTGAGGATCTGAGTAGGTATCCGAGAGTGACTGAGAAGTGTGAATACTTGTAGAAGCAGCACTGCATCCATTTCCGACCATTATATACCCTGCAGTATCATAGCCTCCTGAGCTACTTCCTCCAGAAAGATGACTATCCACACTGCTGATCTTCTTGTAAATCCCTGAGCTCCCTGGAGACTGACCTTCACTACGTCGAGACAATCCAGTATAATTAGGATTTGTTCTAGGAAAAGATCGTTTTGATTTTCCAGGCATGGCTCCGGCAGACTGTAGCACAGGACTCACCTTTCCCTGTTGACTGGCAATGTCCTGGCTGAAAGGTATGCACTCCTCTCTAGCCTGCAAGTCAGGACTATACATCCGTTCTTGCCCAGAGACTGCATCCGAACCGGTACTGTCTGTTCTTATGTACATCATTGAAATGGGTCCACTGTCTGCAGAATACTGACTGTTATTGTCATCTGACAATGATCCCTTTCTGTATGGGTTTTCTGCATAAATCGGCGCAGCGCCGTGCCGAAAATCGGTCAGGCTTCCTTTTCTGAGTTCTGCATATTTGTGAAAAGCATGACCAGTAGAAGGATCGGGTGTGACAGATGCAGAGGCCGAACCTCTCATGTCATGAAAGCTTGCAGGCTGGCGTGAGTCTGGGAACACTTGGTGAGGGTGCTGGTGATAGTGCACACGGTGGTCAAAGCCAATATCACTTGCGAACGCGCTGTGCTGGGACTCTGACATACCCTGCCCTGGTCGAGGTACCATGCTCTCGTTCAGACTGGCCTGGCGATGATGATGGTGATGGTGGTGGTGGTGTGGTTGTGCCTGCTGGAATAGAGGCTCAGAAGGAACGTGTACAATCTGCCTGGAGCGTGCGGTGTCAAAGCTAGCCTGCCGGTGAAAGTTGTAGGCATCCTGGTCTGCGTCATGTTGTTGTAATGGACTGTGGTGCCAGCGTGTGGTACCTGCACCAGAAATTGTGCCCTGTCGTCCTGGGACATTAGTATCACTAGTAGTTTTGTGCAGTGACCTCGAACGTGAAGGTCGAGGAGAGTCAATGATGGTTCTCTGCGGCATCTCAAAGGAATCACGTCTCATGACATTCCGATTGATAACTGCGAACGGAAGTTGTTCACCCTGAGCTGGTGCCTGGTGGCCCCTGTGTCTTGTGTCGCCATTGACCACAGCACCAACTCCAGCTTCATGATGATTGACACTGGTGTGGGAGGATGTGGAGTCCTGGCGCTGGTAGCGATGCTGCAAACAAACACAGCAAGATATATTTACATAAGACAGGAATCTGAGCTCAAACGTCATGTTCTTGGCTTCACACTGACAATGTCTGGTATCACTGTCACATAGACTGCACCACCAGCAATGAGGCAACTCTGTAGCATGATATAATTACATCATGAAAGTACACCAGTTTGCGGGGTGGGGTGTGTGTGTGGTCTACAGGTGGGAGGATTGACTTGACTTCATTGCACTGGGTTTCATCCCAATTGGCTTGGTCTCTTTCCAGAGAGCAGCTTGCCAAAAGCATGGCACAGAACACAAACTCCATGGCTGCAGCAACAAACACTAGGAGTCTCTGAGAAAGCTGCAGTCTTGAACTGATTGATGGAGTCTGGACATGAACCCACGGCCTTTGGAGCATAAAGCAAAAAGCTTAACCACTGTGCCACAGAGAGTACACCATGGTAGACAGCACTAAATGCCTCTGCACCATGATTTCTTTTACCATTCGTTTCCACACAAGGCAACATGTTAAGAGTAAATGTTAGCTGCATCACACTGTTGTCTTGGCCTGTGGTTCGGTATGCATCATTTCCACATGCTTTTCTGGAGGGTCTGCCTTCCATAGCCTTTGACTGCACCCAATTTCCCTGCCAGACTGCAAATTTGTGTCTCAATTGATCAGGTGACCTTGCGACCTGTCCAGCATTGCTCTTGGGATCACAAAGTGACACAAACTCCCAAACCACAAAACTGTCTATCTTTAGAGATGTTCCTAGCACTTGGATTAGCTAATGACAGCTGTTTAACACGTAACAGGAAGGTAAAGTCTCCTGACTCATGCTCAAGAATTACACAAAGGTTGCCAGACACAACAAAAGAACAAGCTCCTCACTGAATTTGAGATGCCTTACAAGCGTTGTCTGGCAGAATTAGAAAAGAACAAGTTTATCAAATAAAGCTGGGGACCACAGAAGCGTTGTCTGGCAGAATTAGAAAAGAACAGGTTTATCAAATAAAGCTGGGGACCACACAAGGGTTGTCAGACAGAAAGAAAGATCAAGTTCTTCAATGAATTATAGGAACCACACAAGGGTTGTCAGACAGAATGAAAGATCAAGTTCTTCAATGAATTATAGGAACCACACAAGGGTTGTCAGACAGAAAGAAAGATCAAGTTCTTCAATGAATCCTAGAAAACTCACAAAGATTATCAGACAGAAGGAAAGAAAAAGTCTCCTCAAAGGAACCTAGAAACTCACAACAGTTGTCAGAAAGAAAGAACAAAGTGGTCCATTAAAGAGCCCAAGGAATCATTGATAGGTATCAGGCTGAAGGAAGGAACAGGTTCTTCCCTAATTCACCCCAGCACTACACAAGGTAATCAAGTAGCAGGAATAGGCTTTTCCCTAATCCACCCAAGCACTACAGAAGGTAATCAAGTAGAAGGAACAGGCTCTTCCCTAACCCACCCCAGCACAACACAAGGTAATCAAGTAGAAAGAAGGAACAGGCTCTTCCCTCACCCACCCCAGAACTATACAAGGTAATCAAGTAGAAGGAAGGAACAGGATCTTCTATAACCCACCCCAACACTACACAAGGTAATCAACTAGAAGGAATAAACAAGCTCTTCCCTAACCCACCCCAGTACAACACAAGGTAATCAAGTAGAAGGAATGAAGGAGCTCTGTTTCTATAACCGACCCCAGCAATACACAAAGTAATCAAGTAGAAGGAAGGAACAGGCTCTTCTCTAACCCACATCAGCAATACACAAGGTAATCAAGTAGAAGGAAGGAACAGGCTCTTCTCTAACCCACATCAGCAATACACAAGGTAATCAAGTAGAAGAGAGGAACAGGCTCTTCTCTAACCCACATCAGCAATACACAAGGTAATCAAGTAGAAGAGAGGAACAGGCTCTTCTCTAACCCACATCAACAATACACAAGGTAATCAAGTAGAAGAGAGGAACAGGCTCTTCTCTAACCCACATCAACAATACACAAGGTAATCAAGTAGAAGAGAGGAACAGGCTCTTCTCTAACCCACATTAGCAATACACAAGGTAATCAAGTAGAAGAGAGGAACAGGCTCTTCTCTAACCCACATCAACAATACACAAGGTAATCAAGTAGAAGAGAGGAACAGGCTCTTCTCTAACCCACATCAGCAATACACAAGGTAATCAAGTAGAAGAGAGGAACAGGCTCTTCTCTAACCCACATCAACAATACACAAGGTAATCAAGTAGAAGAGAGGAACAGGCTCTTCTCTAACCCACATCAGCAATACACAAGGTAATCAAGTAGAAGAGAGGAACAGGCTCTTCTCTAACCCACATAAGCAATATACAAGGTAATCAAGTAGAAGAGAGGAACAGGCTCTTCTCTAACCCACATCAACAATACACAAGGTAATCAAGTAGAAGGAAGGAACAGGCTCTTCTCTAACCCACATCAGCAATACACAAGGTAATCAAGTAGAAGGAAGGAAGGGGCTCTGTTCCTATAACCTACAGCAGCACTACACAAGGTAATCAAATAGAAGGATCAAACACATCAAGTTAAGCCCACTTTCACCCTGTTGTTATAAGCCACAGTGGTTTAATCTCACTACATCTCACTACATGTTTTGCATGTTGAAATTAGAAAACAAGATAGCAGAAATCCTCCCTCCCGCGTAATTGACGGATTACTCCCCTTTAAATCCATTAACAAGCTATTCTTTTCTATAAGTGGGTTATCCCACTTCAAGTGTAAGGTTCAATCGGACCTCGATGGTCGGGTTATTTCATCTTAAAGAACAGGGCATGTCTGGTCCTCTGCCACTCTCTCCGACTTAATGCTGCTATCATTTGTCAGCCATCAAATTTCCTGGTCCGTGTGAAAACTATCTTAGGGTGATCAATTCTGTCACAACTCTGCTCGGACATTACCGACTTTAGGGAGCCAAGAAAGGGACTTGCAAACGTGTCATTATATAGGGCATGCAGATAACATGATTAGCTATGTGATACTCTTCTCCGTGACACCGCAAAGATTGATTTAAAGTTAGTTGCATGTCCTTTACAGGACGCCGCAGTCAACACTGGCACTTATCCGCTGTTTGTTCTAGGCAATTTTAGGTTTAGTAGTGAATGAAACAATACGCAGACATGGGCTTACCACACAAACAATAAACTGTCATATACAAACATCAAACCGTCACATACAAACATTAAATAGTGAAAATGCAACATACAAACATGAAACTGTCACACACAAACAGTAAACTGATACACAAACACAAGTGAAACTGACATATCCCCAAATGAATTTGTCTCATATAAACATGGATTACCACATACAAACATGAAATTGTCATATACAAACATGAAATTGCCAAATACAAAAATGGTAACACTCTAGACCAGTGGTTCTCAACCTTATTTGGCCCATGCACCCCTTCACCATATGTTCAGAATGTCATCCCCCCCTTACATAGTATGCCCCCCGATAGCATAAAGATTGGTTTGATGAAAATTCCGAAGACATCAACCAATTGCTGGCCGAGAAACATCTTCTCCTCAAGGCACATTTGAATGACCTTAAGTCAACATAAAAAAAAGATGCCTTCAAGAACATTCAGAGAGTAGTGCAGCAGAAACTTCGGCACATGCGGGACTCCTGGCTGAGCAGCAAAGCTGATGAAATTCAGGGCTTTGCTGACAGACATGATATGAAAAACTTCTACGACTCACTGAAAGCAGTCTATAGTCCTACATCACCAGGCATAGCTCCCCTCCTCAGTGCAGATGGGGTTCATTGGTCACCGATAAGAAAGAAATCCTTCAACGCTGGGCAGAGCATTTCAGCAACATCTTAAATGCAACTTCCTTCTTCGATGATGAAACCATCAACTGCCTTCCTCAAGTTCCCACCAATGAGATACTTGATGACCTGCCAACCATAGTGGAAGTAAACAAAGCCATCCAGCAACTCTCCAGCGGCAAGGCACCTGGTCCTGACTCCATCCCAGCAGAGATATACAAGGCAGGTGGGCCGGTCCTAACAGAGCAGCTTCACCAAGTCTTTACAAACATATGGGTGAACGAGACCATGCCACAAGATTTCAAGGACGCGTCAATAGGCAAACGAAAAGGAAACCGCCAATCCTGTGACAACCACCGAGGCATCTCCTTGTTTTCAATTGCAGGGAAGATACTCGCCAGAATTCTTCTCAATCGCCTCACGACCCATCTCGATCAAGGTCTTCTTCCTGAGAGTCAATGTGGCTTCAGAAAAGAACGCGGAACTGTTGACATGGTTTTCGCTGCAAGGCAGCTGCAAGAGAAATGTCAGGAACAGAACTGCGAAATGTTCTCCACTTTCATTGACCTTGCCAAGGCTTTTGATACAGTTAGCAGAGAAGGACTGTGGAAGATCATGGCAAAATATGGCTGTCCACGAAAGTTTGTCCAAATAGTGCGGCTATTTCATGATGGTATGCAGGCAAGAGTACAGGAAAATGGTGAACTGTCTGAACCCTTTCCTGCCACCAATGGAGTGAAGCAAGGATGTGTCCTGGCACCAACACTGTTCAGCCTCATGTTTTCAGCCATGTTGGTGAATGCCTTCGAGAACGACGACATTGGAATAGACATCAACTACAGTATGGATGGGAAGTTATTCAATTTCAGAAGGCTGAAAGCTAAAACCAAAATTAACAGCGACACCGTCAGAGAGCTCCTGTTTGCTGATGATTGCGCTCTTACGCCAACTCAGAGGCGGACATGCAACATACTGTTACAACTTTCTCACATTCCTGTGCCAACTTTGGGCTCAATATCAACTTGGAGAAGACTGTAGTTATGTACCAGCTAGCTCCAGGGAATAATCACACTGTGCCGAATATCAAAGTGAATGGTCATAGACTAAGTGTTGTGGACAAATTCACCTATCTTGGCAGCACAGTGACACAAGCTGCCACAATTGATGACGAAGTGAATGCAAGAATCTCCAAGGCCAGTGTGGCCTTTGGCATACTGTACAAGAATGTATGGGACAGAACTGGAATAAGCCTGCAAACAAAGCTAAAAGTCTACAAAGCAGTTGTATTATCCACACTGCAATATGCTTGTGAAACCTGGACTGTTTATCAGCGACACACTAGAAAATTAAACCACTTCCACACAGTCTGCCTAAGGAAGCTACTGAAGATTAAATGGCAAGACAAGATCCCAGACACTGAAGTCCTAGAAAGAACGTCCATGCCCAGTATCCACACTCTACTGATGAAGAATCATATTCGCTGGGCTGGTTACTTGACTCGCATGCCAGACCTCAGGCTCCCTAAACGAATTTTTTTACAGCGAACTGCGCTGTGGTAAACGCTCCCAAGGTGGCCAGAGGAAACGCTTTAAAGACACTCTGAAAATCTCTCTGAATGCTTTTGGAATTCATCATGACACCTGGGAGACTGTAGCCAGAGACCGAAATTCGTGGCGTGCATCATTACACAAGGGTGCAGTCATGTGTGAGGCAACCAGGACTGCAAGAGCTGTAAAGAAAAGGCAGGACAGAAAAACCACTGCAGGAAATCCTCCTCCAGAAACGTCAAGCATTCTTTGTCCACATAGTCAAAGAACATTTCGAGCCAAAATAGGCCTTATCAGCCATCTTAGAACCCACGGCTCCATACTTTCAACCCCACTGGATGAAATGAATGGTCATCATCATTCTTGATGGACAAACACCACACATAGTATACGTAAAAATGGAAGCTAAATTTAATAACATACTAGAACAAGCCAAGACGTCTACATTAAACGTGATTTGCGGGTCTACTTACGTTATAAAGCGAATTTAAGAAGGGCGAGAAGTAAAAGACTGGAATGTATGGAGGGAAAAACAATATCAAGTAATTGGTTTTTGTATTAACATGATCTTAAAATAATCTTAATATCCCCCCCCCCCCCCTGGAAACCCTAACTTTCCCCCCTGGGGCGAGGGGGATTCCCCACCGGTTGAGAACCACTGCTCTAGACAATATAATAATGGGAAGCCATAGCACACCAGAAATTAGACATAATCAAATTTTTTTGGACATGTTATGAGAAGAGATGGATTGGAGAACTTAGTGACAACTGGCAAGATCGAAGGGAACAGACCAAGAGGAAGACCGAGAGGAAAATACCAGGACTTCGACACATGACAAATAGGCACCCCTTTCAAAACGATGTCATCGTTAGTCAGGTCTATCATCCATTGGAACCCATACTATAGAATAGGGACAGAATTCATACCCTGTCACGTAAGTAGCACTTTAGGTCACAGAAATGCATGGGTCACATGAAGACACAAACACGTCGGTTTGTTCTTCAAGAGTTAAAGACAGAGTTTAGATTAAAGGCTGCAAACTGGTGCAATTGGTATACACATGTAAGAGCCCTTTGCACATTGAAGGTACAATTGGTATATAATTTATGAGCCCGATGCACACTGTTTATACAATTGATATAAAAAATGTACAAGCTCCGTGCAAACTGAAGATACTTACAACTGGGGTCAACATTTAGTTAGGAGCCCGGTGCAGATTACAGAAAGTTAGTTGCATATAATTGACAGGATGTGGCAGTCGACAACATTGTTTGGTTTGTGATTTATTGACAAGTTTACGTTCATTAGTTTGCTACTGCTTTCTGAACGATCGACACTCATACCACTGAATGAAAACCAGCGTAAGGCGGTCTGCTTTCAAATCGCCCGCAGCTGTGTTTCGAATGTGGTATGTGGGATTGTGAATAGATTTAGTGTATATTACAGACAGAATTAGTGTAAACATTTAAGAGCCCAGAGCAATTTAAGATACACTAGGTATATAAATTAGCACATTAAAGATACAATTGGTATAAACTTCTATGAGCCCGGGGCTACTTGCAAGATACAGTTGGTATACAAATGGAGGAGCCAGGTATTAACTGGAGATACATTTGGTTTGCAAAATGAAGATTGATATACAAGGGCGAGTCAATAGGTAAGTCACACAGTTCTGTGGGACGGCAGGTAAATGTAGTTGTTTTCTACAGGTGTCATTAGGTGACAGCAACATCGAACTTTATATTCCCGTTTGTCAGTGGCGCTAGGTGTCTCATGCGCATGTGCAGCGCATAAACAAAATGGCACCTGTACTTATGGAGCGTACAACCAAAGAGCAACGTGCTGTTGTGCGTTTTTTTTTTTTTTTTGGTGGACAAAATGACTGCCTGCAAAGAAAATTCATAAGGAAATGCTTCCTGTTTATGCTGACAAATTTTTGTACCGTAAAGCGGTGCACTGCTGGTTAGAAAAATTTTCTGAAGGACGTTCTAAAATTGTTTATGAAATCCGATCTGGCCGTCCTGTTGAGATTGCAACAGAAGCATCCGTGCAGCGGGAGGAGAAGATGATTAGAGGTTACAGGCGAGTAACGATAGACTCTGTAGCATCTGCAATAGGGTGCTCACATGGTTCAGCATACAGCATGATCGATTGAAATTTAAGAAAGTGGGGTACCCAGACAATTGAAGGAGGAACACAAAATGAACCGATTTGGCCAGTCATTGCATCATCTCTGTCGATACGAAGATGGAGAAGACATGCTGAACAGGATTGTTACTGGGGACGAATCATGAGTGCATCACTACCAGCCCGAATCAAAGCGTGCTTCAATGCAATGGAAACATCCTTCTTCACCTTGTGTCCAAAAATTCAAGGTTACGCCATCAGCAGGGAAGGTTATGCTGACAGTGTTCTGGGATTGTCAAGAAGTGCTTTTAACCAATTTCAAGTAGAAAGGTGACAATGTGAATTCTGAATCGTACTGTGAAGTTCTATCGATGCTTCATGATGCAATTCGAAGAAAACGTCCAGGACTGCTGACTAGAGGACTGTGGTGCTTTTTCATGACAAAGCCAGACCACATACGGCTCAATTAACTCAGGAGAAAATTAACCAACTAAGGTGGGAAGTTCTAGAACATCCACCTTACAGCCCTGGCTTAGCCCCTAGTGATTTCCACCTTTTTGGGCCACTGAAAACCCACCTTGGCGGGAGACATTTCGGGAATGATGCCGAAGTTGAATGTGCAGTGAAAACGTGGTTTAGAAAACAGAGCACGCAGTTCTATGCAGCCGGTTTGAAGGACTGATAAAACGGAGATAAGTGCATCAATGTTGGTGGAAATTATGTTGAGAAATAAAGGGACAATGTATGTATACAAATAAACTGGTTTCAAGTTGTTATCATATTTAGTTATTTTTCTACAGCCATATGTGATTTACTTATTGACTTCCCCTTGTCCAAATGTAAAAGCGTGATACAATTTAAAGCCGCGCTTGGTGTGCAAACTGAAGAAGCCTACGGGTATCAATAATTAAAGACAAGGTGTGGAAGAGATAGAGGGTGCCGTTTAGCACGATGGGCTTCCAGCATAGTGGTCATGGGTTTGAATTTGCAGAGGTAGATTATGAAAATGGACAGCCTAAAATGGTGACCAGGGCATGTCTTGGACAAGAAAGATGGTTGGTGTGTTACCTACCACATGGCACATCCAATGTGGTTGGTCTATACAAATATGAAACTAGCACCAGGGGCCCAAAATGTCTCAAGGTGTGTATACAGGGTCCTTTACCTTCCGCTACGGGTAAGAACAAGTACATGTGTGGTATACATTAAAACAGCTGTCAAACAAAATGCACGAACACATTAAAGGTAAAGAATATGGTCTATATGAAGGTAACTTACCTTCCTGGACACCTTAGGACTTGTCTGGGCCGTCTGGGTGGTCTGGGAAGATGCAGATCTGGATGCTCCACCAGCAGGCTCCAGCGCTGACAACGATGATGCCGCCGGCGTCTGTGCAGCTGTGGGTGCAGCGCCCCGCACTGAGCCTCCTCTAGCATGGTCCCGCCGCTTCCGAAAGATAAGAATAAAACCGAAGATAACGGATGTGGAGGTGACAAGAAGGTACAGGACTGTATCCTCGATATCTAGGATGGCACGGAATGCCTTTAGAACTGTGTGGACAGTCATGGCTAGCCAGTCCATGCTGGCATCCTGCCCAGCTATTGAACCATGAAAACTGTGCGGATCGGCCTCGCTAGTCAGTCCATGCTTGGATCCTAGGAATTAGCTTGATCATCAGAGCTGTATGAATAGTCATGGCTAGCCTGTCCATGCTACGTTGGATCTGTTGTACTTCTCCCAACAGTGTCTAAGTGTGTTCTGCAAAACTGAACACACAACTAACATTTCAATCAGTTCCAAACAAGCGTCCTCTCGAAATTAGTCCAGGAAGGGAAACGTGCACCACTGACATCGACGACCTAGTTGAGTTTACACTACAAGGACGAGCTAGACACCAGGCTGACAATGTTCCGTAGGTGCGCCTACCAACATCGCGATAACCTATAAAGCCGAGGGATCAGACGCTTTCCTACACACCAATCATGATCTGCGGCAGCACGCTAACAACTGACTTTCGTCCATTTTTATCAAGCGGCGGTTCCAAAACTATTTTGTTGGCACCACACCCAGCGTATTATTAGCAAGATATACCTTTAAAATATGCACAAGAAAAAACATATACGCAAACCAGCTGCTAACAGTACATCGTTACAACACAGAACAACATAGCATCGCGTCTTTCAGACACATCGTCTGTTTTCCTTTTGTTCTTTCGCCCGTTACCCCCTTCTCAGCCAGCTCGCCCCACGGCCCCCCCCCTATCCTTTGCTAGCCCATGCAGCTTCGTCCATGCCCTCTCCATACTATTCATTGCTGCCTCTACTTCTCTTCCCCGTGGTGGGGGGGGGGAGAGGGGAGTTCGTCTATTTCCTTTGCCTTGTGGATTCCAGACACAAACCTTTCTAGTGATACTATTTTCAGGTGTTCTCAATGTATGTCCTATCCAGCAACAAGGTCTTCTCTGTAAAAGTGGCCATTGCACTGCGTCACTGTGGCGGGCTGCAGGCAGTTTGAGAGCCACCGACACAAAACACGTGTCTAAGGACAGAGTGTAGCAATATCCTGGTTACCGAGGTACGACGCTCTCTATTTGAACAGTCAGTCGCATGGACTGTGTACAATACACAGGTGAAGGCAATTCTAGAACTAATACGGCTGTAGAAGCTGTTAAACTATACAGATTTCATAATACTATGGCTCACAATGCGTGGCAGAAAGCACCGGATCTCTTCCTTATTGCCTGTTCTTTCTATAGTTCTCAGCACTCAAATATCTACTTCACACTGTACTGAGAAGGCGCCTACAAACTTCAACAGACTGTTGTCAGTAGATCCCCAGGTGCCATAAACAAACGACAACCTACATGTTTTCTATCAACATTCCACATCATTGTCACTATCTACCTCTGAGGTCGGGGTGGGTTCGCCTGATGGCGAGGGAAACTGGTAACGGGAAAAGCTCATCCACGCGCAAAATTCAGTCCAATGCTACTATAAGTATCGTGTATGGATTACGCTTGAGTTCAAAGCGAGCGAGCGGCCCCCAAAAATTGTCAATATCATGTGCCGTGTCATACAGACAAGCTTGGGCGATCATGTTTCGTCATCTCGCAGGGCATCATTATCTTGTCCTGGCTACGTCATTAGGCCACGCCTTGTGGGTATTTACTGCTTGACTTATCTCCTGCTCTTATGCCAGTTGTCACTAACTCTTCAAGCTTATTTCTATGCAAAACCCGCCAAAACATAATTCAATGTCTACATTTAACGTATCTAATCAATTTACATTCACCTCAGCTTCTTGAAGGAGTGCCTCGTTCGTTTTTGTAAGTCCACAGAATTTTTTGCATTGTCCTAAGAAACTACATGTCTCTACACGAGAAGCAAAAGGATTAAACTAGCATGTATGAAGTATACTGCCTCCCAACTCCCACAGGAACACACCAATCAAGACTGCCACAGAGATACGTGTCTAGGTATTGACTTCGACAACACACCCTCTGGAACCAGCTCCCCATGTCGTACTGGCAGCCATTGAAAAGGGTTCCCCAATTGTTTTACATCGTATCAAAGGTGTTAAGTGCAGTCAGTGAATCCGTAGCTTGACTGCTTGCATTATTCAGCAAACCTGCGCTGTATCAGATCCCGCTTCACTCCCCAGGTGGTCAATGTGGTTTGGAATGATTCGGTTTAAAAAAAAAAAGGATCAATGTATTGCAGACGGATGCTTGGATCAGTGCTCCAGTGTTCTCCCACAGATCACACAGGCAGAATCTGCTCACCGCGCATCAACTTCTCAGCACCGGGAGGACCCAAATGTGTATATACAAGAAGCAGACACACGATGCTATAAAAGTGCTTCTGTGGACAGGTTTTCTCATCGGGTACTGGCCTGGGTGGAGGCCTATACGACCCACCCTTTCAAATCCACAGAGGTTTACATGTATGTCCGTCTTCTTCAGAGACGACTAGACATCCGATTCACTACCCCAAGATTGGGAGTTTATACCAAGACTTATATCAGGTCTGCACGGGTTAAAGACTAGCGTCGAACTTGTAAGCTACTCCCTCCTTGGGGTCGGACACAGGCTGCATCACAACAGTCTGGTCACGAGTGCAGGGGTCGGCAGAGGGGAGGGCCAACTCAGTTCCATAAACCAAAGTTCGAAGTCGGCCGAAAGACTCAAATATCACAGCGACGCTGCAAACTAACACAGCGCACAACCTGTACTTAGAAGAAGTCTCTCACAATGTGAACAATAAACATGAAAACAGAACACATGTGCATGAATTTCTTGCTGCTTCATGCATTTTGTCAACAACCGCCACCCACTTGTCCTCGACACATCCTTCTATGTTTTCCGTCTATTTAAAGTGTCTGTAACAGCGAGGTTAAGTTAAGCGCGGTAAATATGTCAAAGTTCAACGGCAATTACTTCCGGTTTCTGTCACATGGTTCCCACTAGAGGCCAGCTACAGTTGATATGACATCAACTAACATGAAAACCGCAATGGCCAGTATTTATACGCTCTCATACTAGACACAGCAGTCGAAATGACCAGCGCGCTCTAGCTCTTTTATGCGTTACCGGCGAGATAGAGGGATCAACCATTACACCAATCCAATGCCCTTCAACACTGACTTCTCGTTCAGAAAGCAATGGCAAACTACTTAACGTAAAATTGCCTAGAAAACCCAGCAATAGTTTAGGGTGATTGCAACGTCCTGCAACAAAACAGAAGACACAGGAAGGAAGTTGCCACCCGATCTACTGTCAGGGATGTGCACTGATGCTGCGTCCCTGAGAGATAATCAATGCCTGCCTAAGTATGCCTCATGTTGTATCAATGAGATTCACGCGATTTAAACCTGTTATGCGTGACAAAACCACGAGCCAGCCAGCCAATCATGAGTGAATATTGACAAAAACAATGTAATACTTGGCCGTGTCTCCCGCCCCGCAGCAAATGTTTGAGGTTGCTCGAGTAGGTGAGCATTTCACTCCAAGGTGCCCTAACTAATTATCCACCACAGCACTAGAACTGCAACTTGTTCCGGCAGCAATCCCGGGTCCTCAACACTCTGCCTACATCGCATACAGGTAAAGCCCTTATTGGCAGGTGTTCACCTGAATCTGGAAGTCACTGTGATAGAGCCATGGTGCTTGCTTGCCAACACTGATTATCCCAGGTCAACCTCCAGAAGTGACAGGATTCTTGTCCCCACCAATGAGGCTCTGTGATCGACCCAGTCTGAGAAATGGGTGTGAGATCATTTTCAGAAATATGTGGTCATTATCTTAGAAGAATATGCGGTAAAAGGCAGCTCCTGCAGGCTATGCGGTTGTGTAAGTAAATCTCCAGGCCAACCACATGACAACCAGCCGCCGTAGCACAGGGATTAGCACGTTGGCCTGCCGGCTGGTAGCACTGTGTTCGAATCGCCTTCGGGGCGGGATTTGTGTTTACAATTAAACTACGCTGCCAGGGCGGCCCGACCTAAATAGGTACCTGGAAACCGGGGAGATAAAAGCGGTTGGCGCGGTATTGACAACATCACTCATCCAGGGCCAATTGGTCTATGGAAATACGGAGCTCGCACCATATACCCAATACTCCTCCACGTGTGGACAAGGGTCCTGTTACGACATGAAACCCCTCCAGTCATAGCTGCCATGTGGGTGAGCGTTACCTTGGCTATCACGCTGAAAGCTGGCATCACAGTTATGACAAAGCCATTCCATTAATGAAGTTATCGATAACCACAAGCCACCCAACCCGGTCATGCACGACACGTCGGTACAAGTGTTTAAACACACGAGTATGATCATCGATACCAGATGCTGAGAGAGGGGGAGCGAGAGAGAGAGGGGGAGAGAGAGGAGAGAGAGGGAGAGAGAGAGAGGGAGAGAGAGAGAGAGGGAGCGAGAGAGAAGGAGAGAGTGTGTGACAGCGAGAGAGAGAGAGAGAGAATGAGAGAGAGTGTGACAGATAGAGAAAACAAATCAATATGGACGATAGTATTTCTTGTATCATAAGTGTACTGTTGCTGGTAACAGGTTGTGTATACATGGCTCTGACTTGATCATTCTTACCCTCTCTCTTTCGCACGCATTCTTTCATAGAATATTGCTTGCTATGCCAGTGGTATTCTGTCCATCCTACCACCCACTCACCTCACCGACTCACTGTGAGGTTACAGTTTTAGAGTTCTGTCTATACCTTCCACATATTGCATGATACAGTTTTCGTGCGTATTACCTGATTTTCACACATGGATAGCTAAAGATTATCATTTGGTGGGAAGTCTAAAAAAGACATAATGTAGTGTAATTCAATCTATTTGTGGAAACTATCAAACATGAACATTAGTGAAATAGATTGGTGGATACTTAAGCACACAGCATCAACACACGCGGCGTCCCATAATGGAAATATTGGTTTTCTGATTATGAGAACCACAGCATTCTAGCAGATGGATGACAGGCCGTGGTGGCAGACACGATGTAAGTAATGCTGATTAACTATATCATTCTTTCCAGCACGCACACGGCCTAGCAGCTATTGATTGGTCTGTCTGTCGTGCACGGAGTCTATCTGTGGCGGATCCGTATGATAGTTCTTATTCTCGGTCTTTGCCACGGCACGCGGAACTGAAGCATCGTGGTGATAACTGGTAGTGTGTAAGAATCATGCAATAGAGCAATGGTTCTCAAGCGGTGGGGAATTCCCCCCCCCCCAGACAAAGAGGGGGGGGGGGAGTTTTAGGGTTTCAGGGGGGGGGGGGAGGGGGGAATTAAGATGATTTCAGATCGCGTTAATACAAGAACCGATTACTTGATATTGTTTTTCCTTTCATACTGTACGGTTCTGTACGTCTCACCCTTCCAAAATTCATTTTATAAAGTAAGTAGACACACAAATCACGTTTTATGTCGACGTCTAGACTTCTTTTAGTATGTGCTATTAAATTTAGCTTCAATTATTACGTATACTGTGTAGGGGCGGGGGCGTGATTTTAGGTAGGAAATACGAAAGTTGGGAATGACGTTCTGAAAATATGGTGAAGGGGGGTACGGGCCAAATTTTTAGGTAGGAAATACGAAAGGGGGGGGGGGAAATGACGTTCTGAAAATATGGTGAAGGGGGGCACGGGCTAAAAAAGGTTGAGAACCACTGCAATAGAGGATGAAGGAGAGAATGCAGTCTGGTATAATAACCGTGAAACACTCGTCTTACAGGACTCTGGAAGAAGAAGACGAAGAAGAAGAAGAAGAAGAAGAAGAAGAAGAAGAAGAAGAAGAAGAAGAAGAAGAAGAAGAAGAAGAAGAAGAAGAAGAAGAAGAAGAAGAAGAAGAAGAAGAAGAGGAGGAGCAGCAACAACAACAACAACAACAACAACAACAACAACAACAACAAGATAACAGCATGCAATGAACACAGATAATCCAACACATGTAATGGGAATAAATAATGTGGCGGCCACGCCTAATAGAGCCATATGTACACTGCCGGCTAGCGATGATAAGTGCATCTCCTCAAACACAAGCTCATTAGTTTTGTTAGAGTATTCGTGTCATATCCTCCCGTGCTACAACACCCCACTGTCTGTGCTCGCAGATTCCCAACTACGACTGTGCTCAAACGTATCTTTCCGTGTCACGACGCCCAACTAACTCACAGCTATGTACTAGGCATATATCACGACTTCGACTAACTATGCTGATATATTCCCGTGTCACGAAGTCTTCAAATGACTATGCTGATATATTCCAGTGTCACGAAGTCTTCAACTGACTATGCTGATATTTCCAGTACCACGACGTCTTCAGCTGACTATGCTGATATATTCCAGTAATACGAAGTCTTCGACTAATTATGCTGATATATTCCCGTGGCACGACGTCTTCAACTGACTATGCTGATATATTCCCGTGCCACGACGTCTTCAACTGACTATGCTGATATATTCCCGTGCCACGACGTCTTCGACTGACTATGTTGATAAATCCCCGTGCTATGAAGTCCCCCGACTAATTATGTTCGTATCTCCCAGTGCCATGACATCTCCGACTAATAATATACTGATATATTCCTATGCCACGACGCCCGACTAACTATACTGATAAGTTTTCGTGTCACCATGACCAACAAACTATACTAATATATTCCCATGCCACGATGCCTAACTATCTGTAGTGCTATCTCCTCTGGGCGTACTGTCTGTCGGTCTAGCAAATGTTCTACCTACGACAACCTCCTCCATAAATCCTACTATTTGTGACGCACGTACCCTACGTGTCTAATATTTATGGACAAAAAGCGATAACGTGACGCCAGTGACATGTTTTCTGGTAACCTCAGTTGACAAAAACAGACCGAGCGGTGGGAAGAAGTCGAGACCGTCAGTGACGGTAATACACTACAGGTGCCAATCACTGTATGCGGACTGGGAAATGAGGACAGGAGCAGATATTATAGGACAAAGAAGAAAACAGAAATAACATAACAGGAGAGTCGAGAATTGGAAACAGTGACTCTAAAGAGCAGTACATAGTATATGTGCGGCTCTCTGTTAGCAAGATATAACATACGAACCTGCATGTGTAAATCAACGCTCATAACTATATAAGTAAAACTGTGAACACGATAACAGCATTGAGAATATATGTGCACGCGGTATATTATCAAGATCATAAATGTGGGTCGACCCCTGGCAGATTAAGTTGAGTTGAGCTAAGAACCGACATCACAGCACTCAGGACATTCCCATATGCGCTCCGTCCCCCTCGTTCAACTGCCAGAGAAGAGTCACACTACTAATCGTTCCCATCGCTAAATGATTGAAAGTTCTCCTGGCCTTCCCTCTCAGTTTTGATACTCTACCAGAACCCCCGCCAATCCCCCGCAATCTCATCCTTTCCACATACGGGTTCTCAATCTGTTCCTTCACCTTCTCCACCTGGTCCCACATGCGCACGACCACCTCTCCCTTGTCCATAGGTGATCAACCACCAAGAGGTGCATTCCCTGCCAGCCTATCAGCCTGTTCATTCCCTCTGCACTCCCGCATGGCCAGGGAAAACATCCATACAATTCTTACAATCTGTGACCTCTGAAGCAAGGTGCCCATTCCACACGAAATATTCCTTTCTCCGCTTTACTAAACATATACATAGACTTCCGGCCATGAACATGCAGGATAGGCAGTGAAACGGTTAAGGTTTCTGGGTGTTTATGCTCGTAACTATCGTTGCATTCGCATTTTCCTCATGTTGGACTGGTAGTTTGTGGTTCCGTCGCCCTGCTACTGAGTTGAGTGCGCGGCGCGACGCTGTGAGCTGTGAATTTCGTGTGAAATGCTTTTAAATCTGCCCGAGGTTATGGAGCGTGAACTGCATGTTCAGAGCAATGGCGGCTGTCTATGTCCCAGAATTGACCGTTTTTTTTGTGTGCCTTATGCAGAAATGTGTGGCTGTTGCTGTTCTGGTTGACTGCCGCTTCCTTTGACGATGAACTGTGCTTTAGTGGAGGACTGTTGTTTTGGCATTCTGGAGAAGGCACTGTGTACAGTGAAATGTATTTTACACCTGTCCTAAGTGTTGTGGCGTGAACTACTTGCTCGAAAAAATGGCGTAGCTGGCTAGGTAACATCTAGGAAAGGAACAACAATATCTAGAAATATCTGCATGTATGGCGGCTGGTGTGTCGCAGAAGAGTCCGGTTTTTCTTACCTTATGCAGAAATGTGTGGCTGCTGGGTTTCTAGTGACTGCCGTTTCCATCGATGATGAACTGTGTTTTCGAGGAGGCCTTTGCGTTGGGGCGACGGCATTATTTACAGTGAAATCTTTCTTTACATCTGTTCGAGGTTGTTTTGTTGCGTGAACTACATTTCGGAGACAAAATGGCTTGGCTGGCTAGAAAACATCTAAAAACGGAACAACAACTAGAAATATCGAGACTTTGTAGGCGAACATCTGGTTGGGAAAGTGACTGCCGCTTCCATCAAGGATGAACTGTATATTTCGTAGAGGACTTTTGTGTGGCATTCTGGCGACGGCATTATGTACAGTGAATTGTTTTTACATCTGCCCGAGGTTGTTTTGTTGCGTGAACTGCGTTTCGGAGGGAAAATTACGTGGCTAGCTAGGAAACATCTAGAAACGGAACAACAACATCTAGAAATATCGAGACTTTGTAGGCGAACATATGGTTGGGAAAGTGACTGACAATTCCGTCAAGGATGAACTGTATCTTTCGTAGAAGACTTTTGGGGTGACATTCTGGCGGCGGCATTATGCACAGTGTGCCTGAGCGGGCCGTTGTTTGTCGAGACTCCTGTCTTTTCCACTTTTCACATGGGGTTGTGGGGACCATATTATGTGATATTCACTGGCACGGGAACGGAGCATAATGGGAACGACCCTTTGCTGTGATGTTGGAACCGCGACTAACGACTAACGACTTTATTAAACATACTCCTTGAGTCTGTGATGAAAACAATGTGTGTTGCAGTGGTCTCCTCTAACCAACGGAATGCCACTGTGGCTGCTTCCACCTACATTCTCATGCTGGAGGCCGTAGCCTCATATGCCATGTTCTCCCTTTTCAAGAACCGTTAAATAGCCTTCGCAAAGAAACCCCAACCATTCCGTCTGTTTCTCACCACTGATCCATCAGTCATCAATAAGACGAATAATGTCACTATGTCATCTTGATGTGTTTTACTCTGGATCAGTTGTTGCATCTCAAACTCTGTGCGGTCCGCTGTCCATTCTCTGCACTCACGACCCAGTGTTACTATTACACTGCGCCAGTCCGTCCTGTCTGCCGGTACTTCAATCCATTCCTGGCAGATGAGCTTGACTAATCGGAGAGGCCGTCATACATGAAGCTGTACACTAGGATATATCCCAGTACACGAACTTTCACACTGGAGTCTTTAGCAGATATGACGAATATCCCACAAGGGAATCTATCCTACCAGATGGATAAGACGAATACCCTATATGAGAATCTATCCTAGCAGACGGATAAGACGAATACCCCACATGGGAATCTATCCTAGCAGATGGATAAGACGAATACTCCATATTAGAATCTACCCTAGCGGACGGATAAGAAGAATAATCCACATTGGAATTTATTCTATAAGTAAAATACTCCACACTGAAATCGATCCTCGTAGACGGATCACAAATGTGGCGAAACCTTAAATTGAAAACTATTATAACACGTGAATCATAACGATGGGCTAAACTCAAGTTTGTAATGTCAATACAGGGATCAACTCTAAGTTTGTAATCTCAACACTGGAAACATATTATAATTAAAACAAATAACTTTAAAATCAGAAGAGGAAAAAGGTGGAAAGAGGGTGGGGGTGGGGAGGGGGGGAAGAGAGACAGACAGACAGACAGACAGACAGACAGACAGACAGACAGACAGACAGACAGACAGACAGACAGACAGACAGACAGACAGACAGACAGACAGACAGACAGACAGACAGACAGACAGACAGACAGACAGACAGACAGACAGACAGACAGACAGACAGACAGACAGACAGACAGACAGACAGACAGACAGACAGACAGACAGACAGACAGACAGACAGACAGACAGACAGACAGACAGACAGACAGACAGACAGACAGACAGACAGACAGACAGACAGACAGACAGACAGACAGACAGACAGACAGACAGACAGACAGACAGACAGACAGACAGACAGACAGACAGACAGAGAATCTTCACACGAAGCAATACCAATTACAAATGGACACACGCGAAACAAACTTCCATGAATTCGCAGCAGCTAATCCAACGACATGAGAACTGCAAAAATGTATGCACACTTCACACCGGCGCAATGACGGGGACACAACTGTTGCCTACCACAGACGATACACCACAAGTGACACCACAGAACACCCAACTACAGCACCGTACATAGTTCTACGGCAGCAACTCTCTCCCTCTTCCCTCCCCACTACCCCTCCTCACATTAGTGGTAATTACTCGCTAATGCTAATTGTGTGACGATGTGTTAAATCACGGCAAACAAGAGGCCTTGCATTTCTAGAATACTCGATTATTGCTACATTTTGGTCTGACAGCTAGTTCAGCTCTTTATTTCCTCCTTTCCCCATCCCCACCCTCTGTCGCTCTGTCACTTCGTATGTGTGTGTGCGTCATTGTATTTCTCTCACTCTGTTTATCCCCTCTCTCATTCTCTCCCCCTCTCCCTGTTTCACCATCTCTCTTCCACCACCCTCTCTCATTCTCTGCCCCTTCTCCCTCCATCCCTCACTTCCTCCCACGCTCTCTCTCTCTCTCTCTCTCTCTCTCTCTCTCTCTCTATCTCTCTGTAAGCATAAGTAAACTTGTTAGTGAATTTGTGATTGTGAGTATATGTGTATGTGAGGGAGTGTGTATTTGAGTGTTATTGAGTGGATGCACAGCTGTGAGAATTTCTGTAAATTATTATGTATGCAGATATGAATGTATGTGTTATATATATATATATATATATACAATGTCTGCATATCCTTTACAAGACATCGCTGTCAACATCAGCATCTTTCAGCCAAGATTACGCTCAGTAGTTTGCCATTGATTTCTGAGCGACCTAAGCTACCGACGCGGTGAGAGCCGCTACCGATTCTCGCCGCCGTCACGTTACTCACGAGAGTATACGGGATTACGGAGAAATACACACACACACACACACACGCTGTGATAACTTGGTTTACGAACGCCTCAGGTCACGAACAATTCAGGTTACGAACAACTTCGAAAACTTTATGTCTCGGGTAACAAACAGTGCCTCGGGTTACGAACGATGGCGAGAGAGAGAGAGAGAGAGAGAGAGAGAGAGAGAGAGAGAGAGAGAGAGAGAGAGAGAGAGAGAGAGAGAGAGAGAGAGCAAGGTGTAACGTTGGAGACAAACGATAGCGTACAGTAAAGATAGCGTACAGTACAAACAGTACTATAATATGTCCACATTTGTTTGCTTTCATTCACGATCAATTATTTTGAAAACTGTCTGTTACATCGTTATGAAATTTTTCCAGCCGTCTGATATTTATCCCCACCCAAGGAATATGTCTTTGATAGGTCCAAAAACAACTTAAATCATTGAAAGCGTCGACATTCCTTTGATGTTGTGCTTAACAACTAGTGATTTCTCGCTAACAAAGTTATTTTTACGGTAATGTGAGAACTGCCAATTCTGATGACACACAAAGGCGTATCCGGATTCGTATGGGAGTGGGTGCAATGAAAGAACTAGCTTAAAATCGACAGGGTCGGCTGCATTGCACCGGGTTTTTATCCCATATGGCTCAGTTTCTTCCCGCAGCGCGGAAAGCGTCAAACAAAGCACGAACTCCGTAGCTCCAGCGACGACCCTCGGGAGTCTCCGAAAAAATGCACTCGTGAAATGAAGGACGCGGCCCGAAATCGAACATACAACCTTCGGAGCCCGAGTCAGACGGCTTGACCACTTCACCACGGAGAATCCCAAGAGGGGTGCAATGTGTAATATTAGTAAAGACAGAGAATTTACAGAGGCACGGGGTAAATAATTTGTAAATTAACAGGAAAGTAACAGGAATATATTTCTTCCCTTATTTTTCATTTCCTTCTTGTTTCTTCAGCTGATGCTGATGCTGTAATGTTTAGGGCCTGCAATTCGTCTGAATAGTTGGAGCAAAATATCCCAGTAAGTGTGTACGTAGATTAAGGTTTGCGATCTGCTCATACCTTAATCTGTGTCGGATGATTCCAGTAGGTTGATGATTGCTCTCGGTTGCATAAAATTCAATCCATCCTTTCTCCAATAGTCCTCTTCCTCTTTCAACACATGGTCCTGACGTTTTTTCCAGTAACTTTTATCAATATTTAATAGCGCGGACAGACAGACAGACATACAGACATACAGACAGACATACAGACAGACAGACAGACAGACAGACAGACAGCAGACAGACAGACAGACATACAGAAAGGTAGGTAGGTAGGTAGGTAAGTAGGTAGGTAGGCAGAAAGGTAGGTGGGTGGGTGGGTGGGTGGATGGCTGGCTGGATGGCTGGGTCGGTCGGTCGGTCGGTGGGTGGGTGGGCCGGCAGGCAGACAGACAGACAGATAGATTAGATAGATAGATAGTGTCGGGTTACGAACGTTTCAGGTTACGAATCGAGTTCTGGAACGAATTAAGTTCGTAACCTGAGGTACCACTGTGTGTATATGTGGGTCGTCGCTAGAGCTACGGAGTTCGTGCTTTGTGCGACGCTTTCCGTGCTGCGGAAAGAGACCGGGCCATATGGGATAAAGCCCGGTGCGATGAAGTCGACCCTGTCGACTTTTAAGTCGACTTTATATATATATATATATATATATATATATATATATATATATATATATATATATATATATATATATATATATATATATATATATATATATACACACACATGCCGGTCTATCTGCTCGAAGAGTTAGCAGCTTTCTACGTAACCCCGAATACTCTCGTGGTTGACGTGAGCGCACGAGAATTGGAAGCGGTTCGAGTCGCGCCAGTGACTTATGAGAGTATGGAGCCGGTCGCTCAGAAAGTCGTGGCGTGCTGATGAGCATGATCTAGCCTAGGAATCAACATACAGCTGAAAGATGCTGTTGACCGCAATATCCTGAAACATGATGGAAACGCGGAATATATATATATATATGCCGGTCTCTCTGGGCGAGGGGTTACAACACTTTCTCCGTAATCCCGTTTATCACACAGAGTCTCGTAGCGGACGAGAGCTGGAAGCGGTTCGACCCCCGCTGGGGACTTGCGGGATAACTGAGCCGGCCGCTCAGAAAGCAATGGCAAACTACTGAGCGTAATCTTGCCAAGAAATCAACAGACAGCTGAAAGATGCTGCTGTTGACAGCGATGTCCTGTAAAGGATATGCGGGGAGAAAAACAATATATATATATATATATATATATATATATATATATATATATATATATATATATATATATATATATATGCGTGTATGCCTACCTGCCTGTCTCATAAAATGATAAAATTGTTATGTTTACAACATTAATTTGACAATGTTTTTTTTCCTATGTGAATATATCATGCACTATTCATGAACGAAAGATGAGTGATTGGAAGGGCCGAACGTTGACGGGCCTCCATGCCCAATTTGTGACCCTATGAAAATAAAGTCTGTTCGTTTGTTCTCTCTCTTTCTCTCTCACATACACATATATCCTTTCTCTCTCTCTATTCCCTCTCTAACTCTCTCTTCCCTCCCTCTCATACACGCGCTCTCTCTCTCTATCTTCTCTCTCTCTCTCTCTCTCTCTCACCCTCTCTCTCTCACCCTCTCTCTCTCTCACCTCTCTCTCTCTCATCAGTGGTAATGACTGGCTAATTCCCCCAGCTCTACCCAGCCCACAATGGGAACCAGGAACTGTGTTGAGAAGCAGAGGCTACCGGCATGATCCTGGCCACGCCAGTGGCCCAGTGCCCAGTCGTCTATACAGTTATTTACATATCCTCCACACGACGTAGCAGTCAATCCCTGCGTATTTTGGCTGTTTGTGATTTGGGCAAGTTTACGTTCAGTAGTTTGCCACTGCTTTCTGAACGACAGACACTCTGACTCATACCTTTGTATAGGAAGCAACACTAGGCGATCTGCTTCCAAATCTCCCCCAGCTGTGATTCATCTATATAATGTAACAGTTTGCTTAATGCCAGTACAAAGGCTGTTTACTTCACTCCCTTATGTACACAGGGAGATTTGAACCAGCACCCTTCAAGCGATGGCAGCGCTCGCTGAAGAAACACGTGTACTTCCAGGCACGGCCAAACACTCGGGAGTGACAAGTGGCATTGCCGGTGCACCAATAGTTGTCAGCTGATGACCCAGTTCTGGTCTGAGTGTCCGTGACAATTTGTGGAATGATGTCGACTGTTGGAATGATGTCGACTGCTGGAATGACGTCGACTGTTGGAATGATGTCGACTGTTGGAATGATGTCGACTGCTGGAATGATGTCGACTGTTGGAATGATGTCGACTGTTGGAATGATGTCGACTGCTGCTGGAATGATGTCGACTGTTGGAATGATGTCGACTGTTGGAATGATTTTCCGCCTCTGGCCAGCCACTCCTGATTCTGGTGATTATGTCCTAGGTATCATGAGACCGAGGAATGGGAAACTTAGTAGCGTGTCCCTTACAAGAAGTCGCAGTCAACATCAGCATGTTTTGGCTGTCTGTGATTTCTAGGCAAGTTTATGCTCAGTGTTTTCCATTGTTTTCTGAACGACAGTGGCCCATGCCATTGTTGAAAATCAACACAAGGCGGCCTACTACAATATCGCAGCTGATTTAGAACGCGGTATACACAAATGTGGATCGCATTCGCTACTCCCTCCGCCAGTCGCCGGGGAACAGAGATGACACCAAGCTGGATGAATACTGTAACATGAACTCAAGGCCGCCAATCAATATGCCTTTTACTGACGTTTTTATACATAGTGATAATGATATTGCTTAAATGAAGTTGTACCACAAAACAAATCAATCCCTACAACCATTCTTCGCTTACTTTGAAAACTCTAAAAATGTATGCCCCCCCCCCCCCAAAAAAAAAAAAAAAAAAACTCCCACCGTGATGGGAATAACAGATGTTACAAAATGTCAAACTATGAAGACATAAAAATAGCCACGGCTAGTAAATGACAATGTCAAGCACTTCTCGGGGTGAGCCAGAGAATGATACCACAGTAGAAAAGTCTAGTCGGTGGTTTGGTGACCTTTCGTTTTGGATGCACCGCGGGAGCATCTAGAAATGATGTGGGTGATTTAAGTGGGGGGAAACCCAGACACCGCACACAGAAACAGCCAGGGTTACCCAAACAAGTTGTGTGACAGCCATCAAGGAAATGCCATCCGGGAACTACATCAATACTAATTACATTAATCAAGGAAGTAATCAATAGACGCCTTCCTAAAACCGGTGAAGCAAACACAAATGATAGAATATCTCATGCGAACTAATACACAAATCCATGTCCTGTGCTGCCTTTATCGCAAGGGTGGAGTAAGTCAGGCCCGCGCGTTGTATCAGGCCTGCGACGATGTTTTTTCTGGCCCTGTCAAGGCAACTTGAGTTCTATAATCGTTACATAAGCAATGATGACTTCCAACTGTAGGAGTCATGCACTGAAATATACATATATGGTCCGAACAACTTACTGCTTCGAGCAGATCGTTTCTAAACTGACCATCACAAAGAGTCGTCTGCGCTCCAGACTGACCGACGTAAACCTGAGTGTTGCGAGTGGCAACATCATCAATACCAGCTAACATCACAAGCCCCACCAAAGAGAAGCAATCCCAGACACCACAATAGGGGTGATAATAATTAAATGTTTGACCAGACATAGCAGGCTAATTTCCAAGTTGATAATTTTTGTATGGCCCGCGAATCATGTTATAAATTTCCGAATGGCCTTTGTCAGAAATGACAGGTTTCCCTGAGCCCAACCAGGCAGCTGGTTGGTTGATATGCCAGTGCTCGTGTGAAGGATGTGAACTGTAAGGCATATATTCACCCTGGGATTCGAAGATGCCTGTGTAAACAGACAAATCACACAACCATACAAGGGCAGGCAATGTGTACGCATCATCATTATCACCAATGTCTCAGCGACTCGCATAGGTGATCATGCTACTTCACACTTTACGATCTCGAACAGGTTGTTTCAACTCGTGTGCTGAGCCCTTCCCGTGCCATGATAAAATGCTGTTAAGAATCTTTCTCACCATAAATATTCTAGTTGTCACAACATTTTCCAGTGTTTCTCTTCTCATAATGTGGCCACAACCCGACGACTGCCTCTTTAAGTTGCCTGTGTGTCTTAGTCTCTGTAAAAACATGTAGATGACTCGAGTTGAACATCTAGCATTCTTTAAGTAACACTGCGCCTCCAAGACCTCCAGGCACTTTTCTGTTTATCAACTAACTAGCCAGGATTGACAACCATATGTTAAAACTGGTTCTATGACATATGCAAGAATGACTTTTCTCATTTACAATGTACTGCATCAGCTATTCTCTATTGTATTAAACTGCAATAGATCCTTGCCCTACTATGTTGTGTCTGTGATCAGTCCTCCATCTGATGTTATCCAACTGCCTAGATAATTTATGTACTAGTCCCGAACACCATAGACTGTCATTGTAGATTTACGATCTGTTTCTGTGATATCACAATGAGTCTCCGTGGCGAAGTGGTCCTGCGACAGGCAGTCCTAAGGAAAGAGACCGAACTATATGGGATAAGACCCGGCGCAATGAAGTCGATCCTCTCGACTTTAAAAGACTCTCTTTTTAAGACCATGACTTGTGTCTTCCTATTACTGAAGATCACACGCATTTTTGTCTGACTGTCCACAAACACGATATCGATCATTTCCTGTAGATTCTTCTTAACTGCCGCAATCCGGACGGTGTTAACGGCTCAATACCAGCTGTTTATATCAGGACCACCAGTAAGTAGCCAACCCTGGCCTATTTCCTACAGGTCTCGTCTGCACAGTAAACACGTGAACGACACATGTAAAGGCCTGAGGGAAGGAACGCTGGGTGTATGTTGAAAGACCTCTCTCCAACCAGTAGCCATGTGGTCAAGAAAAGCAACACGACAACAAAACAGAGATTTTTTAAACAAAACCAGAACTCTAAATTCGGTCAGATAAACTGAGTCCGATTAATACAAAACTGCTCGTTTTGTTGTTTCTTTGTTGTTGTTGTTGTTGTTGTTGTTCTTGTTGTTGTTGTTGTTGTTGTCGTCGATAAAGACTTGGGTTAAAACGTTGTCGGTATATGTGTATGTTTTCCCCACAGGTGGCGCTATATAGTGAATGATATTTCGTGTCTGACGGTCTCCCTGCCTAGGTGTTAACATCTTTCTCCGTAATACCGTATATTCTCGTGAGTAACGTAATCTGCGCTAGCATCGGTACCGGTTCTCGCCGCGTTGGTAACTTACGGGGTATGTGAGCCGGTCGCTCAGAAAGTAATGGCAAACTACTGAGTGTAATCTTGCCTAGTACATCAACAGCAGCTGAAAGATGTGATGTTGACTGCAACGTCCTGTAAGGGGATATGCCCAAAAAAAATTGGTGTCTTGATTCAGACTCCAACAGCACCCAACCCCCTTTTCGTATACATCGACAGATGTGAACATATTCAAACGTGTACATAGACATAAGTATCGTTTGACAAACGTGTACATAGGCGTGTGCATAGACAGACGTGAACATATGCAGGAGTGTACATAGACAGTTGTATACAAAGACACACATAGACTGAAGTATAAATAGACGGCGTATACATATACAAAGGATATGTGGACCACACAGGCATATGGTCGTAGAGGCAATCAGGAGCGCGTAGTTAATCAAATGATTGATCTGGTGAGCCGGCGCTACCACACACATTATGACTGCATATATAACTAACTGCCTGATCGATCAATGATCGACAGAACTAGCACCGAGACACACGGATGAACATGGCGGCATTGCTAATCAACTGATCGATTCAAGTATCGATAGAACTGGCACTCGGACACACAGTGAAACATCTTGATTGCGTACTTATAATATAATAATATAGACCCACCCTCTGATTGAACTATCCAGTCACAGAGATAAATATATTGTATAGCTAATCAGCTGGTTGTTGATTGATTGATTAATTGACCCACACATGAACAGAACTGGCATCTGGGCACACAACTAAACATCCAGGTTGCACAGTTAATCAACCGACTGCTGCACAAATCGACAGGCCGCTCGATCACATCAGCCAGATTACAAGTCCTTAACACCAATCACTGGATATGTATGCATATTTACCGCACGCCACATTCCCATGACAACGCATCAAACACGGCAGCCATTTATTATGCTCCTTGGAATACACGAGACAGAAGCCCGGCTAACTCCTTCCCTTATCGGAGTCCGAGACTGGCAGTGGACACCGCTGCTAATGGCAATTTCATGTCCTGTCGTGAGCAAGAAAACAACAACGGGAGATTTTACATATGAGGTACCCATGTCTGCTGTTACCTGCACACACAACAGGGCCGGCCATTGACTGGCCCAGTATCTGGCTCCTAAGGTTGGTTTATTGATTTCTGGCTTAGCCAAGGGTGTTTATTTGTCTAACATGTTGTGTAGATCAATCATTCTTTACCACTATATGTCTCTCCCGTATAATACACACACCCTCTCTCTTTCTCTCTCTCTCTCCTTCCTCCCCCCCCCCCCCCCCAATCTCGGTAGATTAATGAGTACTACAACATGTGGTTTGCGTGTAACATCCATCAATACCACTTGTTTGCTTGCTTAGTTTAAAAACAAAAAATTCCAAATTCTGGCCTCGTTCAACCTGCTTCTTTCAGCTGTAGTTACTGTTGAGGTCGGTGGTTTTTGTGGGTTTATTTACCCTGATTCTTGTCTTATTCGTACGAGTTGGTCCTGGTCCGGACTGGTTTTATCGGCTTTTGTGTCTGTGACGTCAGCTGGGGGGTGGGTGGCGGCTGTCTTTTGTGCCCGTCTCCTCTGGTGGTGTCTTTTGTTAGTGAAGGCTGCTGGTTCGTCTGGCTTGACTGATTGCAGTCCTTAAAAGGACTTTTTATTTGCTATTTTTGCCTCCTTTCAATACCACGTGTTTAAGTCAACATATATAAACACAGACACAGAACGACAGAGATCTCTTTCTGTTGGGAGGCACAGTTCGTCACAGAAACTGATGAGACTAGGCAGGCACTTAAAGGTATCTTAACCGTCAACGATGCCAGCTATAATAGAAATACACAGACGGACGGACAGACGGACAGACGGACGGACGGACAGACAGACAGACAGACAGACAGACAGACAGACAGACAGACAGACAGACAGACAGACAGACAGACAGACAGACAGACAGACAGACAGACAGACAGACAGACAGACAGACAGACAGACAGACAGACAGACAGACAGACAGACAGACAGACAGACAGACAGACAGACAGACAGACAGACAGACAGACAGACAGACAGACAGACAGACAGACAGACAGACAGACAGACAGACAGACAGACAGACAGACAGACAGACAGACAGACAGACAGACAGACAGACAGACAGACAGACAGACAGACAGACAGACAGACAGACAGACAGACAGACAGACAGACAGACAGACAGACAGACAGACAGACAGACAGACAGACAGACAGACAGACAGACAGACAGACAGACAGACAGACAGACAGACAGACAGACAGACAGACAGACAGACAGACAGACAGACAGACAGACAGACAGACAGACAGACAGACAGACAGACAGACAGACAGACAGACAGACAGACAGACAGACAGACAGACAGACAGACAGACAGACAGGCAGGCAGGCAGGCAGGCAGGATAACAATAGAAAAAATGAAGCACATTACTACAGCAAAAACACAAGAAACATATTACCATAGTGAAGAAAATCTCTACCTTCGCGAGCACACACACATGCACGAGTGCGCGCATACTCACACTACCAGATACTTAGAACAACAATGATCTGATTTCCCCGCACAGCCTAGGATGGAAACACAACCACAAAGAAAGAGAGAACACGAGCTCATTGAAGGAAGCTACGTCCAGACGTGAGCTGTACAGGTAATCGCTCTTTCTAGAAAACATACCTGCAGCCATCAGGTAAATCGGACATGACGTTACCTGACAAAGCGCTTACAGGTAATTAGCTTATGACCATGCGAATCGTTCACGAAACCTAAGATGCAGCAGCTGGGCCATAAAGATAAATGCTACCTGAATACTGCAGGGGAAGCCCTGCCGGCAGCAGAATCAATACGAATCCTGAACGAGTGGTGCTGATATGAGGTAGAATTAGTTACCTGCTGCAGGCAGCAACGATCGTATAGACCGGTGGTGGGACCAGGGTAGTGGGACAAGTGCCGTGGGACAGCTGGGTGAAGCCACATCCGCCTCAGCACAAAAAGTACCTGTTTAATATACCAAGCTACAGAACAATTTTTCAGAAAATATGATTATAGCCCCTGATTTCTAAGGACTAGATCAAACACTCAGCATTGTCGGATACGGGCTGGAAACCGCAAAGAGTAGGCCGAGAATGGTATCAACCGTGGCAACACTTCAATAAATTAGTACGCTTCCCACAATAGAGGTTGTATTATTTGTGACGCTGAGTACAGACAACCTCGCTCAAGACCCTTAAGCCACAAATACGGACAACCGTACTCCTGTGAATTAGTTCCATATCAGGAATCGAAGTTTGGGGACAGGTATAAGTTGTATAAGTACAACATATGCATCCACACTCTTGATCGACAAGGATAGAACATCAGTCTCCATCTCAGGACAGGCTTGCCAAGGCTGAATTAACACATGCAGGGGCTTCGTACGTCTTGTCATCATCACCATCATCATCAAGTGCCCTAGCAAATGGCCTCCGTGTCTCCCCATAGATTTCGGTGCTTGGAATTCTGAATCTACTAATGTTATTCCTCCTCGTCCTTAAATCTACACCTTCCAAGTTGTCTCGGTGCAAAGAAAGATACACAAAAGTGAAACGGTCAAATTGAGGCAGAAGCTTCGATGGAAAGAAGGATTGTCACAGGTAAAGGTAGAACTTTCAATTAACAAAAAATTTGTCACAAGTGAAGATAGAAGCTTCAATTGAATGACAGATAGTCGGAAATGAAGGTGGAAGCTTCGATGGAATGACAGTCACAAGTGAAGGTGGAAGCTTCGGTGGAATGACAGAAAGTCACAAGTGAAGATAGAAGCTTCGATGGAAGGACATAGTCACAAGTGAAGGAGAAGCTTCGATGGAATAACCAAAAAAAAAAAAAAAAAAATGGAATAACAGATAGTCACAAGTGAAGGAGAAGCTTCCATGGAATGATAGAAAGTCGCACGTGAAGGAGGAGCTTCCACGCAAAGAAGGATACTCCTAAGATAAAGTAGAAGGCATAAGCACACAAACAACCCAGCCAGCCAGCCTTGATTATGTTGACGTCAATGCAGCAGTTTATGGGCCGCAGCAGTCAGCTGACGTGACAAATCTCAGGGCGTGGCTGGACTCACGTCTAGCGGTCGCTAAGCAATCACTCGCTGGTTGCTGCCGGATTTTTTTCTTCCAATTATTCTTTGTTATTTATGCCATTGTGTTTCCATATTTGTATACTATTCTAAACAGGATGTACAGGGAAGTGATACTGCCCCCCCCTGTCTTTTATTTCACCCGCTCCTACACACACACACACACACACACACACACACACACACACAGAGGGAGAGTGGGGGACCTGCCTCTGTGGCTCCGCGGGATCTAATCTAATGTACGGAGCAAAGTGAGATAAGATGCTCAGACACACAATTAGACATAAAATGGCAGACAGCCAGAACGGTAGAAAAAACGGGAGAGAGAGAGAGAGAGAGAGAGAGAGAGAGAGAGAGAGAGAGAGAGAGAGAGAGAGAGACAGACAGACAGACAGACAGACAGACAGACAGCCAGCCAGCCAGCCAGCCAGCCAGCCAGCCAGCCAGCCAGACAGACAGACAGACAGACAGACAGACAGACAGACAGAGAAAACTGTTTCCTTCATCTGCCTCATTGCATTTGTAAGTGACGGGACCAAATTGGTGCCTATAATTTGTCCATGTTGTTGTTGTCTAGTGTGTCCCCTGGTATCTAATTATCTCAGGTACTCACTGCGTGGGCGCCAAGATAAGCATCCTAGCGCCGGGATGGGTGTGGTCTTTTTCACACGGGGGAAACCCATGCTAGTCCCGTGTGAAACCCAGCCAGAAAAACCTGGTTTGCGATTGCGTGCAGAGCCAGGGCTCATTACTCACGGCCTGCCGAGATACGACCAGGGCTGGGTGATTGCCCGTAATTAGGGCATGCTTCTATCTCGTGGTATGGAATGTGTGGTTTGTACAGAACATTGCTGCACACCGGATACCCCGACGGGTGTTTGTTATTTTTAGCAAATATATAAAGGGGTGAATATGCGAAGTGCCGGTCGCCCTGGTCTAGGGGTTACACGACTTTCTCCGTAATTCCGTATACTCTCGTGAGTAACGTGACGTGCGCGAAAATCGGTAGCGGTTCTCCCCGCGTCGGTAAATTAGGGGTATGTGAGCCCGTCGCTCAGAAAGCAATGGCAAACTACTGAGCGTAATCTTGCCAAGAAATCAACAATCAGCTGAAAGATGCTGATGTTGACAGCGATGTCCTGTAAAGGATATGCAAACACCAAAAAAAAATATGTGGAGTGATTTTCGCTGATCTGGTTGCATGATACCTGACCATGACCAAATAAAAGATATATCACTGCCCAACAAGGACATGCCACTATCTAATAAGATATGTCACTGCACACACGAGGACAAAACAAACGTCGTTGTTGGTAAAGATATGAGAGGAAGAGTTCAGGAGAATGGTGTGACAACCGTTAAGATGGAGACCATTTGAGACACAGGTGGACAGAGGCAAACAATGCTGGATGGGCGGGCAGAGGGAGACAGGAGAATTCAGTGATTGTACACACGCAATGAGTGATGGTACTTGTGCACTGAGTGATGTTAGAGCAAAATTGGTTGCTGATAGAGCAAATCTGAGTGATGTTTCACAAGAACTGAGTGATGTAACACAAGAACTGAGTGATATTACACGAGAACTGAGTGATGTTACCACAAGAACTGAGTGATGTTACACAAGAACTGAGTGATGTTACACAAGAACTGACTGATGTTACACAAGAACTGAGTGATGTTACACAAGAACTGAGTGATGTTACACAAGAACTAAGTGATGTTACACAAGAACTTAGTGATGTTACACAAGAACTGAGTGATGTTACTGTATAATTGATTGATATTACGCAAGAACTGCATGATGTTACACAAGAACTGATTGATGTTACACAAAAACTGATTGATGTTACACAAAAACTGAGTGATGTTACGGCAGAATTGATTGATATTATAGAAGAAATCATTGGTTATAGAGAAAAAGTATCGATGGTAGTTGAGCATTACGTGCTATTACAGAAGCATTGAGTGATATCACTGGAGAATCGAGTGATATTACAGGATAATGGAGAGATATTGCATAAAAATGTGTAGCTGTTAAAGAAGAAGTGAGTGGTGGTAGGCGAGCTTTAAGTGAACTTACAGAAGAAACCAGCGGTGGTAGTCCCCTATGTTTAGATGACATGGCAGTATTTGAAGAAGTCGACAAACGAGGCACTGTGTGCATATAAACAAAATACACTTTCCAGTAGCTTTACATTAAGGTTTAAAGGCAACAGGATCGACTTCCCTGCACCGAGTTTTATTCCATATGGCTCGGTCTCCTTCCACGGGGAGGTCTGCCGAAGGTGTCGCCCAAAGCACGAATGCTGTTGCTCCAACGAGAATTACGAAGTCAGGAATTGAACCGACAACCTTCAAGGCGCGAGGCAGGTGGCCAAACCACTTGACAGCGGAGACCCGTTGCACATGGTCGCGATGCACAAACTGATGGGCACTGACCAGGGCCGCCATGGCGGCGTAAACGTTCTTGGAGATTTGGATAACCCACTCACTGCATACTAGTACATAATGGGGAGGGAGGGAAAGAGAGTGGGCAGAGGGACAGAGAGGGGGAGAGAAAGGGAGAGAGGGGGAGAGAGAGGGAGATAGAGGGGAGAGAGAGAGGGAGAGAGAGCAATTCAGTCCAGGATTCTGCAGTAGTTTTTCCAGAAAAGCAGTCTAATTAGAAAAAGAGGAGAGAGAGAGAGAGAGAGAGAGAGAGAGAGAGAGAGAGAGAGAGAGAGAGAGAGAGAGAGAGAGAGAGAGAGAGAGCGCGCAACTCAGTCCAGGATTTTGCAGTAGTTTTTTTTTTTTTTTTCCAGAAAGGCAGTCTAAAAAAAGCCTTAGTCTGAAACCTAAAACCTCATAAAAAGAACTAAAAATGGAACAGTCAGTGTAAATAGAAAAGCCAGTGTAAATGTATCTAGAGAAAATGATCATTTGAAATTTTATATGTTTGTTTCGCTTCCTAGTCACGCTGTAACTGTATTTTATAATAAATGTACATTATGAATATATGCCGTTAATCCCTCATTGAAATGTTTGTTTAATAAACATATAAACAACTATGTTTCAAGGCGGTTGCTATTTCTTCACAGCTGGAAACACACGCGACCACCTCATGTGATTCATTCATCCACATCATCATCATAATCACCATCGTGTGCCATGTGTATAAGCGTGGGAGGTCATAGATTCGCTATCTCACACGATCATTGGAGTCCTGGGTGAGTGTGGGATTCATTATCTGCTCTAAATAAGCACTGCGTCTTTTCCCTCTCCTTCTTGTGTCCCTTATTCTCCTTCTGGGTGATACAAGAAACAATCGCCATGTTTAACCGAATCAAAGACAAGACAGAGTACGTATAGTCAACCGTACCGGTGTATTTAGTGGTGTTTGTGTGCCGATCTCCCGCTTCCGGCTGTTTTCCTTGTCTGCACTTGCATCTCTGACTTCTGTGTTTTGTTTTAGGGTCTGAGGAGAATCAAGAATAGAATCTGTACTTTTACACTGGGGAAGGAGAGACAACGGACAGAGAGAGAAGAAGGGGAGGGGTGGTAGAGTGAGATGAAAAGGAGGAGTAGGAGAGAGGAGAGAAAGAAGAGATCGTGAGAAAGTAGAAGACAGAGAGATACATAAGACTGGGGTGAAAGAGAAGAAGGAGAGAGAGAGAGAGAGAGAGAGAGAGAGAGAGAGAGAGAGAGAGAGAGAGTGGGAGCGAGCATGTAGTGAAAGAGAAGACGTAGAGAAAGAAGCAGCCTAACTCTTTTGACTTTTCTACCACTACCACATTTCAGTCATCTTCGTCATCAACAATGCCACGTCGCGTAGTTCCTTACGTTGCTTCTACTACCACATGTCACATATCATCACCAATGGCGTAGCCAGAGTGGCGGTGGGTAATCATGTATCTCCAGGTACTGACGTCATGGGCCTCTTTGTACATCCTGACCATACAGTGATGATGTATATGTCGTCGATACCACACAACACCGACGCCGTTTCTACACTGAAAGCAGCGGAGCTTTCACATCCCAGGTTGGAGGAAGAACATACTAGGAAGAAAGCGGGGCTTTTGTCGTGACTGTGAGCTAGTTCCCAACGACGGTCATGGCAGTAACTAAGGCAATAGCGTGGCCAGAGGCACAGACACATATCTATGCAGTTTTGCTCAGCAACTTCATGAGTATGCCCAGGAATCTCCAAATGGGCTGGGCTAAAAGGCTATGGCTGGAATCTCTGAGGGGATCAAGACTGACTAATATCTGTGCCATTGTTATACCAGGGCACACGAGATTCAGGGCACACGAGATTCAAGACGAAACGTGCGAGCAGACAGGCTTGCGGATTTGGCTGCTCTGGAGAGTGGAAGAGCAATGAACCAGGCCAATATCCCGAATATCCTCAGGGGGGAAGGACGAATAAATGACTCAAGTGATGGATGGGACTGCAACTTTGACCACACAACAACATCAAGTCAAATGGAGTGAAGCCAGAGAAGAGCACCATTCCGGAAGTCAAACAAAAATAGTCCAGCACAGCAGAACAGGATTTGACAATCTTAAAGCCGAGGGATACCGTGAGGAAAGCATCTGATCACTTATGAACTGAGTATTTCCGTGTGCAACGAATATGATCTGTTGCATGGCTGACTAACTTTCACACCAGCTAACGTGTTCTTCTGTTGTTGCATCCATTATAGTTTTCAGTAGATTGGATTGCTATTGGATGTCTCCAAAATACCGCCTCCTTGTCATAGTTATTGCCTCCATTATTCGCTATAGCGCTTCATTATTTGTCGCTTCGTTTTCTACATTCCAGTAAAACACACCAGTATGTTGAGGACCCACATATCAAAAGCCTCAACTGTGCGCTCCATCTTTCTGACATTCCAGTAACACACACCAGTATTGCGAAGACCCACACATCACAATCCTAAACCTTGTGCTCCATCTTTCTGGTCATGGTTCAAACATCACAAGCCTCAACCGTGTGCTCCATCTTTCTGGTCATGGTCCGTTAAGTGTCCACGATCTGGTAAGTGCACGTGGTATCAAAAAAAGAGAGAGGGGGAGGTAACACTACGTATCAATACATGAATCAGTCAGGTGCTGTCCCCACAATGACGGCTGGCTGCAATGGATCTCCAAAATCCTGCCTCTCGTCCTGGCTGTACACTGAGACAGGCCGCTGTTCGTCCATCCTTTGATGCTATCTTGCCATTTGTTTCACAGTGGCATCAATCACTAGCCACTAGCATTATACAGTATTATCAATCAATCAATCAATCAATCAATCAGGTGTCGTTTCCAAAATGAAGGTTGAGTAGTTAGGAATGCGCACAACGTTCCAATTTTTCTGGTGCAGCACCAGATATGTTTTGATATCAATCATGCTATGTAAGTTATAACGCCCCCTCGCATCGTCACAAAAACGGACCTCAATTGGCCTACCTTTTTACAAATCTCCCGGTCTTTGGTACTCCTGTTCTACTGTGTGTATGGCAGAGGTGTGTGTGTGTGTGCGCGCGCGCGCGCGCGAGCGTGCGAGGGCGACGGTCGATCATTCGAGCTCTCGGGCGCGGGGGCGGCGTGGGGGTGCGGCGGGTCGGGACACCCCAATAAAATGCGTGACGTAGATGGGTAGGTGATTATTATTAGTCATGGATTCTAGGTGAAAACATCCTTTTACGGCTTTGATTGTGGGACCAACAAGGAGTGGAAAATCCGTCTTTGTGCAAAAGTTTCTAGATCATCTACATGATATGATCGACTCAACGCCAGAGTTGGTTATATGGTGCTACGGAGATTGGCAATCCATATATGAGACTATGAAAGGTGTTCAGCTTAACTAAGGTCTGCCAGAAATGGAAAAAAATGGACAAGCGATAGACATCGGCTAGTGGTCATAGATGACCTAATGTCCGAGACAGATGATAGAGTGACTAAGCTATTTACTAAGGGTAGTCATTATCGCAACTTCAGCGTCTATAGTCCAGAACCTCTTTGGTAAGAATAAAGAACAAAGAACGACCAGTATGAATTTACGTTACCTAGTGGTGTTTAAGAACCCTCATGACGAGTCTCAGATTACCAATCTGTCTAAAGGTGTACCCAGGCCACGTGTCATATGTTCAAGAGAGTTTTAAGGATGCGACAGCGGCTCCACACAGGTATGTGCTCTTTGACCTTTGACAGAAAACACCAGATCAGCTCCGCTTACGAAGCCATATTTTTCCTGATCAGTGTCAAGTCGTCTACGTCCCTAAATAATATGTCCAACCGGGTGAAACATAACAGGGCCATGCTGCAGTTTCTGGGTGAGGTGAAGCCGGCTGACATGAAAAACGTAATTAAAACAGCTTCCCCGGACCTTGTCCAATCAATTTGTGAGTGCTATCACAACGTGTTAAAGGGTAATGTTCCACTGACACTGGCTCAGAAGAGGCGTCTGCAGCAGCACAAAAACAGTCTGATAGTTAGTTAGTTAGTTAGTTACTTAGTCGCAGTTCCAACTTCACAGCAACGGGTCGTCCCCATTATGATCTGTTCCTATGCCAGTGAATATCACACAAAACGCTCCTCACTGCCCAATGTGAAAAGTGGAAAAGAAAGGAGTCTCGACAAACAACAGCCCGCACAGATACACTGTGCATAATGCCGCCACCAGAATGTCAACACACCAGTCCCCCACGAAACACCCAGTTCGTCTCTGATGGAATCGGCAGTATTTTCCTATCTGAATGTTTCCTAGATGTTCACCCGCACAGTCCACGAAAATACAGTTCATCGCTGATGGCAGTGGCAGTCAACCAGAAGCCCAGCAGCCACGCATTTCTGCATAAGGCAAACACCAGTCAACTCTGGGACATAGCCACCTGCCATCACTCCGAACATGTAGTCACGTTCCAAAGAACCTCAGGCAGATTCAAAAAGCATTTCACACGAAACTCACAGCTCACAGTGTCGCGCCACGCACTCACTCAGTAGCAGGGCGACGGAACCATCAAGCCTTATTAGTCGCCTCTTACAAAATGCGTGGTAGGCTACAGTGTTACTATTCTTTGCTTCCCTTATGGGCACCGGTAACACGTGGAAGACAGACGGATTATTCACACACACACAAGCCAAGAGTAGCATCGCTAAAGCGCGCCCTCCCGGTACAAGGTGAGACAGAGTGCTCACGAGTAAGAGACTATAAAGAACACGGAAACAAATTTTGCAACAAGGTGGTTTTGTGGCCGCTTTATTAGGTCCCATTCTAAACGTCGTGCTTGGTGAAAACGACAACCTGTAATGGCTCTGGGGTGGGTGTGTTGAACTTACATTCCAGCGTTAAAGGTCCCGTCCTCGGCATCTCAAACTGGTCTCTGTCCAGTAAACTGATCAAATGCATACAACGTATAGCCATACTTAAATTGACTATAGTCAATGGAGTTGCCGATGTCTTTTCCCACTAGACCCATGGCTAGATTAGTACCAAAATAGGCCCATGCGTATTGGTTATGATCAAAGTCCATTGTCAATTGTTTGCTGGTGGCAGATCGGCCATTGACGGTTACGTTCAGATACGTTAGACCAAAAGTTTTAAAATGATATGGGTTATAGTTGTAGGATCCGTTAAAAGCTGATGATGTAATAAGTCAAATCACAATGCGAGTGGGTGCTTGACTCATAAACAGATATTCTTGAGTGTGAGATATCATACCCTGAGGGATAGCTAATGTTTTCAGGCTTGATCGGGAATTTTGCGTTAGCTCTCATCAAGGCTTTCTCGTGGGCGAGAGCGAAGGCTGGATTTATCTTGGCTTTACGAACCACCAGCGCGGTGTATGTTATAATGGATGAGTAACCAAGCGCCCCAACAGGGCCCAAGAGGTTAAAGGTGGCTTTGGACGGAGTCAGCTTAATTTTCCCATCCACACTGTTTATCATGTAGTGATCTTGCACAAAAATGTCCGCGTGTAGTCGACCCATCATATCAATTTATTGACTCTCAGTGGCTAGTTGACGTCATGTTCTTAGTCCTTTGTTGCTATCGCCTTGCGTTTCATCGAGGAATTTGGCCATTTATAGTAATAGAGGGCGGCTGAGAGGTGACTCTTTCTGGGTTCCTCCCCATGGCTCAACGTCGTTTCCAATTAGGCTCTATACGGGTATGTATTTTCACAGGGTTGATTAGTGATCATTGAGTGAGGCATCCACCTGACAAAATAAACTGTGCAGGTAATAGTTGACTGGAGCGACATCGGCCGTGGGTGGTAGTTTATCACCATTGGATAGTGTGACTTTAGCTCTGACATTTTGCAGGTCATTATTCAGGTCTATCGAGACTTGGGCTTCAATTATTGAGTTGGCATGTGATATTCTCAATGAGGGAAGCCCTAATATCTCTTTCAGCTTGACGCTAAACGTAGCCACGCCGCCCGCTTCGAATAATTTCACGATGACTTTCTTTGATGCGTTGTTGAAATAGAATCTGACTCGCGTCGTATCATCCACGTCAGTCTCTGTCATTATTCGATTTAGCTCCGCTATAAACGCGTCGGGTGATCTGTACAGGCCGGGGGCACAACCTTCTGGACACTCCGCTGTTGAGTGAGTTGTATCTTATCCATACTTCATTCTCTAGAACATTGCAGTAGTTGAGAAATTGAATTTCGGCCAGACCCACTTCGTAATGTTGACTCACCTCAATAGTCTGCTGTAGCTTGACGAAATAGTAACCTGGTGTGTTGTTGGGAAACGTGTTCGGCGAAGCATTGCTCAGTAATGTCACGTAGAAACTCATATTTTAGGGTTTAGTAACATGCAACCCAGACAGCTGCTTAGAAGAGTGATCCACAGCTTGCCATCGGACGTGTTGATGCTGTCTCTAGACAGACTGAATAGTGATAAGCAAATGATGGTGTATATAACGACCAGCTGACAAAAGACAATCTCTAGTCATGGTATTCAATGTCCAAAAAGTGGCCACGTTCTTTCCCTTATAACTGGAGATTCAATTTAGTATCTAATTAGGTCTGAGATCCAACTGTTGAATGACATAGGATAGATGAACCACATCACTAAATACTCTTTACCACCACCTTTCCTGGGTCTTTCTTGTAAGATTGTTTTGACGTGATACACTTGCTTGTCTCTGACAGGTAGTATTTCTTCTTGGTAGAATGACCCTTGAAGTTCCTCCCCTGAATCGTCTTTTAACATATACATACATCAATTAGCCTCACCAGCTGTCTCTGCAAAACACTGGAGCGCATCATCAATCACAGATTGCAGTGGTACATTGAAAGTAAAAACATCCTTGTGTTACTGCAGGCTGGCTTTAGGCAGTGCTACTCTACGGAGGATCAGACAACCAACCTCTCTCAAGAAATTGAGGATGCATTCCAAGAGAAGAAGCTGGTGCTTGCGGCATAGGTAGATCTGAAGAAAGCCTTTGACAAAGTCTGGAAAGAAGGTCTGATGAAACTGAGAAACGGCAAAGTCAATGGAAGAATGTACAAATGGGTGAAAGCATACTTGCACAACAGAAGAGCCCGAGTACAGATAGACGGACTCAAGAGCAAGAAAATACTACTGCGTCATGGTGATCCCCAGGGCAGTGTCTTGTCCCCCACACTTTTTCTAATCTTCACAATGATCTCGTTGCTAATCTACCGCATGGAATTAAAGTGGCAATGTACGCCGGTGACCTGGTTCTATGGAGCACAAATGAACATGCATCAGTGGCCACCAGATTGCTACAAAGAGCTGTAGATACATTTGTTGCATGGGCAAATAGATGGTGTGTCAGCATAAACACTGACAAGGGCAGCACCACTCTATTTACCCTCTCTCCAAAACAAAATCAGGGATAATCCAGATAAATGGAACAACACTAAGAGAAGATAAAGAACTAACATACCTTGGAGTAATATCTGACGGCAGGCTGACATGGAGAAAGCACATCAATAAAGCAGTAGCAAAAGCCAGAAGGAAAATAGCCATCCTGAGACAGCTAAGTGGAACCACATGGGGAGCCAATGGGAAAATACTTAGCAAAGTTTATCAACAGAGCATACGACCACACCTGGAATACGGGTCAACTGCGTGGTGTTTGGCATTAAAAACCACACTACAAGAGCTGGACAAGGTGCTAAATCAAGCACTTAGAGTCACCATAGGAGGGATGAGATCAACCCATATAGTGGAAATGGAGAAGATGTGGAGGACAAATCAAATCAAATCAAATCAACTTTATTAGGGTCACAAATTGGGCGCGCAGGCCCGTCTTACATTCGGCCCTTCCAATCACTCGTCTTTCATTCATCAAGAGCATTATACATTTACATAGGAAGAAAAATAAACAATGTGAAATTAATGTTGTAAACATAAACAAGGCAAATTACCATGTTATGAGGCCCATCTCCCACCTACCCATACATCACCTCACCCACACACACACCCCCACCTACCCACACACACGCACACCAAGGGACACATACATACCCCACCAACCGACCCATCCCCCTCACGCACATCCCCCACCCACACACACTACCCTCACCTGTTCCCCCAACCAAAACACACTCGCCACCCACAAACATTCCCCCACATCCCACGTCCACCCACATACACATCCTAACCCATGCATCCTCTCCCCACCCATACCTCAAACCACCCATCCCCCAGCCACATCTCCATCGACCACATATTCCCCACCCACGCACACAATCCCCCACCAACCCACACATCCACTCACACATCCCCAAACCATACGCACACATCCTCACCAACTGACATCTCCCTACCCCCTCCCCACACACACACACACACATCTCCCTAATCACCCATACATCCCCAATCCACTCACACACACCCCACCACCCACACATACATCCTCCACCCACCCACACATGCCTTAACCCAATCCCCCACCACACAATCCTCCACCCTCACATCACATACATCCCCTACCACGCAATATTCCCAACCCATGCACCGCACACACACATATCCCTCACCAACACATCCCACATCCACATACCACCACACATCCCCACCTACACACCACACACATATCCCCCACACACATACCACACAATATTCCCACCCACACCCACACAGATACCCTTACCCATCCACCCCACATACCCCCACCCACACACATACCTCACCCACACAATATCCCCAACCAACACACGACACACCTCTCCCCACCCACACATGCATTCCCTACACATCCACCAACACACACTCACGCACGCACACATCCTCCACTACGCAGCCACACACCCCCACCCACCCACCCCAACAAAACATCTCTCGATCACAATACCCCTACTCACACACATCCTCCACCCACTCGCGCATCCCACCCCGACACATACACATCCTCCACCCACTCGCGCATCCCACCCCGACACATACACATCCCTCACCCACCTACACATCCCTAAGCCACTCACACACCCCCACCAACACATTCCCCATCCACGCACACATCTCCCACCTACACACCCCCAACACCACCCACACATACTTCCCCCAACCACCACACATCCCCTACTCACCCACACATATACCCCACCCATACACACATTCCCCACACCCATCACACACATCCCCCACACCACACACTATCCCCCACCCACACACATATCCTCACCCATACCACCACAAACATACCCCCACCCACACAGAATGCACACATCCCCCCGACACATACACATCCCTCACCCACCTACTCATCCCTAAGCCACTCACACACCCCCACCAACACATTCCCCATCCACGCACACATCTCCCACCTACACACCCCCACCACCCACACATACTTCCCCCAACCACCACACATCCCCTACTCACCCACACATATACCCAACCCATACACACATTCCCCGCACCCATCACACACATCCCCCACAACACACACTATCCCCCACCCACACACATATCCTCACCCATACCACCACAAACATACCCCCACCCACACACCATGCACACATCCCCCACCAACACACCGCACACATATCTCAAACCCACACACCATACACTTCTCCCCACCCGCCCTTGCATCCCCAATCCACCCAACACAATCCCCTACCCACACAACCCCGCCACTCACACATACTTCCTCAAACCATCCACACATCTCCACCCACTTAAACACACATCCCCCGCACCCGTCCCATGTACATATCCTCCACCCATACACACATCCCCACACCCATTCCCACACCCCTACTTTCACCCCCACACATCCATCCACACATCCCACCAACACCCACAAATATCAGTTATCAGTTATCAGTTGGGGTATCTTCGTTGCACTCCGGACATGTCCATAGGTGCTCAGATCCTTCCCCCCCCCCCCCCAGCATATTCATCAGCGTCCGGTGGCTAATAGTGCCAGTTCTGTGTTGGTTGACGAGGCGCTTTGTTTTCCCGAAGTACCTCTCGCGTCTGGCTGTGCCGATTCTTACTCCCAGGTCTTTCATCCTGGACAGCGATGTGGATTCACTGATACTCACGCAAACCTCAGGTCCTGTATGACATCACACTGATGTTGGACAACAGGATGCCTTCATCCGATATACAGGACTTCGCGTTGGAGCTCAAGCCAACGAACACAAGCAAGCAAGCAAGCACTGACGTCAAAGTCCTCTGTTCTCGCCATATCTTTAAGGACGTTAATGACATCGGCAGGATCCATGGCAGAGCCAGCCAGTTTGTCAGCTCGTTCATTTCCCTCGACTCCCGCATGTCCCGGGACGAAGATGAAGGTGACTTTACGGACAACAGACTTCCGCAGCGATTCAGTCCACTGTCTACGTACAGATCCAGCTTCGACCTTCTGAATCATGCTCATTGAATCACTTAGTACACACACGTTGGTATAATGCTGTGATTCCAGCCATATGAAAGCCTGTGTAACTGCCATCACCTCCATCGTCATGCTGCTCGTGGTCATAGAGTGGGCACCACTGGATTCTTGAACGGTTCGGCCCGCTGAACGGGCTGTAAATGCCCACGCACTTCTCTGCTGCTTTACAACAGATCAATCTGTATAGATGAGCACTTCGGGGCTATCTGAGTGTTCATAGATGAGCGCGTTAACCTCTGCATTGACAGCGGCAGGGTTCTGCTCTCTGCACCGTCTGTCGAGTGTGATAATGCAGGAGAAAGTGCACTTAAAAGCTGGAGGCACCGGCACCCATTCCTTGCCGGGGTTGATACTGGTAAGACTGCAGACCTGTCTGACGACATCTTCCGCCCGACCCATCCATGATTTGCTCCTCTTTAGCCTGTCACCCTTTTCTCTGAATATAGCGTCATGCAGAGGGTGCTGCTCATCTGCACTTATTTTTAAGTATGCACGAGCTCTCCAGATCTTGATCCTGTGTTCCATTGTCGGGAAGTCAAGGAGGTATCTCATTGCTACACAGCTGGTGTCTCTCGTGCAGCCCAAAATGATGCGCATGGCTTCGTTTTGTACCTTTTCAAGTCTTCCAATCTGTGTAGGGCTGACAGTGAGGATGGCCAGGGCATACTCGATGCGTGAAAGCACAAGTCCTTGGAACAGAAGTATTAGCAGTCTTTGCTCGATATTGGCAGTCGCCATGACTCTCATTGCTGACAAACCTTTTCGAGCCTTCGTTATGACATAATCGACATGATCTCTGAAGGACAGGCTACGATCAAGCCTCACGCCAAGATATGTCATTGACTGGGTTCTACTCAAACTGCTCCCATCCATTCTTACTGCCGGCAGGTCTGTTTTCACAATATGGTTGTTTAGTGAGAACCATGTAACCGTTGCCTTTGTAGGGTTGACAAGGGCATCGGCATCAGCACACCATGAGGAAATTCGATCTAGTTGGCCCTGCATATCATTGGCAACCGCCTGTCTATCTCGACCCTGTCGATACACGAGGATGTCGTCAACGAATGACAGAGTCCTACCCCTCCCGTCCAACTGTTGTTCAGTGATCGGCACCGTATACACGTTGAATAGTACTGGTGACAGTGGTGAACCCTGCGACAATCCTGGACATATCGTTATCGGCTCAGAAGACCAACTCCCGCATCTTAGCACCACCTTCCTTTTGATAAGAACTGCAGCTATCCATCGTACAAGGTGAGGGTGCACTTTCAGTCTGAGGAGGGTTTGCATCAAGTGCTCGAAAGATACTCGGTTATATGCGTCCTCTAAGTCTATGGCGGCCGCACATGTCTCTTCTCTGACCTGAAATCCTTCGTAAACATCTTGAGCAAAGACCGCCGCAATCAGCCATGACTCTTTGTCCCACAAATATCACTACCCACCAAAACCCACACATCCCCCACCCACACATCTCCACACTCACACACATCCTCCACACACACTCACACCTCCTCACATCTAGACACATACAAAATGTCTCACGTTAGCATTGAAACTAGTATGAACAAACTCCCACACTTTACTCACACACATACACTGACAATTGTCATGAGCAGTCTCATAAAAATGTTAAACATGGAGAAAAATGTGTACATAAAAAGTATGTGACGTAAAAATAGTGATACTCCCACACACAGAGAAGGTACACACACACACACACACACACACACACACACACACACACACACACACACACACACACATTCACTCTCACGCTCACTCATTCTGTTTCTCATTCACACTCACTGACTCTCTCACTCAAACTACAGTAATGAACATGAGTTTATGTTATGCATGATAAAATCAAATGGTATTTAACTGATAATATGACAGATGAGAATACACAAACATATGGATTCGCGTGTTACATAACATGCGTGTTAGATGACATGCATCTGCTCAGCTCTCTCTCTCTCTCTCTCTCTCTCTCTCTCTCTCTCTCTCTCTCTCTCTCTGTATTATTTCATATACACACACTCACGCGCGCGCTCACACACACACACACACACACACACACACTAACACATCAACTCTCCCATTGTCTCACTCTCTCACACACAATCCTTCACACACACCCATCTCTCAATCACACTCTCTCACACATGCACATACGCATGAACGCATGCACGCACGCACACACTCCCTCACTCATTCTCACACATACACGTACGAATGCATGCACTGACACATCCCCCCCCCACCATTTCTCGCTCAATCACTCAAGCACAAGCACTGAGAGAGCGCAGAGATATGAAAACGCTAATACAAGCAGAAAGGTTCCTCAGCTTGCAAGGCCACCCTATGAAGAACAGATTTGAAAACCTAGCTAGGCACTCTTGTCTGGGAAATTGCCAGTACTAAGGACACTGCTTTCTGAACTTAGCAGTCAACATAAGGTCACCATACAGTGGACACCATCCCACTGTGGAGTACGCGGAAACGACAGAGCTGATCAATTGGCTAAAGAAGGAGCCAAAGAAGAACAGCCTGATATGCCCGTTACATACTACCAAAAGAAAAGAATGATCAAATCAGTCAGAAAGCCACCAAAACCTGCTCAAGATGACTACCACGTTATGGACAGACCAGAACAAGCCATTATTCTGCGCCTCAGAACAGGACACAATAGATTACGCAACCACATTATACAAAATTCAGGATTGGTGTAACAGACATGTGCACATGTGGATTGGCGTCGCAGACAGCAGAGCACATACTCCAAGACTGCCCAAAATATAAAATATCTAGGCAAACCTTCTGGCCTAGAGAGACGACAGTGGAAGATAAACTCTATGGACTGCTGTGTGAACTAAAAAAGACAGTTAAATTCATACAAGAGACAGCATTGCAGTTATGGACATATGTCAAGCGAACGAAAGAAGAAGAAGAAGAAGAAGAAGAAGAAGAAGAAGAAGAAGAAGAAGAAGAAGAAGAAGAAGAAGAAGAAGAAGAGGAAGAAGAAGAAGAAGAAGAAGAAGAAGAAGAAGAAGAAGAAGACATGCACACGTCACCGGACTGGTCTTGTTTATACGACTGACGGTAAACAGTTCTTCTGTCCACGATGGCATATGGCCTTTTTAAAAAGGTTGTTTGGGTTGAGCCAGTCTGACTCGATCGCCGGATGTAAAATGCACTTTTCTGTCGATTTTCTTCTGGTACAGGTTATTCCAAATCTCTTCTTGATTCGTAAAGTTGACCTGCATGAGCGTCATGCAAATACTTTGGTGATACGAACCGTTGTAGTTTCGGATCAGTTTATCTATCACGTCAACATAGCGAAGTGTATTGGTCTTGGTGAAATAGCGCAAATTTTTTTCACATCTTCATTCTCAGTCATAAAGAAATGCACACCTCGATCTTTGAGAAATTTTAAGAAGGTCCGGTTGACAAATTCCGACCCTTTATCGGTGTGAAAATTTATCAGTTGTCTATAAGCAAAGATATTACTCACGTCCCCCACCAGCTCTTTCCCCGTCTTCTTCTTGATCGGGATGGTCCAAGCATATTTACTAAACACATCGAGACACGTCACTAGGTACAACATCCCAATGTTGTATCTTTGTAATACTCTCGTATATATCAAGTCGGCTTGAAACTGTTGATTTATACCACAAGTTATGGTGATTTGTCTCTAGAAACGACGAGCGATCAGTTTATACAAAGTATAAGTATCCTGATGCCGTAACCAGGTCTCTATTTTCTTCAGTTTAGTATTCCATTTTAAGGTGGCGACCCCGCTGTAGGCCGCAGTTTCTGGAGGTCATAGTAATACTTTCTTATTTGCGTGGCCATTTTTCCCCACTTGGGTGTAGGTAGCTTATTCTTCTTCTTCTTTCGCCTGAGTTAGATGGGTTGCGGCAGTCCTTTATGAGCGTATGGTTGCACTGCGCATGGGTACCTGGACTTCTGACCCCTGTACTATTACACCTGGGTTGCCGCAGGGATCTGCCTTGTCCCCGGTGCTCTTTAATGTCTACACCAGCAAAATCGCAGCTATTGAGACACCAGATGTTGGTAGAATCTAGACATTCGCAGATGATGTGCTGGTGTACAGACAGGGCAAGTTTGGCAAAAGACGTACTGGTGGCGGTAGACAAGGTGACGGAGTGGTGCAGGGACGCAGGGACCTTTTTTAACCCAGACAAGGCATCGGTTGTGTGGTATTCCCTGGATAACCGGATCGTCAAGGCTGATGTCCCAGGTATTATGTTGAATGGATGTCCTCTTAGTCGAGAGAGTAAATTGAAGTACTTGGGTATCACCTTTGACAGGTGTTTGCCTTTTAAGGATCATGTGGATGATTTGGTGGTGAAGGCTGGTAGGGGACTTAATGCAATGAGGGCTATGGCAGCAACCTGGGTAGATCAGAGAATGCTGTACAGGCTCTTTCAGCAGTTAATAATTTCTGTCATTGAGTATGGTCTGGGGCTGCTGACAGTATCAAAGAGCCAGCTTGAAAGGTTGGCGTGCATACAGAATGCTGCCATGCGTTTAATACTGGAGTCACAAAGGACACACCAAATATCTGCATGAGGCATATCCTGGCGCTACCTTCAATGACGGATAGGCATAGGGTCCTTCAGGCCAAATGGTACCTGAGAGTTGCCGCAGACAGGGATCACCCGCTGCATGCAGCAATAGATATGGTCAAGGGTCATAGACTAAGACGAGGCAGGTCCTGGATGGCACAGGCAGAACTTTCTATAAGTCAGGTGTGTGATCTAGAGACCATCAATCGTGAAAGAGAGTGGGTTGAAGTTCCGGATGACATGACGGACTGGCACAATGTAATAATAACACTGGGTCGTGAGTGCAGAGAATGGGCAGCGGGCCACACTGAGTTTCAAGTGCAACAGCTGATCCAGAGCAACACACATGAAAGTGACATAGTCATCTACACCGATGGGTCAGTGGTGAAAAACAGACGTAGTGGCTGGGGCTTTATTGCAAAGGCTAATGGGCGAGTCTTGAAAAAGGAGAGCCTGGCATATGAGTCTACGACCTCCAGCATGAGAATGGAGGTGGTGGCAGTAACAGCGGCATTCCGGTGGCTAGAGGAGACTACAGCAACACACGTTGTGTTCATTACGGATTCAAAAAATATGCTTAGCAAGGTGGAGAAAGGAATGTTTCGTGTGGAATGGCTCTCGTCGCTTCAGAGGTCACAGATTGTGAGAATTGTGTGGATATTTTACCCTGGCCATGCGGGTGTACGGGGGAATGAACAGGCTGATAGGCTAGCAGGGAATGCACCTCTTGGTGGTAGTTTGCCCATGGACAAGGGGGAGGTGGTCGTGCGCTTGTGGGACCAGGTGGAGATGGCGGAGGAATAGATTGAGAACCCATATGTGGAAAGAATGAGATTGCGGGGGATCGGCAGGGGTTCTGGAAGAATCTCAAAACTGAGAGGGAAGACCAGGAGAACATTTAATCAGATAGCGGTGGGAACGATTAGTAGTATGACTCTTCACTGGCTGTTGAACGAGGGGACTGAGCACATATGGGAATGTCTTGAGTACTGCGATGTTGGTTCTTGACTCAACTCAACTCAACTTGCCTGAGTTTGTAAGGTGGTGTTGTCTCAACTATTTGTCTTTTAGCTGGTGTTAATTGAGTCGTGGGCGTTGGTTGAAGAGGTGTTGGTTGAATAGGTGCCTCGACTACTGGTGCCGGTAAGATGCTGACTTCGGGTTTTTGTTTCTTGATATTCACAGTGCCTAACGGATTATGTCTGTACTGATCGAGTCGATTCAAATAGCGCTGCAATGTCTGTTGATACACTAGGGCTTTTTCCCACAGTGGTAGATCTTTGGTCTCCAGGACCTGTGGCATTTGATGATCCAAGTCACGCAAGTTATCCGATTGTGTGTCGGGTGTAGCGTTTTTTCAGCAGCTGGGGGTCGATCAGGATCTGTTTCTTCATTACAAACCATGACATTTTTTAACACGATTAGAATGGGGCCTAATAAAGCGCCTATGAAACCACCTTGTTGCAAAATTTGTTTCAGTTTCTTGATAGTCTCTTACGCATGAGCGCTCTCAGACAGTTTTTGTGCCACTGCAGACGCCTTTTCTGAGCCGGTGTCAGTGGAACATTACCTTTTAACACGTTGTGACAGCACTCACAAATTGATTGGAAGAGGTCCGGGGAAGCTGTTTTAATTACGCTTTTCATGTCAGCCGGCTTCGCCTCACCCATAAATCGCAGCATGGTCCCGTTACATTTCACCCGGTTTGACATATTATTTAGGGACGTAGACAACTTGATGCTGATCGGGGGGAAATATGGCTTCGTAAGCGGAGCTGATCCAGTGTTTCCTGTCAAAGATCAAAGAGTAAATACCTGTGTGGAACTGCATCCTTAAAACTCTCTTGAACATATGACATGCTGCCTGGGTACATCTATTTGGACAGATTGGTAATCTGAGACTCATCATGCGGGTTCTTAAACACCACTTGGTAATGTGAATTCAGACTGATCATTCTTTGTTCTTTATTCTTACCAAAGAGGTTCTGGACTACATACATGATGCTGAGGTTACGATGATGACTACCCTTAGTAAATAGCTTAGTCATCCTACCATTTGTCTCGGACATTAGTACATCTATCACCACTAGTCGATGTCTATCACCACTAGTCGATGTCTATCGCCTGTCCATTTTTCCATATTCGGCAGGCCTTCGTTAAACCGAACACCTTTCATGGTCTGATACATTGATTGCCATTCTCCGTAGCACCATATAACCACCTCTGGAATCGGGTCGATCATATCTGGTAGTTATCTAGAAACTTTTGCACAAAGACGGATTTTCCGATCCCTGTTGGTACCACAATCAAAGCCGTAAAAGGATGTTTTCACCTAGGATCCATGACTAATAATAATCACCTTCCCACCTACATCACGTATTTTATTGGTATGCACCGACCCGCCCCGCCCCCACGCCGCCCGCGAGCTTGACCGATCGACCGCCGGCCTCGCGCGCGCGCGCACCCACACACACCTGTCATACGCACAGTAGACTGGAGTACCAAAGACCAGAAGATCTGAAAAAAGTAGCTCAATTGAGGTCCATTTTTGTGACAATGCAAGAGGGCGTTACAACTCACAAAGAAGGATTTATACCGAAACGTTTCTGATGCTGCACCAGAAAAATTGGAACGTTTTGCGCATTCCTAACTACTAGGTTAGCTACAATGGATCTCCAAGAATGTCCGTCTCTCGCCTTGTGTATATTCGGTCAGACTGTTTTGTTCGTCCACCTCTCGTTGTTATCTTCCCACTCGTCTACCTCTTGCTCGCTTGCCTTCAATCTTACCCTCCAGTATGGTTTTTCTATACAAGTGATATGTCTTATAACGTGGCCGAAACATTTCACTTGCCACTTTTTAAAAATTTCTTTCAACAACTCTCTTTTTAGCCCCAGTGTTTCTAGAACCTATGTATTTGATTGTTGTTTTTCCCATGATATACGACATATTTTTCTCTGTATGTACACATTATAATGCCAACATTAAGAGTGTACTGCACAGCAGTAGACCTCCAGATACCATTATATTGTCACTAACGTTCTAAGGGACATAATCAAAATAATGTCAACCTGTAACTGTAAAGGCGCGGCTGGGACAAGAACCAGGGGTCCGCGCTGGAGCTATGACTACCAGGTTGGCGTGCCCGGTTACCGTGTGTCAGAACCCCCCTCCAGGCGGGCATGTTTATTACAAATGACCCAGACTCCCAGGTGGATCCAGCCCAAACTTAGTAGAGAAAACGTTTGGGAAGTACAAGCGGCTGGCGAGATACTGGCCACATGACCTATCAAGCGCCGCGTGGTCTATACAAATGTAGAACACCATATACGCACATTGTTTCAAAGTGTTTCAAAGGGGCCCTCTTCTCCCTGTTGTGGACAAAAATAACGTAAAGCTGGCCAACGTGCAGAGATGTATTAGGATCATGTCGGTCTCTTGGCGGGAACTGGGTGGTCCGTGCTAGCAGTAGTCAGTGTTTGCATGACGTCACATCCACCCATCTATCTATCTGTCTGTCTATTTATCTACATTTTTATACGCCTGTTTGTCAGTTTATCTGTGTACTATCTTTCTGTTTGTGTCTATCTGAAATTTCTGTCTATCGCTAATGCCTGATTATGAATAATGTTTGACTATTTGTCTGTCTGTCTAGCTATCTATGAGGTCTTGCTGTATATCTATAGTGTGTGTGGGGGGAGGGGGGATTTCTGCCTGTCTATAATGTATGTGTGTCTATAATGTATATCTGTATTTAAACACGCCACAAATAAAATATTGCAAGATTTATTGCCTGGCATATTTCGCTGCATCTCGTCAGATGCATACTGCAAAGTTATACATTAAAAACAGTTTTCCCGTAGTGAATGTGAATAACGAAGAAGAGTTATATATCTTGTTATCTGACAAATGAATGATACTGTGGCTGGAATATAACAAAACAAGATTATAACACTGCAGGATGCACCCTGTGAGATGCAGCGTAAACATGCTAGGCAAGAAATCGTGCAACATGTTATTTGTGGTGGGTGTGTTTACATTCATTACGGGAATATATTGTTGTGTGTGTCTGCATATCTATCTATCTGACTGTCTATCTGTGAATGTCTTTCTTTGTGTGTTTATCTATAATTGCTGCCTAGCTGTAATGTTCTACTATCTATAATGCCTGTGCATTTATGTCTGTCTGTGGAATCTATCCTTAATGTTTGTTTATCAATAATGCCTGCCTGTCTATCTTTAATGCCTGCCTATCTGTACTGTCTCAATAAAATGCCTGTCTGCCGGTCTATCTATGATGTATGTATCTATGATGTTTGTGTGTGTGTGTGTGTGTGTGTATATATATATATATATATATATGTGTGTGTGTGTGTATACTGTCTGTACATCTATATGCCTATCTGTCTACCAATATCTGTATACCAATAATGTGTGTCTATCTATCAAGCATATCTATCTAAACTGTAATTCTGTCTATAATATTTTGTAAATATCTCTACTTGTGTGTTTGCCTATGTATGTGTGTCTATCTATCGTGCATGTCTATCTATATAATGTCTGTCTCATATGTGGACGTGCGCCCCCCCCCCCCCCTTCCACACTTAGCATGTGAAGAGTCGTTAATGAAGCACTATATAGATCGGCCATGTTGCCTCACACACATGCAAAGGCATGGTTATGACCAGATCACATCTGCGGACAGCACCTCAACAAACCAAGACTAGCATGCGTGAAGTGCTGAACATGTTTCACCCCAGGAAGAAGCGTCTCTCGGGAGCTTCATTTGACCCAAGACACAAGTATATAGACTTGCGGGCAGCTCACACCTCTAGACCAGAGATAGACCACTGCAGTGTCCGCATCCGACGGGAATGACGTGAACTGAATGACTGGGGTAAAAAGACGTGTATAGAGGTGGATATTTGCTCACCCCTGACATTACATGCCGATGACATAGAATAATGTTACAAGTGTCTAAACGAGGTCAATCTTCAGACAGAGATCAAACGACAGAGGAAACTTATTGCAGACACCTGATGGATCCCAAAAGCCGGAGTTTCGAATCCGCGAAAAGGTTGAGAATTGTATATGAATGGTGGTGCTGGGTAAGTCTGACTCAGCTCTTCTATAGAAACATGCGGAAGTAATCTTCGCCGACAACAGGAGTACTTACAAACAAGTGTACCCGCCCTGTGACAGTCATGAAGTTCCACAAAGACCATCGGTGGCTGGGCAGCAGTAGCAGCAGCCTGGACATGGTCTCCGCGAAAGAAGCAATCATGGATGCGATCTCCAAGAGGCGTGCAACCTGTGGGGTCTCGGTGGATCTATCTGGATGTCACCGGGACTATCAAGCAACGACTTGAACTTTTAGAATTTGGTGGGGCCAGCTAGAACTCTTCGATACGATCAAGAACTCACCAGGACTATCTATAATTCACTGGGACTATCTAGAATTCCGTGGACCTACCTAGAAGTGAATGGCGATAACATTCACTGGAACTGTCCATAATTCACTGAGGCTATCTTGAACTGGGATATCTATCTTCACTGGAACGATCCAGAATTCGCTGGAACTATCAAGAATTCACTGCAACTATCTATCAATAACTGGCGCTATCTAGAATTATGTGCGGCTATCTAGAATTCGGCAAAACTATTTCGAATTCACTGGGACTATTTAGAATTCAGTGGTGCGATCTAACATTCAGTCTGATAATCTAAAATTAACTGAGATTATCTAGAAATCACTGGAACTATCTGAACTCACTGGAACTATCTAGAACGCATTGGAACTATCTAGAAATAGCTAGAAAGATGGAGAACTCAGTAGAACGGTCATGGATTCAATGCGCGTATAGAGCATATAAATGACAATACACGCAACCACAACGGTGTAAGACCCAGCCAAGCCGCTACTTTTCCATGAAATCACATCAACAAATCGCACGTGTCTCGAGTAACACAATCCTGGACATCTGACAAGGCAAGCAAGCAAGTGAGAACAGGACCATCGACTCCACCACACCAACACTCTCTCACCACTCGAGGCAACACGTCAACGCACCTACTGGGTGTAACATGTATCAGATTCATTCTTGGCCGGGCGTGAGAAAATCTTTCTCACAATGAAGCGCCATGAATCAACAACTCAGACTGTCTGTAAGTAGGTCCGCCTCTTGAAGTTGTGGTCAAGTAGACTGCGCGACTTACCTCATACGTTACTGTTCGCTGTGCCTGCGATGTCTGTATTCACACCATACTCGACTAAAGTCTGCATTTCATTCACACCACACTACTACGTCTGCATTCACACCACACTACTACGTCTGTGTTCACATCACTACCCTACTACGTCTGTATTCAAACCACCCTACTATGCCTGTACTCACACGACTCTACTACGTCTGTATTCACACCACCACCCTACTATGTCTGTATTCACACCACCACCCTACTATGTCTGTTTTCACACCACTCTACCACGTGTGTATTCACACCACCACCCTACTATGTATGTATTAACACCACTCTACCATGTCTGTATTTACGACACCACTCTATTATGTCTGTATTCACCCCACTCTTCTGTCGCTATTCAAACCAATATAGGCCAATCGGCACCCGATGGGTCATGTGATCAATATCATAACGTTCGCTTTCCAGAACATTTTCTGGTACCCACTTTAGGCTGGCTGGACCGACCTGGGAGCCCTAGTCATTATCATTTAATCCCTGCCCCGAGAGGGATGCCAATATCTGACCAGCTGGTCGGTCAACGCGTGTGCTGGCCACTGTGTTCCCGCGACTCCCTCCGTGGGGTCTAGCCCGCTGATTTACTTCCACAAACAATATACACATCTACCCCAGAGACTTTCAGTGCAACGTCTCATGTGGGGCCACATCCCGGACTTGCACGTAGTATGTAGGTGTGCTATTCTCCTAAACAAAAGATCATGCAAAGAAAAAAAGTCCGGTACTTCTACAGTGCTTCTCAAACTGTTTTCACATAAGATCCAATTTGGCCACACGAAATTGTTCGCGTTCCTTTTGCTGTTTAACAATCAACAACTAATAAAACGATGCACAGTAACTGTATAAACACACACAATATATAAACGTGTCTGCGACCAACATTTATTGTTACACAACCCCTGTGTTGAGAAGTCATAGGCTATAACCCAGGGGAAAGAGAAGATTAGAAATATCAAAGAGAAAATAGAGAAGTCTTGAAGATTACAATCACACTGATATAGTTGGAAAAGATAGCAAATAATAAAAAAATGGAGAGCCCCTGCTGCAGACCTATACTCCGCTGGGGACGTCATGGTAAAACAGGGCCATAAATACAATACTGAATCAGGGTAGTCACTAAGAACTGTTCTTTCGTCTAGAATATTCTCGGCAAAGCGACAGTCGTCACTATATGATGTTTCAATATAACACTTCTGCCAGCCAGCATTAAGAGTTGCACTTCAGGAGTTATTGCTGACCGCAGTTGCAGACGTTAACCCACACTTCTGAAGTAGCCGATATGTGCAAGAGGATAGCCCCATATTGTCCTTGACCCATGGCTGGCGGCACTTGACCAGCAGTGAATAGGAGCATTCCCTAGCCGACGTAAGGGACAGGAAGCTAGCACTCAAACACACGTCACTCACTGGTCAGGTATGAGTTAACAGCAGCTAGCAAACATAAACTCTCAGAAAGAGCGCCGTCACAAGAGTGGATAAACAATCCACTCGCGGCAAGTGTCTTCAAGTTACGCTCTCAAATGGCCACCACCAACTGACCGCGAAGTCCAGGGAAGATAATCGAGCCGGCACGAGTATTCATGTGGAACTATACTCTCTGGCAACAGCACGGACACATTGTTTGTCAATTCACAGAGAGACAACCATGTCGGCACGATTATTCATGTGGAACTATACTCTCTGGTAACAGCACGGACAGATGGTTTGTCAAGTCACAGAAAGACAACCAAGCCAGCACTATCATTCGTATCAAATTTCCCCCCTCTGTTGACCATCACGGAGAGATGGACAATAAACATGTTGCGTGTCCTTTGCAAGATATTGCCTTCAACCCCCAACCTCAATTCGATTTTCTCGGCAAGTCTACGTTCATTAGCTTGCCATTGATTTCTGAACGGGAAGTCAACGTTGAAGTCCAACCCCACCATCAGCGCACCAGAAGTTCAAGCGTAAGCGCATTGAGCCCCGCGGTCACGTATGTTGTCTAGATGGACAATAGTCCATGAAATATAACCAGGGGGTATCTTAGATCTACATCGTCATACCTACTATGTAAGATGTCTAGATGGACAATACAGTCCAGGAAATATAACCAGGATCTTAGATCTATAACGTCACACTTACCACGACGAATAGGGGATCAAATCTAGTCGATGTTATCAGGTGTACCCTGTAGACACTAACAGAAGCATAGGGCCATTGTTAAAGAGTTTAATATCATCCCCGACTTCAGGCGAGTCCCTTGCTGGCTTCGGTGAGGTTCTCAGTCTCATTAATTCATTATTTATGGCATACTACTGATCCAAAAACAGAACAACCAACGAGCAAAACCTACACGAAACGACTGTCTACACCACATACCTTAAATCAATGTACGGTTTTTGATTGTTACGGCGCATGTTATGAGGAGAAATAAACTACAACACATAGTGACAATTTGCAAGACTGATAATCAAAAAACAAAAGGAAGACACAGAAATAAGTAACTGGTGGCTTGGCCACGTAACAGAATCGAAACAAGAACATAGACCTGATTCACAACTGGTGATCGTGGGTGATAATGAACCATGATCGCCCACGCTGATAGGCATGGCGCTTGATGATCCACCAAACACTGCTGCACTCAGGAGACATTCGCAAGTGCTCACTTCATAGCCTATTCAGATTAAGTCACACACTAACAATGTGCAGCAGCAACAACCTTCGTTTGAAGGTTTGAATCTTGATTTTACAGGCAAGTAAATATACCCCCAAAGATCGAAATGTACAAGCGTCTCACAAAGGATACATGTGACCAGGAATAAGTAAGGGTTTTGTGAAAAGAAGCATCAAATGCTACTCAGCCAGCCAAGACAATAAGATGTTCTATCCATAGAAGAATGATGTGTGATGTGGAGAAAGCACAAGGGATTCTGTTCAGAATCCGCCACGCCTCTAGACAGACTTGAAATCCCAGCATCAGATTTGTAGACGCTTCTGGTTTCTGAACTAGGCGTGGGGAAGCTGAGCACCGCAGCATAGTGCTCCTGGAGATGGTACCTTGGGAAAGGGTCGGGAGAGAAGTCGCTACACGCGCCTCACTCTAAGAAATGCTCAAGCCACCTGAACGTCAATGCATGGGACTTAAGAGTTGCAACTCAGTATTCAAGAGGATTCACCAACCCACCAATCTACATAACTTCAAAATCCGCCGAGAGAGGCGGACCACTTATATATCTGCATATAGTGCAATGGCGTTCTTCCAAATAATAACTGACAAATAATATTTCATCAGGTTCCTAACTATTATAACTGACCACAGAGGTGGCGAGCACAACAGATTGTCACTCTCCCGGCGAGGCTCTCTTACCTGGAGTTTAGCCAATGGAATGATGTCACAGTTCTGTGGTCGGTGCCAGACGGTTTTCTGGCTGGTGGCGTTGTAGTAGTAGAACCTGGACGTGTTGGGGTCAAACAGCTCCCACCACTGGTTGTCGTCTGTCTTTTTGCTGGAAGAGAAACAATCATCGTGGCTGATTACACACCGGACTAACCAGGGGAAATGTTGCTTAACACGCTTATACAGACATAGTCAACATTGGTGATCAGAACTGTAACTTAAACTGTACATGTATAACACACTAATGTAATGAGACTGATAAAAATTGCGCGCGCGCGCACACACACACACACACACACACACACACACACAATTATGTGTGTGTTTGTGTGCGTGAACACATACAACGTTATGTATTATAAGATATGATGTCCTGGTCCACTTCTTGCTGCATTTCTTCCGCAAATCAGCCACCTTAAGTCGCATGTGTGATAGAGGCACTTGTGTCCTCAGGACTCCACTTTACAGTGACAGAGGAGGCAGTCATGCAATGATAGTGTGTGCTTATATATAACTCCATGGATTAAGCCGCTACTAGCAGGTTCACCTAAGAAGAATGGGTAGAAATGTGTTAAGAGCCACACAAATCCGCCACCTTGTAGATAAAAAGGCAAAATGTGACAAGGCGGTCGACGAAAGGAAAAACGCACACAGGTATAGGCGAATGTTTCAAGCAAAGTGTTTATCAACGAACAAGGACAACAAAACACATGAATACTAAACTTGGGAAAACAAAAACTAGGAACGGAAACGGATTTTCTAGCACCTCTATCCGCCTTTCTGAAAGACATCTGATGGATGTGGAAATGTGGTTCCTGAGGAAAATGCAAAGAATACAATGGACAGATAGAAAAACCAATGACCAAGTCCTACAAGAAACAAATGAAAATCGTAAACTGATTAGAGAAATTAGACGCAGACAGTCATAATTTTTTGGTCACGCTATGAGAAGAAATAAATTGAAGCACTTGGTGACAACTGGCAATTTCGAGGGTAAGAGAACAAGGGGAAGGCAGAGAAGTAAATACCTGGATGGCTTGGCCACGTGACATGGTCAAGACAAGAACACTGAGCTGATCCACGACTCTGGTGATCGAGTGAAATGGCGAAACATGACCGCCCACGCTTATCGGAATGACACATGATGATGGTGATGATTATGATGATGATGATGATGATGATGATGATGATGATGATGATGATGATGATGATGATGATGATGATGATGATGATGATGATGATCTGCCTTTACTACATACAGTTTTCGGTTACTAGTTTTTTTTTATATCTATTAATTATTATAAAGTATTCTTATGTTATCGGTATTTAGTTGTTTTGTTTGTTATTCTAGGTTCGCCGATAAAGACGTCGGTGGGGACGTTGGCCTGTATCTGTGTGTGTTGTTTCCGTCCGCCGAGCTTCCTGGTCATACTTTGTGTTTTGTTCAGACTCCTGTATCAGCTCGCCAGTGACCAGTCCCCTCTTCGATGCCCTGCAGACAGACAGGCTGGAGACAGTAAAAGTACAGACAGAAAACCCGAAGTCTGTAGAAGCTGGGATCGTGAGGCCATTGATCTGACATCACAGTGGATCATGATTCATTGTATGATGATGTGACTCAGTGTGTCTAAGTCTCGATTCAATCGGCTTTAGAACCCCAATCAATAGCCAAGACAGCAACACTTTAAACTGCTGGACTATGCGGGCTCATAACTGAGAGCATCTCAATTAAACAGACATCTCCGTAAAGAGGACAGACCTTAGGAAAGCAGTAAAACCCATATTACCATTGATGCCAAAAGATAAACACGTAATCGTCTGAGTGACAGCCTGCCCCCACGGCGCGTTGCGTGGCTACCAGTGTATGGGGCATAATTCTGGAGGGTCGTAGCTCACACGGGCTGTCATCCCAACAAGACCCCCAGCTGGGTAATTCTGTATGTGATGGACGAGTTGTCTGGGACGGCACCATGCTTGGTGATGGCCTCCCTTCTATTATTCAAGAAGGTTAAGCGAGGTCTTCCAGGTTTACAACACCAGGGCGAGCGTTGATGTGGATATATAAACCACAATTGGGACAGAAACTAGTTATGGAAAAGTTGTGGAAAGGAGGGCTATGTGCGTAGATTGATGAGGACAGCAAGTATAGCCTCTGAAATCCAGCAGGGTGACGTGGGGTAAAGCGGGGAAGTTATGATAATGCAATGAATTAACCCACAAATAAACAGGTTAACAATTACAACAGTAATAGCATGGACTACATTGCACCGGGTTTGATACCACATATCTCAGTCTCCGCTGGGCATTTATCCGCCTGCCGACGGCGTGGCACACAGCACCAACTCCAAAGCTTTATCAACCACTCCCAGGGGTCTCCGAAACAAATTGCACTCCAGAATCAAATGAGTGAGTCCGAAAACAAACCTACGGCCTTCTAATTGTAAGCACTGGGCATGCGACTTGGCCACGGGACCTCCCAATAAATGATCAGACAAACAAGGGGTGCAGAAGGCGAGCTTCACATGAACACAACAAACAGCGGTGGACGATCTGTCGGAGACTTCATCAGCAAACAAAGACAAAAGCTAGGAGCTTCCGTGGGTTGGTCCACGCAAGCACCATGCATTGTTTGCCTCACACATCATATGAAGAGAATATTATAACAGTGATACAACTAGTCTTCACACTTGACTCACTGTACTCATCTCTGGGGGCAGTGTTATTCCTGTACTCTCTGATGTCTTTTACTGCAAAATCTATCCTTGATTGTTTCCTTATCGTAAACCCACACAAACCCAGTCTTTTTTATTTGACCTTAGGAACCTTACAGAACATGTCTGGTTTTCCTTTAGCAGCCGGCATCCTCTGTTCTGCAATTGATCAACCACTCTGTTTGACAGATAACGAGTAAAGACCATACAGACACGTGATTGACGGATTCAAGAATCCACATCACAACACGGGCAAACCCACGGATGTTCCTCTCCCACAATAAATGTAGTAAGGTATTCATGCTAATGGTTCCAGTAGCACGCTGGTGTAAACACTACGCAGTCTTCCTCTCATGCTCCGCCTCCCACAATAAATGTAGCATGGTATTCATGCTAATGGTTCCAGTAGCACCCGCGTCTAGCGTTTGTTGTCTCGGATGGCTGTGTGAGGTGCACCAAAATGGGATCTTCCCAGCCAACGCAAGTTAGCGAGGCAGGCGTTTCGAGAATTAAACCGCATCGTGCAGCCAGGGTCGTGGTTTGAGCGGGCAAAAGAGCAAAATTTGTACGACCGTTCGACAAAGTCTCGATAAGCGCCCACTCTTTCTCTCGATGAGCAGTGGGCCTGCAGTCAGTAAGCTGGTATAGCTTCTTTTTTTTTTCGGTCAGTCCTGCCGGCGTAGCTTGAAAGCTCGTCGGTAGGCGTCCAGTGGTTTTGCATGTATCACCGTGTACCGGGAGGGCGCGCTTTAACGATGCTACTCTTGGCTTGCGTGTGCATGAACGTCTGTCCTGTCATTGGCCAGATGCATTGCGAGCTGATGAGGCTCAGCCGTAAATCGGGAGATCTGTTCGCAACCTAGACGAGCAATATCTACTGTGGGCAGTTTCTCGCTAGCCGCATGTGTATGTGGTCTGTACTGGCGGTCAGTCCGTCTCGGCGATGGACATCTGGTTGATCCTATCAGTAATCATACGCTCATTTGCTTGTCGGTACGCTTGTCTTAAAACTGAAATTAAAGGAATTGACGGAAGGGCCGTTTGCACAAGGCTCTAGGCTACCAGCTGTTTTTGAGAGCCAATATATACAGGGATAACTGGCCTGTGGCAGCCTAACGTCCACTGCATCTGCGTCCGTCTCCAGTCGTCTTGCCATGCTCGCCACTGGAACCAGATGGACGCGGACGAGGGAGCGAGGTCGAAGGATTTGCGCAACCACTTCCTCACTATAATCCAATCTAAAGCGCAAGTCATTCGTTCTAAATCAAAAGATGCAATGAATGAATGGTCCTCATCATTCATGATGGACGAACATCCAGTAGCACGCTAGTGTAAATACCACGCAGTCTTCCTCTCATGCTTTCCCTCTTTGCCAGACCCACGCAAATCCAGATTCACGCATCCATAAATATGTTGTTTCCTCTAGCATTGTGTTTTCTACTGGCGTTCGTTAGTAGGCAATCTGTATGTAACATGTATCTGTATGTAACATGTACGCATTATCCAGTATCAGTGTCCCATCATCTGGGGCTCTAGACGCTACTAAATCTGTTCGCTCGTTACCTCGCACTTCTGCATGACCCGGACATAATATCCTTGTGCATCCCTATAACGTATTAAGAAAAGTCAGTCTTGAACCCTGTCAAATACAGACTGAGAATCAGAAACCATGGCCGCTCTGGTACAACTGTCCGTCTTGGACCCTAGCAAATACAGACTGAGAATCAGATACTATGGCCTGTTTGGTACAACTGTCCGTCTTGGACCCTAGCAAATACAGACTGAGAATCAGACACCATGGCCACTCTGGTCACTCCACTACCTACCACCCACCTTAAAACTGCCACGATAGTCTCCACCTCCATTCCCACATGAACACAAACGATTATTTCCTTGTACGGGGCAGACCTAAAACCACACGGTGAAGAGAATTAAAGACAGAGAGGCCTTATGTAGAGATAACATGGACGGAGCTGCGGGACCTAACAAAGGATGGACGGTTTAGAGTTACTCAGTTGAGGGCCTACAACCCAATGTGGAATAAAGGGCAAAGAAAGAAGAAAGAGGATGTACAACTGAAACTACATAAATATTCTGCAGAAACTGATGTATGACTCAACACAAGGCTGAGAGGTAGAACGTGTAAACTGCTGACAGCTGAACTACCTGGGCGTATCAATGCCCTCGTGTTTATTCTGCCTTGTCTGTTCATACCCGGAACAACATAGACGAGCCAGGCAGAACTCGCCTGAACTCCCAAAGGGAGGTGTCACTCAATGCCGCAAGCGTAACCTTGATCCGCCTCGGTTGTGAGGTCTGCCTTGGAGACTCTACGCCGTGACGGTTCTGGCGATGATTTACAACAGTCACCGTCTCAGATGTGATATTTCATCAGCCCGAGATGGTTGTTTTTCCTCCAGTGAGAACAGATTTCACCATCTTCTAGTGAACCGTTGCCTCTACCCCCGCCCTTTTTTTTTCAACTGAGAAAAATATTTCATGAGCTTCTTTTTGGCGTTCGCTCGCTTTGAACATAAGCGTAGTCCATAAATGTACTATTACTTCTAGTGCACTGGACTGATTTTTGCGTGTGGATTAGCTTTCCCTATTACCAATGTCCCCCGCCACCTGGCGAACCAACTCCGACTTCTGGGGTACTTATAATTTACGTTCCCAAGTCAAATGACCAGCGTAGGGGTTGAACCAGCTACCTCGGATTCAGCACACCGGAAGATTAAAATAAAAGCGAGCGCTTCGATCCATTCGGCCATGCTGACCTCCTGTTTACATGACGACACAGCAGAAGACACTGATGACACAACAGAAGCCACTGATGACATGGTCATGCCGTACAACAACAGACACACACAGACACTACCAGAGGCAAGACACTGGGGCAACGGAGAATTATGTTTTAGTCACTGCCAATCTGCGGTCACGGTTCAAACCTCTCTCTCTCTCTCTCTCTCTCTCTCTCTCTCTCTCTCTCTCTCTCTCTCTCTCTCTCTCTCTCTCTCTGGTAGTGTGAGTGAGTGTGTGAGAGTCGTTGGGTTATGCATTATTTAATCACTTTTCACAAGAATGTCAGATAGAGCAACGGATTGAAGGACGGAGAGGCAGATAAATAGACGGAGACCAGACAGACAGACAGACAGACAGACAGACAGACAGACAGACAGACAGACAGACAGACAGACAGACAGACAGACAGACAGACAGACGGACGGACGGACGGACGGACGGACAGAGCGGTAGACAGGCAGAAAGAGAGGTAGACAGGCAGAAAAAGACAGGCTGGCAGATAGGCAGGTAGACAGATAATCTGGCAGGCAAGCAGGCAGGCAGGCAAGCAGGCAGGCAGGCAAGCAGGTAGGCAGACAGGCAGAGATACAGACAGGCAGAGATACAGACAGGCAGACAGACACCTCTACTTTAACAAAGAATCACATTACACTTGAGGCCTGCCTGGCTCCAACACCAGCAAGAGGTACCCCAGCCACTGAGAGCCTGAGCCTGGAAACACTTGGAGGGATTCACTAACACCTCTGGCAGAGTCCCAGGGACACCATGACCCCGAGAGATCTTTGTTCTGGCTGCCATTCTCCCACAGCGCAGGGCTTCCAGCAGCCGAAGCTTAGGATGAGCAGATGAAGTTTCCACCTCGATAACAACTTTGCGCGGAGAGTGCAAAAACAACGGCAGCGGCAGATGAGGGTATCAAGTATCAGACACGATCGTGAGTGTTTCACAACTTTCCCTCGCCTTTTTGTTTGTTTACAGTTATCCAGGAAAGATAAATACATAAGGCAGGTAAATGGATAGGTGGGTGGATGAGAGTGGGTGGATGGCTGTCTGAGTTGGAGGGTGGGTGGGAATATGGATGGGTAGGTGACCGGGGCCATGGGCAAATCAAACAACAGTAACATTGTAACCCATCATACATGTCGCAAGAGGCGACTGGGAGTGTGGGCGTGAGAACGGCTATGTGATTCTGTAGACAATGTGAGCAGGAACATCAAATCTATCATGAGCTAGTCTACATAAGGCCTGTCCTCCACTGGGAGGGGGAGGTGGAGTATGAGGAGGAGAAGGGGGGGGGGTGAAGAAGAAGAAGAAGAAGAAGAAGAAGAAGAAGAAGAAGAAGAAGAAGAAGAAGAAGAAGAAGAAGAAGAAGAAGAAGAAGAAAGAGGGGGATGGGGATGAGGAGGAGGAGGAAGAGGAGGAGGATGAGGAGGAGGAGGGGTAAGAGGAGGAGAAGCAGAGAAGTTGGTGGCTATGTAAGTGCATGAGTGGGTAGGTGGGTGGGTGAGCAGGTAGGTGAATGATGGGTGAATGGGAGGATATTTTGATTGACTGGTCCGTGGATAATGAGTAGATAATGAAAGGACGGACGGATGGAGGTGAATTAAACAAAGATGTAATGATAGATATACAAATGTTCGGATGAATCAATAGGCGGGAGGTGAAAGTTCGCCTCAATGTATATGTGGATGGCTAAATAGATACATGCATGAGTAGGTAGGTGGATATTTGAATGAATGAGTAGGTATGTTTGAGTGAATATATAGGTGAGTGGGATAGACGGATGGTGGATGTACGGGTGGGTGGTCGTATGAGTGAACGAAAGGAAGAATGAATGACAGGATTGATGGAAGGGTGGTGCACACAGGGAAGCTGCTCTACTTTGCGCGCTTGCTTAAATTAACTAAAGAAAGACACACCAAAACGGCAGGTAAGAAATGTATGCATGGACGCTAGAGAGGTGAGTGAACAGAAGAACAGATATAAAGATAGGTGTAGGTGTACAGGCTGGCAGCCAACTTTACGTTCGCGTGCAGATTTAGGTTAAGGTGCAAATGTACTCAGGTGAGATCAATAAACAAAGTGGATAACGGAGAGCTTGAGGCAGTGAGCAGATCTGACAAATAGGTGGATAGTGATATAGCAGAATCGTATTACGTTTACTGACATAAGGTACATGATGGATGCATGGCTGCTTGGGGGTAAGATAGATATTTTGTCGGATGTAGATAGTTAGAGAGGATCGATGGATGGTTGGATGTACAGATGGTTAGAAAGATGGATGGTTAGATGGCTGTATTATTGGATGTACAGATAGTCAGGTGGATGGGTGTACAAATGGTTAGAAGGGTGGATGGTTTGATGTACATATGGTTAGATGTGTGGATGGTTAGATGGATGTATAATTGGATGTGCAGATGGTCAGATGGATAGGTGTACAGATGGTTAGAAGGATGGATGGTTGGGTGTACAGATGGTTAGATGGATGGTTGGATGTACAGATGGTCAGATGGATGGGTGGTTGGGTGTACAGATGGTTAGGAGGATGGATGGTTTGATGTACATATGGTTAGATGTATGGAAGGTTAGATGGATGTATTATTGGATGTGCAGATGGTCAGATAGATAGGTGTACAGATGGTTAGAAGGATGGATAGTTGGGTGCACAGATGGTTAGATGGATGGGTGGATGTACAGATGGTTAGATGTATGGATTATTGGATGTACAAATGGTCAGATTGATGCATGGAGGAATGTACATATGGGTATAGGGATGGGTCGTTGGATGTACAGATGGATAGATGTATGTATAGTTAGATGGGTGTATTATTGGATGTATGGATGGTCAGATGGATGGGTGGTCGGATGTACAAAAATGGTTAGAGGGATGGGTGGTTAGAAGTACACATGATTAGATGGATCGATGGATGGTTGAATGTGCCGATGCTTAAATTGATGGATGGACAGAATATACAGAAACTTGGTGGCTAGATGGCAGTCAGGTCTTGGTCAGATATGACTGAGCTACCGTATGGCAGTAGACGGTACTACCTGCTTTCTGATAGCGCCGAATGTTGGGCGGCGCTTACCAAACCCGACACTCCAACTTGTGCCAACGAAATTGGGAGGGTACAAGCATTATCCTGGTGCGAGGAAATGCAACTTAAAGACAAAATGTCACGGCAAGGCAGACCAGGCCCTAAGCCTTGGTTGACAGCTGGCATAGGATCGAAGCTCCGACAGGCGGACAGTTAAAGCATTGCTTTGCTGATCCGGCAGCTTCTGCAGCTTGTTTTGTTCCAGATGTATATGTGTTACCTTTCCTCTGGAATGAACTAGGCAGGTCGAGAGAGAGAGATCATGCTGTATGGGCAACACATGGTCTCCATATTTTAGCCCAGGCTTTGTGCTATGGAGAGGTATAACTCCATCCCTGGTCTTCTTAACCGGTCTCGGAATCAAAGCGAGAGATAGCAGTTACGGGTTATAAGTCCTTGTCAATTGGCGTAGACATGGGGCGCCACGGGTTGCATCTGACGGTGGGAGATACCTACAGATGTCACTGTTCAGCTACCGCCCGCCTCAAGCTGGGCAACCCCCCACCCCCGGCCAATTTGGTGCTGATCAGCAACAGCCTGACTGCTTCAATGGGTGCTTAGGGCTAGAGCAAAATCTGCATCTCAGGCTGTAAAACCAATGCACAGGTACTACAAAAAAGAAAAATAGAAACCTCAAGCTACGGCTTGCAACTGGAACGTAAGAACCATGTGTCCAGGATATTCCACTGACCTGATGAATATTGACGATGTGAGAAAACCGGCTGTGATTGATGCCGAGCTCAATCGTCTTAACGTTGGTATTGCTGGCCTGCAAGAGACTCGCCTCGCTGAAGAAGGGTCACTCAGGGAAAACAATTACACCTTTTTTTGGAATGGTGGAGGGCAGGCAGAAAAAAGGCAACGTGGTTTTTGGCTTTGCATTGAAGAATTCGCTACTGGGAATGATTGAAATTCCAGCTGGAGGTAATGCAAAACTATTATCCTTGCGCTTGGCAACCTCTTGTGGTTTTGTCACCATTATCACTGCATATGCACCGACACTCGCTTCCTCTGATGATGTGAAAGATTCGTTCTATGAGGAGTTAGATTCTGTGATCAAGACAGTTCCAAAATCCGAAACATTTATAAGCTCGGTGATTTCAATGCTCGTGTGGGCAAGGGCTCGAGTTCATGGCTAGTGTGCCTTGGAAAATACACCATCAGTCGCATGAATGGAGCAGCATTGCACCTATTTTAAAACAAAAGAGCTGCATAAGGTCACATGGAAACATTCAAGATCCGGCCATTGGCATCAGCTGGACTTCATCATCACATGGAGACATCTGAACCAAATGTCATTAACTCGAAGTTACTACAGTGCTGACTATGATACGGATCATTCTTTGGTTGTTGCTAGGGCTAGACTGAGATCAAATAGAATCTACACAGCTAAACACACATATAGCCCCAGGATTAATATTATTAACACCCACGATCCTGATAAGTGCTTTTAGTTTCAACAGCAACTTGAAGACGCTTTCACTGATACACCAGAAAATCGTACAGCAAGTGAAAAGTGGGGTAACCTGAAGGAACCTCTTTATAAAACAGCGGTAGGGGTTTCCAGCACTGTTGATCATAGGAGGCAGGACAAGTTTGCGGCAAACAGCCAGACACTGCAGCCCTTGATTGATAAAGATAGCTCTCTTAAGAAACAAGGAAAGACCAACGCATAAAACTCTCAGTGAGCTGAAGCAAGCTAGGAATGATGTGCAAAAGGCTGCCAGGCAGCGTGCAAATGACTATCAGATCAAGTTATGTGAGCCCATTCAAAATTCAAAAACATCAAAAGCATGTATGAAGGGATAAAGAAAGCCAGTGATACAATTATCAAAAGAAGTGCACCATTGAAAACCTTGACTGGAGAAATCATCACTGAGAAGAAACAGCAGATGGATAGATGGGTACAACACAATTTGAAGCTTTACTCAAGTGAGACCAAACTAGCGGATGTTGCCCTCTACGCCAAAGAGGCCCTACCACCTCTTGACCACTTGGGCACACTTTCCACCATAACAGAAGTTCAGTGTGCTATAAACTTGCACCTGGCAAGGCTCCAGGTAAGGATGGGATTCCAATAGAGGTTATCAGAAGTGGGCAAGACACACTCGCTCTACAGATCCACCAGCTAATAGAGCTATGCAGCCGAGAAGAAAAAGTCCCACAGGATCTCAAAGATTCAAGCATCATAACACTGTACAAGAACAAGGGCGATCGGAGCGACTGTAACACCTATAGGGGCATCTCACTTCTGTGTATTGTTGGGAAACTATTTGCCAAAATTGTTCTGCGCAGACTTCAAGTGCTGGGAGATCAAATCTACCCCGAATCACAGTGCGGCTTCCGACAGAACCGGTCTACTATTGATATGATATTCTCATTGCGACAAATATGATATTCTCATTGCGACAAATGCATGAGAAATGCCGGGAACAAAACCAATCACCTTCATTGACCTCACAAAGGCATTTGATTTGGTCAGTCGTGAGGGTCTGTTCAAGGCACTAAAGAAGATTGGCTGCCCACCAACTCTTCTGTCCATTCTGGAATCGTTCCACACAGGCATGAAGGGTATAATCACATTTGATGGTGCAACTTCAGAAGAGTTTGAAATCACGAGTGGAGTTAAGCAAGGTTGTGTACTATCCCCCACCCTGTTTGGAATATACTTTTCACTTCTATTGAAATATGCCTTTCGTGATCAGGATACATTCACTCACGCTCAGATGGTGGCCTCTACAATGCTCAGAGATTGAAGGCCAAGACCAAAATTAGGAGGGTACTTATCAGAGAGCTGCTTTGTGCAGATGATGCTGCAACTACGACCCTCTCTGAGGAAAACTTACAGCGACTACTATCTGCATTCTTCAATGCTTGTTCTGAATTTGGTTAAAACTTTAACAAAAAGAAGACAACGATTATGTCACAAGGTGCGGATGGGTGAGTGGATTGATATCTAGATAGATAATTAAGTGGGTGGATGAATAATTAGACAGATGGATGGATTGACATATGGTCATTGGATGAATAGATGGTTAAATATGTGGATGGTGCATGGATGGTTGGATAACTAGATCATGGATACATAGATGGAAAGACGATCGATAGACAGCTGGTTGGAGGGAAAACTTATTGATAGATTGTTGGATGAATTGGTGGATGGACTGGTGGATGGTTTCAATGGATTAATAGATAAGTGGAGATTTGGGTGGTTGAGTAGATAGATAGACGAATGTATGGGTATGCTGATGTATGTGCTTGTGAATATTTGGATGTGTGGGTGGATGGATGAGTTCAGAAAATTATATAGACTACCAAACAGTCAGAATGTTTGACGCACAGACAACCACGGGCAACCATGGATGGTCTGATTGACACACAGACAACCATGGATGGACTGATCGACACACAGACAACCGCAGGCAACAGTAGATGGATTGATCGACACACAGACAACCCCGGTAACCATAGATGGACTGATCGACATAGAGACAACCCAGGCAACCATGGATGGACTGATCGACACAGACAACCATAGGCAACCATGGATGGACTGATCGACACAGACAATCAGAGCCAACCATGGATGGACTGATCGACATACAGACACAAACCAGCCAACTGTGGACCCAACTCAACCATTGCAAAGAAGTGAACATGACTAAGACACCACTAAACTGTTCTCTCTCGATCCCTCTCTCCCTCTCTCTCTCCACCCCTCTCTTCCACAGATGATAGGGAAAACAAGCGCAGATTCTCCTGCAGCAGTTAATGGAAACACATTAGAGAGAGCCAGGCAAATAAACAACCCACAGTCGTCTCATGTGCCCGCTTGTGGAGCCCATAGACTTTCAGCTGGCTGGTTAAATGCTCCACCCGCCACCCTCGGTTATCGCAGGAGGAGGAGGAGGAGGAGGAGGAGTAGGAGGAGGAGGTGGAAGAGGAGGTAGTGGTGGTGATGGTGGTGGTGGTGGTGGTGGTGGTGGTGGTGGTGGTGATGATGATGAAAATGAAGAAGAACAAGAAGAACAAGAACAAGAAGAAGAAGAACAAGAAGAATAATAAGAAGAAAAGGCGAGGGGAACTTCACAGACAGCGTTAGAAGTCGACGGCAGTGTTTTGACGAAGATTCTAGAAGAACGATGAGGACGACGAAGACTGAGTTCATGGAATACCACAGACGTCAGTGTCACGACCAGCCTACCATTAAGTCATGTTGGGCTTGCAGACACCTTGACAACACTCAGCATCAAGACGACCCCTGACATATCTTCTCCAGGATGTACGCAAAGAATATGCTGGCATCCCGGTATCTCACCGAGAATTCGCCTAATTGAGGCTTGGGCTACCAGCCGCTAACAGAAAGCAATAGACCTAGTGTTGCTATGTTACCTGTTTCTGTGATTTAAGTTTCTTATGGTGGCCTGGGCGTGTTTACCGGAACACTTGGCATCTACACCATAGGACATTTTCTGATGGTGACAGAGCATCTGTGGGTTTGCCCGGTGTGTTATGACGATCCGAAAAAGAAAAACAAACAAACAATGAAACCAAGAATACGTGGCCACAGTTAACAGTAACTGCAGGAAAGATACTAGCATAGAGGTGTAACACTACCCTGGTGTCCTTCTGTTAATTGGTCAGCTAATTTTCTAGCTAACTGGGCAGCTTTACAAGAACACAGTCACAAATGACGGAATGGACATTGCAGCTAGAAAGCCATCGTTACTACACACAGAGAAGGGGAAAAAACCTCCGGTACAACTGCATTTTAAACATTATTTTATTAAACGTCACTTAACTAAGGTTCTAGAGTCTCTGACTCCTAGGGCACAAAAGTTAAACCTCATTCCAGGGGCACCCAAGTCAAACCCCATTCCACGGGTGCAAAAGTCAAACCCCATTCCACGGTCGCAAAAGTCAAGCCCCATTCCACGGGCGCAAAAGTCAAACCCCCATTTCACGGACAAGTCAAACTCCATTTCAGGAGCACAAAAAAGTCAAACCCCATTTCAGGAGCACAAAAAGCCAAACCCCATTCCACGGGCACAAAAGTCAAACCCCATCCCACGGGTGCAAAAGTCAAACCCCATTCCACGGGCGCAAAAGCCAAACCTCATTCCAATGACAATTCACACCCCATTCCATGCTTACAAAAGCCACATCCCATTTCACGAGCACACATGCCAAACCTCATGCCCGAACACACAAGCCCAACCTCATGCCACGTACACACAAGTCACACCCCATTCCACGAGCACACACGCCACACCCCATTCCACGAGCACACAAGCCACACCCCATTCCACGAGCACACAAGTCACACCCCATTCCACGAGCACACAAGCCACACCCCATTCCACGAGCACACAAGCCACACCCCATTCCACAAGCACACAAGTCACACCCCATTCCACGAGCACACAAGTCACACCCCATTCCACAAGCACACAATCCACACCCCATTCCACGAGCACACAAGTCACACCCCATTCCACGAGCACACAAGCCACACCCCATTCCACAAGCACACAAGCCACACCCCATTCCACAAGCACACAAGCCACACCCCATTCCACGAGCACACAAGCCACCCCATTCCACGAGCACACAAGCCAAACCTCATGCCCGAACACACAAGCCCAACCTCATGCCACGGACACACAAGCCACACCCCATTCCACGAGCACACAAGCCAAACCTCACGCCCGAACACACAAGCCCAACCTCATGCCACGGACACACAAGCCACACCCCATTCCACGAGCACACAAGCCACCCCATTCCACGAGCACACAAGCCAAACCTCATGCCACGGACACACAAGTCAAGCCCCATTTCACATTTGTGCCACAGTGTGGCACACAAGCCACACCCCATTCCACAAGCACACAAGCCACACCCCATTCCACGAGCACACAAGCCACCCCATTCCACGAGCACACAAGCCAAACCTCATGCCCGAACACACAAGCCCAACCTCATGCCACGGACACACAAGCCACACCCCATTCCACGAGCACACAAGCCAAACCTCATGCCCGAACACACAAGCCCAACCTCATGCCACGGACACACAAGCCACACCCCATTCCACGAGCACACAAGCCACCCCATTCCACGAGCACACAAGCCAAACCTCATGCCACGGACACACAAGTCAAGCCCCATTTCACATTTGTGGCGAACACAGATTGCATCAATGTGTGTCGACCACGTCGAGTGGCTGGACATTCTCAACTGGCTGGAATATTTAATAAATCACACCCTGCTGTTTGTGATTTACAAGGGGATTTTAAGTTCGTTGGCAATGGCAAACTACTGAACGTAACACTTGCCTAGTACATCAACAGCAGCTGAAAAAATGCTGGTGTTGACTGCAACGTCCCATAAGGGATACGCAACAAAATTTATTTATTTAGTTTGCCACTGCTTTTCCAACGTGAACTCCACATTTAAATCCAACTGACCGGAGTTACTTACAACCAGCCCACTATGCGACCGTCAGAAGAGAAAGTTAAATCGCGTTACACCTCTCAGCCACGATGAGATTTAAAAATTAAAATTTAGATGCATGTCCTTCACAGGACGTAGCAGTCAATCCCAGCATTTTGGCTGTTCGTGATTCCTGGGCAAGTTTTACGTTCAGTAGTTTGCCATTGCTTTCTGAAAGAAAAAACCAGCACCGTTGTGTTTCGAACCTGGGTAAACGGGATTACGAATCGCGTCAGTAAACCCTTCGCCACAGAGTAGACTGCGATATAAGATTCTAAAATCCCCTCTGCCGTGCGTCCACCTTGACGAGGTAGAGGGGCTTGCGCGTTCCAATGACCCCAAGAGCTATGCCGACGGTAGCACAGCTACTGGTAGGGTCACCCATGTCGGACAGGTCAAGGGAGAGGGACCAGACGAAGCGACGCACAAACCTGCTGCCTTGTAGGTAGACTGGGGACAGTCAAAGGCTAGGGAAAGCATCCCGAAAAATGCTTGTCGAAATCGGATGTACTGAGCCACAGGCTTGACAAAGAAGTGCAACGTAACTTTATCATTTCATGATGCCACAGATGAAAATTAATCGTTATGGTGCTAATCCCGTGAAGTCCCATCAGGCGGTGATAGTGCCGGGCCCCCTGCCTCGAGGGGGTCCACCCATGACTACTGGTGGTCACCTTCCCCTGTGCTGTGGAGTCAAGGCACAGAGGAGTAGGTTAAGAGCTATTGACCAAACACCCCGGACACTCAACATACTACAATGGAATGCAGAAGGAGTCTATAACAAGAAAGCCTCCCTAACACAGCGTCTTCATAAAGATAGAATAGATGTGGCATGCATTCAAGAGACACACCTCAACGCCAATCGCACATTTTCAGTCGAGGGATATCAGGCCACACGTTTCGACCGCGAAGGACACAAAGGAGGAGTTGTAATACTTACACGAAATACAATACCCTGCAGCGAAGTATCTGTGATCTCTGACAACCAAACGGAAATTATAGGTGTTGATATAATGATAAAGGACGTGAAAATAAGAATTTACAATCTGTATAGCCCAGCAGATAAGGATCTTAGACTCTCAAACATGGAAATAACTGACACAAATTGCATTGTTGTCGGAGACTTTAATAGCCGTTCAGAAAGATGGGGATACCCAGATACTGACAAAAGAGGAGATGAAGTGGAGGACTGGGAAATAGACTCAAATCTCCATCTACTCAACAAAGCGGATGACACACCGAGCTTCTACTCCAGAAGATGGATTACCACTTCTACTCCAGACTTAGCTTTCTGCACAGGAGACATCCTCCACAAAATCGATCGCCATGTGCTTGACCAATTAGCAGGTAGTGACCACAGACCAATCAAGCTTGTAATAAATATGGAGTATGTTCCACAGGAGCAAAAGCCTTTGCCCCGTTGGAATTACAAACGAGCAGATTGGGACAGATTTGCCATATTAACAGACAAATATTGTGAAAACATAAATACACGATATGGAAACATGAAGCAAATGGTGGAAAGTCTAAACAGAGCAATAATACAGGCGGCCACTGAGTCTATTCCAAGAGGAGCGAGGAAAAATTACAAACCATACTGGACTGAAGAACTACAAATTTTGGAGGACAAAGTTGAAGATGCTAGGAAGACCGCAGAGAGAGAACAAACAACTGAAGCGAACATCTCTCTCAAAGCCATCTCAGCAAAATATAAAAGAACAGTAAATCAAACAACAAGAGATTGTTGGAGGAAAAAAACAGAAAACCTGAATTTTGACAGGGATGGAAACAAACTATGGAAACTAGTGAAAGCCATGAACAATGAAGGACCTAGAAACAAACAAATAACAATTAAACAAGGAAATGCCTTGCTTACAGGAAAAAAGGCTGCAAATGCACTAATGGAACACTATGCCAGTGCAAACCACGTTGATATTACAGCCGAACAGAAGAAAGCAATCAAAGATAATCAGATACATCATAGATATACAGAGACAGCAGCAGAATATATGATGGCAAATCTAACAATGGAAGAAATGGAACAGGCAATGAATACCCTAAAAAAGAAGACATCACCAGGAAAGGATGGAATCACAAATGAAATGCTAATAGGACTAGGCACTAAGGCAAAAAAGAAACTGCTAGGAGTCCTAAATTACAGCTGGAAGAGGGGAATAGTCCCACAGGCATGGAAGGAAGCTATACTAATACCAGTCCCAAAGAAAGGAAAAGACCTGGAAGAACCAAATGGCTATCGACCTATCAGTCTTCTTAGCTGTGTAGGAAAATTAATGGAACGCATTATCAATGGCAGGCTAACGTGGCATCTGGAAGAAAACCAACTCTTAACACCTCACCAAGCAGGATTCAGAAAGTACAGATCCACTGAAGATCAAATAACCTATATAGCTCAGGAAATAGAGGATGCCTTCCAAGAGAAAAAGCACACACTAGCGGCCTGGATGGATTTAGAAAAAGCATTTGATAAAGTATGGAAGGAAGGACTGAAAGTAAAACTGCAAAAAATGCATGTTTGTGGGAAAATGTACATATGGATCAGCCACTACCTTGAGAACAGAACTTCCAGGACAAAAGTACAAGGACAAACCAGCAAAATGATGCTATTGGAGCAAGGTGTCCCCCAAGGAGGAGTTCTTTCACCAACATTCTCTCATCTCATTGGCACCTTGCCGTCTTGACAGACGATAGTTTGTGCTTTAAAAAGGCATAATAACTTTTAACTATGGCGGTAGCGAGTGTGACTGATAAGGCCAATTTGCGCTGTAAATGTCCGTTCACAGTGGGTGCATGTGAACACGTGGTCATTTCCACCATCATGCACCATCTTACGTCTCAAACGCTTGGTGTGTGACTTTTCTGCAATAATTTTCTCCTTTGACTTTATTCCATTTCTGATATTTGCCCTCCATGCAACACGTTCAGCGGCGACTTGCTCCCAATGTGCATTATCAATGCCTGTATCAATCATGTCCCGCTTACACACATCTTTGTATCGTAGTAGAGGCCGACCCTGAGATCTCTTACCCATCTGTAATTCACCAAAAAAGATATCCTTTGGTATTCTACCATCATCCATCCTCCTAAGATGTCCTATCCATCTAAGTCTACGAAGACTGAGCATGGAATAAACTGTCACACAACCTGATCTTTCCAATACTTCAGTATTTGTGATTTTGTCTTGCCACTTAATACCAAGAATTCTTCGCAGACACCGCATATGAAAGCTGTTTAAATTGTTCTCTTGGTGTGAGTAAGTTGTCCAGGTTTCACTGCCATAGAGAAGAGTACTAAGGACACAGGCTTGATAGACAAGGACTTTTGTTTTGGCAGTAAGCTTCCTGTTCTCCCAGACTCTTTTTCTTAACCTGTTCATTGTTGTTGCTGCCTTACCAATCCGGATGTTGATTTCCTGATCTAGGGATAATTTGCTATTTACCACTGATCCTAGATATGTAAAATGGTCTACTATCTCTAGTTCAGCGTCGTCAATAAAGATTGATGGTACCCCATGTGCACCTTGTGACATAATCTGTGTCTTCTTTTTGCTAATTGTTAAACCAAATTCAGAACAAGCATTGGAGAATGCAGATAGTAGACATTGCAATTCTTCCTCAGAGTGGGTCGTAACTGCAGCATCATCTGCAAAAAGCAACTCTCTGATCAGTACCCTCCTAATTTTGGTCTTAGCCTTCAATCTCTGAGCATTGTAGAGGCCGCCATCTGAGCGTGAGTGAATGTATATACCACCATCCTGATCACGAAATGCATATTTCAGTAGAAGTGAAAAGTATATTCCAAAGAGGGTGGGAGCTAGTACACAACCTTGCTTAACTCCACTCTTGATTTCAAATTCTTCAGAAGTTGCACCATCAAACTTGATTATACCCTTCATGCCTGTGTGGAACGATTCCACAATGGACAGAAGAGTTGGTGGGCAGCCAATCTTCTTTAGTGCCTTGAACAGACCCTCACGACTGACCAAATCAAATGCCTTTGTGAGGTCGATGAAGGCAATAAACAGTGGTTGATTCTGTTCACGGCATTTTTCTTGCATTTGTCGCAATGAGAATATCATATCAGTGGTAGACCGGTTCTGTCGAAAGCCACACTGTGATTCGGGGTAGACTTGATCTCCTAGGACTTGAAGTCTGCGCAGAACAATTCGGGCAAATACTTTTCCAACAATACACAGAAGTGAGATACCCCTATAGTTGTTGCAGTTGCTTCGATCGCCCTTGTTCTTGTACAGTGTTATGATGCTTGAATCTTTGAAATCCTGTGGGACTTGTCCTTCACGCCAGCATAGCTCTATTAGCTGGTGGATCTGTATAGTGAGTGTGTCTTGCCCACTCCTGATAACCTCTATTGGAATCCCATCCTTACCTGGAGCCTTCCCAGATGCAAGTTCATTTATAGCACACTTAACTTCTGTTATGGTGGGAAGTGTGTCCAGGTGGTCAAGAGTTGGTAGAGCCTCTATGGCGTTGAGGGCATTATCCGCTAGTTTGGTCTCACTTGAGTAAAGCTCCAAATAGTGCTCTACCCATCTGTCCATCTGCTGTTTCTTATCAGTGATGACTTCTCCAGTCAAGGTTTTCAATGGTGCACTTCTTTTGATCACTGGACCACAGGCTTTCTTTATTCCTTCATACATGCTTCTTATGTCTCCCTTATCACTTGCGATTTGAATGGACATATGGATCAGCCACTACCTTGAGAACAGAACTGCCAGGACAAAAGTAAAAGGACAAACCAGCAAAATGAACGGTGATCCACCAACATTATTCCTAGCATATATAAACGACATCACGGAAAATTTTCCAGCCAGAGTACACACATCATCCTTTGCAGATGACCTAGCCATATGGACATCTGAAGAATATATTAGTACAGCTAACAGCAGAATACAGCAAGCCCTATTAGCGCTAGAGGACTGGTCAAAATCATGGCTAGTGAAGATAAGTGAGGAGAAAACTACATGCACAGTGTTCTCCCTCTCAACTAAAACTCAGCAACCTAAGCTGGTATTGAATGGAAAAATATTGCGCCATGAAGAAAATCCAAACTATCTAGGAGTCACCTTTGATCGTCGCCTGACATGGAAGACACAGGTTGAGAAAAATCGAACAAGAGCAAGGCAAAGAATGGCAATGATGAAAAAGCTTGCTGGTACAACGTGGGGAGCAGATGAGAAAGTTCTCAAGAAGTTATATACTGGACGGGTGAGGCCAGTACTGGAATATGGCATTGCAGCTTGGGCAACAGCAGCTAAGTCAAACTTTAACAAAATAAGTAGAGTCCAAAATCAAGGAATGCGAATCATAACTGGAAGCCTGAAGACAACGCCTATTAATGAATTAGAAAAGATCACTTGTTTACAACCAATGCAGGATAGAAGAGATAGCAGAGCCCAGCAACAAGCTGAAAAATTTAGAAGATTGACAGACCACCCTATGTATAAAAGGTTTAGTGGTTTTGGAAAGGGAAGACAAGCGTAGCAACTTTGTAGAAACTGCAAAACGAAAGATTAGGGCAGATCCCATACTTAACATATCAACAGTCAAACCCATTTACAATGCAGACAAGTTCCCAGCTTGGAGACAGCAGCAACTGCCTGAGATGATAGAAAACATTCCTGGTATTGAGAAAAAGAACACTCAGCATGAAACCGAAAGAAGAGAAATAACCCTAAACTACATAAAAGAACATTACCCAAGCAGCAATTGGACCCATGCATATACAGATGGATCAGCCAAAAATTCAGTAGAGAATGGAGGAGGAGGAATTCTCCTAAATTTAAAAAATGGAGTGAAAAAAACACATTCAGTGGCAACTGGAAAGTTCTCAAGTAACTTCAAAGCGGAGGTAGAGGCTCTGAAAACTGCAGCAGAAATGCTCTTGATGGAGGAAAATAAAGAGACGCAAATAGCTATCTTTACAGATGCAAAGTCAGCTGTCTCAATACTGAAGAGCAAAAACAGCACAGAACTAGCTGACCTAAGAGCAGCAATCCATGGTCTATGCCAGAAATCCAAAAAAGTTGTAATACAGTGGATCCCATCACATTGCAGTATACCTGGAAATGAAGAGGCTGACAGACTGGCAAAAGAGGGCGGACGACTACCACAGCCTGACATAGACATAACCTATAATGAGGCAAAGAGGTTGATAAAAAGCACTTATAGAACCAAATGGGAATCAGAGCATCCAGGCCACCAGAAGGATGATGCATATTACAAACTCGACCGAAGAGAACAAGTAGCAATCTTCAGACTCCGCACAGGACATAATAGGCTGAAATACCACTTGTTCAACAAACTAAAGATAGGAGACACAGATGAATGTAATTGTGGAACTGGTAAAATGACAGCTAAACATTTGCTGCAAGAGTGCCCAATATATGCAGAACAGAGAAAGATATTTTGGCCCACACCTGCTTCATTCGAGGACAAGCTCTATGGAGATATCAACAAGCTCAAGTCGACTGCAGCTTACTTTAACTGTATTCAGGTTGACATTTAAATGTACATGAAGAAGTATTTAGACTGCCACACTTCATACCACAGGCATGTCGGTTACACAAGCCTCCCAGAGGCATGAAATGGAATATTGCTTGGATAGCAAATCCATTACGTGGAAAGTCCGAATCGAAAGCTCACTGTGTGGGCTTCATAAAAGGTGGAAAAAGTGTCCTAGTGGCACAAAATGGAATATTGCTTGGATAGCAAATCCATTACGTTGAAAGTCCAAATCGAAAGCTCACTGTGTGGATGTCATCTGCAAACTGCATTCTTCTGGCTTCTGGAAGAACAGCCTATGGTGAACGGAAGGCCCAATATACGGAAGTGAGGCTAAGCAGCCATGTGCAGGACGTGACGATTCCTTGGGTGAGCCCAGTAACAGAGCGCTGTGTGATGGCTCTGTAATTATGGAAGCCTCCTTGGATGGCGGGGAATGCCCATGGTCTGCCCCTGCCTTCCCTTGAGGGCCGACCAGGATGCCTTTGGCTGTTCTATATGGGCCAGCTGGGATGGGAGATAACACCACAACAGTGAGAGTCTAACGTCCTAAGAAACCCCCCGGGAAGGTTAACCCGGTCAACAAATGCCCGCAGAAGTCGGATGTGTCGGCCTAACGGCGCAAGAACGCAGCTCTGCTGTAAACAGGCACAACGCAATCACGTCCGAAAAAAAAAACTCCGGATGAACGAAGAAGAAGAAGAAGATTCTAAAATCCTATGGGATTACTTAACATTGCTGGTGTCTGAGTGGATATGTTCCGAAAATGTTTCGCATTAGACTCATTACTTAGAAAATATATACGATAAAGAGCCTCTGGTTAACAGCTGACAGCTACATATGGAGAATAGGAGCTCCATTAATATAGCTGGTGATTAATGCCAGCCAGAATTGGAGGAAACAGCAGTCAGGGGGAGACAACAAGTAGAGCTCAAGGGGAGGCAAATCTTGGAGTGTAAATGTTAGCTGGTCGCTAATAAATGTGTTACCTATAAAACGTGCCGACGGAAAAGATTAAACATCGGGTCCCAGTACACCGCACCCGCGCACCCGGCACGCACACCTTTCCCTTCTACTCACTGATTTCTCCACTCTTCTGGGTCTGTTTTCATCTTTCATGTGCCGGAATTGTCTACCATTCTAAGTCATGCCGGCGGCGAGAGAAGGAATGCCAAGAGTAAAGGAATAACGACCAACTGCTGGGCTAGATTAGACATAACGGGCTTTTACGTGAAGGAATTCCCACAACCAATTTCCTATTAATACTTTTCACCAGAAGCTAAGTTTCCGCCCTTGGGGCTAACTCTACAGTGATCAGTTTCCCTCTCTGTCTTCTTTTCTTGTATCCTTCGAATGGAGCTAAGGTACTCTACCATCTCATGGTATGCCCTGCAATTCTTTGAGAGCAGCTCTTATAGTTCCTGTCTTTTCCATAGTGCTGAATTGCCTTCTTCGCGTGTTGTTCCTTCCCCCTATATGTCTTTTCCTTGTGGGTTCCCAAGTTTGTGTAGATGTGTATTCGAGTTTAGAGTGATTGTTCTTTACTCCGGGAGTCTGGCTGCGCCAAATGACACTGACATACCTAAACCCCATATAGGTAACATCACCCACCTAGGCCTAACACCAGGTAGTAGGTATGTGCCGTGCTGTGCCATGACCTGGTCGCATCTTAAAATACCTCTACAGAATTAACGTTGCAGTACCTAGTGGGCATTATGCATTACACATTACGCTGGTGTTTGAGCTTATAAAGGGAAAAAAAGAAAAGATCAACAGCACAGTTTCCGTGAAAACGATACTGTGGCACCTGACGATGGAAAGTGGCGAGGAAGGGAGCTGTCTTCCTCACCGCAAGCCGTGGCCTAGATTATGTGAAGGTCTACCACACACGCCAGCGGCTCTATCAGCCATGTGACTGTCTGTTTAACATAAACGAATAAATAATAACTTTAAAAAAATAATAACTAATGTGACAGGCGTTCGTAGAGATCACCACTATAGGCCTACACTACACAATGATTGCCACGCAACACTGAGGCCGGCTGAAAAGTTCTTCCAGACTTCCAACCAGACGTCTGAGATCTCAGAAATACCCGATAAAAAAACGCATCTCCATCGCATAGAAAGTTCCCGGAGCGGAGAAAACAGGTGTGAAATCATTGACCTACAATAAAAAGATCTCTTAACGGCTGTCAAGAGAGGCTTGCGTGCCTGGTGTATCTCGGGAGATCAGACAACAGCTGGGATCTAGTAGTCATTACACGATCTCTGGGCAACTCTGACAAGGTTGGATTACAGCAACAGCCGCCGTTGCCATCAGCAGATCATGGGTATCAGAGGAGGCAGCCATGTAGGCAATTGTACCTAATCCAGATTATGAAGATCTGGTGCGACTCATTGTCATCATCAAAAATATGGTGACTGCTCACCATCATAATCAAAAATATGGTAACAGCTCATTATCATTATCATTAAAAACATGTGGAGGCTGCTCATCAACATCACAAATATGGTGATTACTCATCACC
>OY992876.1:144408685-144538685 GCA_963921405.1 Cepaea hortensis | reverse complement strand
GTCTATCAGGAATTTGCTGACAAAGTCAAGGTGATCTTCTGTTGGGATATCAAGGGCCCTATATTGGCGCATTTTCAGGAAAGGGGTGAATGTGTTACTAGTGCTCGATACTAGTAAACAAACTGAAGCCGGCGATACAATCGAAATGCCTAGGGCTTCTGTCAAAATGAGTATTGCATGACAATGCCCGCCCTCATACGTCTGCGCTTACAGTGGATAGACATCAATATTAGAGGTTGTAAAACATCTAGCATACAGTCCAGACTTGGCACCACTGGACTTTACCGTGTTAGGACCCTTGAAAGAACATGTGGGGGGGGGGGAGAGAGAAGAGAGAGAGAGAGAGAGGGGAGAGAGAGGGGGGGGGGGGGGGGTCAGAGACTTGCAGATGACAGCGTGGTAATGGAGGCAGTGCAAACTGGTTCAAGGAGACACCCAAAAACCTGTCTGTGTCCGTCTACCTATCTATCTCCCTGTCTGTGTCCGTCTACCTATCAATCACCCTGTTTATGTCTGCCTACCTATCTATCTCCCTGTCTAAGCCTATCTACCTACCTCTCTGTCAGCCTTTGTCTGTCTGTCTACCTCAGTGTTTCCCAACGTGGGGCCCACGCCCCACAGGGGGGCAATTTGACTGTTAAGGGGGCAATTCGAAAATGGAAGAAATCGGCTGAATATAACAAAACGGGGAGACTTGAGACTGAAGTTAACTAAATTGGAACCTGACATAAGATCTCTTTGCAGCAAGCATCAAGCGCAAGGATCTCACTAAATTTAAATAATAAATAATTACTAATAATTAAAATAATATAGAAAAATCTTTCATTAAAATTATTTTGTACTTGAATTTCAGTTCTCCATTATATGTTTTGAAAATTTACTTACTGTGTTTGCTCAATAATTACCTAGTGATTTCTTCCTAAAACCTATCATTCAAGTTTCTTTAGTGAACATTTCAATTTTTGAATATTAAAAATAATGTATATGTTGAGAGGGGAGGGGGCGTGGGGCGGGGGAGGGGGGCAATATGAATTTTAGAAAGGCTTAAGTGGGGCATGGCACAAAAAAGGTTGGGAAACACTGGTCTACCTACTACCAACCAAACATAGCAACAAATGTCCCCAGAAATGCATCAATAATAGATCAGGCTAATATAATTATGAATGATAGCGCACATGCATAGATATGTATGCCTAGGCAGAAGAAGACAGATGATGGAATGGGAAACAGTAATGCATACAGGAACTAAATAAGTAGGCAGTTTACACACGTTTTGAGTGGGAAACAAGCAGCGCCGAGAATTACACATAGGATGCCACGCTAAACAACAAAACATACGTGAGCTAAAGGTACAGCGGACGTCTCGCTGCAAGAAATGCCATAGTTGAGCTGAAGGTAGTGAGTGTGACTCTAGATTGCCACCACTGGTCAGGTTATCTCCGATGCAAATATATGTGCAGAGATGGTTCGACAAACACAGGCAACAGATTGCCATCACAACAAACACGGCTCTCACAGTACCCTGCTCAACAAACACAGCTCTCACAGTACCCTGCTCAACAAACACAGCTCTCACAGTACCCTGCTCAACAAACGCAGGTCTTCTGCTACCCTTTTCACGCCGGCCGCCTGTAATTGCCAGAACAGTTTCTGGTACCTGGGTGGGCCTGGGAGTCCAGATCCATTGTTTACTCATCCCCGCCTCCATGGTGATTCAGACATATGACCACTGAGCCGGCAGGCTCTGCTCTACCTCGGCTCAATTTAGTCTACATCATCATCCAGTGCCCTGCCGGGTGGTCTGGGTGATCATGCCTCTCCCCAAATTACGATCTCCGACAGCATGGATCAATTCATGTGTTGACTCCCTTCCGTGTCATGACACAAGACTGTCAAGAGTCTTCTCACGCTGTCTTCATCTATCTCTCTTTCCGCAAATCTTTCCAGTTGTCGCAATATGTGCCAGTTTTTGTCTTCTCATAAAAAAAAAACGTTGACTGCCTCTTTCTGATGTTTGTGATAAGTTGTCTTTGAGACTCAGCTTCCCAAAAACGTCCAGATTGCTCATTTTGGTTGTCCAATTAATTTTCAGCATTCTTCTATAAACCACAAATCCAAGGCTTCCAGAGATTTTTCACCTGTTTACTAATTGTCCAGGATTCGCAGTCATATGTTAAAATTGGTTCTATGTAACATAGTCTTGTATACTACCTGCATTTCAGAGAGATAACTGGTCGGGTTTCATGTTAACGCAGTACACAATGATAAAGGGGTGCCCCTTGGTCCCCGTTAGGCCACATACTCGCTCTTGAAGTCTCCTCTAGGGCCCACCAACAGACGTGCCCTGACGAACAACACGCCAGGTCGGGTATTTCAGCACAGGAAGCAAACAGTGGCCCATTTATTTATTCCCTGGAGCCGGCAACGTGTGAGTCACGACATTCCCCATCGCGTGTCTGGAGGCTGGCAGGAATGCACGGTGATGAGGGATGCTAAGAAACCAGGCGGGGCTCTCCGACAAACCAGAGTGCCAACACAAGTGCCCTACACCAGAAAAACACCTACCTTTACACAAGAATGGATGCCGTGTTCTGGCAGAATGGGAATGGGCAGTAAAAAAAATGGGAATTGCACGTATTATTTGCTAGCAAAAGTGCCCTAGATACTGACTGGCAAACGTACGATAAGGTCAGAGGTTATCGGGTTCTGATTCTCCATTAGAGAACTGTATCAACGAAACATATGGTTCACAAAAAAAGATTGCACCAAGTCAATTGTTAAAATAACAGTTAACAGAACGACATTTGATCGAGTCAATAGTTTATCTTACCTAGGACAATGAATAACATGTGGGGCCGAAAGAAGAAAGAGAATAGGAATGGCTAAAGTGACATTCAACAACATTTAAACCTCCTCACATTGAAATAACCAGCTAGCACTAAGTTACGGACTCACAGACGAGCACTAAGTTATAGACTCACAGACCAGCACTAAGTTACGGATTCACAGACTAGCACTAAGTTACGGACTCACAGACCAGCACTAATTTACGAGCTTACAGACCAGCACTAAGTTACGGACTGACAGACTAGCACTAAGTTACGGACTGACAGACTAGCACTAAGTTACGGACTGGACTAGCACTAAGTTACGGACTGACAGACTAGCACTAAGTTACGGACTGACAGACTAGCACTAAGTTACGGACTGACAGACTAGCACTAAGTTACGAACTCATAGGCTAGTAGTAACTACCAATAAGAGTGATTAAGAGTTACGCGTATACTGCATGATGCACAAACAAGCTCAGCGAATAAACAATGTGAGGGTAAAACTGAATCTTTCCAACTGTGGCTATACAGACAAATAGGAAGAATATGAAGGTGGGAGAAGAAAATAAACAAGACAGTATTGTATACACTGGGTGAGTGAAGAAAGCCTTGCTGGATGAGATCTAGATCATGCAAGTATGGTACTTTAGCCACATCAAGCCAGGCGGATCCTTGCTAAAGGATTATCTTTCTGTACGCAAGAGTTGAGGAAGCGTGCAAGACACGGAAAACGTTTTATGGTGATGGTGATGGTGACAATGATCAGATGGAAGATCATGGCGGCGACGACAAGACTTTCATGACACTTTGCGTAAAACTGATCTATTCGGATTGTCGAAGAGGAAATTATGCCTCGTTACAGTTTCTTTGCTCTGCTCCAGGGCATATGTGATGTGTTTGTCAATGTTCCGCGCGAGGTGGTCTGTGATGTCTGTCAACGTCCCACGAGTGATGATCTGTGATGTGTCTGTCTGTCAATGTTCCGCGTGAGGTGATCTGTGATATTTCTGTCAATATTTATGTCAATGTTCCGCGTGAGGTGATCTGTGAGCGCCGTCTGGTCTATAAAATTAAGGGCGTAGCATCATATACCCGATATGCTGCACGGCGTGGACCGGTGTCCTTGAAATGTTGTACTTAACTGGCAAGGCCAGGCACGGGAGGCACATCGACAGAACGGGGAGCCTGGTCAACAACCTCAGACCTGGCACTATTACTATTAGCCGCCGGACGCTGATGCATATTTGGGGGGGGGGGGGTGTAGAGAGAGAGAGAGAGAGAGAGAGAGAGAGAGAGAGAGAGAGAGAGAGAGAGAGAGAGAGAGAGAATCAAGATCGCGTTAATACAAGAACCGATCACTTGGTTTTGTTTTCCCCTCCATACTTTACAGTTCTGCGCTTCTCGCCTTTCTGAAATTCGTTTTATAAGTAAACCCGCAAATCACGCTTTATGTAGACGTCTAGACTTGTTCTAGTATGTGTTATTAAATTTAGCTTCCATCTGTACATATACTGTGTAGGGGCGGGGGTGTCCAAAGGGAGGAAATACGAAAGGGGGAAATGACATTCTGGACATATGGTGGAGGGGTGCATGGGCCAAAAAGGTTGAAAACCACTGGTCTAGAGGCAGTAAACCGTACATGAATGCACGACCTGGGAGCACAATCTACTTCCGAGGTCTTGAGAGGTGCGTAAGTAGACGGAGGATTTCTTATCGGGAGAGAGAGAGAGAGAGAGAGAGAGAGAGAGAGAGAGAGAGAGAGAGAGAGAGAGAGAGAGAGACCGATGGAGAATATGCGGCGCGCAAGCAGCATCGCATAGTGAGCACTCATTACACTCCAAATGAGAGGCACCGTCTGCCACACTAAGGCAGTATTACTATAATGTAATTTCTCTCCTCTCCTCCCCCCCCCCTTTCCTGACGCGCACCATTAAATTATCTAAACACCTCAAAGCCATGAGGTGTGTGATTAGATACCCACTTCCCGTCGTTTGATGAGTTCCTATGAGAACTCCAGCCAGTATTTTAGTGTTCACCTGTCTATTACCTAGCCATACGGTTGGCTTCCAGGGTGGTTGGTGGTTAGCTGACTGGCTGGCGGTCAGATCATCCAAAGGGGAGGCGTGAGAAAAGAGAGAGGAAGATTTAATAGAGAGAGAGAAGAGAAGGGGTAAGGAGAGAAAGAAGAGAGAGAGGATGGAAACGTGTGATGGCTTGGCGTGACTTGGGTGAGACCCTATGTTCAATGGGGGATAAAGGGAGGAGGAGGAGACAGAAGCAGAGGAGGCGGAGGTCAGAATAAGAAACCAGTGGCGGACCGGGAACAGTGGACATGTACATCATCACCACGTGTCCACCCAACTGGCGAAGGCATTCTTGTCCCTCCACAGATCTCGGTCCCTAGTGCTCAGATTCACATCTGCATATGATATTCCTCCATGCAACCGTCTCAAGTCTATCCACCATCATCTCCCACAGTCTGCGCTACCTCTTCTCCCACCATATCATGGTACTTACGCTCGTGGCTACCGTACTAAAATGTGACATACACTGTACTAGTCTTTCATGGAGTAGGAGAAGGGGGGGGGGGGGGGGGTTGTTAACTGTGAAACGCGGAATTAAACCGCAGATAGTCTACCGCTTCATCACAGGTCACTGAAATAATATAGGGTGTATTTTTAATGACTGTGCAGCGTTTGAAAATATTGCCGGTCCAAGTTTTGAATTCACCCTCTGTAAAGTTCATGCAACATAATAGGTAAATACAAAACTTGGACCATCAATATTTTCAAACACTGTCCAGTCATTAAAAATACACCCTGTACAAAGCTATGAATTCCGTGGGCTAAAGATGAACCTGCAACACCTGCATGTGGTTAGTATATACTAACCACCTTTTCACACAGCCGTCCTCGAATAGCCGGATCTGTGGCGAAGGGGTTACAAATGCAATTCGAAATCCCTCAGACCCCGTTCCAAACACAGCCGCCGGTGATTTGGAAGCAGACCACCTTGCGTTGGTTTCCATGCAATGATATGAGCGTTACGAGTGTCGGTCGTTCAGAAAGCAATGGCAAACTACTGAACGTAAACTTGCCCAGGAATCAAAAACCCCAAAAATGCTGGAGTTGACTGCTACGTCCTGTAAAGGCAACTACCTTTGTTCCCTCAAAAACTGAAGTAATGAAACTAAATGCCGGTCCCCGTCAGCCTGCCGCGTGTTCAAGTGCCGAGGTTTGGAAACACAAGAGCGGTTATCTATCTGAGAAGTCCAGGGAAGATCTTGGCTGGCTGGCAGAAAGCCCAACCATGCACGTTTACTAGCAGCTTCGTCTTGTCAAAGTCAGAGAACGGCATCCTTTGTGCACCGCAGCTTGGCTATCTCTACTCAATCGCCAGCAGCTGTCATGGAGATGATGTGGAGAACAAAAGACTCGGCTAAACCTGGGCTCTGCTTACTTCCTTCTTTCACTGTTACCATAATAGATTGTTGCTGTGTTCTCTCGGGGGTTGGCGTATGGTCTATATCACCTTTGTAGTCATTTGCCCCACTTGTGTTAGTGGGGGGGGGGGGGGAGGAAATACAACTTGTCATGTTTTATACCATATATATATATATATATATATATATATATATATATATATATATATATATATATATATATATATATTTAAACCAGAGAGAGAGAGAGAGAGAGAGAGAGAGAGAGAGAGAGAGAGAGAGAGAGAGAGAGAGAGGGGGGGGGGTGTTCCACTTCTAGTCTAGGTGAATACAGGAAGTAGCGGTCATGGATATCTGGTAGACATATATACAGCGACTCTGTTGTTCCCCCTCTAGCGTTGGGTGTGGAGGTGAGAATGAGAAACTGAGCTCATTTATGTCTATGTGTGTGTGTGTGTCTCTCTCTCTCTCTCTCTCTCTCACACACACACACACACACGTGCTTTGTTTTGTCCACACTATCACTGCTGAGGTTCCAAATGTTGCTGTATGTAGCCGGGGTGCAGAGGTGGGGTGAGCACCAAACCTTGCATAAATACCTCAATTTCTCGTGCATTCATCACCTCTGCAGCAAAAGTCCAACTCCTGGCCTTCACGTGGCGGAACTGTTTTAACTAACATGAGAAGGGACGGCGGCGAGTCTCTAACGCCGAAAAATAACCATTACGCTCTAGATGTGTGTGAACATACATGCATGCGCAGACACGTGTGTGCGCGCCTACACATCTAAACTCGAGTAAGACCACAGTCTGCTCTAGCAAAAGAAAGATGCCGAAGACTGAGGGCGCACCACAGAAAGCAGGATGCCACGCAATTACGCCATGAAATATGTTGACTACTGCTAAGGTTAAATTCATACAAGAGACAACACTGCAGTTATAGACATATTTCAAGCGAACGAAAGAAGAAGAAGAACAAGACATGAGACGGGAACACACAACACATGTGTTGGGTAGAAATGAGACAGAGGCAAGAACAAAGTAAACATTAGACGGACAAGACATGAGACAAGGACAATGACGCAGTAAGCATCTGTTGTACAAGACATGCGACGGGAACACACAACACAGTAAACATTAGACGGACAAGACATGCGGCGGGGAAAAGGCCACAGTAAACATTTCTTGGACACGACACAGGAACATGGGCACAGTAAGCAGGTCAACCTTGTAATACCCAACACCAATTATGCATGGCTAAACACCAACTCCGTAACACTTGTCACCAACTGTGCAATACTAGACACCAACATTGTAAAATCAGACGTCATCTCTGTAATACTAGGCGCCAATTGTGTAATAATATTAATAGACACAAACTGTGTAATATAGATACCAACTCTGTAACAGTAGATATCAACTATATAATACTAGACGTCATCTCTGCAATACTAGACGCCATCTGTGTAATACTAGATATCAACTCTATAATACTGGAAGCCATCTCTATAATACTAGACCCCATATCCATAGACACCAACCCTGCAATACTAGACACCATCACTGTAATACTAGACCCCATCACTGTAATACTAGACCCCACCTCTGCAATACTAGATATCAACTCTATAATACTCTGTAATACAAGAATCTGTGTAATATTACATACCAACTCTATAATACAAGACGCCATCTCTGTAATACTAGATATCAACTCTATAATACTAGACGCCACATCTGTAATACTAGATCCCACCTCTGAAATACTTAGGTACTATGGTTAGGTTTGCCGTATTTTACCGGTATTTTCTTTTATAACGTTCGGTTATTTGTTTTTGTGTCTCCGATAAGGGGACAGTAAGGGTACTCGTTATGTTAAATTCCCCGATTATTTCAAGATCGCATTAAAACAGAAACCGATTACCTAGTATTGTAGTTCCCTCCATTGTCAACGAATCTATACATTTTGGCTTCTCAAATTTTTCTTCTAACGGAGATAAAGAGACTGTCTTTTTAAGACGTAAGTAGACTCGTAATTTCCGTTTGGGGCATTGATCCAATATGAATAATTAAATTGAGCATCCATCTGTACGCGTATTGTGTAATTTTCGACTATTTAGGTCGTATGTAACACCCCAAACTGAATTGATGAAGACTGCATGCTATGATGCTGTAATGGGATATTTCAATGGCGGGAAATAGCAGTTTTCCGTGACAATCCAGCGATGATCATTTAATATTCTTATGGACTATTCAGAGCGACGGCAATGATAATAAATGCATGTTTGCATTCAACATCCATTCTAGTATTTATGTGTAAATTTTCATCACTCTACACGGTCGGGATCGATTATTTTTGGGTAACTTTGTAAGGAACATTCTCTCGTTAAAAAAATGATCGCAGTCTCGTGGCCTCGCGCTGACAAGAGCGCGCGCGGTAGCACAGCATTACGTGTGAATGTGTGTGTGTGTGTGTGTGTGTGTGTGTGTGTGTGTGTGTGTGTGTGTGTGTAAAAATAAACTGGCAGGGTTATCTGTCCTCGAGTTAGACAGCGGCAGTGGTAATATCCCTTGGCGTTAGTGTAACCCTACAGTTGTGTGAGTGTGTAGGTAAGGTCACAAAGAGTGAAAAGGTCAAAATCGTTTTTTTTTCTATTTATCTATAATAAATGATAAACTGACACACAGACATTAATATATCGGCTTATTATTGACCTACAGACTTGATAAGGTACCGTTAATTTTTTTTTTTTTTCAAGAGGTATCCAACTATGCAGGTTATATAATTAAAAAGCAATTTAGAAAATGTTACTGAAGTGGCTAACAATACTCTATCAACTCTATAATACTCTGTAATACTAGACCCGCCGTCTCCCTGGCCTAGGGGTTAGCGACTTTCTCCGTAATCCCGTTTATCCACGTGAGCAAACGCAGCTGCGCGAAAATCGGTAGCGGTTCTCGCCACGTTGGTTGCTTATGGGATATATGAGCCGGCCGCTCAGAAAGCAATGCAAACTACTGAGCGTAATCTTGCAAGACATCAACAGCAGTTGCAAATGCTGGTGTTGACTGCGATGTCCTGTAAAGGATATGCGAAAAAAAAATATTCTAGACCCCCATCTGTGTAATACTAGATACGAAATATGTAATACTAGAAGACACCAACTGTCTAATGCTGGACTTTCAGGACAATATAACTCACAACAGACAACCATAACTTGTCGATGCCTACCTTTCCTCGCCGGGGTCTGAGTGCAGTGGAAATGGTGGGGTCTTGGTCCGCAGCTCTGATTCTGACAAGGATGGCCCCGAAGAGGATGTCGTCGAGGACATTGTCCCTGATGTCGAAGACAGTGTTCCCGTGGCAGATGACAGTGTTCCCGTGGCTGGTGATGCAGGCGATGCTGGTCGTTGGTGGTTCTGGTTCTGGGGGTAACTGGGAGACTGATTAATGAATCCGGAATCACTAGGCCACTTGGTCCACTTGAGACTATCCGAAATATCGCCGGGGTTGTCGCCACGTTCTCTGCCCAGCCCTGAATGGTCTTCGTGTCTGCCATAGTTAAAGCTAGCATTATTATTCACGTTAACTTCATTGACATTGCCACTGTTTGAATGCTGGTGGGGTCTACTTGCAGCAACATCATCGTGATAATTAGCGTTCAGGCTGCTGGTCATGCTGTTAAAGAACTCGGAATTCCTTGGGAATATACCGCTAAGGGTGATATCTGGGGGAGGAGGAAAGTTCGGGAACAAGGCAGCAAAGTTGGGGAAGCTAAACTTGTGGAACTGATTTATTCCGGCGGCGGTAAAGTTAATGTTGGGCTGGCTCTGAGTCCCGTACAGGGGAAACTCTCCGAATGTGAACATGTTGCTGAGCTGCTGAAAGCGGTGTCTGGCTGCGTTGAGAAGTGGGCTGTTGGGAAACATGTTGGCGTTGAAATCACCGAAATAATCTGTGATTCTGTTGCTGCTGCCACTGTGCCGGCCCGTGCTGCCAGGAGATGGAGTGTTCTGTACGTGGGTTATCCTCTTCTGCTCACTGCGCTCCATGTTGACCTTCTCGGAGCTGTTGAGGATGCGGGTCTCCTGCCAGTCATTGGAAGAGATGAAACTTGTCGCGATGAACGTTTCTTTAGACATTGTGTTCAGCTAACTGACCAGTGCCTCAGCAGATAAAAGATGCAGATTATTCGAGAATCTCTAAGGCATTTGCTAGAACATCCACCATACGAATCCACTGCTGTATCCCATTAGAGAATATCCATCTGCGCATATACACCCACTATTAGGTCATTATAAATCAGGCTACACGGGCGCGTAGAATGATGCTGACATGATCATTCATGTAAGACTGCTGATGTCATGACATAATGTACATGTTCTCCCACATGTATGTTTCTATAATCATAAACCTGTATATGATCGGTTGGGGAATGGAAATAAAGGCGGGCACTGCATCCCCGTTACATTAACCTGGATTCCCAGGCTGACCTAGCATAAAATAGGCACCAGGACATATTTGGGGAAGTGGAGGCGGCTGCGTGATATTGATCACATCACCAACGGAATGCCGATAATTCTATCCCACATACGGGGCAAGTACTACATGGCCTCTACGCCTCCAGGTGTGAGGTCCTTTACCAGTTTTTAGACTGCACTGCCTGGGTGACTAGGATGTTGCATCACTGCCTGGACAAAAGTGCCGCCTATATGTGGGTCACTATATGGACAGAAACGGCGCCTATAGGCAGATCACTACACTAACAAACTGGGGGACTATTAGGCAGATCACTACACTAACAATCTGGGGGACTATTAGGCAGATCACTACACTAACAAACTGGGGAACTATTAGGCAGATCACTACACTAACAAACTGGAGGACTATTAGGCAGATCACTACACTAACAAACTGGGGGACTATTAGGCAGATCACTACACTAACAAACTGGGGGACTATTAGGCAGATCACTACACTAACAAACTGGGGGACTATTAGGCAGATCACTAAACTAACAAACTGGGGGACTATTAGGCAGATCACTACACTAACAAACTGCGGGACTATTAGGCAGGTCACTACACTAACAAACTGGGGGACTATTAGGCAGATCATTACACTAACAAACTGGGGGACTATTAGGCAGATCACTACACTAACAATCTGGAGGACTATTAGGCAGATCACTACACTAACAAACTGGGCGCCTACAGGTAGATCACTAAAGTAACAAACTGGGGGACTATTAGGCAGATCACTACATTAACAAACTGGTCGCCTAATTGTGGGTCACGATATGGACAGAAGGAGCGCCTGTAGGTAGATCACTATTTGGACAAGAGCGGTGTTTATAGATATGTGGCTATCTGGACAACAATGGCGTCTATAGTTGGAACACAGCTTGGACAAAAGGGGCGCCGATAATCGGAAAGCCGGTACTAAAGAAAGTCTATCATTGAAGACTGCTGGGGTGGTTGAATATTGGTAGAAAACAATTTGGACCACTGGGGAGTCTATAGTTGGAGAACCTCATTGCCCAAACGTGTCTGTTGTTGAAAATATATGGACAAACGATGCACATATAACTGCAATATAGCATGGACAAAAGAAGCGCATATAGTGTTTAAACTCCGTGGACAAAACGGGGCGACTATAATTAGATAACAATACTGAGAAAAGAAACGCCTAAAGTTGTCGAACAACATGGACAAAAAGGGTGCCTTTAGTTAGAAGACAACATTGACAAAGTGTATGCCTATTGTGAGAGAACAATTACAAAAGCGGATGTTGTAACTGAAGCACAGCATGGACCACAGGATCGTCTGCAGTTGGGGAATAACATGGACAAACGAAGAGCCCATAGACGGAGATCCTCATTGACAAATTGGACGTCTATGGTTGAAGAATCACATTGACTACAATTGAATCTAAAGTTGAAGAGCAAAAGTGGCGCATATAGTTGTGAAAAAGGACAAAGATGAGAGTTTACCGTGCAGGGCCCACAGTGGCAACTACACACTGCGAGTAGGAACCATACTGCCTATAGAATGTGACGATAATATAAAACTAAGACTACACAAAGGATAGACAGACTTAAATAGCCACGTATACAAAGAAAGAAACTGCGGGGGTTAATTGTAAACCAAAAGCCAGTCTCGTATATTTAACATAAACAAACACATAACCAGGTTTATCAGACCAAGGTCAGTACGGCGCCGCACGCTCCCCGGGGCTCCACGGAAATATCTGCAGCTATTACACACCAGCTATAAATCAACATATGTAGGCCTCTAGACAAGCATGAGCTCATTCGTTGCGCAGATATGTATAGATCTGCGTACACATGTTTAGGTTGTACACAGAATAGTCGTTGAGACTGGAATCTATACCACATTGGCATCAAATGGACAGCCTTACAATACAATCTTGTACACTAGCTAGTGTGTTCTAGCGTGGTACAAATTGTTTGCTGTGTTACCAGTGCCAGACCTGAACAGTTCTAGAAACATACAGGCGTAAACTCACATCATGTGAGATGAAATGCATAATTAACGCTGCTGGAAAAACCCGAAGAGCTAGAGAGACAAATAAAAAACTAAGAACAAGTGCAGGGAGAACATTTATTTCTGAATTTATAGAACACAACAGAATTACATAGTTCGGACATTTGTCTAGAATGGAACAAGGTCAACCAGTGGCTAGGGCGTTCTGCGTGAGAACATCGAGATACAGGGCGAGAGGACGACCCAGGAAGAGCTGACTAGATGGAGTACGGGAGACATTTTAAGTTGCATATCCCTTACAGGACATTGCAGTCAACACCAGTATTTTCCAGCTGATATTGATGTTCTTGGCAAGATTACGCTCAGTAGTTTGCCATTGCTTTTTGAGCGATCGGCTCACGTACTCCTAAGTAACCAACGCGACGCGATCCGCTGCCGAATCTCGCACAGTTGTATTCCTCACGTGGATATACGGGATTACGGAGAAAGTCGTTAACCTCTTCGCCAGGGAGACCGACCGGGAGACATTGGAGAAATCAAATATGAGGTTAGCACAAGCAACAAGACAAGCGAAACTGAGAACATTGTACCTGCCTCCCCTCCACGACGCTTGGCGGCAACAGAAGTAGGACAAATGAAGAAAAGGTGCCGGGGATGACAACACATGTACTGTAGTTTTGAACGTACCTGTGTGGATACACCGGGCGTCTCAACGTTTCAAACTGTTCTAATGTAACCCAGAGATAGCATTAACAGTATCTATACTAATCACATAAACAATAGTATTGGCCCGTGTGCTGGCAGTCGCCAAACTGATTTTAAGCACCCACAGGAGTCTACCCCATATTTGAAAAGCCACGGACAGACGACTTTCACAGATGTTACAAGTTAAATGAGTCGCCATGCATAAAGCAAGTGATTACGAATTTATCAGATACGACCCGGAAAGCAAGATCCAAACAGCTATACCCGGCCAACTATACCCGAACAGTCGTATACGACTAACTAGCTGTAAACCACTAATAAGTGATATACCCATTAACTGATTATATAGCAATAACAGATTGTAAAATACTAGCTAGTTACATACCAGTAATAAATCATATACACTAACTGCCATTACCTAGCTATATAGCACTTACTAACTATACGACTAACAAGCCATATAGGACTACGCAGGTACACACAACACTAATAAGCCATACACCACTAACAAATCACTCTACTAACAAGCCATACACCACTAACACTCTATTGAAAAGCCGTGTATAAAAGCGAACTCGTCCACGCGCCTCACATGACACTAACCCGAGGTAGCTAACGAGTGCACTAACACGAGGTAACTAACGAGAGACTCCGTTTGGCTCTCACTTCTAACTAAACCTGTTCAAATAAACTCAACTTGCGAGCACTTTTAATAATGCCCGCGCAATTGGAAAACGGAATAAACAATTACAAGAAAGCAATAAACGTTTCCCAGTGTTATCAGAACAAAGGTAGAAGCTCTCGCACCATCTGACACTGTGCCGTCACAGGCCAGTCCCTGATACATGCACGTGAATGGAGAGACCTGGCAGATTTCTACCCCAACTCCACCGGTTTACCGGCGCATGTGGCACTTCTCCAACGTGAGCGGGAGCGCAACACCTCAACACCACTAAGTTTGCGGTTATCACTCTATGATGCTGACCAGCTTAAAAGCATTTATTTGTTCACTCTGCTTTTTCTTGGATGCATGTTGTCTTTACGTGTATCGCTTTCTCTGTTGTCTTTGCACTTGCAACGGTTTTCTTAACTTCGCTAGTTGCTGTAAACGTTACTCTAGATATTCTAGTTTGTTGTATTGGTTACTTGGACCTACTCGGTTATGATATAACTCACTCTTGACTTGTCTTCAAGTCTTCACTTGCTCAGTTGTTATTTTGATTACCCGTCAATGTATCGCCGTCGCTGTGGTGAAGGCGTGCAAACGCAATTCTGCATACCGCGCTCAAAACACAGCAACGATCGATATGGAAACAGCTGGTTTTCATACAATGGTATGAGTGTCGGGTGTTCAAAAAGCAATGGCAAACTACTGAACGTTAAACTTATCAAGAGATCACGAACAGCAAAAATGCTGCAACGTCCTGTAAAGGATGTGCAACTAACTTGTAGCATTTTATTGGACGTGTAGGGGTTAATGTGGGCTTCCTGTGTTGTTGTATTCTATGATCTTGGAGTACTTGGTTGTTGGATTGTTTAACTTTTGACTGTATCAATTCGTGTGTGTTATTCTTCGTTTCCTGGGTTGTTGTATATGTTACTATTGGCTTCCTGGGCTGTTGTATATGTTACTGTTGGCTTGTTCGGTTGTTGTGTGTTACTATTGGCTTCCTCGGTTGTCATAAATGTTACTATTGGTTTCTTCGGTTGTTGTATATGTTACCCGGGAAGGTTAACCCGGTCAACAAATGCCCGCAGAAGTCGGATGTGTCGGCCTAACGGCGCAAGAACGCAGCTCTGCTGTAAACAGGCACAACGCAGTCACATCCGAAAAAAAAATCCGGATGAACGCAGAAGAAGAAGTATATGTTACTATTGGCTTCCTGAGCTGTTGTATATGTTACTGTTGGCTTGTTTGGTTGTTATATGTTACTATTGGCTTCCTTGTTTGTAATATATGTTACTATTGGTTTCTTCGGTTGTTGTATATGTTACTATTGGCTTCCTCGGTTGATGTATGTTAATAGTGGCTTCCTCGGTTGCTGTGTGTATTACTACTGGCTTCCTCAGTTGTTGTATATGTTACTATTGGCTTCCTGGGCTGTTGTATATGTTACTGTTGGCTTGTTCGGTTGTTGTATGTTATTATTGGCTTCCTCGGTTGTTGTATATGTTACTGCCGGTTTCCTCGGTTATTTTGTGTTACTATTGGCTTCCTAGATTGTTGCACGTGTTACTATTGGCTTTCTCGGTTGTTGTATATGTTACTGCTGGTTTCCTAGATTGTTGTATATGTTACTGTTGGCTTCCTCGGTTGTTGTATGTTACTGTTGCCTTCCTTGGTTGTTGTATATGTTACTGCTGGCTTCCTGGTTGTTGTATATGTTACTATTCGCGTCCTTGGTTGTTGTATATGTTACTATGGGCCTCCTCGGTTGTTGTATATGTTACTATGGGCCTCCCCGGTTGTTGTATGTGTTACTATTGGCGTCCTCGGTTGTATATGTTACTATTGGCGTCCTCGGTTGTTGTATATGTTACTAGTGGCGTCCTCGGTTGTTGTATATGTTACTATTGGCGTCCTCGGTTGTTGTATATGTTACTATTGGCGTCCTCGGTTGTTGTATATGTTACTATTGGCGTCCTCGGTTGTTGTATATGTTACTATTGGCTTCCTCGGTTGTTATATGTTACTATTGGCGTCCTCGGTTGTTATATGTTACTATTGGCTTCCTCGTTTGTTCTATGTTACTATGTGCCTCCTCGGTTGTTGTATATGTTACTATTCGCGTCCTCGGTTGTTATATATGTTACTATTCGCGTCCTCGGTTGTTGTATATGTTACTATTGGCTTCCTCGGTTGTTGTATATGTTACTATGAGCCTCCTCGGTTGTTGTATATGTTACTATTGGCTTCCTCGGTTGTTCTATATGTTACTATGGGCCTCCTCGGTTGTTGTATATGTTACTATTGGCTTTCTCGGTTGTTCTATATGTTACTATGGGCCTCCTCGGTTGTTGTATATGTTACTATTCGCGTCCACGGTTGTTGTATATGTTACTAGTGGCGTCCTCGGTTCTTGTATGTTACTATTGGCTTCCTCGGTTGTTGTATATGTTACTATGAGCCTCCTCGGTTGTTGTATATGTTATTATTGGCGTCCTCGGTTGTTATACGTTACTACTGGCTTCCTCGGTTGTTGTATGTTACTATTGGCTTCCTCGGTTGTTGTATATGCTACTTCTGCCTTCCTGTGTTATGTATGTTACTATTGGCTTCATCGGTTGTTTTATATGCTACTTCTGCCTTCCTGTGTTATGTATGTTACTACTAGCTTTCTCGGTTGTTGTATATGCTACTTCTGCCTTCCTGTGTTATGTATGTTACTATTGGCTTCCTCGGTTGTTGTATATGTTACTATTGGCTTCCTCTGTTGTATATGTTACTATTGGCTTCCTCTGTTGTTGTATATGTTACTATTGGCCCCTCTGTTGTTGTATATGTTACTATTGGCCCCCTCTGTTGTTGTATATGTTACTATTGGCCCCCTCTGTTGTTGTATATGTTACTATTGGCCTCCTCTGTTGTTGTATATGTTACTATCGGCGTCCTCGGTTGTTGTATATGTTACTATTGGCTTCCTCTGTTGTTGTATATGTTACTATTGGCTTCCTGTGTTGTTGTATATGTTACGGTTGGCTTGCTCGGTTGTTGTATATGTTACTGTTGGCGTCCTTGGTTGTTGTATATGCTACTATTGGCATCCTCGGTTGTTGTATGTTACTACTGGCCTCCTCGGTTGTTGTATAATTACTAGAACGACTAACAAACAACTCGGTATAGATTGTCGCTGCTGGCAAAATAAACAGAAGTTGGTATTAGAAATCACACTATGCAACTGACGATCTGAACGTTATATGTGCAATGAAGTTGAGGAGTTCGATTGTACTCTACCAACAGCTTACAATTAAGGGCTTGTCTGGTTTCCTATGTGATATTTGACTGTTTTCCCTTGCCTTCTGCAAGTACCTTTCAATATCTATGTATGTACTAATTGTATGGTGGAGTTATAATCCTCTCAAGAAATCAGACGGAACGCTATGCGAGAGTCAACACTGCGGTCTAACGGACTTACAAACCTTTGTGAACACACGAACAATAACGGGGAGAGATATTGATTGAGAGGCGGATGGCTTACTTAACGAGTATTGTACAAAGAGGGAGACATTACTTAACACAGTATTATACTGACAGGGAGGCATTACTTGACGCGATTTTGTACAAAGAGGGAGGCATTACTTAACACGGTATTGTACAGACATAGAGGCATTACTTCACGCGGTATTGTACAGGGGAAAAAAAAAGTAGACATGAGATGGGAGTAAAAAGAAACAAAAGAAAACAACAAAGTAAAAGAGCACCGCACAACACGACAGAAGACTTGCGATAGAAACCCAGCAACTTAAGAAAAATAAACTCATGTATATATGAAAGGAAAACGACACAAACAAGTAAATGTAATTAAAGCAAAGATATGTACATGTGGAAGGAAAATGAGAAAGCAAAAAAAAAAAACGAATTATAGTGTAAGGAAAGCAAACACGTTAACAACTGGAAGGTAAGCGACTGAAAACAATTATCGAAGACAAATAGAAACAGCATCCATGGACTGACATCTAACTAAAGCTAAGACATGTATTAGCGCGCGAGCGCGTGTGTGTGTGTGTGGGGGGGGGGGGGGGACGGAGTAGGAGGAGACGGAGAAGACAGGCAGGCAGGGGAGGGAGGGGGACGGAAGGAAGAAAGAAGGAAGGAAGGAAGGAAGGAAGGAAGGAAGGAAGGAAGGAAAACACGTGTACGAGCGGAAAGAAAACCATACATTCGTTGGGCGTAGACAATGACAGTTCAATGGATGAAAGTTAAGAAAAACACATGAATGAAATAACAGCTGCACCGAGACACAGGAGTGTAAAATCACGTTTCTGCAGCAACTGATGGTTCTGCATACTAACAACAAGATATTCATATGAAGCAGATTCACTTGGAAAATAAGAAGATAAAGTATACGATAGCTGTCTCCATAATGCCTATTTTACAGGTATTAAGAAGGTAAGGTAGCAAGTAAATAAGTAAGTTAGCAAGTAAGTAAGTTAGCATATTAAGTAAGTTAGTAAGAGCTGAGAGAGGGGATGCATACAGAGCAGAGACTGAGAGGGGGGAGACAGAGGAGAGGTTGAGAGAGAGATAAAGTAGACATTGAAAGAGACGAGACAAACAATAGAGGCTGAGAAATGAGAGACAGGGTCGACACTGAGAGGCGGGAGACAGTGTTGAGGTTGAGAGAGGAGAGACAAAACAGAGTAGAGGTTGACAGAGGGGAGACTGAGTAGAGGCTGAGAGATGGGACACAAAAAGAGTATAGGCTGAGAGAGGGGAGACAGTGTAGAGGCTGAGAGAGAGGAGACAAGGTCGAGGCTGAGGAGAGGGGAGACAAAGTAGAGGCTGAGAGAGGAGAGACAGAGTAGAGGCTGAGAGAGGGGAGACAGTGTAGAGGTTGAGAGAAAGGAGACAGTGTAGAGGTTGAGAGAAAGGAGACAGTGTAGAGGCTGTGAGAGGGGAGACAGTGTAGAGGTTGAGAGAGGGGAGACAGTGTAGAGGTTGAGAGAGGGGAGACAGTTTAGAGGCTGAGAGAGGGGAGACAAAGTAGAGGCTGAGAGAGGAGAGACAAACAGAATCGAGGTTGAGAGAGGAGAGACAAACAGAATCGAGGTTGAGAGAGGAGAGACAAACAGAATCGAGGTTGAGAGAGGAGAGACAAACAGAATCGAGGTTGAGAGAGGAGAGACAAACAGAATCGAGGTTGAGAGAGGAGAGACAAAGTAGAGGCTGAGAGAGGGGAGGCTGAGAGATGGCAGACAGTGTAGAGGTTGAGAGAGGGGAGACGGTGTAGAGGTTAAGAGAGGGGAGACAGAGTAGAGACTGAGAGATGGCAGACAGTGTAGAGGTTGAGAGAAAGGAGACAGTGTAGAGGCTGTGAGAGGGGAGACGGTGTAGAGGCTGAGAGAGGGGAGACAGAGTAGACGTAGAGAGTGGGGTTACAAACAGGGAAGCTAGATAGCTCCAGTAACTCAGTACCAAGAGAGGCAAGCAAGGAATGAACCAGCAAATATCAAGGTATCTGTGCGTGAATTCATTACACCTTGACATACTTATCTCCAGGCCTGTCCGACCACGCCTCCTGTATCGGTAGACTCAAAGGAGCGCTCATGCGAACGGTAACGGTAGTATGTACCGCCAGACAGGCTGGGGTGAGTAAGACGCGGCATCTGTGGAAACAGCATGCAAGAACATGGCACAGGTACTGAGGTGAAAACAGAAGCTGAGAAAGGTTGTTGGGAGAGGAAAGACGGGTTAGAAAAACAGAGTCAGCGATTATCCCTGAAAGTGATAACACCAGCGAGAGAAAGAAAGGAGGGAGTGGAGCAGACAGGGAGGATGAAACACAGCAGAAGTAGTATGGGTTTACAACAGATCCAATATAAGAAAGACAAATAGAAAGGCAGACAGGCAGGCAGGAAAGGAAGGAAGGAAGGAAGGAAGGAAGGAAGGACGGAAGGAAGGAAGGGAGGAAGGAAGGGAGGAAGGGAGGGAGGAAGGGAGGGAGGGAGGGAGGGAGGGAGGGAGGGATGGCAGACTGGGTAGGAAGGACGGAAGGACGGAAGGACGGAAGGACGGAAGGAAGGAAGGGAGGGAGGGAGGGAGGGAGGGAGGGAGGGAGGGAGGGAGGGAGGGAGGAAGGAAGGAAGGAAGGAAGGAAGGAAGGAAGGAAGGAAGGAAGGAAGGAAGGAAGGAAGGAAGGAAGGAAGGAAGGAAGGAAGGAAGGAAGGAAGAAACAAAGAAACAAAGAAACAAAGAAAGAAAGAAAGAAAATCATGTTATTTTGTGTGCGTTCGCTCGCTTTGAACTCAATCGTAGTAGAGACGCGTGCTACAGCCTCTGTTGTATTGGATTGATTTTTGCGTGTGAATTAGCTTTCCCTCTTATCGGTGTCCTTTGCCATCAGGCGAACCCACTTCGACTTCTGAGGTACTTGTAATTTACGCCCCCACGTCGACGAAAAGAAGTCAATATTTTAGTCCAAATGACTGGTGTAGAGGTTAAACCTCGACATCAGGACACCTGAAGTTTAAGAGCGAGAGCTCTTGCCCAGGCTGACCTTGAAAACAAGTTGATTACTCAGCCGTCCGAGTTATTTTAGCACTCACATGTGTAACCATACACTAATAATGACTCCGTGGCGAAGACGTTACGGACACAGTTCGTAATTCTGCATACCGCGTTCGAGACACAGCTGCGTGCGACCTGGCAGCAGACTGCCTTGTTGGTTTTATAAAATGGTATGCGTGCCGGTCGTTCAGAAAGTAATGGCAAACTACTTAACGTAAACTTGTCAAATAAACTCACAAACAGCCAAAAGACGTATGGGGTTGACTGCGAGGCCCTGAAAAGAATATGCAAACTAACTTGTTAACCACAAGCCAGCAGAGTCTGGTGATTTTCTTGTTCGTTTACCCGATGTCTAGGATTCAGATTACTCACGTGTTTCATTCATATCACTGGTGACTTCTTCGCTTAGTATTGTACTGAGAGGGGGGCATTACTTAACACGGTAATGTACACATAGAGAGGGAGGCATGACTTAACACGGTAATGTTCATACAGAGAGGGAGGCATGACCTAAAACGGTATTGTACAGACATGGAGGCAATACTTCACGCGGTATTGTACAGACATGGAGGCAATACTTCACGCGCTATTGTACAGACATGGAGGCAATACTTCACGCGGTATTGTACAGACATGGAGGCAATACTTCACGCGGTATTGGAAAGAAAAAAGTAGACATAAGATGGGAGTGAAAAGAAACAAAAGAAAACAACAAACAACCGCGCAACACTATAGAAGAAGAAGAAGAAGAAGAAGAAGAAGAAGAAGAAGAAGAAGAAGAAGAAGAAGAAGAAGAAGAAGAAGAAGAAGAAGAAGAAGAAGAAGAAGAAGAAGAGGAAGAAGAAGAAGAAGAAGAAGAAGAAGAAGAAGAAGAAGAAATATGCAACTAACTGATTAACGTGTAACCACAAGCCAGAGGAGTCTGGTGATTTTCTCGTTTGTTTACCCGTTATCTAGGATTCAGATTACTCACGTGATTCATTCATATCATTGGTGACTTCTTTGCTTAATAATAAGTGGCTCATTACGTTACTTCTTTCTGTTACATCTGATCTTTCCCAATAATATCTCTGAAGTGTTTATTACATGTGTTTATTATATCTCTCTTCTTCAATTACTTCTATTCTGTATTTGATTTCAAACATCCTGTATTTAAAAGTGTGTTTTCTTGCATGTCACGCCACTGATTTGTCTGTGAATAGTTTTTGAATCTTTAATATATTTCACTGCACTGCTTGTTTAAGCAATGTTCATTTGTAATTATGCATTTATCTCTTATTTCTTGGTTTGGCATATTCCATTGTTCTTGCTAAGTTTAAATGTTTCTGTTTTCTTCCATCAACTTCAGGATGTCTTCAGTCATCCATTTATTCTTAGCTTTTCGTTTTCTTCCGGTACAATTTCCTTGTTTGCTTGATGGCTGGAGTTTGTGTATGTTGTCGTTGTTGTTTTAATCAATGCTTATTTCTACTTGATACTGCAATGCATCTGGGGTGGCGGGGTAGGGGTATTCCCTATCAAAGGAGAGGTAAGGTGTCTCCTTCCCTCCGCTAGCCTACGGGACACCCTTGGGCAAAGTTTAAAAACCCGTTTAGCCCCCGATCAGGGTTACGTGAAGCCATGGGTGCAGGTGGTGAATGAAGTTGAAGAGCAGCCAACAGATAGTTGTAGGTTATGGTCTCCAGCTTCACGACGGTAGGCAGAGGAGCTCGTTTTTTTAGAGAGAGAGAGAGAGAGAGAGAGAGAGAGAGAGAGAGAGAGAGAGAGAGAGAGAGAGAGAGAGAGAGAGAGAGAGAGAGAGTGGCTACGGTCATCGACCAGTATGGTCACTACTAGGAAGGAAAGCAAGGGCAAACTACCTTCTTTACAGATGCCAAGAATATCATGTACTGCAATCACATCGATAATCAGAGAAACGGCGTAAATGGGTGCTCCATAGGAGCAGCTTCGCCCGGTAGGGGTAGTCATGTGCACCAGGAGACTCCAGACCGTCAGCAGGCGACAGGGTGCAAAAGAGTATCAACATTGAAAGTAGGAACTTGGAATGTAAGAACTATGAATGGGGATGGAAAATTTGATAACATTAAGAATTAAATGAGAAGACTAAATAATAGCATGTTAGGTATATGTGAGACCAGATGGACAGGAATGGGCATTATGACATCTGATGAATATAGAATAATCTATTCTGGTGGAGAGAAACAACAGCCAGGAGTAATGGATACAGAGAGATAAAAATCGATTAAAGGATATTGGACTGTGTCAGACAGAGTGTTACTGGTGAAGTTGAGTGGAAGACCTTTTGATGTCAACGTCATACAGGTTTATGCACCAACAGCAGACAGTAGTGATGACAGCATTGATGAATATTATAATGATTTAAAGAAAGCCTTCAAGAAATGCAAGAATTCTCAAGTAAATATCTTAATGGGCGACTTTAAGTTAGAAAGTAAACAAAGTTGGAAATCAACAGGACAGATGCATAGTAGGCAAGTATGGACTAAGCTGCGTGCCCAATTCTTAACCCTTTCAAAATAAAGTTTTGTTGTTGTTGTTGTTGTTGTTGTTGTTGTTGTTGTTGTTGTTGTTGTTGTTGTAGGGGAACAGAATGAAAGAGGTTGCAGACTTGTACAGTGGGCAAAAGAGTATGATGTGATTATTGGAAACACCTGGTATCAACAGCACCCAAGGAGATTATGGACATGGAGGAGTCCTGATCATAAGATCAGAAATCAGATTGATTACATTCTCATCAACAGAAGATTTCGAAATACCTTAAAAGTCGCAAAAACTATACCAAGCGCAGAATGCTACAGCGACCATAGATTAATCTTAAGCAATTTACATATAAAATTAAAGAAAGTCAAATATACACCAAGAAACAGAAAATCTGATCTACAGGCACTGAAGAGTGAGGAGATAAAAGATAAATTCAACGTAGGGGTAAAAAAAATAGATTCGATGCATTGTCCGATATGGAAATATTATTTCACGACGTCAGTGATCAATAGGAAATATTAAAGAAATCTGTCAACAAAGCTATAGAAACAACCATCCCAAAATAAAGATAATAGGACGCAAGAAATGGATGACGGAAGACATCTTAAGACTCATGGAAATAAGAAGAAATAACAAAAATAACAAGGAAAAATATGAAGAGATTCACAGGAAAATTAGGAAGTTATGCAAAGAGGCAAAAGACACGCGGTTTGAGGAAAACTGCAAGGAAATTGAAAACCAACACAACACCCGGAATACCAAATTAATTCACAAAAGAATTAATGGCATCACTAACAAAAGAACATACACATCAACGGGTTGCATAAAAACCAAAGATGGCAAAGTCATAACAGAAAAAGATAAGATTTTACATGCGTGGTCATATTACGTGAAATACCTTTATGATGATACAAGAGAAGAACAATATGATAATCGGATTAATAATGAAGAACCATCCATTTTGAAGATGGAAGATCAGAGTGCCCTTAACCATATGAAAACTGGCAAGACCCCGGGTACAGATAACATCACAATAGAAATGATCAATGCCTTAGAACAGGGGTCACCAAACTACGGCCCGCGGGCCGGATCCGGCCCGCGACGTCATTTCATCCGGCCCGCCGACGGTACTCGAACTTTCTTGATATGACGTATGGAACACGAGAGGTTGGGATACAATTTAAATGTAAATATTATGTTTAGAATAACAAGAGATCTTCACACGTGCGGAGACCTCCTGGCGGCTATGTGTCTTAAATTTACTATTTGTCAATTATACATTATTGTATCTAGATTTTATTGTTTATTGTAATGTTTGCTTATCTCGCGTCATCCCAAGCCCTTCCCTGGTTCGTGGTAGCGCCGCCTGCGCTCTGATATTACCATGGTTTCCATGGCAACACACACACACACACACACACACACACACCTCTCTTCCCCAGATGCGTCCGGCTGTCAACAGAGGTCCAATGTTCCAGAAATATTTACTTTTTTGTTGCGAGTCATCCATTTTATAGGTATGTAACAAAGATTTCTTTGTTTGACAGTGATAGGTAAGTGAACTACAAGTGTGTATAGAGGCAATAAAGTAGCAAACATAGCATAAAAATGTCATAGAAGCCTCGTGTTATTACGAAAATATTATGCCCAGCTCAGAAGAATTCCGCGATCAATGTGTTAATTGAGATGGGTATCTAGGCCAGTATTCTTCAACCTTTCTGCTGGCTTTCTTACGCAAATGTTTACGTTTCTCAAGGAACTCTGTGCGATGATCCAAGTGTCTGTCCTACTTTGCGTAATAAACCAGATGGGCAGAATTGTTGCATTTAGGCGATTTTGGTCTGTTTCGGTGGAACCCCTGGCTGCCACTCGCGGAACCCCGGTTGAAAAACTCTGCTCTAGGCTGCTTATTTAGGCCGGCCCTATTTATATATTTTGCAAACCTCATTAAGTGATATATTCTATTACCAAAGGTACCTATACATTTTAAATGTACCTTTGGTGACCCGTAGCTTCACCAGTAACCCATAGTCCTATGCTTTTCCTGTGTTTCAATAGGATTTTAATTATGTTTCTAATTCAATGTCTTTTTCATTTTCAGATTCCGTGTACTTGAGCTTTCATTATGGCTACTAAAAAAAAGTGGACGCCGAGTGTCGCGTTTTCAATTTAGAATGGGGAATAAAGTACTTCTTTGTGGAAACACAAGACCAGAAAACCAATTGAGTGATATTCTGGAAAGCTACACTCTGAGAAATATGAGTCCACGAAACGTTGTTTAGAAACACAAAGAGATCTCTTCACGAGAAAGTTTACTGAAAATGAATCTGTCATGCGTACAAGTTACAAAATAGTGCATAATATGGCAGAATGAGGAAAACCGTTTAGTGATGACAACTTGATCAAAGAGTACATGATGACAGCAGCAAATGACTTGTGTCCTGAGAAAGCTGATTTGTTTGGAACTATCAGCCTTTCGGCAAGTTTAGTTGTGCAAAGAACAGTAGAACTTGGAAAGAACATAGTGTTACACATACGCGAGAAAACTAGGAACTTTTTCAGGTATTCTTTGGCGCTGGATGAGTCTACTGATTTCTCGAGTACGTCACAACGTCTCGTGTTCATTCGTGGTATCAATTTGGACTTTCAGATAACGGAAGAGTTGGCATCTGTTTGCAACAGGCATGAAACAACAACTGGAGAAGACATTGTCATGGAAGTGCAACAAGACTATAACCTTCAGTGGAATCAGCTTGTAGGTGTTACCGTTGATGGAGGAAAATATATGGCTGGAGTGAGGAAATATCGGATGGGGAAGATCGGGACTCAGTTGGAAGATTTGCAAAATCCGGATGCTCTGTTCATACACTGCATCATACATCAACAAGCAATCTGTGGGAAAGACTTAGATATTTCTTGTGTACTGAAACCAGTCGTTTCTGCTGTGAACTTCATTCAGGGACATGCACTCAGTCACCGTCAGTTCCAGGATTTCCTTGAAGAAATTGATTCTGAATTCTGTGACTTGCTTTATCACACATCAGTGAGGTGACTCAGCTGTGGTAAGGTCCTGTTTCGTTTTTACAACTTTCGAAATGAAATAGATGTTTTCCTCATTGAAAAAGATAGAGCTGATCCCCAGCTGTCAGATCCTGCCTGGCTGTCACAAGGTTGTCATTTTTGGTTGACATCACATCCCACATAAATAAACTGAATTTAAAACTTCAAGGAAAGACAAACCTCATCTGTGATCTCTACAGAACCATCAAAGGATTTCGGAAAAGGCTGTAATTGTTTGAAGCACAACTGGAAGGAAACAACTTTTCTCATTTTCACAGTTTCAAAGAGTTTTGCGCTACAATCGCCGAAGATGTCAACCTCGATTTTCCGAACAAAAATTATTCGAGACTTGAAAAAGCATTTGTTGGGAGATATTTTCAGATCATGACAGAACTGAAAGTGACATTCTTGTGTTCCAGAATCAGCTCGATTGTAACCTTGATATAGAATAGAAAGAAAAAGTAGTGGCAGCAGCAGGATATAACAATATGAATTGGAAACAAATATGCATATTAAGCTCCTGCGAGAAGAAACGTACTAAACATCAGCACGTTGCACATTCCTTACAAATAAATCCATCGTATCCCCGAAATACAGGTGTCAAGGACAGGACAACACGGATAGATAGGACAACGAAATATTTTTAAAAAAACACACAAAAAAAGCACAATCATTACGTATCCATGTGGGAGCAGAAACGGCGGATTTGCCAGATGTGAAGGGGCTCTTTGGCTGCAGAGTTTAAGTATAGTAGGTTGCCAGATAGGATTTACGATGCCAAAAATCATAGTAATAGATAGTGTAAACAGTTAGAGAAGATGGCACAGTTATACAGTAGCGTCCACAACAGTATTGATACCTGCTGGATGGTCGCATCCCAGATTGTTGATTTACTTGATGATGTGCCAGTTGAACTACAGTTGGAGCTCATTGATTTGCAAGCAAATTACTTGTTGAAAGAGAAGCACAGAGAAGGAACACTTGTGGAATTTTACCGCTGTTTATCTCATGTTGAGTTTCTGAAACTGAAGAAATTTGCCGCTGGTACGGCACCAGTGTTTGGAACAACTTATGTCTGAGCAAACATTTTCAACCATGAAGTATGTGAAGTCAGCACATCGAGCGAGATTGATTGATGAACATTTGAAACCAATTCTCTTGATTGGATGCAGCTATTCCAAACCAAACATTGATGATATCTTGAAAGCCAAATATCAGTTTCACAAATCTTACTAACCGTTTTTTGCTGCTTAGTTTGTGAGATTCGGATATGTGCACACAAGGTCTGATGTAACTATCTTGTTGCTAACTTTGTCTTGTTTGATAACTTTTTTAAAGTAAATAAATATGTTGGCTGTCTTTGTTTTTTGTGCATTGCACGCCTCTCACCCATGATTAACGTAGTTTTTCGTCATTTTTACCAAAGCTTTTGTTCTGGCTTGCAAGTATTGTTAATGTTAATTTCATATCCTTTACAGGACGTTTGCAGTCAACACCAGCATTTTTTGCTGTTGTTGATGTCCTGGCAAATTTACGTTCAGTAGCTTGCCATTGCTTTATGAACGACCGGCACCCATATCACAGCGTAAAAAACCAGCGCAACGCGGTCTGCTGCCAAATCGCGCGCAGCTGTGTTTCGAACGCGGGTATACAAGATTACGAACCGCGTCGGTAGGAACTTCGCCGCCACGGAGACCAGCGTAAGTATTGTACAGAATGAGTATCCGGCCCCCGCTCGTCATTTTGTCAGTTATCCGGCCCGCCGTGAAAAAAGTTTGGTGACCCCTGCCTTAGAAGAATGTGGAACAGACCAAGTCACCAGACTACTGAACGCAATATACGATACGGAGATATACCTGGAGAAGAACAATGTGGGTTTGTAGAAGGCAAGGGTACAGTAAGTGCTGTGTATATACTGAGAACAGTAATTGAATGTTCTATAGAAGTAAACAAAGATCTATATCTTTGCTTTATTGACTACACAAAGGCTTTCGATAAAGTGAGACATGTCGACATGATAAGGATGCTTGAAGACCTACAGATTCATGGAAAAGACCTTAGACTTGTATTTAAAAAAACATATATTGGAAACAACAAGCTGCCATCAGAATTGATAATGATGTAGGTCAATATCAGCCTATTAAAAGAGGTGTGAGACAGGGAAGTGTAATGTCTCTAGATCTTTTTTTCCCTCTACAGTGAAAATATTTTCAGAAATATAGAAGACTAGCTGACCCGGCCCGGCTTCGCCCAGACCCTGGTGGGGAGCATCTCATTTAATTCATATAAGTAGTCATATAAGTTCTCGTTCCCGTTACCGACAATCTGTCTGTCTGTCTGTCTGTCTGTCTGTCTATCTGTCTGTCTGTCTGTCTGACCCGGCCCGTCTTCGCCCAGACCCTGATGGGGAGAATCTCATTTAATTCATATAAGTAGTCATATAAGTTCCCGTTCCGACTATCTATCTGTCTGTCTGTCTGACCCGGCCCGGCATCGCCCAACTCCTGGTGGGGAGAATCTCATTTAATTCATATAAGTAGTCATATAAGTTCCCGTTCCCGACTGTCTGTCTGTCTGTCTGTCTGTCTGTCTGTCTGTCTGTCTGTCTGTCTGTCTGTCTGTCTGTCTATCTATCTATCTGTCTGTCTGTCTGACCCGGCCCAGCCCATGGTGGAGAGCATCTCATTTAAATTATATAAGTAGTCATATAAGATCCCGTTCCCGACTATCTGTCTGACTGTCTGTCTGTCTTGGGTAAATGGAGGAGGGAGGAGGAAGAGGGAGGTGAAGGAGGGAAGAGGAGGGAAGAGGAGGGAGGAGGAGGGAGGAGACAGGAGGAGTAGGGAGGAATAGGAGGGAGGAGGAGGGAGTAGGAGGAGGAGGGAGGAGTAGTGTGGAGGAGGAGGCGAGGAGGAGGGAGGAGGAAGAGGGAGGAGGAGGGAGAAGGAGGGAGGAGGAGAAGGGAGCAGGAGGAGGAGAGGGAGGAGGAGGGAGGAGGAGGGAGGAGGAGGAGAGAGTAGGAGGATGGAGGAGGCGGAGGGAGAAGGAAGAGGGAGAAGGAAGAGGGAGAATGAGGAGAAGGAGGGGGAGGAGGGGAGGAGGAGGGAGGAGGAAGAATGTGAAGGGAGGAGGAGGGAGGAGGGAGGAGGTAGAGGGAGGAGGAGGGAGGCGGAGAGAGGAGGAGGAGGGAGGAAGAGGGAGGAGGAGGAATGTGAAGGGAGGAGGAGGGAGGAGGTAGAGGGAGGAGGAGGGAGGAGAGGAGGTAGAGGGAGGAGGAGGAGGGAGGAGGCGGAGAGGGAGGAGGGGGAGGAGGGAGGAGGAGGAGGAGGGAGGAGTGATGAGGAGGAGTGATGAGGAGGAGGGAGGAGGAGAGAGGAGGAGGAAGGAGGAGGAGGAGGGAGGAGGAAGAGGGAGGAGGAGGAATGTGAAGGGAGGAGGAGGGAGGAGGTAGAGAGAGGAGGAGGGAGGAGGAGGAGTGAGGAGGAGGAGAGGGAGGAGGAGGAAGGAGGAGGGGGAGGAGGGAGGAGGAGGAGGAGGGAGGAAGAAGGAGGAGGAGGGAGAAGGAGAGATGAGGAGGAGGAGGGAGGAGGAGGAAGAGGGAGGAGGAGGAATGTGAAGGGAGGAGGAGGTAGAGGGAGGAGGAGGAGGGAGGAGGAGAAGGGAGGAGGAGGGATGAGGAGGAGGCGGAGGGAGTAGGAGGGAGGAGGATGGAGGGAGGAGGAGGAGGAGGAGGAGAGGAGGAGGAGAGGGAGGAGGAGGAGAGGGAGGAGGAGGAAGGAGGAGGGGCAGGAGGGAGGAGGAGGGAGGAAGAAGGAGGAGGAGGGAGAAGGTGGGATGAGGAGGAGGAGGGAGGAGGAGGAAGAGGGAGGAGGAGGAATGTGAAGGGAGGAGGAGGGATAGGGAGGAGGGGAAGAGGAAGAGGGTAGGAGGAAGAGTGAAGAGGAGGAGGGAGGATGTAGAGGGAGGAGGAGGGAGGAAAAGGGAGGAGGGAGGAGGAGAGAGGAGGAGGAGGGAGGAGGTAGGAGGAGGAGGAAGAGGGAGGAGGAGGGAGGGGAAGGAAGGAGGAGGAAGAAGGAGGAGGAAGAGGGAGGAGGAGGATGGAGGAGGGTGAGGGAGGAAGAGGGAGGAGGAGGAAGGAGGAAGAGGGAGGAGGAGGATGGAGGAGGGAGAGGGAGGAGGGAAAGAGGAAGAGGGTAGGAGGAGGAGGAGGGGAGAGGAGGAGAAGGAGGGAGGAGGAGAAGGAGGAGGAGGGAGGAGGAGGGGATAGGAGGAGGGAGGAGGCAGAGGGAGAAGAAGAAAAGAGGAGGAGGAAGGAGGGAGAGGAAGGAGGGAGAATGAGGAGGGGAGGAAGGAAAGGGAGGTGGAAGAGGAGGAGGAGGGAGGAGGAAAGAGGTAGGGGGAGGAGGAGGTAGAGGGAGGAGGAGGAGGAAGGAAAGGGATGAGGAAGAGGAGGAGAAGGGAGGAGGAGGGTGGAGGGAGGAGGAGGAGGTAGAGAGAGGAGGAGGGAGGAGGTAGGAGGAGGAGGAAGAGGGAAGAGGGAGAAGAAGGGAGAAGGAGGAGTGAGGATGATGAGGGAGAAGGAGGCAGGAGGAGGAGGGAGGCAGGAGGAGGAGGGATAAGGAGGGAGAGGGAGGAGAAGGGAAGATGAGGGAGGAGGGGGAGGAGGCGGAGGGAGTAGGAGGGAGGAGGATGGAGGAGGAGGGGAGAGGAAGAGGGAGAAGGAGGAGGGAGTCGGGAGAGGGATGAGAGGGAGGAAGAAGAGGAGGAGGGTGGAGGGAGGAGGTAGAGGGAGGAGGAGGGAGGAGAAGAGAGGAGGAGAGAGTTCGCCATTCCGAATTCATACTCGTCTAGTTCTTCCCTTCTACACGACTGTAGATAACTTCCTTACACATAAAAAGATGAATTGTTATTGATATTGCCGTGGCATGGAGGAATATCAGCAGCAGAGTTGATCCAAAAAACCAAAGACTGAGATCTACGGAGAGCCATGAACGCCTACGGCACGGCACTTGATGATGATGATTGCCGTGTGACGATTCTGTGTAGTCACGTCATTTTCTTCCCTTTCCCTAGCGTTTTGGTTCGGGGATTCTTTCATCATCATCATCATATATTTACGTACGTATTTTGGGAGGGGGAGGAGGGAGGAGGAGGATGAAGAAAAAAAAACTATGACAGTTGACAGCTCTGGAATGAAAGGAAGGCGTGTAGAAAATTTCATCTCAATCGGATGGGCCGTTCGCGAACAAATAAAGGACATACATATTTACATACATACATATTTACATACATACACTTTGTTTTATAAATATAGAAGATATGGAAGGAATCAACATTGGGGGGGGGGGGGCGCCGCGATACGTCAATAACATTAGATAGGCAGATGATACAGTCTTGACTGCCGACAATAAACATGACCTGCAACATTTAGTAGATGCGGTTGTTGCACACAGTGAACAACTAGTGTCAAAGACTAGAATACATAGGAGGGAAGACCACCCTGAATGAGTGGTCTACCTCAAGTAGATTAGAGGTAACCCAGTGCCCCAACAAGAGGGCAGGGTAGGTGTAGGGAGTAGATAGGTAGGAGAACTATCAACGGTTCTCTCATGAGACACGTAAGTGTCAACCAGAGGGTAAGCACTCTGGTCACGGTGTAATCACCTTAACGTGATAGACACCAAGAACTTGGAATAGAACTCAAGAGTAGGCTTACTACTCTAAGCGTGTGGAATGATGTAGCACGCAAAAGCCGAAGTGCGCATGAAGACCCTCCGCGTGCTGTGTAATCAGGACGCGGAGAATGGGCAGACAGGGGACGGACTTCGTAGCGGACACATCGCTTAGAGTCGATGCGTCTTTCTTTAAGTGAATAGATAGATTTAGCAGTAGGGCTAGGGACGACTAGAGATAGGAAGTTCTGTGTATTCATGTGTGATTCATTGGAGACAGTTTTTGTGCATTTTATGTATTGTAAAAGCCAGTGGCAATAAAATGTGTAATCAATTCCTCTCGTACGACTGACAAATCTTTTTGTGTGGTGCGAGAGAAGTTTATCCCTGAATGCCTGTAGCATCGCTTGATGACAACTAGGGTTAGAATTGAATTGTAAGAAGACACAGATTATGGTCTCACAGGGAAGAAGGAAATACCACAATGTGATATACGAGTAATGGGCATATGCTTAAGCAAGATGATACAGTCTTGACTGCCGACAATAAACATGACCTGCAACATTTAGTAGATGCGGTTGTTGCACACAGTGAACAACTAGGGTTAGAATTGAATTTTAAGAAGACACAGATTATGGTCTCACAGGGAAGAAGGAAATACCACAATGTGATATACGAGTAATGGGCATATTCTTAAGCAAGTGAATCTGTACAGTTATCTCGGAACAGTCATGACATCTGATGGGAGATGCCTTGAAGAGATTAGAACAAGAATAGCCATTGCGAAGGTAGCCTTTTCCAAGATGAAAAACATACTGACCAATAAAAAGATATCAATTGAAACGAGAAAAAGAGTGTTGAAGTGCTACATAGAACCTGTACTTTTGTATGGATGTGGAGCGTGGACAATAAGCAGTCAAGCTGAAAAACATTTGATGGCTGTGGACATTTTGTTTCTGAGGAAAATGCACAGAATACCATGAACAGACAGAAAAACCAATGAACAAGTCCTTCAGGAAACAAATGAAAATCGTAAACTGATTAGAGACATTAGACGTAGACAGTCAAAATATTGTGGGCATGTTATGAGAAGAAATGACTTGGAGAACTTGGTGACAAGTGGCAAGATCGAAGGGAAGAGACCAAGGGGAAGACCGAGAAGTAAATACCTGGATGGCTTGGCCACGTGGCATGGTTGAGACAGGAACATATAGCTGATCCACGACTCTGGTGATCGAGTGAGATGGCAAAACATGACCGCCCACGCTTATCGGCATGGCACGTGATGGATGGCAATGCATCTGTTTCTCACAATCAGTGCAGATTGTTCTGGAATGTCAGTATCTGGTTCTAGAATACCGTTGTTAGTTTTAATGTTCTGAACTTGTGTGTGTCCACTGCTCAATCGAGTTTGTAACTTGTCCACGTAGTGGAACGTGTTGATATTATGCGCCAGTTGGTGAAACTGGAGCGATTGTAGCCACTTCAAGCGGTGCAGACTATCAAACAAAGTCAAGGACACGCTTTCAGGCGTGTTGGGCATACGGTGCCAGACCCATATTTGTATAGACCAGTCGGTACTCCGTGATGTATGTGGTCAATCTCACGCCAGCCGCCTTTACTTCCCCGGACATTTCCTGGTGCCCGCGTTGGGACGACCTGGCAGCCGAGGTCAGTTTTAACAATCTGCCCCGATACGGCTTCGAACCTACGACCACCGGGCCGGCAGGCGAACGTCTATCTCGGCACCCAGTTCAGGGTTTACTCAAGAATTAAACTATGCTTAACGTCTGGTTCGTTCGATCGCTCGTTCGTTCGTTCACACACTCTATCGTTCGCTGGCTCGTTCGATAGTTCGCTGGATATGCAAATGATACTAGATGACGAATCACCTGCTAGACTGCAATATCTGGTCGATATATTAAAAGATCCTGTTTATGTTGCTGCAGGTAATGAAAAGCACATTTCCGTCTCTTCTTCTGTTTTTACATGAGGACATAAGGTGCCGCCTATATTACATTTAACGTCATCATTAGGCACCAGAATTTCAGACATCTGTAACAGGGAATGGAAATACTGAAACGTTATGGCAATACACATCCACACGTCACCTCATCAATCAAGCAGCTCATCGTCCCCTTACTTCCCACGCTCATCCTTCCATCCGCAAAATGCTCGTGTCACCTTTAACCTCAACCATCTAAAATTCCCCCTACCGTCCTTGTTTTTTATCCTTTACCTGGCCGACTTCAGAAAGCCGATTACCTTTAGACGTACGGAGTTTGACTACTAGCACTCACATCTTACCTGCCTAAGCCTAGCTGAGGGTGCAAACACCCCCCCCCCCCCCACCTCCCTTTCGATACACTGCATTTACGATGACTGTTGTACTTAACAGTGGATCTCAGGAAGCTAAATTCACGCCTGGCTATCTATGAATTCATCGTAAAACTGTAGCAGACATTTGAATCTCATAATAAACGCTCCTAGAGGATATCTGACGTCTGAACTCCTGCTAGGATATCCATCAGCTGGATCATTAATCCAGCCCCCTGCCTACCACCCGTCCATCAATCTACCCTAACACACGAATCCATTCACCCACCTAGCTATCTACATAGTTAACCACCCCTACCCCATCTTTATGTACCCGTGCCTGTCTGTCTATCTATGCATTGCTCATGTTTACAACATTCATTTGACAATGTTTTTTTCCTATGTGAATGTAGCATGCACAATGATGAACGAAAGATGAGTGATCGGAATGGCCGAATGTAAGACGGGCCTGCGTGCCCAATTTGTAACCCTTTTAAAATAAAGTTCGTTCATTCGTTCGTTTGTCCGTCTGCCTGTTTGTTTGTTTGTCTATCCATCACTCATGTCTGCCTGTCTATCCACCCCTCTTGTCTGTCTGTATGTCTGTCTAACCATCCCTCTTGTCTGTCCATCTATCTATCCCCTATGTCTGCCAGCCTGCCAGTCTATCTCTCTATTTATATGTCTGCCTGTTTGACTGTTTGTGCCTCTCTATACCTATGTCTGCTTATTTGTCTCCTGTCTGTCTGGTTGTCTGCTTGTCTATATATCTATCCCTCTATATGTCTGTACGTCTGTCTGCCTGCCTGTACATTTATCGCTCCATCTATATGTCTGTCTGCCAGCCTGTCTATCCCTTTATTTATGTTTGTTTGCCAGTCTGTCTATCCCTCTACATGTCAGTCTATTTACATATCCCTCTATGTCTGCCAGTCTGTCTATCCCTCTATGTATATGCATGTCTGTCGGTCTTCCCTCTATTTATATGCATGTCTGTCGGTCTATCTATCTCTTTATAAGTCTGTCTGCTTGTCTATCTATCCCTATAGCTATGTGTGTGTGTCTATTGATTTGTCTGCCTGTCTATTTGTCTGTCTAGGCATCTATCTAGTCATACACATACACACTGCCTCGCAAATATATTCTTAAACAGAACTCCACGTTGAACATAAAAGCATAGTGTGTGTATGTGTCCGCGCGCACGTGGAGTGGAGGTGTAACTCCGCCAAGTTAAGAGCACTAAATACTCGTTCTGGAGACCAGGCATACCACTATCTGAGATCTGTCCGCGCCTACAAAAGCCAGTAGTCATCTCCAGGTGACTTAGCATGAAGCTATACCGCCAGGTGTAGACGATCCAGTACAAGTGGCCGAGACTTGCCGATGGGCTATCTGAGGGAAATGGCAGCAGGTCCACGTGTTTCAGTGAACCGACCCCGGGCCATGCGCACCAACCTAGGTCTGTACTCAAGTTGATATCTGCGGGACGTTGCAGTCAACACAGCATTTATTGTCTGTTTGTGACTAACTAGAGACTATTTGACGTTCAGTAGTTTGCTATTGCTTTCTGTACAATCGCAAACTGATACTGCAGATTCCAATTCCAATTCCAATTTTCCACACACAAAAATCCAAATTCGGCCTCGTCTAACCTGCTTCATCAGCTGTGGTTATTACTGCAGATCAAACTCCGAGCCGTTATATAGGCGCTGTTTGCTTGGTAGCTGCAGCTAAAAATGAGCCACACTTGTCCAAGACGCCTTCTTCTTCTTCTTCTTCTTCATCATCTGATTTTGCAGCTGCTGCTGCTCCTTCTTCTTCTATGTTTATTCTTTGTTCGATGATGTGATACAGTGTGACAGCTAAGATGCGACATACTCGCCTCTCGGTCAACACATCTGTGAAGTCTACATAGATCTGGAGGTCACAGCTCCAAGTCACTTGGCCACTTCCAACCCCAACCATTCCAGACCGTCCTGGCTGTCACAGCTATAAGCCAGGCACTCACATCGGAAAGCGAGGTCGGCGTGGCTGGGGGTTTTACGGGCTTAAACTTTCTCTGCTGAACGCGACGTAATGTGTTCGCTCCTCACTCCGTTTAGCTGGACGTAAATATTAACATCCCGTCCTTGACTTGCAGACGTCAATTGCAACTACCTTACAAGTCGGAGAGGGTTCGCCTGATGGCCAGGGACCATTACAATAGAGAAAGCTAACCCTCACGGAAAATCAGTCAGTCTGGTACACTCACTACTTGTAGCAAGTGTGTGGATGACGCTCGAGCTCAAAGCGAGCGAACACAAAACAAAAATACACACACATTCGGAAATATATTCATTGTTACCTACACCAATGATTATCTCTCGACACTTCCCACACAAAGCGGTGATTACAGAGCGGCATCCTCAGGCCATGTCGTACACAGACCAGATTACTCACGCAGATTGATGTGAACAAAAAGGCATGACGTCTTCCATTACAAGGAGGCGGGGTTTTCGCGGGCTTGTGCGCCAAATAAACCATGATTGCCTTTTATTCGCGGTAATCTTGCTTTTATCCTTTAGTGTTCTCCCAGGGGAACCTGTTCATTTGACGTAGTCACGTGCACGGCACGAGTCTTCGGGGATGGGCGGATAGAGGATAGGGTGAGTGTTTGTATGGTGCGAGTGGGTGCGCGTGCGACAGCGAGTATGTGTGTGTGTGTGGGTGGGGGGGGAGGTGGGTGCACACAGAGGGCGAGATACAACTAGTCTGTCCTTTGTACTGAGCTGGTCAGGCAGACACACATATACAGGGGCGTAGAAATCAAATCTCAGTCTAGACTATCATGACCATGTGTATGTATGTGTAGTCTGTATCTACTGCAGCCAGCATGTCCCGGAGAGCAGCTCCTCTCAATGCTATGTCCAAGTTGGTCAGTAAAGGAACGAACGGTCATGCTAGAGCCGGACACAACCCATCAGGACAGCCCTGAGCACCGAGCTGGAGTGTTGACTACAATCAACCTGAAACCCATGGTGGACACAACCCATCAGGACAGCCCTGAGCACCGAGCTGGAGTGTTGACTACAATCAACCTGGCACCCATGGCGGACAGGCGGGACACAACCCATCAGGACAGCCCTGAGCACCGAGCTGGAGTGTTGACTACAATCAACCTGAAACCCATGGTGGACACAACCCATCAGGACAGCCCTGAGCACCGAGCTGGAGTGTTGACTACAATAAACCTGACACCCATGGCGGACAGGCCGGACACAACCCATGGCGGACAGGCCGGACACAACCCATGGCGGACAGGCCACCCAGCTGGAGTGTTGACTACAATCAACCTGACACCCATGGCGGACCGGCCACCCACCTGGGCCTACTCCCAGCCTGTCTGTGTATGCCGTGCCCAAGTATGGCCCGTTCACATCCTCAAATGGAGGTCAGCATGGCCGAGTGGATAAGAGCGCTTGTTCTTAAACATCTGGTTTGCTGATGCCGAGGTAGCGGGTTCAGCTCCTACACCGGTCAGTTGGACTAAAATGTTAACTTCTCGTCCTTGACTTGGGGACGTAAATTACAAGTACTACAGAAGTCGGAATAGGTTCTCCTGCTAGCGAGGGACACTGGTAATATGGAAAGCTAATTCACACGCAAACATAAGTCCAGGCACTAGAAGTAGTAGCGCGTATATGGACTACGCTTGAGTTCACAAGCAAGCGAACGAAAACAAACATCCCTATATGCCATCGGCAGATGTGAAGTTTCAGTACCTCTCTTCCACTCCTCGCTAGTTGCTGACCTTGGAGAAAAGAAGGAGGGCAGTGTAACATAGTGCCTGTAGAGAGGTAACTCCGGTATCGCGTCACAAGGGAACATCTCCACGCCAACTTTACTCCACAAGATGCAAGCCCTATGCAGGACTCAAAAGACCGGAACGCCAATGCGCTGAACTTGAGTCAATACACAGTCTTGCGGGGGATTCACCAACCAACCAGAAAGGTATCAGGAAAGTGACGCAGCTCCGGCAGATTGTAGTCATCCACTGGGGCAATGCTCTGCCCAGATGGCAACATCTCAACAATCTCCTACCACGCAACTGAGAATGATCTCCTACCAGGCAACTCAGAATGAACATTTACTACGCAGAATGTATTTTGCACGTGTTCTAGCCAAAATTATTTTAATCTAGAAACGAGGAAAACAACCCTGTCCCCCAGTATAAAGTCAACTATTTGTTCATGGTGTTATCTGAACGTTTGATGTTTCTGGAGTGCTCGCTTCCATCTACCTGAGAGATAGAAGCAAAAACGTAAAACACTGATGAAGCAGATTACACGCCCAGGTGCTCAACAATCGACGGCAGGTAGATTTGGCCAAAAAACTTTAGTTCATTTTGATTTCGGCTCGGGGCAGACAATCTGGCAATTGCTATACGTCAATAGCAATGGCCGTTAGTGATAACAATGACGTCATTGTGAATTATCTCCAGCTGGCAATTCCACAAGTTCTCACTGGCAGAGTTTCTCAAGCCGCTCAGTTCTGGATCTGGCATTACTCACTCGTGAACCTGGAAAAGCAGCGTAACCTGACTGCTCATTGTTTTAACATCTGTGTCGTCCTTGACACAATTGCTCGTCAGTCTGTCTATTAATCATTCACCATTCTAAAACAAAACGTTCACCCGGCAATTCGTGAACATGTATGTACATACATTCACACTCTGTCAATCTATCAACGCCTAATAAATGTAATGTTTCTATTCCTGTCGCCTTGTCTACATCCGCCCATTTGTACGTCCGTCGGTGCATTCTTACATTCGACCATACATTAATTCCTCCATCAATCTGCCCATCTATCCATCTGCAAATTCATCCATACCTACATACATCCTTTCATGTATCCATCCATCCGTCCATAATTCTATCTATCCTGTCTTGTCAATCAATCCATTGAGCCGCTCTTCCACCCATTAATCTATCCGTCCATTCATCCATATGTTCACAATTCCACCATTCTTTCACCATACATCTATGTATGCATTCATGTATCCACCCACTGTTCATTCATCTATCTATCCTGCCATCTCTCCATCAATCCACTGAGCCGTTCATTCTGGCCATCTGTGTGAATAGATGTATAGTTCTATCAATGATTCAGTCACCACTACGCTTGTTGTATCCACCCACCCACTTATCCATGCATATTTCTATCAATGACCCAATAACCACTACACTTACTGTATCCACCCATCCATGTAAAGCACTATCAATGATCCAGTCACCACTACACTTGCTGTATCCACCCATCCATTTATCCATGTATAGTTCCATCAATGATCCAGTCACCACTACACTTTCTGTATCCAGGCGCCCACCGGCACAAGGACCCTGCGCCTATGCTATCAAGGCATACTGGGCATATGTCACTTCAATCAACCAAAGAAAACACATGCCCAGATGACTTGTCCACGTGGCATAACAGGGGCAACAACATAGATCTCGTCCCACACTCTGGCCATGGCCTGGGTGGCGAACCATGATCACTCGTGCATGCAAGCATGGTCAGGATGATGATGATGATGATGATGATGATGATGATGATGATGATGATGATGATGATGATGATGATGATTGCCATAGACCTAGATCAGGCTATGAATTGAGAGACACAGTTTGCACAACATGAGTTAAAGAAGATTGGGAAAATGTGCAAGATGTTTTGGTACAAGCGCGAAGGCATCACAAAAACGTCACTGAGAGAGTGAGTTAGACTTGGGCTGCCGTCCAGCTCGGACGCGGCATGTCTTTGCAGCATGGCTAACATATTATGTTATGCCGCTTACTGTTAGTGTAGAGTGTGTGTTCTCAAGTGTTTTTCTGTGGAGAGATTGAGTTTGGTCGACATGTGACAGGAGTCGTCAGATTAAAGTGGAGTATGAAAACCCACATCGTTTTGGTGAAGGTTTGTTAGTGACCGTTATTTTGGTTGTCGCTTTTCATTTAAAGAACAAGGAGCTTTGGAAGGTATGGATAGATAAAAATGTGTTATTCCTGATACCCCTTAGACGTAGCATCGACTTAGCTCCTTGGCAATGGGTGCTCGTCCGGGATGATGATGATGATGATGATGATGATGATGATGATGATGATGATGATGATGATGATGATGATGATGATGATGATGATGATGATGATGATGATGATGATGATGATGGTAATGATTCGTGTACTAATTGCTAATTATATGTTTGAATTCGAAAACGGTAATTCCGGAGTCTTAGTCAGACATGCTAACCTCGCCGCCCCCCCCCAACCACACACACACACACACACACACACACACACACACGCATGCGCGCGCGTTTAGAAAGTGTGAGGAGAACCGGGGAAGCAGACATTTACTCCTACAATGGCCACCAGAGACTGCCTTCTCGGTGCCCCACTTGGAACTTGACATCTGAGTCACCGGTACCCAGGTGAAGTCAACCACGTCCCAACAGTCACTAATGCCGCTCTGGTACACAGCAGTTAAACGCAATGTACTGGAGACAGTACATTTGAGGGAGAAGACCACAACAGATCAACAAACATATGTCCTCACTATTTCACACTCCAATGGAAATTAGCTAAACCTAAGACGTCACGACAATTGCATGCTGAAATTACAAAGTGATCAACACTGACAACAAACATACGCTGAAATAACGAGAACCGCAGAAAGTTCAACAACTAATGAAAATAGAACGATTGTGTTTCTCATGAGCAAACGTACCGACAAAAATGCTCTTTATAATGAATTATGATTGGAGAATTCTTAAGCGGCTACTAACCTAATCTCCCGCTGTGGTTTCTTTTACCAAAAATTACAGTATTAAGCAAATGAGTTCGGTATTTTCTTCACATCTAAACCATACTGTATGCTTGAGGGAAGGGGCAAGGACAGATGGGAGGATGGAATCACTGCAGGAGGAAGAACTACAGAAAGGACTGGAAGAAGGGAGGTTACGAAGAAATGTAACAGGATGGATGGAAAGGAGGAAAAACTGGAAGGAATGACTGTATGAAGGAAACACTAAAGGAAGGAAGCACTAAAGAAAGGACTGAATGAAGGGAGCCAGGAAGGAAGCACTAAAGAAAGGGCCGAATGAAGGGAGGCAGGAAGGAAAGATGTTAATAGGACGGAAAGGAAGGGAAGATGGTAATAGGAAGGAAGGAAGGAAGGAAGGAAGGAAGGAAGGAAGGAAGGAAGGAAGGAAGGAAGGAAGGAAGGAAGGATTGTGCTAGATGAATGCCTGCAATTAAACCAGAAAAGCAGTCGACAAATAACAGTGTGAAACATTCTGCAACAGGAGAGCTGTAGTTTCAAGCGTGGAGTCAACGGAGATAAAAACATACCAGCGATGTGGCGGGATGAGCCGTAAATTAGGACATAAAAACACAATCTCAGGCAGCAATCTCTGGCTGGAGCGCTGCTGCAGGCTGCCAGGACGTCTGATAACAAATCAAAGTCAGTCTTGTCCTGCCTGCTGCCTTCTGCTGCAGGGAGAGCTTCTCTCTGTCGTGACTATCTGGCGAAGATGTCGGGTATCGCTGGGGCGTGTTTGTCTGAATTTGTCTAATGTGCGTGAATGTTTCTGTGTGTAAGAACTCATGTCTGAATATGTGTGGCAATGTGTCTGTGAGGGAGTGTGCGGTGTGTGTGTGTGTGTGTGTATGTATATATATGTGTGTGTGTGTGTGAGAGAGAGAGAGAGAGAGAGAGAGAGAGAGAGAGAGAGAGAGAGAGAGAGAGAGAGAGAGAGAGAGAGAGAGAGAGATTGCGCCAGCGGTGGGAACCTAGGGAACTGCAAGCGACTAACCACACGACAGTCAGTACAAATATCTACGCAATCAATGAGTGACATGGATCAGAACCCATTCAAAGTGAAGCCTAGGAAGACACTAGGCAACCATCAGTATGTGCATGATGCGATCTGACGGGCAGGTTGAGCACAAGCAAGCCATCATGGCGCCGCCGTCCTGCCGCTAGAAACAGATGTGCTCACGTATCAAACAAACTAGACGGCGCTCCCAAACAAGTTGCTTTATTGCAGGTAAGTTTCATACACCCAAACATCAAACACCAGCAGGGGCTTCTGTTTGAACTGAGAATGTTTTACATCCTGTATGTATGGAATGAACGATGCTAGACTCACGTACTCAGTCTACTTCAACAAGCAGAGAAGAGAACCCGCGGAAAGGAACGACAGCTTGTGTGGCTGGAGGCGTCTGCTCATGCATCGCATCAACCCAGTCAGATGTGACTGGCAGATGCTATTATTATATGATCACAAGCTGTTGTCTTGTGTGTGAAGTTGGTGTTTTCCTGAGGTGAACCAGGCAGCCCGTTGTCTTATCTGTTGAGCTGGTGTTTTCCTGAGGTGAACCAGGCAGCCCCGTCAAGGCGCAGACCTAAGAGGAGCGCAGTAGACTACAGACTACTTTCTTTACCCCTTGTACTCCCCCGAGTTTCTCGACGGCTCTGTTGCGAAGGCATAAAGAAAGCAGTTCGTAATACCGCATACCGCGTTCGAAACACAGCTGTGGGCGATTTGGAAGCAGAATGCCTTGCGTTGGTTTCCATGGTATGCGTGCCGGTCGTTCAGAAAGCAATGGCAAACTACGGAACGCAAACTTCCCCAGGAATCAGGAACAGCTAAAAACTGCTGGAGTTGATTGCTACGTCATGTAAAGGATATGCAACGAACGTCACTGCCCCGAGCACAGATTGGAATCTGTTGATAGTAGTACCCCCAGGAGACAGCGTGACCAATCTAGGCCTAATCCTAGTCAGTTCATGAGTTCTATGCTGAGTGACGACCTATAGTATGTCCACATTTGTTTGCCGCAATATAAACATCCATTTCTCAGTAACCAACTGAGGGAAAATTATGAGATTTAGTATATAACCTTATCATTATGTCCACCCAACAAAAAAAAATTTTGTTCTGGAGATTTTACAGCAGATTTCAAAGTTTGTTTATATGCGGTATATAATTTACGCGTCTGAGGTGAAATTCATAATTTTAAATGTATTACAGCGTAGCTAGACAATCTGCGCTCAATGTTGAAATATTGTACGTGTTTTGAAAGGATTGGCCTTATGCCAACTACCCGCGTTGTTCAAACAAGGACTGTTTAGAGCAGTGTTTCCCAACGTGGGGCCCACGCCCCACAGGGGGGCAATTTGACTGTTAAGGGGGGCAATTCGAAAATGGAAGAAATCGGCTGAATATAACAAAACAGGGAGACTTGAGACTGAAGTTAACTAAATTGGAACCTGACATAAGATCTCTTTGCAGCAAGCATCAAGCGCAAGGATCTCACTAAATTTAAATAATAAATAATTACTAATAATTAAAATAATATAGAAAAATCTTTCATTAAAATTATTTTGTACTTGAATTTCAGTTCTCCATTATATGTTTTGAAAATTTACTTACTGTGTTTGCTCAATAATTACCTAGTGATTTCTTCCTAAAACCTATCAAGTTTCTTTAGTGAACATTTCAATTTTTGAATATTAAAAATAATGTATATGTTGAGGGGGGGGGGGGGCATGGGCGGGGGAGGGGGGCAATATGAATTTTAGAAAGGCTTAAGTGGGGCACGGTTCAAAAAAGGTTGGGAAACACTGGTTTAGAGGTTTCTCAAAATGTGGGTTTTTGTTTTTTGTTTTTTTTTAAATCTTACCACTTATCGCTAACATTGAAATGTGTGAATATTATTCAATAGGATTTAATGCGAAATTGTACACTTCAAGAATCGCTATGAAGTTGTACACATATTTTTGTCAAGAAGCTGATCGCAGGAAACTGTTTTATACTATTACAAATTCCGAAAAAAGAACAGTGCATGCATTGGGTTTGAGTCGATGGGTGCACGAATCTGAAATTAAACCACCACGCAATAACAAAACGGTAGGTAGAAAGATTATTGTAGACAGCTTTGACAAAGATGTCATAAGGCGAACTATTATAATAATGCTTTTAAAAGTCGACAGGGTCGACTTCATTGCACCGGGTTCTATCCCATATGGCTCGGTCTCTTTCCGCAGCGCGGAAAGCATCGCACAAAGCACGAACTCCGCAGCTCTAGCGACGACCCACAGAAGTCTCCGAAAAATTTAACTCGTGAACCGAAGGATGCGGCCCGGAATCGAACCCACGATCTTTGGAGCCCGAGTCAAAAGGCTTGACCACTTCGCCATGGAGACTCCTAAAATTATAAAAATTTAGGATTTTATATCCAGGATTATCCAGCATTATAAAAATGCTGGATGCCAAAGAAACAGTGACTGTAAGAAAACTTAGGGTTTGGTTGAGAAAGAACAATAACATAGAGCTATCCAAAACAACTTTATGGAAAATTATAAGGACATTATCTTCACTTTTTGAAATTACAAGGGCGGTAGAAATATTCTTTGCGAGCAACCGCATTTAGGAGCCTTGAGAAGCAGATACCTACGTGAAATAAGGGAAATGCGCAAAGAAAATTATGACATAGTGTATTTGGATGAGACGTGGATCTCCTTCTTCTTCTTCTGCTGCGTTTATCCGGAGTTTTTTTTTTTTTTTCGAATGTGATTACGTTGTGCCTGTTTACAGCAGAGCTGCGTTCTTGCGCCGTTAGGCCGACACATCCGACTTCTGCGGGCATTTGTTGACCGGGTTAACCTTCTCGGAGACGTGGATCAATGCGCACCACACAAGTGAAAAGGAATGGCAATCAATGGATGGAAAAATAAAGCGTTATGTGCCCAGTAGTAAAGGGCAGCGTTTGGTCATAGCCTATGCTGGTAGTACTCATAATGGCTTACTACAGAATGCTGGGCTCGTGTTCGTATCAAAGCATACGGACAACAGTGATTATCATAATGAGATCAATGGTAATGTATTTAGAGATTGGCTCGAGGATAAAGTACTTCCATCCCTTGATAGACCGTCTTGTCTAATCATGGACAATGCATCATAACACAATGTTGTTGCCCAAGAAGACAAAATACCTACGACATCGAGCACAAAGGAAGCAATAAAGATATGGCTCCGAAGGGAAAATATACCATTTCCAGAAACATATTTCAAGCTACAGTAGTTGTCCCTTGTACAACAGGCGCAAAAAAAACAAGAAATTTCACATCGACAAGTTGATAGAAGAGCATAGCCATAGGTGCTTGAGACTTCCGCCGTGTCATTCTCATTTAAACCCTACTCTGGCCGAGGGGTTACAACACTTTCTCCGTAATCCCGTTTATCACGCAGAGTCTCGTAGCAGGGCGAGAGCTAGGAGCGGTTCGACCCCCGCTTGTGACTTGCGGGATAACTGAGTCGGCCGCTCAGAAATCAATGGCAAACTACTGAGCGTAATCTTGCCAAGAAATCAACATACAGCTGAAAGATGCTGATGTTGACAGCGATGTCCTGTAAAGGATTTGCAAAACAGAACTTGTGTGGGCTAAAATTAAAGGACAAGTGGCAGCTGCCTATACTACATTCAAATTCTCTGACGTCAAGATACTAACCCAGTCCGCGCTATTAAATATTGATAAAAGTTACTGGAAAAAATGTGAGGACCATGTGTTGAAAGAGGAAGAGGACTACTGGAGAAAGGATGGATTGAATTTTATGCAACCGAGAGCAATCATCAACCTACTGGAATCGTCCGACACAGATTAAGGTCTGAGCAGATCGCAGACCTTAATCTACGTACACACTTACTGGGATATTTTGCTCCAACTATTCAGACGAATTGCAGGTCCTAAACATTACAGCATCAGCATAATGTCAATGGCAACAGTTTGTATTCCACAGTGATGAATTTTCAATTCCGCAAGCCCTCAGCGGTGACAAACATCTGTATTGAAAAAAAAAAACACACACACACACACACATACACACACACACACACACACACACACACACACACACACACACACACACACACACACACACACACACACTAAACGCGTTGAATACAACAGAAGAGTAATATTGCGGTGGAAACTGACATATTGTGGCATAACAAGAAACGTGAGAGCAAACACGTTGTCAAATTAGGGGACAACACACGTGCATACGAATCAATCTATAAACTTCAATGAAAAGAGGACCAACATCTTGGTCGTTAAGAAGAAAGCCCACTACAGAGACACTGACAACTATTTTCATAGTGCAAAACAGGTAATCATGTTCCGTCTCTGAACGGTAAACAGCAGAGTAGACAATCTTTCACGAAGACTCAAAGCGGGTCTGTCACCCATGTGTACGTGTGAACAAACTACACAGACAGCTGAACAGATCCTTAAAAATAGAAACATGATGACTAAATTGCTGTATCATTTCTGGTCACTCCATACGCACATAAATGCACAGCTATTTTACAGCTTTCACGAACTCAATATAAAAAGCTAACATGAATACTTGTGTACACTTTATTAACCAGCAGCTGAAGAAACAAGAAGGAAATGAAAAATAAGGTAAGAAATATATTCCTTCTACTTTCCTGTTAATTTACAAATTATTTACCCCGTGCCTCTGTATATTCTCTGTCTTTACTAATATTACACATTGCACCCCTCTCGGGACTCTCCGTGGTGAAGTGGTCAAGCCGTCTGACTCGGGCTCCGAAGGTTGTATGTTCGATTCCGGGCCGCGTTCTTCATTTCACAAGTGCATTTTTTCGGAGACTCCTGAGGGTCGTCGCTGGAGCTACGGAGTTCGTGCTTTGTGCGACGCTTTCCGCGCTGCGGAAAGAAACTGAGCCATATGGTATAAAAACCCGGTGCAATGCAGCCGACCCTGTCGATTTTAAGCTACTTCTTTCATTGCACCCACTCCCATACGAATCCGGATACGCCTTTGTGTGTCATCTGAATTGGCGGGTCTCCCATTACCGTAAACATAAATTTGTTAGCTAGAAATCACTAGTTGTTCAGCAAAACATCAAAGGAATGTCGCCGCTTTCGGTGATTTAAGTTGTTTTTGGACCTATCACAGACATATTCCTTGGGTGGGGGTAAATATAAGACGGCTGGAAAAATTTCATAACGATGCAACAGACAGTTTTCAAAATAATTGATCGTGAATGAAGGCATTCTTTGTGGGGCATACTATAACATGCCTCTCCAACGGTGTGAAGTTCCAGTACCGATCTGGCCCATCCCGTTGGTTTCTGATCTTGGAACGGGAAAGACGAGCTCTGAAATGAAGTGCCCGTGGAGATTGGACACTGATACCGGGTCACAACCTGGCTGTGACTGACGCAAGCCCTGTTTCAGGCCTCACTGACCCGAACACCAATCACTTGGGACTTAACAGCAAAAACTCTAGAGACTTGCAGCGGACTGGCAATCAAGCTCCGTCGAATGTCAAGCATTGTAAGCCGCCTTTGGAACAAGACATTCTGACAGATGGACGGACTGCTTCTATATCAACAGAAATCTGCTAGATGCTGATTTGTAAAGCTGTGTTTGGTATCAGCAGATATGTCGGTGTTGGTGTGTGGAGTTTGTTCTAGAAAAACTTACATGGAGCTGCTGAAAAACCTGGCAATTAAAAAAACTTGAAACGTTGGTCAGGTCAGACGATCACATCTACTGATCTACACGATGCGGGGAGGAGCTGAAGGCAGCAGCCAGATGCCGACAAACACACAGATAAACAGGTAACACGAAGATATGAAAGCACAACCCAGACTGAACACTGGAGATTCTGGAGGTAGAATACCACTTATCTGTACACGGTTATAGAAGTAAATCATGATGACGACGATGATGGTGGTGGTGAATGTGGTGCACAGAAACAGTTTGGGAAACACCGGGTGAGATGGATAGATATTGGCAGCTGGGTGTGAAGCGAGCGTCTTCAACAAGCAGCCAGGCAGATTTGTTATTTTCTCCGTTAAGTGCATATGGGTTTCAATTTGGAGGGCTTCCAGAAACGTGTAAACTATTAATCCCAGTGACTGGATGGTAGAGAGGCGCTCAACTAGGGGGTTTGGAGTGGAGGGGGACTCAACGGGGGTGGGGGTAGAAAGAAACGATCGACGAGAGATGGAGAGATGATTCGACGGAGGGGTGGAGAGAAACGATCGACGAGAGATGTAGACGTGATTCGACGGAGAGGGGAGAGAAACGATTGACGAGGGTTGGAGAGAAACGACCGACGACGGGTGGAGAGTGGACCGACGGAGAAGAAAATAAAGGGTCGCTCAATGAGGGAGCGGGCGAGGTCGCTGAACAAGGGCGTCAGGAAGGAGAAACTCAAAGTGGGAGTATAGAGAAATGATCGACGAGAGGCGGAGAGATGATTCGACGGAGGAGTGGAGAGAAACGATCGAAGAGAGGTGGAGAGATGATTCGACGGAGAGGTGGAGAGAAACAATCGACGAGAGGGTAGAGAGTGACTTAGGCGGAGAAGAAGGGGACCTTCAACATAAGAGTAGACGAGTGTGGCTCAAGGTAAGTGAGACGGACGTTCGAGGACATCCAACGAGGAAGTGACGCCATATGGGTGATTGGAGAGGAATGCTTAAAGGGTGAGTGGTGAGTGAAGCGGGGCTGGGAGAAAGACACTTATGCCAAAACATCGCCAACCCGTCTTGTACAATTATCCTCCCACGCAAGATTACGTCCACACCTATATTTTCCACTGAAAGCATCCTACATGTTACCATGGCAACTCTGCTTCGCTTGGATGAATTAATGCGCCACCCTCGCCTTCCGGTTAATCAGCTGTTCTTGTGCAACTGACGTCAATGCTTACACACTCTCTCTCTCTCGCTCTTTCATTATGTGTGTGTGCGCGCGCGCGCGCGTGTGTTTTATTTTTACATAAAGCACACAGGCAAGAAGAATGAATGAGAACCAATGAAATTACCGATGAAATACGAGGCAGTCCAGACTGTGTGGGCATGTTATGAGTAGAAATAACCTTCACAAATGAGTGACACCTGGCAAACTGGACGGGAGACGAGCCAGAGAGGATAGCCTGATAAATACAGGGGTGATTTGGCATCATGACGTAACTAGGGCAAAAACACGGACCTGCTCCGAGATTCTGGTGATCATGTGGGATAGAGATGCATTATCGTATACGCATATCGGTATGGCACGTGACGGTGCTGATGATGACGGTAATGAGGATGATGATGGTGATTATAACAACGATTATGATGATGATGATCATCATCTATGAAACGGTGGACAAATCCAGGGCGCCGTGAGATTTGCAATTTGCTGCTGACTCAACAGTAGATTGAGAAGTATATGTGTATGTGTGTATTCATGGGGAATCTAGGGACACTGCCAAGACAGCAAGCAGGCGCACGGCTATACAACACTGAAAACCACGCTTGAAAATGAGAATGTCCCAGGGCAGAGTTAACATTGCTGTCAATTTCAGGGTGGTATCCTGGCGTTTGGACGCATCAATCTGCCACAAAGAGCTTACCAAAAAATGTAGTTACACAGAAATAAAACATAATGACGGAGTTATTCTGATCTGCTCCACTGACACTCGTACACACGACAGTTGTACATGTTATTTACATATTATTTACGTACTCTGGCAGGTGGAGGAGTATACTGGCACAGGAATGGAGCATAATGGGGACGACCCGTTGCTGTGAAGTTGGAACTGCGACTAACTAACTAACTAACTAACTGGCGTGAGAATAAACTCTCCCAGCACGGGAAAGTCATTTCACTTATTAACGGTTTGCAATTGGTCCAGCATCTGCCTGGTTCACTCACATGTCCAGGTCTGATGTCGTTAATTGTGGGAAGAGATCAACAGACGGCTCGGTGAGATGCATATAGACTCTGTTTCTTGACACCAGGGCGTCATTCAGCGAGCTTACAATGCCATGCTTCGCTAGGCCCGTGCCTCAGTGCAACATCTTTCCTACAGATACAAGATGAGTCTATTGTTAAGAATTGGCTGTCACGCAGACAGCGAAGGGTCCACTAGACATCAGCGTGGCAGCTACAGGCGTACCGGATTAGAATCCCTCATCCAAATGCAGTCTTGCTGCAGGAGCCAGTGTACTTTAAGTTACGACGAGCCTTGCCTTCCCTAGTCTCTGACTGCTCACCCAGCCTACTTGCAAGGCAGCAGGTATGCGTCTAGTCCCCATCCTTGGACAAGTTAGACCTATCAGTAGCTATGATTACCGGTACCGTCTTTGGAATTATGGGTAGACAGACACATGTCGCTCAAACACCGTAATTGAGGCATGGGGATATACAAGCTCTCTACCAATATAGAGTGGAGTGTAGCTAAAGAGACACAAACAATTTTTCCGTTGTAACATGGTCAGGGAAATGTAAGGACATGCAAGTTCTAGCACAATAAAGTAGAGACTTGGGGATACTCAAGCTCCCATACCACCGCAGAGTGAAGTATCGTCACAAACACGCGCGTTTTTCCACTTACAGATCCAGATTTGAGGACATGCAGGCTCCTGTACCATTGCCGAGTAGGGACACTTTGAAAACACACGGCGTGATAGAGGTGTGTTTACTTATGTACCGTGGACGCGTGTATTCACTGGCTGAAGAGAGTGGCACAGACAAGTAGACTGGGGGACAACTGGCACACGATATCACCGCAGCTGTGTAGCTGTCTTCACAATCAGTGTTCTAAAGACAGCTACCAGATGATACCCTTTGAGCCGTGATACAGTAGTGAACAGCGCATTGTCCTGTCATCACAGAACTAAGGGTTCATTCTCCAGTGCAGAACGGATTTTGCTAATGACCGCACGCTGCTATGGAATCGATCCAATCTCATCAATCAGGTTATCTAACATTTCCCTGGGGAAATGAAGGCGACCAGAAAAGGGAATGCTAACCCTTGCATGGTCCACGTTTTTCTCATCAGAATCCCAACGGCAGTATGTACCATGGGAACACGGTTGTCATCTCTGGTGTCTTCTTAGGAAGACCGAATACCTATGAATATACCCGTAGCGCAATGACGTCAGTGTGGTTTGCCAACAACTTCAGGTATCGATACACACACAATTACATCAACCGATTAGCTCAAACTGGTCCAGAAAGACACACGGGTATCGACTGCACAACTGAATGTGCTAACAGCTAGATGCTCACACAAGCTGAAATCGAATTCACCAGGTCAACACGGGCCGACGAAAGCTACGTGGGAGAGTGTGAACAGATAGATGAAAGCTGCCAGACTCATGGCTTTCCTTTCATGCCTGCAAGAAAGAAAGCTGAACAAGAACAAGAAGGCGGTGCCGTTCTAGAGAGATACGAGTACAGGTACTAGGGAGAGATGGGAAGTGGACCCGACAGCAGCGCTATCATCTTAGGCAAGAGGCTGTATGAAACCGTGCAGTGTTTATGAAATCTAGACCAGGTTGGTTGGCTACGTCAGCCATTAGTCTGATGCAGAGCATGTTAGCTTCCAGATAATGTATTATTGGTGAACTTCTAAGGGCGCCATGGAGGAGGAGAAGGAGGGGGAGGAGGGGTATATGCATGCTTAGTTGAGAGAGCAGAGGGTGAGAGAGGGAAAGCTAGGGGAAGAGCGCTAAGAAGGAGAGTGGGAGAGGGAGAGACAGAACACAGACGCAGAAAAGAGAGTGAAATGGTGTATAAAAAGCTCACGAAATAGTGCCGTGTCGTGACGTAAGAGCTAGTGGCGACAGCAAGGAGGGGAGATGTAGAAAGGGTGATGGCAGGAGGCGAGGTTGTAGCAGAGACTAGACCAGTGTTTCCCAACCTTTTTTGTGCTATGCCCCACCTAAGCCTTTCTAAGATTCTTATGCCCCCCCCCCCTTACTTTTTTGTTAATATTCAAAAATTGAAATATTCACTAAAGAAACTTGAATGATATGTTTTAGGAAGAAATCACTAGGAAATTATTGTGCAAACACAGTAAGTAAATTTTCCAAAAATATAACGGAGAACTGAAATTCAAGTACAAAATAATTTTAATGAAAGATTTTTCTATATTATTTTAATTATTAGTAATTATTTATTATTCAAATTTAGTGAGATCCTTGTCACAGCTACCACTTCCTCGTTGGGGCAAAATTTAAAATAAAACTTCAAAGAGCTTTCTATACTAAACCACAGAGGTCCCACCCAACATATAATAGAGAAAAACTACAAGAAATTACAATCAAAGAGAAATTTGCAGATGAAATGTAAACTTGAAACTCTACAAAAGCCGTTGGAGGAAAGCGTTGACCAAACTTGGTTGAACATCAAGAATAGAATTCACACCATCGCAGAAGAATGTCTCGGTGTGTTAACCATGCATAGAAAGAACAGATGGTTCAATCAAAAATGTGAAGAAGCAGTCATTAGGAAAAAGAGTGCCAGACAGTTGTGGTTATATGACATCAATAACATCCAAAATGAAGAGCAACATAGAACTGAATGTAAAGAGGCTACAAAAATAGTTCGGCAGCAGAAGCGAGAATATATGAGCAATATAATCAAAGATATGGAAACTAATCACCAGAAAAACGAATCCAGAAAGTTGTTTTAAAGAACTGAAGTCAATGAAACGAGGGCACGAACACAACACATATGGTTTGAAAGACAAAAATAGGAATATGATAAATACCAATGAGGAAATGTGTAACACATGGAAAGAATACTTTGTTGAATTACTAAATTGTGAAGTTCCAAGTAACATCTTCCCACAGGAAGAAGTTCTAACGTGTGAACCACAAATTGAAGAACCTGTATTTGAAGAAATCCTACATGTAATAACACGACTTAAAAACAATAAGGCAACTGGGACTGATGGAATTGCTTCTCAATTTAAAAAAGGCAGGCGGCCACGCATTACATCTAACGCTATACGAACTAATAATAATAATCTGGAGGACAGAAGAATTACCCCATGACTGGAAAGAGTTATTATTCATACCTATCTTTAAGAAAGGAGACAAGTTCCAATGTGAAAATTATGGAGAAATATCATTCCTGTCCATAATCTATAAGATACTATCCGCGGTATTACTAAATAGACTAAAATCATATTCAGAAGACATATTAGGTGACTACCAGGCGGGTTTCAGTCAAAACAGATCAACAATAGATCAGATATTTATCTTACGACAAATAGCCGAGAAAAATTGGGAATATAAAAGAGATCTCCATAACATGTTTGTGGATTTTAAAAAGGCTTATGATAGTGTCCATGGGAATAGTCTACGGAATGCAATGCAGGAATTTGGAATACCAAGGAAGTTAATCAACATGACCAGACTATGCATGGAAGATACTTATAATATAGTAACATATAAAGGCAGGAAATCAGACCCTTTGCAAATAACATCTGGCTTGAAACAGGGTGATGCACTATCGCCGCTCCTTTTCAATCTGGCTCTAGAGAAAGTTATAAGGAAGGTAAAGGTGGAATGTGCTATTGGAGGAACATCCAGACTGCTTGGTTATTCAGATGATATAGATATTATAGGGGAAAATGAACAAAAGACATTGGAAATATTGACTCACCTAAAGGAAAAAGCTCAACAAATGAGGCTGGTTATCAACCAAGATAAAACATAATATATGGTAATTTCAAGAGAAGGAACGGCTAAAAACTCTGGCCACATACAAATAGATAATATTACCATTAAAAGAACGGAAGCGTACAAATACCTGGGTACAATCTTCTACTGCTCCAACATAATAAGGGAAGAAATACAAGCTAGAATCAACTCTGGAAATAAGATATACTATGCACTACAACATCTGCTATAATCAAATGCGCTATCTCGCAACACCAAGATTACAATATACAAAACACTGATCAGACCAGTTGTGCTGTATGGCTCTGAAACCGGGAGTACAACTAAAGGAGACGAAGCCTAATTACAAATCTTTGAGAACAAAATCTTAAGACTCATCTTTGGGCCCATTAGGGATACACAGAGTGAAGAGTGGAAAAGAAGAAGCAACAAAGACATTTATGATCTGATTAAGTCCCCGCTAATCATTGGTATCATGAAGGCTAATAGACTGCAATGTCTGGGGCACATAGAAAGAATGGAAGTAATAGGGAAACAAAACTCGTTTATCATCAAGAAATAAATGACCGTAGAACCCGAGGTAGACCAAGAAGACGGTGGGTGGAGATATAATTTACATACAGACCTACAAGCACTTGGAATCAGCGACTGGCAAGAGAAGGTCAACCAGAGAGACGAATGGAGACGGCTTGTATCTGCAGCAAAGAACCTCAGTGGCTCGAAATGCTGAAGGAGAGATCCTTGCGCTTAATGCTTGCTGCAAAGAGATTTTATGTCAGGTTCCAAATTAGTTAACTTCGATCTCAAGTCTCCCCGTTTTGTTATATCCAGCCGATTTCTTCCATTTTTCGAATTGCCCCCCTTAACAATCGAATTGCCCCCCTGTGGGGCGTGGGCCCCACGTTGGGAAACACTGGACTAGACGGTAGAGACAAGGGTGAAGAGAGAAACGGTCGAGATAGATGTAGTCAGAGAGGTTGCTGCAGAGACTAGACGGTAGAGACAAGGGTGAAGAGAGACACGGGCGAGATAGATGTAGTCGGAGAGGTTGCGGCAGAGACTAGACGGTAGAGGCGAGGGTGAAGCGGGACACGGGCGAGATAGATGTAGTCGGAGAGGTTGCGGCAGAGACTAGACGGTAGAGACAAGGGTGAAGAGAGACTCGGGCGAGATAGATGTAGTCGGAGAGGTTGCGGCAGAGACTAGACGGTAGAGACAAGGGTGAAGGGGGACACGGGCGAGATAGATGTAGTCGGAGAGGTTGCGGCAGAGACTAGACGGTAGAGACAAGGGTGAAGGGGGACACGGGCGAGATAGATGTAGTCGGAGAGGTTGCGGCAGAGACTAGACGGTAGAGACAAGGGTGAAGAGAGACACGGGCGAGATAGATGTAGTCAGAGAGGTTGCGGCAGAGACTAGACGGTAGAGACAAGGGTGAAGGGGGACACGGGCGAGATAGATGTAGTCGGAGAGGTTGCGGCAGAGACTAGACGGTAGAGACAAGGGTGAAGGGGGACACGGGCGAGATAGATGTAGTCGGAGAGGTTGCGGCAGAGACTAGACGGTAGAGACAAGGGTGAAGGAGGACACGGGCGAGATAGATGTAGTCGGAGAGGTTGCGGCAGAGACTAGACGGTAGAGACAAGGGTGAAGAGAGACACGGGCGAGATAGATGTAGTCGGAGAGGTTGCGGCAGAGACTAGACGGTAGAGACAAGGGTGAAGGGGAACACGGGCGAGATAGATGTAGTCAGAGAGGTTGCGGCAGAGACTAGACGGTAGAGACAAGGGTGAAGAGAGACACGGGCGAGATAGATGTAGTCGGAGAGGTCGCGGCAGAGACCAGACGGTAGAGACAAGGGTGAAGGGGGACACGGGCGAGATAGATGTAGTCGGAGAGGTTGCGGCAGAGACTAGACGGTAGAGGCAAGGGTGAAGAGAGACACGGGCGAGATAGGTGTAGTCGGAGAGGTTGCGGCAGAGACTAGACGGTAAAGACAAGGGTGAAGAGAGACACGGGCGAGATAGATGTAGTCGGAGAGGTTGCGGCAGAGACTAGACGGTAGAGGCGAGGGTGAAGAGAGACACGGGCGAGATAGATGTAGTCGGAGAGGTTGCGGCAGAGACTAGACGGTAGAGACAAGGGTGAAGAGAGACACGGGCGAGATAGATGTAGTCGGAGAGGTTGCGGCAGAGACTAGACGGTAGAGGCGAGGGTGAAGAGAGACACGGGCGAGATAGATGTTGCCGGAGGGTACAGGAGACAGAGGAGGCTGATAATGTGACAATAAATGTGCTTACGGAAGAGGGTATTGATATAGGCTCATAGTCTGAGAGTGAGAAAGAGAGAGATGTGCTTACAGAAGAGGGTAGAAGTTCAGTCAGAGAGAGAGAGAGAGAGAGAGAGAGAGAGAGAGAGAGAGAGAGAGAGAGAGAGAGAGAGAGACAGAGAGAGAGAGAGACAGAGATATGAGGTCAAAGAAGTGGGTAGCGGTAGAGACAGGAGGCAGATGCTGAAAGTCTGGGAGGTGTATGTGGTCACAGTATGCTGTGATGTTAACACACTAAGCACCTTGCTGGGTGCATTTATATAGTACCACAGAAGGCCATCAACGGCCCAACCTATATCAAGGATATAGAAGGTCGCAGAGGAGCATGATAGCTTGCGTCTCCTGGTATGACAAAATCTCACTGATACCATGTATGTGTGCTGCTGTTGTTGCTGCTGGTGCTGTTGTTGTTGTTGCTGCTGGTGCTGCTGTTGTTGCTGCTGGTACTGCTTATTTGCTGGTAACAGACACGAACAAGTAATTCTAACCCCTACCCCACCAACAACTCAGCCCTAAGAAGCCTGTGGAAATTAATTCCCTTCCATGAAGCAGATCTGGAGCCGCCTATGACTAAACGTGTCGGTGTATCGGAGAGTATGCGTTTACCAGTCAACTAACTACGCCCAAAGCGCTCCATGACGATACAGACATGTGTTCAGGTGAGGCTTCACACACAAAAAAACACATCATCACCCACAAAAACGTGATTTTATATGATGAATTAGATGAGACCCCCATCCGTGTAGAGTGTAGGGCTAAAATGTGCTGGGGTTTTCCCCGCCAGCGGTTCTTGTTTTTGGGGAATACTACTCTCAGCTGTGGATACAGCATGCAGGTAGGGCACCGGAATTTAGCCTGATTCCTGAAGAAACGGACCGTCACGGTGAGACAATGAAGGACACATGAAGAAGGGGAGGCTGAGGAGAAAGATAAGACAGGCATGAAGAGTAATGGGCATGTGGAGGCAACATTCAAGGCAGAGATTAAGAAGGCGACCAGCAGTATAGAAGTGAAGCAACATGGAGACATACCGGGGTAAGCTCTGGGATACGGGATACACTAATACAGACACACAGAGACTGGGAGATACAAACTTACTGAGTCTCTCGCTCTGTGAGAGAACGAACGAACGAACGAACGAACGAACGAATGAACGAACGAACGAACTTTATTTTAAAAGGGTAACAAATTGGGCACGCAGGCTTACATTCGGCCCTTTCGATCACTCATCTTTCATTCATCAAATGTGCATGTTACATTTAAATAGGGGAAAAAAACATTGTCAAATATATTTAATAGCATAAACAATGCATATTACGCATGGTACATTCACATGGGGAAAAAAACATTGTCAAATGAAAGTTGTAAACATAAACAGTGCACATTGCAATGTTGTGAGACACATCCCCCATCCACCCTCACACCCCGCAGCCACCCACACATCCCTCAGCCACCCACACATCCTTTACCCACCACACGCCAACCCACCCACACATACTTCCACGCACTCACACAGACTCAGGCAACCATACATGCCGCCACCCACCCACTGATCCCCCACCCACACACATTTCCCCACCCACACATACATCCCCCACCCATCCCATAACCGACACGCACACACCCACCCACATATTCTCCACCACCCACCCACACACCCGCAACCACCCAGCAAAACACACATCACAAAACCACACACACATACCCCCGTCAACCCACACATCCCGCACCAATACACACATACATTCAGCACCCTCACAATTTTCCCCACCCACACACACACATCAGCCAACCTACACACACTCACCCACCCAATATCCGCCACCTCTCAACTACACATCCCCCACCTATACACACATCCCCACCCACAAACACATCTCCCCACCTGCCCACACATATCCCCCACCCATAAACACCCAAAAACACACACCTCACACACACCCCACCACCCACATATACCCCACCCACACACATCCGCCGCTCACACACATCTTCCCACAAACACACACATCCCCCAACCACACTCTCGTCTCTCACACACATCCACCCACTCACGTACTCATCCATCAACCACTCACACCCACACATCACCCACCCGCCCATCAACACATGCATCTCTCATCTACCCTCCCTCCCTCACACACCCCAACCACCCAGCCAAACACACATCCCCACATACATCCATCATCCGCCCGCACATCCCACACCTCCCCCACCTCTCACACATCTCCCCTCCCACACAAAACTTCACCCATAAACACATCCCCCCACACACACATCCCCACATGCATTCCTCATACACATCCCCACCCACACATCTCTCACCCACACACACACATTCCCCACCTACAAACATCCTCACCACCCACACATACATCCTCCACCCACTCGCAGAGAAGGGGATCAAGGGCAAAATGTGGATCTGCACTGGGTTGGTTATTGCTGAAGCAAGCTCTGGTATACAGAAAGAGCGAAGAGAGAGGGGGGGGGGGGGGGAGAGAGACAGAGAGAATTCAAGAAGAAAACGGGAGTACACAGTAGAAGTAAAGTGGGGTGTTAAGTAAACTGAAGACAATCAGGTTCGATGGCCACCACCGAGTTAGGAGAACCATGTCGCTGGAGCTCATGCAGGTTCATATGCCATTTTCTGTATAGCTTCCTGTTTAAACAGTTAAAATTGTATTAGAATACAGTTTATAAAAAAAGAGGCAAGTGACATATTTCGGCCACGTTAAATGACATAACACTCTTATTAAAAACCATACTCTCGGTCAAGGGTGGGCAAACTTTTTGTGCGTAGCTACATTGACAAATGTAAAGCTATTGGAGGCCGCATATATATTAAGTCCACTTTGTTTACAGAAACCTATCACAATAAGTAATTGTGAATTATTTATAGGTTATTAAACAGTATAACTAACTAATTATTCTAATTTTTTTTTACTTATACACTTGTATATTATATTTTACAATATGGACAAAAACTTTTACTAATTTGTTAACAAGATTTTACAATTTTTTTTAATAATAATTTGTTTTTTTTACTTAGCAATGGTTTTAATTTAGACACAAACCAACTACATTGTCACTACAATTGTTGATTTATAATGAGATGTACGTAAATGCTTGCAATTTTTGACAATATTCTTGAAATACGGAGCAAGTTAACTTGTTGAAATTCGCATGACAGCATGCAAGACCTATTCTTAGATTTGTTGATCTTTAAGCAAGAAAATGCTTGTTCGCAAATGTATGTTGATCCAAACATTGATAACAGTTTAGCAGCAAAGATTTTCAAGTTGGGAAATGATTCTTCTGATAAAGATCCATAGAAATCCAGCAAACCATCTGACTTGAATTTCTCTTTCAGGTCATGATCTGCTTGTAAGTCAAGCAGCTCCAACTGTATGTCCTCTGTGGCTGTATCAGCTTCTGCACTAAAAGGGGAACTGAGAATATTGAACTGTGGCTCTAAGTTCTTGAAATCTTGGAATCTCCTTATAAAAATCATCCTTATTAAATTTTTACATGTCGATAAATATTTCTCTGTATTAACATCAATAAATTTGCATTTTAGCATTACATTACAAAGGTCAAACGCTGTTTTCAAAAATAGGTCATAAGAAAGAAATTTTATCAAAAATGTTAAAACAATCATAACAGTACATGACATTCTGTAAAATTCAACAAAATAACTTAAAAACGAAGAAATAATTTTTATTTCTAAATGCCTACATAATATCAGTTGCCGGGCCGCATGCGGCCCGCAGTTTGCCCACCCCTGCCCTAGGGTAAGGCTGAAGGCAAGCGAGTAAGAGGTAGAAAGGATACGAGTGAGAAGTAACATCATGAGATGGAGTAACAGCAGTCTGATAGAATGCACAACTAACAGCAGTCTGATATAATGCACAGTCAGGGCGAGAGATGGTGTTGGAAATCCAATGCAGCCAACCTTCATTGTGGAGATGGCACCTGACTGATTAAGAATACAGTGAAACATATCAGAAACATGTATAAATGGATCAGAAGTGAAGACCATGACAAAACATCAGTTTCCATAACTGCACCAAATGTATACAATGTTTAAAATTGAATTATTTGGTTGTTTCTGGATTTGAGGTTTGAAGATTGAGCATAACCCACTGCTGGCAACGCTGATAGCATTCCGGTACGAACCTTGGGCCTTGTCCACGTCAGATTGGAAGCACCTGACTCGAGTTTCGCTCTCGTTTGAGCTCGTCAGTAGTGCATATCCCTGAGGTGTGTAACCACTCGACGACGCACTCATGCTAGACGCGACCAAATTATCACACTAGAATATCACAACTTCGCCCATTGTAGTCTATAGCTCAAAGTTTGAAGCCCAAATGTTTAAATTCCTAAAGTTGAAATAATCAAGAGAAAAGAGCACAAGACGATGAAAGGGATGAGAGTGAAAGACCTATCAATCAAAGACTTTTACCCGAGGAGCCGGATTAGAATGAGTCTCAGTATAGTGAAAGACCTAATGATAACAGACTTCCTGATAGCAGGCAAGAGAGAAGCGACCACCCGGGAGCGGGAGGTCTAACTCATGTATCAACACAACAGACGTCCCGTCCCGTCCAGGTTGAGTCCCAGTCTCCCACGTTTGCCAGGTCCAGCCAGACCAGGGGCTCGTCCTGTATTATCTACTTGTATACAGTCTGGCACCGCTCCCACATAATCACCTCCAGGCACGGCTCCAGGGCAGCACAGATTAGCCTCAACAACAGCTCATGTCTTGATGTTGCCCTGTTGAAGTGCCACTACCTAACGCCGGCGCCAAGTCAAACTCTTCTCTACTAACTTGGGAGGTCAACAACAACATCCCTGTGTCTCAAGCATCTCCCCTCATGCGCCCAGCCATGTCTCCCACTTTAAGTGGGTCTAGCAATAACTATGAATTTTTTGTTTGTGTTGAGCTCAAGCGTAGTCCATACACATGCTATTGCTTCTAGTGCATTAGACTCACTTTTGCGTGTGGATTAACTTTCCCTATTACCAATGTCCCTCGCCATTAGGCGAACCCACTCCGACTTCAGACGTAATTGTAATTTACATCCCCAAGACAAGGAAGGACGAGAAGTGAACATTTGAGTCCAACTTACAGGTGTAGAGGTTGAACATGCTACCTCGGCATCAACACACCGGATTTTTAAGAACGAGCGCTCGTATCCATTGGGTCATGCTGCCGTCCTATATGAATGTATTTCTCATGATCTGTCAATGGCCGGACGGTTCTGCAGCAATGGATATGTCCGTGTATCACTGTACCGAATGTACTGCTCCCACCTACACATTCACATATCCCCATATAGCAATCCGTGAATCCACATATCTACACAGCGGTGCTGGTGATGCCATGATATAACCCTTGCAGCTGTGAGAAGACAGCCCACGGCCGCCCCCATTGCTCCATGACCCCAGCGTAAGTTCTCTTCACCTGCGGCAGTCCAGTGTAAATGGGGTGTTGTTTATATCAGTGTGTCGGGGTGCAGTTTGTGTCGCAGGTCAGCCGATCGTGATAACTGTAGTAGTAGGCGTTAAACTAATTCCAGATGCTGATGCCCCGTGCTGATTTGTCATGCTCATTCCCATGCTGATTTATCATGATGAATCCTCGTGTTGATTTATTATGCTGATTATTATGCATGATGATTTATCACCCTGATTCTTTGTGGTGATTTATCATGTTGATTCTTCGTGATGATTTATCACGTTGATTCTTCGTGATGATTTATCATGATGATTCTTCATGATGATTTATCATGCTCATACCATGTGCTGATTTATCATGCTGATTTTTCATGTTGATTTATCATGCTGATTCTTTGTGATGATTTATCATGCTGATTCTTTGTGATGATTTATTGTGTTAATTTATCATATTCATTCCTCTTGCTGATTTATCACGCTGAATCCTCATGTTGATTTATCATGCCGATTCTTCGTAATGATTTATCATGCCGATTCTTCGTAATGATTTATCATGCTGATTCTTCGTGATAATTTATCATGCTGATTCTTCGTGTTGATTTATCATGCTCATTCCTCATGCTGATCGATCATGTTCACCCCGAGTGCTGATTTATCTTGCTCATTCCTTGTGTTGATTAATCATGTTTATTCCATGTGCTGATTTATCATGCTCAATCAGTGTGCTGGTTTATTATGCTCAATCCGTGTGCTGATTTAATATGCTCACTCCTCGTGCTGATTAATGATGCTCACTCTGTGTGCTTATTTATCATTATTCCTTGTTTATCATTATTCCTTATTTATCATGTTCACTCTGTGTGCTGATTTATTATGCTCATTCCGTGTGCTGATTCATCATGCTCATTCCATGTGACGATTCCTCATACAGATTGTGTATGCTGATCTGATTTATCACGCCGATTCCTCGTGTAGATATAATACTCAATATAGAAAACTAGTTACAGGTCTCTACCTTGTCAGTTTAAACAAGGGAATCACTACTACAGCACGCACATGTGTTGCTTCTCTTCACTTGCAAACACTGCCCACTCCATTGACATCATAATTCACTTGTTCCGAAGCAATTTCCGCCATGGGTCTATGATGTGATAGCGCCATCACATGCTGTAGGCCTCAGAACCAGGAGGAATAGATGGCCAATCTTCCCATCACTTTGGCAAGCGACGAGCCAGGCGTTGAAACATTTGCATAATGCATTCATTCATTCATTCATTCAGTAGAAAGCCCTTTGCAAAACTTCGCTCCCATAACAAACATCGAGAAAACTTCTCGGTCACAAGCAAGATGTCCCGCGTCCGATACACCCATCTGGAGATCATCCGCCACATCCTGCACACATTTTCTCTTAGGTCTTCCTCTGTTTCTCTTCCCGGGCATATACTCCTCTATTATTGTTCTATCCGAACTTTCATAACGTTTCAAGTGACCAAAGTATTTTTACATTTTTTGTTTTTTTGTTTTATCGTCTTAAGTAGTCAATCTTCATCAACATTCAGATCTTGTTGTATGGGTGCATTTGTTCTTTTTTTTTTTTGTATCCAAGATATACTTAGAACCCATCTACAACATACGACCTAGAATGAATGCTTAGCATTTCTGTTGCTGAAGTCACCGGCTTAAAACCTGGCTGCGATGTAGTTTGGTTGAATTGTGTCTTAAGATTACCTGACTCGACTTTGAAAATCAAAAATGTGGGAGTACGTGAGCTAGGTACGTTATCTCATAATACCGTGGCACATAAAAATGGAGCAGGATCTACTATCGATAGTGGTTACATTTACATAACGATTTGCATGCAAGGGCGATAAATAATTAAATGTATGTTGAAAATGTGCCAGTCTCTATTATCTCCCTTATTCTCTAACAATCCTCGAGTTATTTATTCCATTTGCTCCTCAGAATCATTAAGTTGCATATGCTGCGTGGACTAACTTTGTACAGGGCTGGCCCACAAGAATAATATTGCACAGAAATGTAAAATTACTTTTACTCAGACAATAGTCTACATCATTCCGGGCACACAGATAGACTGTCAGCCCCATCTGCAGACAGCCAAGATGTACAGCTATTATTTCCAGACGTGCAGACACATAATAAGCCTGCATTTGCCGCCCGTATTCATCATCATTACTAGCCCCACTACGACTACCAGATTTGTAAACAGATTCCCGGCAGTACATACATGAGGCAACAGTGTTGTTCACGATTTATATTTAATGGGGAATTGTATTTCAGCTGTGACCTCTGTTGCAGTGTTTATACTTCTGTGCTTCTAAACGTCCTTGGTTTGTCTTACTGCAGGCTTAATAAAACGGTGATGGTCAGCCAGAATGCACAATGCAAAGAAGAATCAGCCCATACCAGCACAGCTAGAGTGGCAGTCACATAAAGGAAAGTATCTAACTAACAAAACTAAGACAGCAATATAACGCACATATAGCAGGATATCTGCTTCTGAGATCCCCTAGCGGGAACCTGATGTCGGTGTGTGAAATGTTCGGACCATCACATGTTGTAGGCCGGAGTGCGCAGAAGAATAAGTGGCGAACGACGAGAGCTGGGATCGAACCCTCGTCCCAGCGAGCTCATGTCATTGTCAGTGTAACCGCTGCACACACGCGCCATAGAATTATATGGGTTACATGAACTATTATAAAACAATTACATATACAAGGGTAGAGGTTGGAGACACTATAATTAGACGGTTATCCGCCGGTTATCTGGAGATGGTATGGCGACAACGTTCGTTCGTTTCTAATCCTATTCAAGACAGATTAAACTTTCGCTGCCAAATGTCGCAGACCCTGGAAAGGCTTTCCTACGTCGGGGTGAGGTTGATAAGTCACGCTTCCCCAAACCCAATAACAAAATACGGTCTATACAGTGACTGCTGCGGAGCTCTCCTCCCCCTCGCCAAGCCCAGAAACCAGCTGGGTATACCGCAGGTCACGTGCCGGAATTTCCCATCTATAAAGGCATTAAGATGTGACCAGGTTACGACTGTGCCGCGCACAGCAGGGCTGGCTGGGTGGGGTTCGGCCTCGGCTGGTTTCCTGGGCTTCTCTATGCTACACGGGAAACTAAAAGACGTCCTGTGAGTTCCCACATGTCTAGGTCATGTCATGGGACAATTACTGAGGGTCACTCATGGATGACGTCAGGAGCAGGATCACTTGTTTTAAATATCATTAGGAAAAATACAATACACATAAATGATATGGGCAAGTAAACACATACACATGGATAACACAAACGGACGGACGGATGAAAACATTTACAAACGTACACATGTAGACAGACGACAGGACCGATCGGCAGACAGAACGATTAACGACAAACAGAAGGATGGATAGAACGAGTGATCGGTCAACAGAAAGACAGACACGGGGACAGACATACAGACCAACCGACAGAAAAACAGACAACAAAAGAACAATAAGCATTAAAACGCATGAAAAATAATCAATAATACATGACTCAATGAGGCAGTGTATAACATGGGCTATATAAATACCCAAGGACGGTGTACCGTGCCATACATATGGGAATGTTTTTTTGACTAGTTGCCGTTCAAGATAATTTACCATTATTGTCTTTGTTGTTGTTGTTGTTTTGTTGTTGTTTTTTTTTAATGGGGGCATGTAGTCTGTCCTGAGGTAGTGTTCAAACAGGTTGCGACTGTATGTATAATGACTGGTGGTATCTTTGATTTCTTGTAAGAGACAAAAGGAGCGACAAGCCGACAGACAGACAAAGAGACAAATGGCGCGACTGATCGACAGACAGAAAGAGACAAATGGAGCAACTGACCGACAGACAGAAAGAGACAAATGGAGCGACTGGACGACAGACAGAAAGAGACAAATAGAGCGACTGGCCGACAGACAGAAAGAGACAAATGGAGCAACTGACCGACAGACAGAAAGAGACAAATGGAGCGACTGGCCGACAGACAGAAAGAGACAAATGGAGCAACTGACCGACAGACAGAAAGAGACAAATGGAGCGACTGGACGACAGACAGAAAGAGACAAATAGAGCGACTGGCCGACAGACAGAAAGAGACAAATGGAGCAACTGACCGACAGACAGAAAGAGACAAATGGAGCGACTGGCCGACAGACAGAAAGAGACAAATAGAGCGACTAACCGACAGACAGAAAGAGACAGGCGGATGGTGCGGACACCCGGCAGTTAACGAAGAGCAACTCAAACGTGTGTGTGGAGACGCTGTCAGGAAGGCTCACAAACTGCACACACTAGATGGGGGACAACCAGGGAGGGAACTGACCGGCTTGTGTTGCTTACGACGCAAACATTAGGGAAGTATTAGGCCTGTTCTAGATAAGGTTACAATCGATGCCGTACGTCTGTTCTCCTTCCCTGTATGTGTGTGTGTGTGGGTGGGGGGAGGGATAAAATACTAGACAGAACCAGCTGAACACCCTAGGGAAGCATGAAACGCCAACACACGACAAGTTACTGTGAGCCAAAGGGTAGAAGTGGAAAGGCTAAACAAAATCAATAACATACCTCTGCCACATAAATACAATTGTGCGATCAAGTCCAACCCCAGGTTGATTTTCTATGCAATTTTACATTCAGTAGTTTGCCATTGCTTTGTGAAAGAGACGACGTCAATGCGTATTTCCAACTGACACCTCTGGCGTATATGTGTAGAAAATAAAGGGCTAGGCAAGAATAAAAGAATAGGAAATCCTTGTCAAACACGATACATACTGATGATTATCACACACAGGCCTCCCCTGGAGTGCAAGCGCCAGCAATCAGATGACATACTACACAGCAAACAAGAATGCTGTACGCAGATACGTGGTCGTTTTAACTCGTTTGATAAAGACGCAGAGATTACAAACCAGACAAAGCTAACGCAATGCAACTGGTTCACTACAAAAAACAAATGTGGGCATTAAAAAGACGACAAAATATGCAGGAAAACTATTATCGATCCGGTACACACAATGTAAAAATGTATAAATCAAACGATATACTAGATAGCAGAGAAGATATAAAGAAGTTCAGAGACTGAACAACTGTAACCCATGTCTCTTTCTGTCTGTTCATTGTGTTGAAGGAGACGACGACCGCAGCCTACCTTTGTTCTCTATGAGGCTCGGTGATATTATCTGGACAACTAACCGTTGACTATGCTGAAGGAGACTACTACTGCCTGCCTTTGTTCTCTATAAGACTGTGAGATTATCTGGACACAGCTGGACTCGTGGTCATTCCTAATCCTGCTGATTGAGACACCAGGCGTCACGCTGGCTTGTTGTCCTCCACCCCATGGTGCAGAAGTAGTCCTGCCTCGTCCAGCTGTTCCCCTCCCACATAAGAATATAGAAATGCGTTGGTATCTTGTTGAACAAACCTGTCCTCTTGCAGGCCGCTCAGTGGAGAAATGGTTCAATTGATTAGAAACTCTTCAAGTCGTTCTCCACGTTCTGATTCCATACGGCAGTACTGATGTAATCCGGAGTGAAATATTCTATGCTTGGTGCTAACTTTTACGTCCTGTGACGTCCACACATTATCCAGAGCTAGGGAAGCGCTACTTGCAATTTTACACACTGTCGTTCTACTATTGCTCTGGCATAGTCCCAGACCCACTGGTCTACTTGTCCACCTAAGGTCAATTAGACACGGCATCGGGGGGGGGGGGGGGGGGGGGTTCTACCGGGACTTACATACCATAGCAGTAGTCGGGCGTGCTGCCGTTGCATTCACAGACACTCATAGACAGACACGGAATGGTGGGGGGGGGGGGTTCCTACCGGGACTTACATAGCATAGCAGTAGTCGGGCGTGCTGCCGTTGCATTCACAGACACTCATAGACAGACACGGAATGGGAGGGGGGGGGGGGTTCCTACAGGGACTTACATAGCATAGCAGTAGTCGGGCGTGCTGCCGTTGCATTCACAGACACTCATAGATAGACACGGAATGGGGGGGGGGGGGTGTCCTACAGGGACTTACATAGCATAGCAGTAGTCGGGCGTGCTGCCGTTGCATTCACAGACACTCATAGATAGACACGGAATGGGGGGGGGGGGTGTCCTACAGGGACTTACATAGCATAGCAGTAGTCGGGCGTGCTGCCGTTGCATTCACAGACACTCATAGATAGACACGGAATGGGGGAGGGGGGGGGGTGTCCTACAGGGACTTACATAGCATAGCAGTAGTCGGGCGTGCTGCCGTTGCATTCACAGACACTCATAGATAGACACGGAATTACGACTTCAAGTTGGAGTTCAAACAGTCGTAACTTGAGCAATGATCACTTGGTCCCAATCCGTGACTCTGTTATTGAACCCATTAACTGATCCCAAATGGGACAGAATGGCGACAGCGAATAAGGGAATGAAGGAAGACAGACAGGACATAATGCGTTTTGTGTTTGTATAACGAATGAACGAACGTAGTTTATTTTAAAAGCGTTAAGAATCGGAATCATCTTACATTCTTAACTATGATTCAACAATTACATAACTTTTGCATTAGTTAGAATACTGACAACGCGTGTCCTAAATGTTACATGACCAAACGTTGACATCTGTTCTTATATTCGTGTATAAATGTGTATACGCGATTCAAACAGATATAATCAGAAAAATAAGCGGTGTGTGAAACTATAGCCGACACGGCCATGAGTATGGCGAGTACAGAAGACTACAGCGCATCTATATTTAAAGAGATTATATGCGTGTTGTCACTGGCCATAAATGTTTATCTCACACAAAGTCCCTTCACAAAACGCTAAAGGCCAGATGGCAGCATGGACGATCGATACGAGGGCAGCAGGATTGGGCGCACTGCCAACAATGGAGCCAGCGATCGTATAATGTTAGCCAAGCAATTCTGCTGCTTAACCATGGAGAGAAATTGGAAATTATCTTCTAACTCCGTCTAACCCTGCGCTCGCTTTGTAAGAACATTACCGGATTAGGGCACAACCCAACGGCCGGGACACTTTAAATGAGTACTGGCGGCCAGCCCTACTTAAAGGTCGAGCTGTGGAGTCAGGAGGGGAATAAGTGATTGGTTGAAGGGAGGGGTGGGAGGTGGGTTGTTAATGAGGCCAGACTTGCAGGTCACATACCCCAGGCCGACCAACGCTGCCAGACACTCCGCTGTGACGGTACAAGCTGTAGCAAGTCATGAAGAAATCCAACAGCGGTTACAAGTGATGGAGTCACATCTGTTGCCAATCAAGTTCATGTTGACATCTTTGCGCTGACCCGACAAATCGAATTCGTGTTCACGCGTCTACATTTTTTGTGTGCATATTCTTTATAGGACATCGCAGTCAACACCAGCATTTATGCCATTGTGATCTCTTGGCAAGTTTACATTCAGTAGTTTGCCATTGCTTTCTTGACAACCAGCACCTAAACCAACGCAAAACCAACGCAACGTGGTCTGCTGCCAAATCGCGCGCAGCAGTGTTTCGAACGCGGGTATACGGGATTACGAATCGCGTCCGTAACACCTTCGCCACTGAGCATTGCCTAAAATTATTACCACATAAAATTAACACTGATACCTACATTTCAAACGTGTCCTCAAACACATTCTGCACGAAGCCCACAAATCACTTCGAGTCTCACATCGCTAATTTGACTAAGCTCACTGACAAAACTGACTTCAACATCTCTAACTTGTTTTAAAGAAGTTAAGTTTTCAGACATCGATAATTGTACGGCGACAAATCTAATAACCGCAGAAGTTTTCTGCAGTATGCAGTATGACCTGGCGAGATGCAAGGAAATACACAGGGGAATTGTCCAACCTGTTACGTCTCTCTTCATTACACACGTGTCTAATAGGCTACCGACAAGTTGCTTGCTTGCTTGCTTGTGTTCGTTGGCTTGAGCTCCAACGCGAAGTCCTGTATGTCGGATGAAGGCATCCTGTTGTCCAACATCAGTGTGATGTCATACAGGACCTGAGTTTTGCGTGAGTATCCGTTGTCCCATGTCTGGCTTATTGGTGTGCAGACTGGTGGTTCCTCGCCGTACAGGCAGACACTCTCCGACTTCGGAAGAATCGGCGATCCTACTGACTTTAGCCAGGACCCCGAAAGGACCTGTTGCCCATGACGCTCGACAAGGACGCGTCAATAGGTCTTGGCCAGTATATAACCCGGCCCTGGTGCCTTGGAAACACCTCTGCGTCCCTACCGACAAGTGATATCTATGTTTACATCTGTACATTTTGATAACCAATGCGTGTAAATTACAATTATAGCCGGTACTGGGAAGTCACACAAATACTTGCATGGTTTCAGCAATTGAGTCAAGATCATAGCATGTAAACATGTGATCTATAGCGCACGTTATGTCAGTCTACTACTGTGATCTATAGTGCACGTTGTCCCAGTCTACTGATGTGATCTATAGTGCACGTTGTCCCAGTCTACTGATGTGATCTATAGTGCACGTTGTCCCAGTCTACTGATGTGATCTATAGTGCACGTTGTCCCAGTCTACTACTGTGATCTATAGTGCACGTTGTCCCAGTCTACTGATGTGATCTATAGTGCACGTTGTCCCAGTCTACTACTGTGATCTATAGTGCACGTTGTCCCAGTCTACTGATGTGATCTATAGCGCACGTTATGTCAGTCTACTACTGTGATCTATAGTGCACGTTGTCCCAGTCTACTACTGTGATCTATAGTGCACGTTGTCCCAGTCTACTACTGTGATCTATAGTGCACGTTGTCCCAGTCTACTGATGTGATCTATAGCGCACGTTATGTCAGTCTACTACTGTGATCTATAGTGCACGTTGTCCCAGTCTACTACTGTGATCTATAGTGCACGTTGTCCCAGTCTACTGATGTGATCTATAGCGCACGTTATGTCAGTCTACTACTGTGATCTATAGTGCACGTTGTCCCAGTCTACTACTGTGATCTATAGTGCACGTTGTCCCAGTCTACTACTGTGATCTATAGTGCACGTTGTCCCAGTCTACTACTGTGATCTATAGTGCACGTTGTCCCAGTCTACTACTGTGATCTATAGTGCACGTTGTCCCAGTCTACTGATGTGATCTATAGTGCACGTTGTCACAGTAACTGATGTTGATGTGTCCCCTGACATCAACTTGTATCTTCTGTCTAATATGTCACCTGACATCAACTCCTTTCTGCTGTCTAATATGTTCCCTGACATCAACTTATTTCTGCTGTCCAATATGTCCCCTGACATCAACTTGTATCTGCTGTCTAATATGTCCCCTGACATCAACTTGTATCTGCTGTCCAATATGTCCCCTGACATCAACTTGTATCTGCTGTCTAATATGTCCCCTGACATCAACTTGTATCTGCTGTCTAATATGTCCCCTGACATCAACTTGTATCTGCTGTCTAATATGTCCCCTGACATCAACTTGTATCGGCTATCTAATACGTCCCCTGGCATCAACTTGTATCTGCTGTCTAATATGTCCCCTGACATCAACTTGTATCTGCTGTCTAATATGTCCCCTGACATCAACTCCTTTCTGCTGCTGTCCAACATGTCCCCTGACATCAACTTGTATCTGCTGTCTAATATGTCCCCTGACATCAACTTGTATCTGCTGTCTAATATGTCCCCTGACATCAACTTGTATCTGCTGTCTAATATGTCCCCTGACATCAACTTGTATCTGCTATCTAATTCGTCCCCTGGCATCAACTTGCATCTGCTGTCTAATATGTCCCCTGACATCAACTTGTATCTGCTGTCTAATATGTCCCCTGACATCAACTCCTTTCTGCTGTCTAATACGTCCCCTGGCATCAACTTGTATCTGCTGTCTAATACGTCCCCTGGCATCAACTTGTATCTGCTGTCTAATATGTCCCCTGACATCAACTCCTTTCTGCTGTCTAATACGTCCCCTGGCATCAACTTGTATCTGCTGTCTAATATGTCCCCTGACATCAACTTGTATCTGCTGTCTAATATGTCCCCTGGCATCAACTTGTATCTGCTGTCTAATATGTCCCCTGACATCAACTTGTATCTGCTGTCTAATATGTCCCCTGACATCAACTTGTATCTGCTGTCTATTATGTCCCCTGACATCAACTTGTATCTGCTGTCTAATATGTCCCCTGGCATCAACTTGTATCTGCTGTCTAATATGTCCCCTGGCATCAACTTGTATCTGCTGTCTAATATGTCCCCTGGCATCAACTTGTACCTGCTGTCTAATATGTCCCCTGACATCAACTTGTATTTGCTGTCTAATATATCCCCTGGCATCAACTCCTTTCTGCTGTCTAATACGTCCCCTGGCATCAACTTGTATCTGCTGTCTAATATGTCCCCTGACATCAACTCCTTTCTGCTGTCTAATAAGTCCCCTGGCATCAACTTGTATCTGCTGTCTAATATGTCCCCTGACATCAACTTGTATCTGCTGTCTAATATGTCCCCTGAAATCAACTTGTATCTGCTATCTAATACGTCCCCTGGCATCAACTTGTATCTGCTGTCTAATATGTCCCCTGACATCAACTTGTATCTGCTGTCTAATATGTCCCCTGACATCAACTTGTATCTGCTGTCTAATATGTCCCCTGACATCAACTTGTATCTGCTATCTAATACGTCCCCTGACATCTACTTGTATCTGCTGTCTAATATGTCCCCTGACATCAACTTGTATCTGCTATCTAATACGTCCCCTGGCATCAACTTGTATCTGCTGTCCAATATATCCCCTGACATCAACTTGTATCTGCTGTCTAATATATCCCCTGACATCAACTTGTATCTGCTGTCTAATATGTCCCCTGACATCAACTTGTATCTGCTGTCTATTATGTCCCCTGACATCAACCTGTATCTGCTGTCTAATACGTCCCCTGACATCAACTTGTATCTGCTGTCTAATACGTCCCCTGGCATCAACTTGTATCTGCTGTCTAATATGTCCCCTGACATCAACTTGTATCTGCTGTCTATTATGTCCCCTGACATCAACCTGTATCTGCTGTCTAATACGTCCCCTGGCATCAACTTGTATCTGCTGTCTAATATGTCCCCTGACATCAACTTGTATCTGCTGTCTAATATGTCCCCTGGCATCAACTTGTATCTGCTGTCTAATACGTCCCCTGGCATCAACTTGTATCTGCTGTCTAATATGTCCCCTGACATCAACTTGTATCTGCTGTCTAATATGTCCCCTGGCATCAACTTGTATCTGCTGTCTAATATGTCCCCTGACATCAACTTGTATTTGCTGTCTAATATATCCCCTGGCATCAACTCCTTTCTGCTGTCTAATACGTCCCCTGGCATCAACTTGTATCTGCTGTCTAATATGTCCCCTGACATCAACTTGTATCTGCTGTCTAATATGTCCCCTGGCATCAACTTGTATCTGCTGTCTAATATGTCCCCTGACATCAACTTGTATCTGCTGTCTATTATGTCCCCTGACATCAACTTGTATCTGCTGTCTAATATGTCCCCTGACATCAACTTGTATCTGCTGTCTAATATGTCCCCTGACATCAACTTGTATCTGCTGTCTAATATGTCCCCTGACATCAACTTGTATCTGCTGTCTAATATGTCCCCTGACATCAACTTGTATCTGCTGTCTAATATGTCCCCTGACATCAACTTGTATCTGCTGTCTAATATGTCCCCTGACATCAACTCCTTTCTGCTGCTGTCCAATATGTCCCCTGACATCAACTTGTATCTGCTGTCTAATATGTCCCCTGACATCAACTTGTATCTGCTGTCTATTATGTCCCCTGACATCAACTTGTATCTGCTATCTAATACGTCCCCTGGCATCAACTTGTATCTGCTGTCTAATATGTCCCCTGACATCAACTCCTTTCTGCTGTCTAATACGTCCCCTGGCATCAACTTGTATCTGCTGTCTAATATGTCCCCTGACATCAACTTGTATCTGCTGTCTAATATGTCCCCTGACATCAACTTGTATCTGCTGTCTAATATGTCCCCTGACATCAACTTGTATCTGCTATCTAATACGTCCCCTGGCATCAACTTGTATCTGCTGTCTAATATGTCCCCTGACATCAACTTGTATCTGCTGTCTAATATGTCCCCTGACATCAACTTGTATCTGCTGTCTAATATGTCCCCTGACATCAACTTGTATCTGCTATCTAATACGTCCCCTGACATCTACTTGTATCTGCTGTCTAATATGTCCCCTGACATCAACTTGTATCTGCTATCTAATACGTCCCCTGGCATCAACTTGTATCTGCTGTCCAATATGTCCCCTGACATCAACTTGTATCTGCTGTCTAATATGTCCCCTGACATCAACTTGTATCTGCTGTCTAATATGTCCCCTGGCATCAACTTGTATCTGCTGTCTAATATGTCCCCTGGCATCAACTTGTATCTGCTGTCTAATACGTCCCCTGGCATCAACTTGTATCTGCTGTCTAATATGTCCCCTGACATCAACTTGTATCTGCTGTCTAATATGTCCCCTGGCATCAACTTGTATCTGCTGTCTAATATGTCCCCTGACATCAACCTGTATCTGCTGTCTAATACGTCCCCTGACATCAACTTGTATCTGCTGTCTAATATGTCCCCTGACATCAACTCCTTTCTGCTGTCTAATACGTCCCCTGACATCAACTTGTATCTGCTGTCTAATATGTCCCCTGGCATCAACTTGTATCTGCTGTCTAATATGTCCCCTGGCATCAACTTGTATCTGCTGTCTAATATGTCCCCTGACAACTCCTTTCTGCTGTCTAATAATTCCCCTGACATCAACTTATTTCTGCTGTCCAATATGTCCCCTGACATCAACTTGTATCTGCTGTCTAATATGTCCCCTGACATCAACCTGTATCTGCTGTCTAATACGTCCCCTGACATCAACTTGTATCTGCTGTCTAATATATCCCCTGACATCAACTTGTATCTGCTGTCTTCTTCTTCTTCTTCGTTCATCCGGAGTTTTTTTTCGGATGTGATTGCGTTGTGCCTGTTTACAGCAGAGCTGCGTTCTTGCGCCGTTAGGCGACACATCCGACTTCTGCGGGCATTTGTTGACCGGGTTAACCTTCCCGGGGGTTTCTTAGGACGTTGACTCTCACTGTTGTGGTGTTATCCCCCATCCCAGCTGGTCCATATAGAACAGCCAAAGATCCTGGTCAGCCCTCAAGGGAAGGCAGGGGCAGACCATGGGCATTCCCCGCCATCCAAGGAGGCTTCCATACTTGCAGAGCCGATACATAGCGCTCTGGTACTGGGCTCACCCAAGGAATCGTCACGTCCTGCACATGGCTGCTTAGCCTCACTTCCGTATATTGGGCCTTCCGTTCACCATAGGCTGTTCTTCCGGAAACCAGAAGTATGCAGTCTGCAGATGACATCCACACAGTGAGCTTTCGATTCGGACTTTCCATGTAATGGATTTGCTATCCAAGCAATATTCCATTTCGTGCCACTAGGACACTTTTCCACCTTTTATGAAGTCCACACAGTGGGCTTTAGATTCGGACTTTCCACGTAATGGATTTGCTATCCAAGCAATATTCCATTTCGTGCCACTAGGACACTTTTCCACCTTTTATGAAGCCCACACAGCGAGCTTTCGATTTGGACTTTCCACATAATGGATTTGCTATCCAAGCAATATTCCATTTCATGCCTCTGGGTCTTCATGCACCTTTAAATGTCAACCTGTATGTAGTTAAAGTAAGCTGCGGTCAACTTGAGCTTGTTGATATCTCCATAGAGCTTGTCCTCAAATGAAGCAGGTGTGGGCCAAAATATCTTTCTCTGTTCTGCATACGTTGGGCAATCCTGCAGCAAATGTTTTGCTGTCATTTTTCCAGTTCTACAATTACATTCATCGGTATCTCCTATCTTTAGTTTATTGAACAAGTGGTATTTCAGCCTGTTATGTCCTGTGCGGAGTCTGAAGATTGCTACTTGTTCTCTTCGGTCGAGTTTGTAATATGCATCATCCTTCTGATGGCCTGGATGCTCCGATTCCCATTTGGTTCTATAAGTGCTTTTTATCAACCTCTTTGCCTCATTATAGGTTATGTCTATGTCAGGCTGTGGTAGTCGTCCGCCCTCTTTTGCCAGTCTGTCAGCCTCTTCGTTTCCAGGTATACTGCAATGTGATGGGATCCACTGTATTACAACTTTTTTGGATTTCTGGCATAGACCATGGAGTGCTGCTCTTAGGTCAGTTAGTTCTGTGCTGTTATTGCTCTTCAGTATTGAGACAGCTGACTTTGCATCTGTGAAGATAGCTATTTGCTTCTCTTTATTTTCCTCCATCAGGAGCATTTCTGCTGCAGTTTTCAAAGCCTCTACCTCCGCTTTGAAGTTACTTGAAAATTTTCCAGTTGCCATTGAATGTGTTTTTTTTCACTCCATTTTTTAAATTTAGGAGAATTCCTCCTCCTCCATTCTCTATTGAATTTTTGGCTGATCCATCTGTATATGCATGGGTCCAATTCCTGCTTGGGTAATGTTCTTTTATGTAGTTTAGGGTTATTTCTCTTCTTTCGGTTTCATGCTGAGTGTTCTTTTTCTCAATACCAGGAATGTTTTCTATCATCTCAGGCAGTTGCTGCTGTCTCCAAGCTGGGAACTTGTGTGCATTGTGTATGGGCTTGACTGTTGATATGTTAAGTATAGGATCTGCCCTAATCCTTCGTTTTGCAGTTTCTACAAAGTTGCTACGCTTCAGTCTTCCCTTTCCAAAACCATTAAATCTGTTGTACATAGGGTGGTCTGTCAATCTTCTAAATTTTTCTGCTTGTTGCTGGGCTCTGCTATCTCTTCTATCCTGCATTGGTTGTAAACAAGTGATCTTTTCTAGTTCATTAATAGGCGTTGTCTTCAGGCTTCCAGTTATGATTCGCATTCCTTGGTTTTGGACTCTACTTATTTTGTTAAAATTTGACTTAGCTGCTGTTGCCCAAGCTGCAATGCCATATTCCAGTACTGGCCTCACCCGTCCAGTATATAACTTCTTGAGAACTTTCTCATCTGCTCCCCACGTTGTACCAGCAAGCTTTTTCATGATTGCCATTCTCTGCCTTGCTCTTGTTCGATTTTTCTCAACCTGTGTCTTCCATGTCAGGCGACGATCAAAGGTGACTCCTAGATAGTTTGGATTTTCTTCATGGCGCAATATTTTTCCATTCAATACCAGCTTAGGTTGCTGAGTTTTATTTGAGAGGGAGAACACTGTGCATGTTGTTTTCTCCTCACTTATCTTCACTAGCCATGATTTTGACCAGTCCTCTAGCGCTAATAAGGCTTGCTGTATTCTGCTGTTAGCTGTACTAATATATTCTTCAGATGTCCATATGGCTAGGTCATCTGCAAAGGAGGATGTGTGTACTCTGGCTGGAAAATTTTCTGTGATGTCATTTATATATGCTAGGAATAATGTTGGTGAAAGAACTCCTCCTTGGGGGACACCTTGCTCCAGCAGCATCATTTTGCTTGTTTGTCCTTGTACTTTTGTCCTGGCAGTTCTGTTCTCAAGGTAGTGGCTGATCCATTTATACATTTTTCCACAAACATGCATGTTTTGCAGTTTTACTTTCAGTCCTTCCTTCCATACTTTATCAAATGCTTTTTCTAAATCTATCCAGACTGCTAGTGTGTGCTTTTTCTCTTGGAAGGCATCCTCTATTTCCTGAGCTATATAGGTTATTTGATCTTCAGTGGATCTGTATTTTCTGAATCCTGCTTGGTGTGGTGTTAAGAGTTTGTTTTCTTCCAGATGCCATGTTAGCCTGCCATTGATAATGCGTTCCATTAATTTTCCTACACAGCTAAGTAGACTGATAGGTCGATAGCCATTTGGTTCTTCCAGGTCTTTTCCTTTCTTTGGGACTGGTATTAGTATAGCTTCCTTCCATGCCTGTGGGACTATTCCTCTCTTCCAGCTGTTATTTAGGACTGCTAGTAGTTTCTTCTTTGCCTTGGTGCCTAGTCCTATTAGCATTTCATTTGTGATTCCATCCTTTCCTGGTGATTTCTTCTTTTTTAGGGTATTCATTGCCTGTTCCATTTCTTCCATTGTTAGATTTGCCATCATATATTCTGCTGCTGTCTCTGTATTTCTATGATGTATCTGTTTGTCTTTGATTGCTTTCTTCTGTTCGGTTGTAATATCAATGTGGTTTGCATTTGCATAGTGTTCCATTAGTGCATTTGCAGCCTTTTTTCCTGTAAGCAAGGCATTTCCTTGTTTAATTGTTATTTGTTTGTTTCTAGGTCCTTCATTGTTCATGGCTTTCACTAGTTTCCATAGTTTGTTTCCATCCCTGTCAAAATTCAGGTTTTCTGTTTTTTCCCTCCAACAATCTCTTGTTGTTTGATTTACTGTTCTTTTATATTTTGCTGAGATGGCTTTGAGAGAGATGTTTGCTTCAATTGTTTGTTCTCTCTCTGCTGTCTTCCTGGCATCTTCAACTTTGTCCTCCAAACTTTGTAGTTCTTCAGTCCAGTATGGTTTGTAATTTTTCCTCGCTCCTCTTGGAATGGACTCAGTGGCTGCCTGTATTATCGCTCTGTTTAGACTTTCCACCATTTGCTTTATGTTGCCATATCGTGTATTTATGTTTTCACAATATTTGTCTGTTAGTATGGCAAATCTGTCCCAATCTGCCCGTTTGTAATTCCAGCGGGGCAAGGGCTTTTGCTCCTGTGGAACATACTCCATATTCATTTCAAGCTTGATTGGTCTGTGGTCACTACCTGCTAATTGGTCCAGCACATGGCGATCGATTTTGTGGAGGATGTCTCCTGTGCAGAAAGCTAAGTCTGGAGTAGAAGTGGTAAGCCATCTTCTGGAGTAGAAGCTCGGTGTGTCATCCGCTTTGTTGAGTAGATGGAGATTTGAGTCTATTTCCCAGTCCTCCAATTCATCTCCTCTTTTGTCAGTATCTGGGTATCCCCATCTTTCTGAACGGCTATTAAAGTCTCCGACAATAATGCAGTTTGTGTCAGTTATTTTCATGATTGAGAGTGTAAGGTCCTTATCTGCTGGGCTATACAGATTGTAGATTCTTATTTTCACGTCCTTTATCATTATATCAACACCTATAATTTCCGTTTGGTTGTCAGAGATCACAGATACTTCGCTGCAAGGTATTGTATTTCGTGTAAGTATTAAAACTCCTCCTTTGTGTCCTTCGCGGTTGAAACGTGTGGCCTGATATCCTCTGACTGAGAATTTGTGATTGGCGTTGAGGTGTGTCTCTTGAATGCATGCCACATCTATTCTATCTTTATGAAGACGCTGTGTTAGGGAGTCTTTCTTCTTGTAAACTCCTTCGGCATTCCACTGTAGTATGTTGAGTGTCCGGGGTATTTGGTCAATAGCTCTTAACCTACTCCTCTGTGCCTTGACTCCACAGCACAGGGGAAGGTGACCACCAGTAGTCATGGGTGGACCCCCTCGAGGCAGGGGGCCCGGCACTATCACCGCCTGATGGGACTTCACGGGATTAGCACCATATCGATTAATTTTGATTTGTGACATCATGAATTAAGTTACGTTGCACTGCTTTGTCAAGCCTGTGGCTCAGTACATCCGATTTCGACAAGCATTTATTCGGGATGCTTTCCCTAGCCTTTGACTGTCCCCAGTCTACCTACAAGGCAGCAGGTTTTACGTTGCACTGCTTTGTCAAGCCTGTGGCTCAGTACATCCGATTTCGACAAGCATGTATTTGGGGTGCTTTCCCTAGCCTTTGACTGTCCCCAGTCTACCTACAAGACAGCAGGTTTGTGTGTCTCTTCGTCTGGTCCCTCTCCCTTGACCTGTCCGACATGGGTGCCCCTACCAGTAGCTGTGCTACCGTCGGCATAGCTCTTGGGGTCATTGGGACGCACAAGCCCCTCTACCTCGTCACGGTGGACACACAGCAGAGGGGTATCTGCTGTCTAATATGTCCCCTGACATCAACTTGTATCTGCTGTCTAATATGTCCCCTGACATCAACTTGTATCTGCTGTCTAATATGTCCCCTGACATCAACTTGTATCTGCTGTCTAATACGTCCCCTGACATCAACTTGTATCTGCTGTCTAATACGTCCCCTGACATCAACGTGTATCTGCTGTCTAATATGTCCCCTGACATCAACTTGTATCTGCTGTCTAATATGTCCCCTGACATCAACTTGTATCTGCTGTCTAATATGTCCCCTGGCATCAACTTGTATCTGCTGTCTAATATGTCCCCTGGCATCAACTTGTATCTGCTGTCTAATATGTCCCCTGACATCAACTTGTATCTGCTGTCTAATATATCCCCTGACATCAACTTGTATCTGCTGTCTAATACGTCCCCTGACATCAACCTGTATCTGCTGTCTAATACGTCCCCTGACATCAACTTGTATCTGCTGTCTAATATATCCCCTGACATCAACTCCTTTCTGCTGTCTAATATGTCCCCTGACAGTGTCCTCTAGTGGCTACCTTTTCACCTTGTCTTATATAGGTGCCATCAATAAACTTTAACTTATCAAGGGAAATAGCCTAGACAATCTCAGTATCTTTAAGAACTAGTAGCCACAAACTCTGCACATCCATTGCAGGACGTTGCAAGAACAGCCAGCTCCAACTTGCTGTTTGTAACTTACTAGGTAATTTTACGTTCAGTAGCTTGCCGTCGCTTTCTGAACAAGAAGTCAGCATTTAGGTCCAAATAACCGGCGTGTAGAATGAACCCACTACGTCACCACTAGAAGAGAAAGTGTAAGCATGTTAAACCTCTCAGACACGCCGAACTCCAGAAAATCCTACACTCCACCTCAATACATGGTTCGACGCCGGCTTGTAGTATACAGAATATTTGACCCGCACCTTATACTCAACACACCGTAATGCGGTACAAGAAATCTTTTACTACAAATGCATCCACGCACAGCATAAAGTCGACTTAAAAGTCGACAGGGTCGACTGCATTTCACCGGGATTTTACCCCATATGGGTCGGTTTCTTGCCGCAGCGCGGAAAGCGTCGCACAAAGCACTAACTCCGTAGCTATAGCGACGACCCACAGGAGTCTCCGAAAAATTTTACTCGTCAACCGAAGGACGCGGCCCGGAATCGAACCCACAACGTTCGGAGCCCGAGCGCGCACACAGCATATGCAAATACATGCGGTAAGCAAGGGGAAACCGTCGACCCGTCAGTGACAGCTAGGCCTTGGTAGTCAACACGTGAAGCAAACAGATCTTCCTGAACCGCAACGTTACTTCACAAGGACAATGAAGAGACAAGATCATATCCCCGGCCTGCTGTGGACTTACATTATGCCTAACTATCTCTAAATGTTCTTTCCCACGGTCGGCGACTTTCTGGTTGAGTGAGCAACATATTACTGCCGATGAAGTTCTGTTGACTACTGCTGAATGCCTGTTCCGGTTTGAAGACCGTATCATTTAGCTATCAATGCGGGGTACAGAGACGCTGAGCCATGGCGGGCATTTATGCTGACAAGACATGTCTTCGCCACCACGTAGAGAGCATACTGGGCAGACGGTAAACTTGTTAATGTAGGCAGGATCAACCATGGTCTCCGATATGTTCAAACCGTCGAAGTATTCAACTCCGAGTGCAATAAGACATACAAGGCGTGCTATAGACATACAAGGCATGCTAACGCGAGCTGCTGATGTCCACTCCTGCTGGTGAGGATGGTCGATGCACATTCTTGCTGGTGCGGGCCATGCAAGACGGCCACCAGCTCCCACACTGACCGAGAACTTGGAGCACCTCTCCGTGAAGCATTCTGTCCACAGATTTGTCCCCCGGCCTGGCTAAGATTACAAGGATCGTAGATGTGGAGTTTCAATAATGGTCTGGCTTACCCATTAGTTTGTGAACTCGGAGAGGGCTAGGAAAGTTCTGCAAGACATTCCCCGTTTAGACGGAACTTCAGTGTCAGGTCGGGATACAAGTCGCTACATCAACCTAACCCCGACACATGTCAGCCCGTCTCACGGCGTACTCGGCCAGTCTCTACACCAACCTAACCCCGACACATGTCAGCCCGTCTCACGGCGTACTCGGCCAGTCTCTACATCAACCTAACCCCGCACACATGCCAGCCCGTCTCACGGCGTACTCGGCCAGTCGCTACATCAACCTAACCCCGACACATGTCAGCCCGTCTCACGGCGTACTCGGCCAGTCTCTACACCAACCTAACCCCGACACATGTCAGCCAGTCTCACGGCGTACTCGGCCAGTCTCTACACCAACTTAACCCCGACACATGTCAGCCCGTCTCACGGCTTACTCGGCCAGTCTCTACATCAACCTAACCCCGACACATGCCAGCCCGTCTCACGGCGTACTCGGCCAGTCTCTACACCAACCTAACCCCGACACATGTCAGCCCGTCTCACGGCGTACTCGTCCAGTCTCTACACCAACCTAACCCCGACACATGTCAGCCCGTCTCACGGCGTACTCGGCCAGTCTCTACACCAACCTAACCCCGACACATGTCAGCCCGTCTCACCGCGAGGCACACGAGGTCAGTGTTTTATCAAGATAACACCTGGAGGTCAGTCTGGTCGAATAGATAAAAGCACTCATTCTGACACATCCGGTGTGATGATGCTGAAGTAGAGGGTTCAACTCCTACACTAGTCAGTTGGACTAAAATGTTGACTTCACGTCCGACTTGTGGATGTAAATCACAAGTACCTCTGAAGTCGCAAAATTTTTTCAAAATAACACCTAGCGTTTTTATCTAAGCGCCTCAGGTGTAATTCCGTGTTGAGGTAAATTGTGAATGTATAGTTCACATTGTCTGTGATACAGATTTCGCGATCAGCTAGCATCATTCTCGCGTATATAGTCTTCACTGCATGTGTGTACTACATGATATCATGTTTATGACATATGTGGCCTTGGTTTGGTTCGTACATGATAAACTCCAATGCAGATACAGATATCTGCTGTAGTCGCCTTCACAAGTTGAATCTTCGCAAGACACTTTAACTCACATCCAATCAACGGGCAATGTGTAATTGGCTATTCCCCGTGAATATGAAGCTCGGCGTAATGCTTTCTTGTGAATGTGATATTTGGTCAGAGAATACTATAATAATAACTCGGTTTCATGTGGCCCTTATGTTCTTGTTTATTCATACAAAACCATCTGACCGACAACCAAGGACGAGTCAGGCGCACACATAATCAGACTACAATTGGTACCATTTGAGGCATTTGTATTGGGACTCTTCGCTGGTGCAGATGAGGACGGAGCACGTATGGGAGTGCCCAGAATGCTGTTATGTCGGTTCTGGACTCACTCTTAAAACAACAAAACAACAGTGGCAAGCAGGCAAGCAGTAGTTTGTTATCGCTGGGTTGTTTACATTCTAACTCTAGATGTTGTTGCTAGACTTCTTGTTTCCTTCTGTACCCAACACAACTGTGGGTGTGGTTTCTGTGTCTACAGATCCATGAACAGTAACATCCCGTACGTGGTAACTATATCATGTCACAACATCCCGTATGTGGTAACTATATCATATAACAGCACCGGCACAACACTGATTGTCGGATACTCTGTACCAGCAGCCGGCTAGGCAAGACTGGACCAGTACGGAACCCCATACATTAAGTCATAGCTGTGTCTGACTGTCATTCATGTATGTTGTTTACTGTTGCAGTATGCTAATTGCAACATGGCGTGTATGTTACACGACACAACAGTAGAACGACTTCACTCCAAGTCTGCCCCCCTCCCTCAATCTCCCGCTCCCCAGCTGAATGGCTCAGAGGTGTGACGTCCGCCTCTAGTCCCAGCAGACATAGAACGTTCCATGATGCTGACGGCATACATGTTTATAGTACGGGAGGACAGTCGATGGAACGCCTAGCTTTCTCGGAGTTGGACCATCTCAGAGGACACTGCGCACATTACAAATCCTTCAGCTGCTGGACGTGGGAACAGAGGCGGGCGAAAAGGGCGTTACACTTCATGTGAGATGACTTACCTGTACATGAATGTGTATGGCATGTACTTCAACAAAGAAGCTATAAATAATATGCTGCACGATTTATTGCCTGCCATATTTCGCTGCATCTCGTCAGGTGTATACTGAGAGTTATATATCATTTGAAGTGAATGGGTCTTGAAAACGACTGGCCTGTTTGATTCTCATGCCTTTCTTTATATATAGTATTTTAAAATATGTGCTTCTAGGAAACGAAGCTGCATTCCGTTTTACTAACGTTTAATGGTAATCTTTATATTAGGCGATGAGCCAAAGTCGGCATAAGAGAAGGCATGTATGAAAGACCGCAGGCCAGGGTGTCAGGTTACACGGGATATCACAAACCGCAGCTAGCCAACTTTCAAACATGAGCCGACCCACACGGAATAATGCAAGCCCTTCAAGCGCGGCATATTGATCAGGTCGTTCTTATGGGTTTTAGTGGGCGCAGGGGCTGGGCGGGGCGGGGAGAGGCTGCTCGGTGTGGGCTTCACATGTTTGGACAATACTTGATCGGAAGATGGAGAGCGGCGGCCTGTCACGATCTCATTATCTAAACATGTGTTGTTCTGTGTTGTCATTAATATCCTGATTGTTGAGATAAATTTACGGAATGCTTGGTCGCTTTAGTTGCACTGCTCGCTCTCTCTCTCTCTCTCTCTCTCTCTCTCTCTCTCTCTCTCTCTCTCTCACACACACACACACACACACACATACTCTTTCTATGTGTGAGTGTGTGCTGTGTTTTTTTTTTATCTGTCCCTCTCTTCTGCCGTCTCTTTTGTCTAAACAGTAAACTAGGCTAACAGAATCATTTAACTTAACCACTGTCGCTGTCTGCCTTTATGTATCGCTGTCTGCCTATATGTATCGCTGTCTGCCTATATGTATCGCTGTCTGCCTATATGTATCGCTGTCTGCCTATATGTATCCCTGTCTGCCTATATGTGTCGCTGTCTGTATGTATGTGTCGCTGTCTGCCTATATGTATCGCTGTCTGCCTATATGTATCGCTGCCTTTTTTATCTGTCCCTCTCTTCTGCCGTCTCTCTTGTCTAAACAGTAAACTAGGCTAACAGAATCATTTAACTTAACCACTGTCGCTATCTGCCTGTATGTGTCGCTGTCTGCCTGTATGTGTCGCTGTCTGCCTGTGTGTATCGCTGTCTGCCTGTGTGTGTCGCTGTCTGCCTGTATGTGTCGCTGTCTGCCTGTATGTGTCGCTGTCTGCCTATATGTGTCGCTGTCTGCCTGTATGTGTCGCTGTCTGCCTGTGTGTGTCGCTGTCTGCCTGTGTGTGTCGCTGTCTGCCTGTATGTGTCGCTGTCTGCCCGTGTGTGTCGCTGTCTGCCCGTATGTGTCGCTGTCTGCCTGTATGTGTCGCTGTCTGCCTGTATGTGTCGCTGTCTGCCTGTATGTGTCGCTGTCTGCCTGTATGTATCGCTGTCTGCCTATATGTATCGCTGTCTGCCTATATGTGTCGCTGTCTGCCTATATGTGTCGCTGTCTGCCTATATGTGTCGCTGTCTGCCTATATGTATCGCTGTCTGCCTATATGTATCGGTGTCTGCCAATATGTATCGCTGTCTGCCTATATGTATCGCTGTCTGCCTATATGTATCGGTGTCTGCCAATATGTATCGCTGTCTGCCTATATGTATCGCTGTCTGCCTATATGTATCGCTGTCTGTATGTATGTACGTAGGATGCCTATAGCTCGCTCGCACGCACGCACGCACACACATATACACACACACAAACTATCAACCTCATAATTACAAACACTACACACAAGCCGGCACTGCGGCGAAGGGGTTACGAATGCGTTGGTTTCTATGCAATGGTATGAGTGCCGCTTGTTCAGAAATCAATGGCAAACTACTGAACCTTAACTTGCCAAGAAATCACAAACAGCCAAAGAATGCTGGAGTTGACTGCTACGTCCTGTAAAGAATATGCAGATAACTACCTAACACACAAGTAGCAATTTACAGAAGCTTCCACTAAGATAAACGAACGTGCCGTCATTCCTGTTTGTAAAATTACAAACGCTGACATCATGGTAAAGCGCTTTATGCAAACAGTATGTGTTCAAAATTAGAAATTGTGCAACATCATGAGAGATAAGGCACGTCCAGCCCGTGTCAATCACTTAAATGAAATACTGCATCAGTCAGGGCAGCTGGTGAAACATCAAACTATGAGATGCAAAAGGAAGTCGCCACAGAGCTGCAATCTCTCCATACCTGATCAATATCTATGCAATAACATGCAATGAGATATGTCAAAAATTATACAACCTGTAACAATTTTGATCAATGTATAACTGCTACAAATTAGATTCCAGAACTCAACTGTGCAGATCGGTTCTCCTCGCAAACAGTGCCAAAGTATTAGAACAGTTAATTTGTGTGTTAAACGTGAATATCAAAACCATTTTCAGACAAATTAAAAAACAAAGTTCATGCTCACGGACATAACTCTCATCTCATCATGTTCCTCTTGTACCTTGCGGTGTCGAGGTGAAGTATAAACTTCGTGAGAGTGCCCGGTTATGGGCTTCGTATATCGACATTCCCATGGATTCTGTTATTCCCTCCGTCCAGCGTTTACGTGGTCGGCCTCTTCCTCTGTTTCCATCTGGTCTGTACGTCATTGCCTGTTGTGGCATGCTGTTGACTGGTAGCCTACTTGCATGGCCAAACCATTTGACTTGCTGCTTTCTAATAAAATCTAGAGCAGCTTTAACCCCCACTTTAGTCCTGATTTCTTCATTTCTGATCTTATCTCTTCTTGATACGTTGAGTATTCTTCTCAGGAACCTCATTTCTGTTGTTGTGATTTTTCTTTTCTCTTTTTCTGTCATTGTCCAGGTTTGGCATTGGTAGCACAGAGTTGGTAGGAAGATTGTGTTGTAAAGTGCTTTCTTAGTAGTTATTGATACATGTTTGTTCTTTAGTATTGGTGCCATTGGTAGGAAGATTGTGTTGTAAAGTGCTTTCTTAGTAGTTATTGATACATGTTTGTTCTTTAGTATTGGTGACATAACATGTCCACCAAAAAATACAAACACAATGAAGAAAATGAAAATGTTACAACTTGGAATACTCTGGCTGCACAATTAAACACAATGAAGAATGTTGAACATTCAGAAGAAGACTGGTCGTGTCATATCAATGCAGATATTACACAGTATGAAGGGTCTAGGCACAACACACATTTACAGATTCGAGTGTATGGACATGAACGTCGGACCAGTTCACAAGCACTAAAGAAGAAACTCGAGGCTTTTGAACTCTGGTGTTAAAGAACTGTTGTCAGAATATAGTGGATCGAGAATGCCCTGTATCATGTCTGTGAGACTAACACACTCGGGCTGCATCATACGTCACCAGGGTTCACAGGGACCAGTAATGGAATCATGGAAGCCGTGGTTCGTGGAAGACCAGAGACGGGCTGACCTACATGACGATGGACACCCGACGTTTAAGACAGCTTAGACATGAACGTGCATTAGGCAGGGGAGTGGTCGTCACTGTGTACTTACACAGACCGACATTAATTTGGGCGTAAACATTGACTTCTCGTTCAGAGATCACTGTCAAACTACTGAATGTAAACTTGCCTAGAAAATCAACCACGGGTTGATCGCAACGTCCTGCAAAGGACATGCAGCATTTATTTATAGATAAATTAGGGGAGCCGTGGTGGCGCAGTGGCTAGCATGCTTGGCTGCCGACCTACTGGTCATGTGTTTAAATCTCCTTCCAGCCGGAACTATTTTTATTGGCCGGTGCTCTCATATCGATCCAACACCTGGATGTTTCCCGGGAAGTAGAGGCAGTCGGCGAGACAATAACTGCATCCCCCACCGAGTGCTGACTGGCTTACAGACATGGTGACGGCACCATATACCCTACACGCTTCATCGCGTCAACATGCACACATGCACCTGACCTCACCAAAAACAAACCCAAACAATCAATCAAGCAGGGCCTGCGTGCAGGTAGGTATGCAGGGCAGGCATAACGACATCACAATGTAAGCGTCATATACTTCTTCTTCTTCTGCTTCTTCTTCTTCTTCTTCTTCTTCTTCGTCTTCTGCGTTCATCCGGAGACTTTTTTCGGACGTGATTGCGTTGTGCCTGTTTATAGCAGAGCTGCGTTCTTGAGCCGTTAGGCCGACACATCCGACTTCTGCGGGCATTTGTTGACCGGGTTAAACTTCCTGGGGGCGTCATATATAAAAACTGCCAATTAAGACTGCCAACACCAAACATTTACACAAATGGAAGACGGTGCCAGGGTTCATATATTCACCCTGGAAAGTTGGAAAAGCGAGGGGACGCAATCATGCGCCCCTCTATAGACATCCTCCACGGAACCGTGTTCAACACATGTTCACCTTGGTGCCCTTGACACAAACTGCACATGTACACAGTCGCTTTCAGGCACTGACTCGTCAACCTGTGCGTGACTGTTCGTGTGTAAAGGCGGAAAGGAGCGTGACTGGGTGATATCAATAGCACTGGGTACTTCCGATTAGAGAAGCGATCGTTGGTGAGCAAATTAGTTGGTCACTAATACAAAGTCTGGGAAATGCAATGCTAAAGAGGTTACTCTTGGGGCAGTAAGTATAAGAATTAAGATTCACATGTGGATTGACGCCACAGACAGTACCTCTCTCTCATACTCCAAGAATGCCCCGAACACGACCTATTTAGGCATATTAAAAATGACTGACTGACTGGCATCTTCCTTCTTGACAGACAATCGTTTGTTACATTGTGCTTCAAAAAAGGAATAATAACTACTACAACTCATGGCGGTAACAAGACTAGGGATGGGGTTATACCTGTGCATAGCACAACGCCTGGGCTGAATTGTAGAGACCATGTGTTGCCCATGCAGCATAATCCCTCTCCCGTACTGCCTAGTTTACTCCAGAGAAAAGGTAATATCAACGCATCTGGAACAAGACAAGCTGCAGAAGCTGCCGGATCAGCAAAGCAATGCTCTACTGTCCGTATATTAGAGCTTCGGTCATAGACTAGTTGCCAACAAAGGCTTAGGACCTAATCGGCCCTGCCAAGACATTTAGTCTTCAGGCTGCATTTCCTCGCATCGGGATAAGGCTTGTACCCTCCCATTGGCGCTCCTTCGCCCGAAACCGTTCGCACAATGTGGTGTGTCGGGTTTGGTGAGCGCCGCCCAACATTCGGCGCTAACAAAGCAGGTAGCACCGTCTACTGTCATATGGTAGCTCAGTCATTTCTTACTAAGACCTGACAAAGTATTGAAAATGCAGTACAAGATAAACTCTTTGGACCACTGAGTGAACTTTTAAATAAAAAAGACAGTGAATTTCTATGCAAGAGACAGCATTGCAGATATAGACAATCAATTTCTAACGAATGAAAGCAGAAACAGAGGAAGAAGAAGAAGTACTCAGACTAACTTCATCTTTCACCAACAACCCATCTCGAGCTTCAGCGACCGCTGCATATTCTGTCATTTCCCCGCGTCTTTTTTGCGTAATACTTCTCCTCTGAGCTCGTTCATCCTGGCTAGAAATCCCATCAGAATCCCCAAGAGATATAAGCCGTGATACAACTATGTGTAATCCATTGTCTCGCGATTCCCTACTGGCTGCACAGCTGCACACTTAACTACCCTTTCCTTCTCTACAAACAGCAACCGCCCCAGAGCCATCAACCCCCTGCATACAACGGGGCAATACGAACTATTCTAATGAACGGTTACAGGGGCCGGGAAACAAAAGCCGTCATAAAGTACGTCTTCTTGTCCTTGTCAAGTGGCAGAAAGGCTGCCCCTGCAGTATTGATCAGGGGACCTCGGTGGAACCGTCGGGGGCTGTGCGGGCGTTTGTAAGCGAACATGGACAAAGGAAACTGGCGTTGTGTGAATCAAACATATAAGTGACGTGATCATAAAGCTCAGATAGGATGAATAATGCTAATCACGCGAAGAGCTTCTACAAGACATTGCTTCCTCTTGTTACTAGTTCATCCCGACAAGAGCGTTGGCCGACACCAGACACAAATGCATCTTCTACCCCTTTCCGGAGGAGTGCCTGACATCTGCCTAGTGATGACCCCACAGGTTAGTGCCTCCCACTTAGGCATGCATTTGTATCAGGTTTGTTTTTAGATTCCATCTAAAGTAATGCAGTAATGGACACTGCGCAGGTTTCCATTCCTAGCAATTTTGCCAGGACAGAGTTTACGGCCTACTCTTTGCGGTTTCCAACTGAAGTGGGATTTGCAACGTGCAGAACTTGCAGTCGGGGTCTCCAGTTTTTCGCCCTGATCCGAGAAGGTTAAGTACCATATCTCGCTAAAGAAGAGATCAGTGTGATATCATTTTTTTTTCGCATATCCTTTACAGAACATTGCAGTCAACACCAGCATTTTTCAGCTGTTGTTGATGTCTTGGGAAGTTTTACGTTCAGTAGTTTGCCACTGCTTTCTGAACGACCGGTTCACATACCTCCGTAATTAACCAGCGCGACGCGATCCGCTGCCGAATCTCGCGCAGCTGTGTTTCGTAGTGAGTATAAGGAATTACGAACAACGTCCTTAACTCCTTCCCCAGGGACAGCGGCTGTGATATCATTAAAAATCAATTATTCTTGTAAAAATAATCAGCCCTTTGCTGGGATTCGAACTAGATAACATCTGAGTGTGATGCTGACACAGTGACCTCTCGACCAAGTCACCGCTGATGTAGTAATATATGCTCAATCGCCACAAGAACACAGGCCCGACCCGCGTCTGTGGGGACCGTGCGAGATTGCCAACCACGATCGCCCACGCTTTCCGGCATGGTACATGACGACAATGATTACACGCTCAACTCCCAGGACTAGTAATTGTCACTGTGGCTTTCCTTGACATTTGCAGCACTTTTCTTTTGTCCACATTTTAATACAAATTCTGTCACCCACACCACGAACTCTGAACAAGAGTTATCCCGACACTTTTTTGTTCTCCTAACACAACTACAGGTGACTACGGCAAACACTGTGTTCAGTGAACTGTAACCAGTTTCAGACAGCGACGAGGTCAAGTCTATGCTGGTCTACATCGTGAACTTCCACAGCAGTTCTAGGCTTGCCCCACCGTACCTCCTGCTGACATAATTGATAGCACAGCTCTACAAACCAAGTGGGACTTTCCGCCGTGGAATGTTCCCATGACTCACGCACTGTACGCAGGTTGTTCACAAAACGTTACATAGCGTACAGACAATACAGCTATTACACAAGGAAGCGGTGAGTTCGTGTTATGGTTATGACGCTACATTCACAATGGCAGGAGCGCTGTCCTACAAGGGTTCGATGCCAGCTCTCCACGACCGCCACGGGAGGTAAATTCATCCACCTATTTCTCCGCGAACTCAGGTATACAGAATGTGATGTCCTAATCTTCACATACCCACTGCAGGTTCCTTCTAGGAGGCTATTACACAAGGACCTGGGCATATTGAGAAGCATGGAGGCCATAAGCCCAACGAGATTAGCTATTTCAGTGTCCGAACATTACGCAGTAGACGCACAAGAAGGCAGTTATCAATGTGAACATTTAATTGGGCGCTGCTTTTACACAGACTACTAAGCGATATGTCAGAAAGCCAGTACTGAAATGTTACTGTTGTGTTGTGTGGCAAGGAATGTTGAAATGTTGCTGGGTTTTTGTTGTTGTTTGGGGGGGGGGGGGGGGGGGGCCGTTCGCTCGCTGAACTCAAGCATACTCCATACATGTGCTACTACTTCTAGTGCATTGGACTGAATTTTGTGCGTGGATTAGCTTTCCCTATTATCAGTGTCCCTCGTATTAGGCGAACTTACTCCGACTTCTGAGGTACTTGTAATGAATGTATCGCCCCCAAGTCAAGGACGAGAAGTCAACATTTCTGTACGGCAAGGAATGTTAACATGTGAACCGACAAACTAGGAAGAACCTAATTAAAGGAAGCGGGGAATGGTTTATGAAACGGATGTTGCGAACACCTTGGATCAGCGCAACCAAGTACAAGAGTTGCCTGCTGGAAACCTCAGGCCAAAGGTATGACCAGTGTCGTCTCCTGTACCTGTTGCACACGGTTTCTTATTCACATGATAATGTCGCATGTTCTTTGCAGAACGTTGCAATCAACCCCAGATTGATTTTCAGAGCAATCTTACGTTCTGTAGTCTGGCATTGCTTTCTGAACGAGAAATCAACATTTAAGTTTACCTGACCGGTGTAGGGAATGAATCCGCCGCCAGTTATCGGCGCAAGAAAGTTACAGAGTGAGCGTTCTAACCCTTGTGATCACGGTGAGCTCCACTGTCCTGATGCTGGGGCCTATACCTGAAGCTCAGTGGCCTGACCACCGTGTATGGAATCCGGCCAGGCCAGCAGGGGAAAGCAGCGCTAGAACAGTTCCAATAGCCAGCCGAGCATAAAGCAAACAGGCACACAAGATGATAGCCACGAGAAAAGCTTCAACTGGCATTGACATGTAAATTACCCGCTGTGTGCAGGCCGACGTATATTTGACAAACATAAATACAACCATTTCACATGTATCCACCGAAGAAGAGAAACAGCCAAGAATCAATTCCGCGTCTACAGCAGACAAAAGTCAGGAATAGAAAGCACGCTGAACCACTCGGATCTATACAAACATATACTGTAACTTATCGCTCTGATAAGAAGCCACGCAAAACTGACCAAGTCGCTGTTCTGCGTTGGGCTTGAATTCAGCTGTGGGTGTTGTTTACAAACACCAAGTATGCCTCTGTACACACCGCTATCGAAAGCAGGGGTGAAATCACGGGGTCCGTGTGTAGGTTACTCCCGATACAAGTTCCCCACAGTCTGATATGTTCACAGTTGGCCAGGCTTCGTCCTGGCAACATTTTAAAAGTAGAACACAATTTGTATAATATATGTGGATGCTGGTACACACACATTGCATTGCTCTCCGGTGCTACGGAGACTGTGCATTGTGTTTTGCCACGTATGTGATCTAAGGCAGCAGAGTAGATCACTTGCGGGTGTAAGGGGTAGAACGTTATGCTGACAATGGCATAACTCGGTAGGACAAAGGTTGGATACCAGCTCTAGTCGTTCGCTAAGGGAGGGAAAGACCTGCCACCTATTCCCCAAGCTTACAAAAATGTCCTAAACTTCACGTACCCCGAGATAGAAATTATGTTGTTTTTTTTCCATATCCAGTCCACTATAAACTCATTCATCCCCGCGGAGTATAAAATCTAGTGTGGCCAGGTGTCCAAGTGCACACTCTGCTTTCGTCGTCCATGACCTTGAGACGACTGAATCAACGGCCGATGGTCATATCTCTAGCAAACCAGATTCTCCATTCGTGGCTCGTGTGGGACAAACATCTTCTGTTAATTTCCCTATACATCTATATGTTACTATATGTGTGTCCGGTGGGTCAAAGCAAAGTTGTTGGTCTAAGTGGCAGGACAGGTGCCTTCCCATGTGCAACATCAGGGTGAAGGGAAATAGCCTGAATCAAGTCAGTGTATTTAAGTGTTTTGGGTGCTTTGATGGCAGCGGGTGGAGTATGTGTTGGAGAAACTGGATTCAGAGTGGCCCAGGTAAGGGCAGATTTTCACAAAATGAGGAACATTCTATGAGGTGTTTGTTAATCCTGATTAGAGGATACGTTCTTAAGAGCTATTTTAAGGAGGTACTTAAATACGGGGGGGGGGGGGGGGTACGGGGTATCAGGCATTGGTAGCACCTTTGGTAAGGATGACTCTCATGTCCTTTTCAGGACCCATCCCCCACTGGTCCAAGCCTGACACCCAGCTCGTGCCTGTGGCTCCTAGTAGTTGTCAGAATGCGACAGCGGCCATCCCCGGGCAACAGCTGTGAGAGGCTGGCTAAACCAGGCATGGGTATCCGATTTGGTGTCAAACCAAGAGGTAAACTAGGGTATGCCTACCCAGCATGTGAAGACAGGATCCGGCAGACTGCGCGGAAGAAATCATTCCTGATTCAACGGGCAAGACGGCGTTTACCTGCAAAGCGTTGTGGAACGTAATGAATAACATTTAGTGGAACTGCGGTAAAGCTGTGAAAGTGTAAACAATATAAAATGACACAAAGTAGTGCAGCTTTACATAACAGAGTTAAGACACATACAGAACGTTGCGGCGATTAGCCTTCATCAGCAAACAAACACATTCACAAACACAACATACAGTCAAGGAGAACTCCTGTGACTACATCAGAAGGTGATGACAGGACGAGAAGAACAAAAGCATGGAATAATGGAAGCAATGGAGAGAAAATGAGAATTGAAAAAAATGTTAATTGAAAAGAATGTTAGTTGAAATAAATGTTTAAATGTTACTAGAGAAAAACGTGCATACTCACCTCACCGTTCGGATCTGGAAGTAACTAAGAAAATCTCGGATGTGTTGTTATACCCGGTGCTGGGTGTTACGGTTCAGTGACCACATAGAAGGAAGGGAACGGGGTAGGAGGCGCGTAACATTGAAGGTGGTACTAACCAAAACCCCATTGTGTTATTATAGGGGCAAGTCTTAAGGTCTGGGTGGATTGATATGCGTGAACACGCGTACATACATAGACACACCTCAACAGACAAAATGCTAGTGTATGTGGACATGTGCAAATTATATGCAAGAAGAGAGAGAGAGAGAGAGAGAGAGAGAGAGAGGGAGAGTGAGAGAGAGCGAGAGAGAGCAAGAGAGAGAGAGCGAGAGAGAGAGAGGGAGAGAGCGAGTGACAGAGAGAGAGCGAGAGAGAGAGAGAGCAAGACAGAGAGTGAGCAAGAGAGAGAGAGAGAGAGCGAGAGAGAGAGTGAGCAAGAGAGAGAGAGAGAGCGAGAGAGAGTGAGAGAGAGAGCGAGAGAGAGAGAGCGAGAGCGAGCGAAAGAGAGCGAGCAAGAGAGAGAGCAAGCGAGAGAGAGAGTGAGCAAGAGAGAGAGTGAGAGAGAGAGGGAGAGCGAGAGAGAGAGTGAGCGAGTGAGCAAGCGAGAGAGAGAGCAAGAGAGAGCGAGAGAGAGAGCGTGAGCAAGAGAGAGAGAGGGAGAGAGAGGGGGAGAGCTGGGGAGAGCGAGAGAGAGCAAGCGAGAGAGAGAGAGCAAGAGAGAGAACGCGAGCGAGAGAGAGAGCAAGTGAGAGAGAGCAATCGAGAGAGAGAGAGAGAAAGCGAGCGAGCGAGAGAGAGAGAGAGAGAGTGGAAAAGTGCCTCTGATATACCACATGAGGTATGCGGAGTACGCCGGTCTACACGTACGACGTTTCACTCATACTGTACCCTATGAAATGGTCAGTGTGGTTGATTGTTATACAACACACTTCAGGAGCTACTCGCCCAGTGCTCGAGTTGTTGGGGCTGTGTAAGATCCAACCACTGGTAATACACGTGACGTAGCTAGGCACAGAGAAGCAAGATGTAAGGGGAGATATGGAGAGAGAGAGAGAGAGAGAGAGAGAGAGAGAGAGAGAGAGAGAGAAAGAGCGAGAGAGAGAGAGAGGTTGGAAAACTGCATGCGACATACCGCATGGGGAATGCGGATGGGTCGGTCTACAAATACGAGGCTTCACTCATACTGTTCCCTATGAAATAGAGATAGTAAGGTTGATTGTTATACAACGTATTTGAGGATCAAATCACCCAGTGGTTGTGTTAAAATCAGACCACCGGCAATATAGTTGGAATATGTAGGCACAGAGAAGCAAGATGGAAGAGAGAGAGAGAGAGAGAGAGAGAGAGAGAGAGAGAGAGAGAGAGAGAGAGAGAGAGAGAGAGAGAGAGAGAGAGAGAGAGATTGGAAAAGTGCCTACGACACGCCCCTGGTGTATGTGGGGTCGGTCGGTCTACTTGTTCTTTATCATTTTAGCTACCTATGGTATATTTTCATTTTGTTCATTTGTTTGTTTTTTTTTTTTTTCTTTTTGTTTTTTTTTTTCTTTATTTTTGATGTTTGTTTTTCTTCTGTATAACTTGCTGTTATATTTTAGAAAGTAAAGTGGATAATGAGCACGGCAAGGTACGTAGAGCGCCCTGGTCATCCACTGCACCTGTATTCATCTCCAGTCGTCTCTACTTGTCTTGCCACTGGACTCAGATGGACTCAGGCGAGAGAGTGAGGTCGACGAATTGCGCAACTCTTCCTCACTTTAATCCAAGTCATCGCGCAAGTCATTCTTCATCCAACGTCATATATTGCTTTTGATACAGTCAGCAGAGAAGGACTGTGGAAGATTATGGCAAAATATGGCTGTCCACGAAAGTTTGTCCAAATAGTGCGGCTATTTCATGATGGCATGCTGCCGGTCTCTCTGGCTGTGGGGTTACAACACTTTCTCTCTGTAATCCAGTTTATCACAAAGAGTCTCGTAGCGGAGCGAGAGCTGAGGCGGTTCGACCCCCGCTCGTGACTTGCGGGATACTGAGCCGGCCGCTCAGAAAGCAATGGCAAACTACTGAGCGTAATCTTGCCAAGAGATCAACATACAGCTGAAAGATGCTGGTGTTGACAGCTAAGTCCTGTAAAGGATATGCTAAAAAAAAAAATGCAGGCAAGAGTACAGGAGAATGGCGAACTGTCTGAACCCTTTCCTGTCACCAATGGAGTGAAGCAAGGATGTGTCCTGGCACCAACACTGTTCAGCCTCATGTTTTCAGCCATGCTGATGAATGCCTTCGAGAACGACGACATTGGAATAGACATCAACTACCGTTTGGATGGAAAGTTATTCAATCTCAGAAGGCTGAAAGCTAAAACTAAAATTAACAGCGACACCGTCAGAGAGCTCCTGTTTGCTGATGATTGCGCTCTGTACGCCAACTCAGAGGTGGACATGCAACATAATGTTTCAGCTTTCTCACATGCCTGTGCCAACTTTGGGCTCAATATCAACTTGGAGAAGACTGTAGTTATGTACCAGCCAGCTCCAGGGAATAATCACACTGTGCCGAATATCAAAGTGAATGATCATAGACTAAGTGTTGTGGACAAATTCACCTATCTTGGCAGCACTGTGTCATAAGCTGTCACAATTGATGACGAAGTGAATGCAAGAATCTCCAAGGCCAGTGCGGCCTTTGGCAGACTGTACAAGAATGTATGGGACAGAACTGGAATAAGCCTGCAAACAAAGCTAAAAGTCTACAAAGCAGTTGTTTTATCCACACTGCTATATGCTTGTGAAACCTGGACTGTTTATCAGCGACACGCTAGGAAATTAAACCACTTCCACACAAGTCTGCCTAAGGAAGCTACTGAAGATTAAATGGCAAGACAAGATTCCAGACACTGAAGTCCTAGAAAGAGCATCCATGCCCAGTATCCACACTCTACTGATGAAGAATCAGATTCGCTGGGCTGGTCACTTGACTCGCATGCCAGATCACAGGCTCCCTAAACGAATTTTTTACAGCGAACTGCGTTGTGGTAAACGCTCCCAAGGTGGCCAGAGGAAACGCTTTAAAGACACTCTGAAAATTTCACTGAAGGCTTTTGGAATTCATCACGACACCTGGGAGGCTGCAGCCAGAGACCGAAATTCGTGGCGTGCATCATTACGCAAGGGTGCAGTCATATGTGAGGCAACCAGGACTGCAAGAGCTGTGAAGAAAAGGCAGGACAGAAAAACCACTGCAGGAAATCCTCCTCCAGAAACGTCAAGCATTCCTTGCCCACATTGTCAAAGAACATTTCGAGCCAAAATAGGCCTTATCAGCCGTCTTAGAACCCCGGCTCCATACCTTCAACCCCACTGGATGAAATGAATGGTCATCATCATTCTTGATGGACAAACAACAACAACAACACTTAAACACGGTAGTGAGTGAATCAATGACAATTAACTATCTATTGTGGAGCTATGTGGAGGTTGCGGATTTGTGACTGTACAGAAGATTGACGAGAACACCTTTGGAAGGTAGAAAGCGTAATACAGATATCTTGAAAGAAGTTAACTCACAAAGAAAGCTGGTTTCTGGCACCGACAGAGAACGTCCTACATTCTTTGGCCACGTCGTGAGAGGAGAGTGGGGCTGGAATGCATCGGTACGGCGAGAGTGTTGGGTTGGAAGGGAGGTGAAGCGGGAGAAGACCGAGAGAAAAGATGGTGGGCAGTTCAACATCATGGCATGGAAGTACATCAGTGTCAGAAATGACTGACAGTACACATGACAGAATGATGTTGACAGGCATAATCACCAACGTCACAGGTCATGGACTATAAGAAGATACGTGTCTACGCTATCATATTTTTGGTTGATGATGAACGCTGTAGAGCAGCAACGCCTAGTATGCCACTAGTGACTGCGTTCATACTGAGCTGATCGTGCCACGTCCCGCGTTGGTCCCGTGTGTCCTGGGAGTTACAGAACCAGTGAACGTATTGTGAAGTGGCCGACACCAGGGGAGTTCTCCCGTCATCACGGAGCTTATCTGCGCCACCATATGTTGACAGCCCGGTCTCCTAGCAAGAACACGGGCCGGGATCGATCGCTTGTGTATTCCCTTCCTTCACAAATCTGTCCTTTCATTCATGTTCTAGACAGAAGTGGAACTGGGAGGGGACGGAGGGGTCGAGTGCAGGTACAGAAAGGGCGCCCTTTGCCTTAATGGATACACTATTTATTTACTGTTATATACACTGCTAGATTATGATAAAACAGGCCCTATAGAAGCAAACATTATATACGAGGGCGAGTCAATAAGTAAGTCAGACAGTTCTGTGGGATGGCAGGTAAATGTAGTTGGTGTTTTCTACAGGTGTCATTAGGCGACAGCAACATCGAACTTTATATTCCCGTTCGTCAGGTGGCGCTAGGTTGTCTCATGCGCATGCGCAGTGCATACACAAAATGGCGACTGTACTTGCGGAGTGCACAACCAAAGAGCAACCTGCTGTTGTGCGTTTTTTGTGGGCAAAAGGACTGCCTTCAAAGGACATTCATAAGGAAATGCTTCTTCTTTATGCTGACAAATATTTGTCCCGTAAAGCGGTGCATAGCTGGGTAGAAAAATTTTATCAAGGACGCTCTAAAATTATTGATGAAATCCAATCTGGTCGTCCTGATGAGATTGCAACAGAAGCATCCGCGCAGCGGGTGGTGGAGATGATTAGAGGTTACAGGCGAGTAATGATCGACTCTGTAGCATCTGCAATGGGGTGCTCACGTGGTTCAGCATACAGCATAACGCATGATCGATTGAAATTTAAGAAAGTGTGCTCAATGTGGGTACCCAGACAATTGAAGGAGGAACACACAATGAACCGATCTGGCCTGTCCTTGCATCATCTCTGTCAATACGAAGATGAAGGAGAAGACATGCTGAACAGGATTGTTACTGGGGACGAATCATGGGTGCATCACTACCAGCCCGATTCAAAGCGTGCTTTAATGCAATGGAAACACCCTTCTTCGCCTTGTGGCCTAAAATTCAGGGTTACGCCAATCAGCAGGGAAGGTTATGCTGACAGTGTTCTGGGACTGTCAAGGAGTACTTTTAAACAATTTCAAGAAGAACGGTGACAATGTGAATTCTGAATCGTACTGTGAAGTTCTATCGATGCTTCATGGTGCAATTCGAAGAAAACGTCCAGGACTGCTGACTAGATGAGTGTGGCTTCTTCGTGACAATGCCAGACGACATACGGCGCCATTAACTCAGGAGAAAATTAACCAGCTAAGGTAGGAAGTTCTGGAACATCCACCTTAACGCCCCGACTTAGCCCCTAGCGATTTCCACCTTTTTGGTCCACTAAAAACCCGCCTTGGCGGGAGACATTTCACAAATGACGCCGAAGTTGAATGTGAAGTGAAAACGTGGTTTAGAAAACAGAGCATGCAGTTCTACGCAGCCGGTTTGGGAGGACTGATAAAACGATGGGATAAGTGCATCAATGTTGGTGGAAATTATGTTGAGAAATAAAGGGACAATGTATGTATAAACATAACTCGTTTCAAGTTGTTATCATGTTTAGTTATTTTTCTAGAGCCATTTGTGACTTACTTATTGACTTCCCCTCGTAATATACAGTTTGACAAATAAGACAAAAGTACAGGCAAGTAATTAGCCAGTCAAAAACTTAGAAATACAGGACAGGCGAAGGCATGCAGAGAAGCGATCAGACCGATATGCAGGTAACCAGACAGACAGACGGGCAGCCAGACAAACAGGCATCCTAATAGACAGACACACATGCGGACAAACAAATAGACATGCCGGTAGACAGACAGATAAATAGAATTGCAGATTGACAGACAGATATGTAGATAGGCCGGCAGGCACACAGACATGCACGCAGACAGACAGGCTGGCAAACAGAAACGATAGGCAGGCGGGTATACAGGCGATAGTGGTGGAGTAGATGGACAAGCATGCAGAGACAGACCGACATGCAAATAGACAAAAGGCAGGCAAGCGAACAAGCAGAGAGATGGACTTGCGGGTAGACCGACATATAGACAAGCACATAGACTACATTGTAAGTTAACATGCCCGGTAAATCATTTAGTCTACATTTGGCCTTGTGCAGTTTTCACCAAGACCAACCACATCAATGAGTCTCATGGATGAAAGACGAGGACCAGTCTTGTAACAGCTTCAACGGCAACGACTTAACGCGGGTGTTTTGAACCTCCGCCAAATAAATAAGAAAGCATTACAGACATAACATCTTACATAACGCAAATAAAAAGGTACTAGCGACTCGAACACTGGAAATAACCTGTACAACTTATTTGTTTTTCTTATTCAAAGCCTTCTAATTTGTCAATGTGTCTCCTTCTTTACAAAGTAACTCACCGTAGGTTTATTGATTATCCTATTCCATAGCTGATATACTTTCCTGACCTCGTTCTGTCCCGTCCAGCTGCTATAACAAATCACTGTATCTAATTTGTTTTTCTTTGAATCGTTCTGTCATTTTCAAATCTTATAATAAATCACTGTATCTCATTTTTCTTTTTCTTTTTATCGCTCTGTCCCGTTCAGCTGCTATAATAAATCACTGTATCTAAGTTGTTTCCCTGAATCCTTCTGTCCTGTTTAGTTGCTATAATAAATCACAGTATATAAATTGTTTCTTTTAATCGTTCCATCCCGCTGTTATAATAAATCAGTGTATCTAGATTGTTTCTTTAAATCCTTCTGTCCCGTTCAGATGCTATAATAAATCACTGTATCTATATTGTTTCTTTAAATCGTTCCGACACGTTCAGATGCTATAATAAATCACTGTATCTAGATTGTTTCTTTTTTAATCCTTCTGTCCCGTTCAGATGCTATAATAAATCAGTGTATCTAAAATTATTTCTGTTATTCTGTCTTCCCCAGTATGTTGTTATTTTACCTCCTCCGTAAAAGTCAGCCCACACAAATAAACGTTAGCAGACTAACACGGCATGCGGGGAAACAGTGAGCCTATCGTGTGTATTCAATACCCTCTGTTTTTCCATAAGCCCAGTTGGGCCTACAGGCGTAGGTGACAATGTGCCAACCCGTCAAAATGTGAACTGATGTTAGAGAACTGGCAGCAGCAAAACCAGGTTACAGTGACATGAGGAGAAACACTCCAACAAACGAGACTTCATGCGAAAACATGACGTGATCAATGTATCGTATGTGTGGGTGCGAGATGCGTGGTAGAGTGATGGAGCCGCATGTAAAAGACCCGTTGGGGAAGTAGATGTAATTTAACTCAGCTGCAGTAGTAGTAGTAGTAGTAGTAGTAGTAGTGGTGGTGGTGGTAGTATGTTTGCTGTTGCTGCTGCTGCTACTGCTGTTGTTGCTGCAGCTGCTGCTGCTGCTGCTGTTGTTGTTGTTGTTGTTGTTGTTGTTGATGTTGATGTTGTTGTAGCAGCAGCAGCAGCAACAGCAGCAGAATGTATTTATAATGCTATTTCACCGGTATCGAGGTTTCCCAACAACTGATTGATGTTTACATTATTGTTGTTCCCCATGCTCTGAATTCTGAACGGCGTCCGATGTGGTTGTTCCAGTAACATATGCGGGGATGGTATCCCCTCCTAACACAGGCAGCACCGAATCGCTGTAGCCATTAAGACAGTGTCAATATTTCCATCAGCAAGTCTACAGCCTCTGGGCATACCGTCGCAGCTTGCAATAGTAACCACAGCTAACAGTCTTCAGAGGCTGCAGATCCAATCGGATTAGCAGTTTAATGGCGGCTAGACGAACCAGCTGGAGACAATAACGTGCATACAAGCAACAGGCTGACATTTAGAGAAATCAGAAAGAGTGCAGCTGGCATGATCAACCTGTCAGGCAGAGATGTCGCATGATTCCAGACAAATCGATAGCAGAAGACGACCAATCTGCAATGTGTTTTATCTGCTGAAGGGCTTCTCAAACTGATGGCTTGTCAGCCCTTGCTGTTCGTGTCCCAAGTCTACATTTTGAGGACCTGGCGTTGCTCATGACTCCAAGAGTTATGTAGATATGGGATGGAACGCAGCTAATGGCAAGATGCCCTAAGTCATCATCATCGTGTGCCATGCTGGTAAGCGTAGGTTGTCATGTCTCTCCATCTCACTCGATCACCAGAGTCGTGGATCAGTTCTGTGTTCTTGTCTCGACCATGCCACGTTGTCAAGCCATCGAAGTATTTACTTCTCTGCCTTCCTCTTGTTCTTTTCCCCTCAATCTTGCCTGTTGTCGCCAAGTTCTCCAATTTATTTCTTCTCATGATGTGACCAAAAAATTGTGACTGCCTACGTCTAATTTCTCTAATCATCTTACGATTTTCATTTGTTTCTTGTAGGACTTGGTCAATGGTTTTTCTATCTGTAAATGGTATTCTTTGCATTTTCCTTAGAAACCACATTTCCACAGCCATCAGATATTTTCCAGCCTATTTGCTCAATGTCCACGCTTCACATCCACACAAAAGCACAGATTCTATGTAAACAATATAAAATAACACAAAGTAATGCAGCTTTACATAAAAGAATTACGACACATAAAGAAGATAACTGTGACATTCGCGAATACACATTTTGGGATTCTCAGGTAAGTAGGAACACTTTTTTTCTCAAATTTTCATTTTCTCTCCAATGCTCTCATTTTTTTTCCATCTTTTTATTCTTCTCATCCCATTGTTACGCTTTAATGTAGTCACCGGAGGGTCTTCTCCGTGACTATATGCTGTGTTTTGTGTATGTATTTGTTTGCTGATGAAGGCTAGTCGCCGCAACGTCCTGTATGTGTCGTAATTCTGTTATGTAAAGCTGCATTCCCCCCCCCACCCCCGCGTTTCCATCCTGTTTCAGGATATTGCGGTCAACACCAGCATCTTTCAGCTGTATGTTGATTCCTAGGCTAGATTACGCTCATCAGCACGCCACGACTTTCTGAGCGACCGGCTCCATACTCTCATAAGTCACTGGCGCGACTCGAACCACTTCTAATTCTCGTGCGCTCACGTCGACCACGAGAGTATTCGGGGTTAACAGAGAAAGCTGCTAACCCCTCGGCCAGGCAGCCGGCGTGTAAAGCTGCATTACTTTGTGTTATTTCATATTGGTTACATTTTCACAGCTTTACCGCAGTTACACCAAATTTTATCCAGATTCTATGTAGCACTTCAACACACTTTTTCTCGTTGCAAATGATATCTTTTTATTGGTCAGTATGTTTTCCATCTTGCAAAATGTACCTTCGCCATGGCGATTCTTGTTCTAATTTTTTCAAGACACTTCCCATCAGAAGTTCCGAGGTAATTGTACCGATTAACTTGCTTAACAATATTCCCATTTACTTGCACATTACATTGTGGTATTTCCTTCTTCCTAATAATCTGTGACATCTTACAATTTAATTCTAAGTCTAGTTGTTCACTGTGTGCAACATCCGCATCTACTAAATGTTGCAGATCCTGCTTATTGTCTGAAATCAATACTGTATCATCTGCTTATCTAAAGTCATTGATGTTTCTTCCTCCAATGATGATTCCATTCATATCTTCTACATTTCTGAAAATATTTTCACTGTACGGGGAAAAAAGATCTGGAGACATTTCATATCCCTGTCTCAACCCTCTCTTAATAGACTATTGACCTACTGCATTATCAATCATTATGGCAGCTTGTTGTTTCCACTATATGTTCTGTACAAGTCTAAGGTCTTTCCCATCAATTTGTAGATCTGCAAGCATCTCTATTATGTTGACATGTCTTACTTTATCGAAAGCATTTGTGTAGTCAATAAAGCAAAATGGGTAGGTCTTTGTTTACTTCTACGGAACGTTCAATTAATGTTCTCAGCATATATACAGCTTTGCCTTCTACAAACCCACATTGTTCTTCTCCTATTTCAGGTTGTTTTTTCTTCTTAACTCTTTGCATGATAATTCCTAGCAAAATCTTTTGTGCAATTGTTCGATGTTGATCACGTTACAAGGCTCCCGATTTCTTCGGGATTGCAATAAATATAGAATTACATAATTCATGAAGTATATATCCAGTATCATATATTGCGTTCAGCAGTCTCGTGACCTGGTCTATTCCATATTCTTCTAAGGCATTGATCATTTATATTGTCATGTTATCTGGACCCGGGGTCTTGCCGATTTTCATATTCTTAAGAGCATTCTTCAAAATTGATGGTTCTTCATTATTATTCCGAAGATCATAATGTTCTTATCTTTTATTATCATAAAGTTCTTTCACATAATCGTTTTTTTTTTTTATTATGATTTTGCCATCTTTGGTTTTTAGGCAACCCTTTGATGTGTGCGTTCTTTTATTAATGCCCTAAGTCAGACGCCAAAACACTCGGTGACTCAGTTTTCCCTTTTGCGTCAGGATCAGAGTGCTGAAGTTACTGACAGACGCAGATATCGTTGCCCTGCTGTTGGTGGACGCGTCGCAAACAACGGTATTTTTAAAAAAGAAGAGGAAGACGGGTTGGTGAGGAGGTGGAGACGAAACGGAAGGAGCAGAAGAAAAGGAAGGAGCAGAAGAAAAGGAAGGAGAAAAGGAGGCGACGACAACATTGCAGAAGAAGGCTCACAAGGAGGGAACTAGTCCACGACAGCAACAAACCTGCTGTCTAGCAGCTTGACTGGAGGAAGTCAGAGATTATACAAAACAAAACGGACATCAGTACTCGTTATAATCGAATGAACTGACCCACAAGGATGACGAAACAGCGCAAAGAAACTGGCTTTGTGTTGCCATGAGATGTTAAGAACATCAACCCAGTCAACCAGTATCAAGATCTGATAACTGAACACTCATGGGGGTACTTTATTCTTCACAATTGGCCCTACAGTGCACAAGAGAGGAATACAATTGCCGAATGCCGAGCCTGGCTGCATATCTGGTATGTGGTTATTGAATTCTTCAAATTATTAATTCCGATTGCTCCATATTCTTGTTGCATACTCAAGTCTTTTCAATGTCTGAGGAATTCAACTTTGATTATTATTTTTTTCCTATTGCTATGACTCATTTTTTTACAATCTGGAAACATTCCTCATTATTTATCCTTCTTCTTCGTCTTCTTTTTCATATTCTTCCTCTTCTTCTTCCTCCTCTTCGTCTTCTTCTTCCTCACTTTCTTGACCACCTTCGTCTTCCTGTCTTCTTCTTCTCAACCAATGGAAGCATAATTCCTCAACCAAGCTACACCAAGCCCCCCCCCCCCCGCCCAATTTGTGTCTTGTTCTTGCCTGGCTGGATGTTGCAGCACAACCTGTCTGAGGGTTTGAGTAGCCAGTCACACGCCAGCCCTCCAGAACAGCTTCTTACGACATGCAAGGTAGGTGACAGTGTTGCCATTCTCTGCTCCCCCGGAGGGAGCCCCAGAAACACACGAGCACATCTGATTATACCGACATAATGACCTGCAAATCCGGTCCTGTTATACATTAACGACACGGTTATACTGGTTTACTGTAAGCGTCTGGGGCTTAGGGGTTAGTGAAGACAGTTTCACAATTCCCCGGGTGGACAATTCACAATCAGGTATTTGGGAGCTGATAGTTTTGCGTTGAATCGACGGATTTGAGAGTTGTCCCTTCATAAAACAATGGCGAACTACTGAACGTCAGAATGTCCTCGTAAATCATAAACAGCCAATAAATGCTAGGGTTGACTGCAACGTTTTATAAAAGGGAATGCAAAACGCTTGTAACTGGTGTAATGTCCATTGTCTGTTGTCTGACTGTACTGGCTTGCTACTTTCTATCCCCGCGTGCTCTAGTTTGACTCGCGAACGCACAGGTATGAGACAGTTTACAAGAAATAAAGACATGCATCTGTCCATGTGCCGCCCTAAGCTAGACACCTTCGGGGCTGACAGGGCAGAAAGTGTTGCTGTTCGACCTGCACGCTCTCCTGCCACAGATGGTGTCACTGCTACACCAGCCAGGGTTTTCTGCAGGCGCAGCAGTCAACGGCTGATGAAAGGATACAAGGTGTGACATGCGCACCCCAAAACCCAAGACGGTGACGCAAAGGGTGTGGGGAGGTCAGACTTCGGACACTTAAGGTAGAATGTTAAGTTTCCGCCGATCCAACATCTCCTGTACACGTACATGCAACCATGGTCAGTACGAAGACGCCACATTTACAGTACACGTATGCACCACGGCCCTTACGAAGACGCCTTGTCATCTTCTGTACATATACACAAAGCATAGTTAATATGGAGACACCCCATTTCCTTTTGTACACATATCACAGCCAGTTCAGAGACGCCTCTCTCCAATGTATACACATATCACAGCCATTGTGGAGACGCCCCATCTCCAATCTGCACACATAACACAACTATAGTATGTTCCGAAAAGAATGCCTTCATTCACGATCAATTATTTTGAAAACTGTCTGTTGCATCGTTATGAAATTTTTCCAGCCGTCTTATATTTACCCCCACCCAAAGAATATGTCTTTGATAGGTCCAAAAACAACTTAAATCATCGAAAGTGGCGACATTTCTTTGATGTTTTGCTGAAAAACTAGTGATTTCTCGCTAACAAATTTATGTTTACAGTAATGAAATCCCCGCCAATTCAGATGACACACAAGGCGTATCCGGATTCGTATGGGAGTGGGTGCAATGAAAGAAGTAGCTTAATATCGACAGTGTCGGCTGCATTGCAACGGATTTTTATCCCATATGGCTCAGTTTCTTTCCGCAGCGCGGAAAGCGTCGCACAAAGCGCGAACTCCGTACCTCCAGCGACGACCCTCTGGAGTCTCCGAAAAATGCACTCGTGAAATGAAGGACACGGCCCGGAATCGAACATACAACCTTCGGAGCCCGAGTCAGACGGCTTGACCACTTCACCACGGAGAATCCCGAGAGGGGTGCAATGTGTAATATTAATAAAGACAGAATTTACAGAGGCATGTGGTAAATAATTTGTAAATTGACAGGAAAGTAGAAGGAATATATTTCTTACCTTATTTTCATTTCCTTCTTGTTTCTTCAGCTGCTGGTTAATAATGTGTACACAAGTAGTCATGTTAGCTTTTTATATTGAGTTCGTGAAAGCTTCCAAATAGCTGTGCGTTAATGTGCGTATGGAGTGACCAGAAATTATACCGCAATTTAGTCATCATGTTTCCATTTCTAAGGATCTGTTCAGCTGTCTGTGTAGTTTGTTCACACATACACATGGGTGACAGACCCGCTTTGAGTCTTCGTGAAAGATTGTCTACTCTGCTGTTTACCGTTCAGAGACGGAACATGATTACCTGTTTTGCACTATGAAAATAGTTGTCAGTGTCTCTGTAGTGGGCTTTCTTCTTAACGACCAAGATGTTGGTCCTCTTTTCATTGAAGTTTATAGATTGATTCGTATGCACGTGTGTCGTCCCCTAATTTGACAACGTGTTTGCTCTCACGTTTCTTGTTATGACACAATATGTCAGTTTCCACCACAATATTACTCTTCTGTTGGTATTCAATGCGTTTAGTGTGTGTGTGTGTGTTTTTTTCCTTCAATACAGTTGTTTGTCACCGCTGAGGGCTTGCGGAATTGAAAATTCATCACTGTGGAATACAAACTGTTGCCATTGACATTATGATGATGCTGTAATGTTTAGGGCCTGCAATTCGTCTGAATATTTATAGCAAAATATCCCAGTTGGTGGGCACGCGGATTAAGGTCTGCGATCTGCTCAGACCTTAATCTGTGTCGGACGATTCCAGTAGGTTGATGACTGCTCTCGGTTGCATAAAATTCAATCCATCCTTTCTCCAGTAATCCTCTTCCTCTTTCAACACATGGTCCTCACATTTTTCCAGTAACTTTTATCAATATTTAATAGCGTGGACTGGATTAGTATTCTGATGTCAAACAATTTGAATATAGTATTGTCAGCTGCCACCTGTCCTTTAATTTTAGCCCACACAAGTTCTATAGTGTTAAAATGAGAATGGTACGGCAGAAGTCTCAAGCACCCATGACGATGCTCTTCTATCAACTTGTCGATTTGATATTTCTTGCTTTTTTGGCGTCTGTTTTACAAGGGACAACAATTCTAGCTAGAAATAATACCTTTCTGGAAATGGTATGTTTTCCATTCGGAGTCATATCTTTATTGCTCCCTTTGTGCTCGATGATGTACGTATTTTGTCTTCTTAGGCAACAACATTGATATCATGCATTGTCCATAATTGGACACGACGGTCTATCTAGGGATGGAAGCACAGTATTCTCGAGCCAATCTCTAAATACATTACCATTCATCTTATTATGATAATCCCTATTGTTTGTATGCTTTGATACGAACACGAGCCCAGCATTCTGTTGTAAGCCATTATGCGTATTACCAGCATGGGCCATGACCAAAAGTTGTCCTATACTACTGGGCACATATCGCTTTATCTGTCTATCCACTGATTGCCATTCCTTATCAATTGTGTGGTGCGCACTGGTCACAATTTCATCAAAACACACTATGCCATAATTTTCTTTGCGCATTTCCCTTATTTCACGTAGGTATCTGCTTCTCATAGCTCCTAAATGCGGTTGCTCGCAAAGATTATTTCTACCGCCCTTGTACTTTCAAATAGTGAAGATAATGTACTTATAATTTTCCACAAAGTTGTTTCGGATAGCTCTATGTTATTGTTCTTTCTGAACCAAACCCTAAGTTTTCTTACAGTCACTGTTTCTTTGGCATCCAGCATTTTTATAATGCTCGATAATCCTGGTTATAAAATCCTAAATTTTTATAATTTTAGGAATATCCGTGGCGAAGTGGTCAAGCCTTTTGACTCGGGCTCCAAAGGTCGTGGGTTCGATTCCGGGCCGCATCCTTCGGTTCACGAGTTAAATTTTTCAGAGACTTCTGTGGGTCGTCGTTAGAGCTGCGGAGTTTGTGCTTTGTGCGATGCTTTCCGCGCTGCGGAAAGAGACCGAGCAATATGGGATAGAACCCGGTGCAATGAAATCGACCCTGTCGTATATCGAGCGACTTTTTAAAGCATTTTTATAATAGCTCGCCTTATGACATCTTTGTCAAAGCTGTCGACGAAATGACCGTTTATTCAAACCCAATGCATGCATTGTTCCTTTTTCGCAATTTGTAATAGTATAAAACAGTTTCATGTGATCAGCTCCTTGACAAAATTATGTGTACAACTTTATAGCGATTCTTTGAAGTGTATAATTTCGCATTCAGTCCCTTTGAAAAATATTCACACATTTCAATGTTAGCGATAAGTGGTAAGATTTTTTTTTTTAAAACATATTAATCAGGTTTCATGAAATAACCCACATTTTGAGACACCTCTGAATGAACAGTCCTAGTTTAAACAACGCGGGTAGTTGGCATAAGGCCAATCCCGTGAAAAAAAGAACAATATTCAACACTGAGCGCTGATTGTCTGGCTACGCTGCAATACATTTAAAATTATTAATTTCATCTCAGACCCGTAAATTATATACCGCATATAAACAAACTTTGAAATCTGCTGTAAAATCTCCAGAACAAAAAAAATTGTTGTTGGGTGGACATAATGATAAGCTTATATACTAAATCTCATAATTTTCCCTCAGTTGGTTACTGAGATATGGATGTTTATATTGGGGCCAAAAAAAAAAACGTACTATAGTACCTCTTCTTCTGCTGCGTTCATCTGGAGAGTTTTTTCGGACGCGATTGCGTTGTGCCTGTTTACATCAAAGCTGCGTTCTTGCGCCGTTAGGCAGACACATCCGACTTCTGCGGGCATTTCTTGACCGGGTTAACCTTCCCTGGTACACAACCAGTACATACCACAGCCATTGTGGAGACGCCCCATCTCCAGTCTATCCACATACCACAGCCAAGGACGCCTCTCTACAATCTGTACACATACCAAGGTCATTATGGAGACGTCCCATCTCCAGTCTGACAATATACCATGGCCATTGTGGAGACGCCCTGTCTCCTGTACATATACCTCAGCAACTGCGGAGACGTCTCATCTACTTCGTACACATACCACAGCCAATACAGAGGCGCCCCATCTACAATCTGTACACACATCTGTACCACAGCCAGTGAGAAGACGAGTAATCATGCCAGGTACGAACAACAAACGAAGCTCGTTATCGTAAACAGCGTGTTCAACATCACCAGACGAACTGTCAGGTCGCATGTGTATAGATTAAAGAACAAACATTAACTTAGTTATAGTACGGTCTGTATATTCTATTTCAACCTTATCCGCATAAACAACCCCCTCAGGTGCAAGCAGCAACAACAACAACAAAAACATGACAACTGTTATGGTGAACGCAATGTGGTAACACGCAGATCCGGTTAGGGTGTCTAGGGCCAAACATGAAACTGACGGCAGTGTTGGGTTGGTGTTACACCGCCAGACAGGAATACTTAGTTAGTTAGTTAGTCGCGGTTCCAACTTCACAGCAACGGGTCGTCCCCATTATGCTCCGTTTCTGTGCCAGTGAATATCACACAAAACGCTCTCCACTGCCCAATGTGAAAAGTGGAAAAGACAGGAGTCTCGACAAACAACAGCACGCACAGATATACTGTGCATAATGCCGCCACCAGAATGTCATCACAATAGTCTTCCACAAAACACCCAGCTTATCTCTAATGGAATCGGCAGTCATTTTCCCATCTGGATCTTTCCTAGATATTCACCCACACAGTCCACGAAATTACAGTTCATCGTCGATGGCAGTGGCAGTCAACCAGAAACCCAGCAGCCACGCATTTCTGCATAAGGCGAAAACCAGTCAACTCTGGGACATAGCCAGCTGCCGTCGCTCCGAACATGCAGTCACGTTCCAAAACACCTCGGGCAGATTCAAAAGCATTTCACACGAAACTCACAGCTCACAGTGTCGCGCCACGCACTTACTCAGTAGCAGGGCGACAGAACCATCAAGCCTCCTTAGTCGCCTCTTACGACATGTATGGTAGGCAACAGTGTTACTATTCTTTGCTTCTCTTATGGGCCCCGGCAACACACGGGAATACTATGGGTAGAAGGTGTCAGACCGGTCGTTGCAAAGTCAAATAGGACTGCGGTAGGCGCATACACATCACCTGTCAGGTGGGTGATGGATCTGGTAATGAGACCCCCTCTTTCATGTGTGTTTAGTTGACTGTGGAAGTACAATTGTTCTATCAGCGAGGCGTTGCTGTCATGGAGGCAACAGGCTCTAAACCAAGTGTGGTCACGACAGTTTTCAACTGGTATACTGTCTGGTGTTTCCAGAAGAGGTCGGCGTGACCGAGACGTTTAAAGCACTAGCGCTTAAACTTTCTAAGCGCTGGCGGTGGAGTAGTGGGTTCATTCCACACAGCGGTCAGTTGGACATTAAACGCAGACTTCTCGCTCAGAAAGCAGTGGCAAACTACTAAGCGTACAATTGCTCGGTAAGTCATAGACAGCCAATAGGAGCTGGGGAGAAGATTGCAACGTCCTGCAAACGACAAGCAATGGTACAGTGTGTCCAGTAATGTCTAATTCTCCTCTATATCTATAAACGCCAATGAATACCCGGGAATGTATTTCTCATACAATAGGCAAACAGTGTTAGGAGGGTCGTTACAAAGAACACAGCTATGCATGGCTACGACGGGCTGATAGTGTTAGTGCGTCTGTCCTTACACAACCAAACAGGACAACGATGGGCCGACAGTATGAGGCCGAACATGATATAGTTAAACAAGAGCCCCGGCAGCCAGACGGGACCATGCAGCATGTTACAGTCAAAGTTCTAAGTAAAGGACCATGTTACATGCCTGAAGGCGCCTGGGACATACAGTGCTACAGCCACACTTGAGTAGAGCAAACGGCACTCCCTGGGTGATATGATCAGTATCACACCGACCGGCCACCATTTTATCCCAAGACATTTCTTGGTACATATTTTAGAGTGGGTCGACCTGGAAGTACAGGTAAAGTTTAAACATCCCCCTGGATGGGGATTTCTTCTTCTTCTGCATTCATCCGGAGAGTTGTTTTTTTTTTTCCGGACGTGATTGCGTTGTGCCTGTTTACAGCAGAGCTGCGTTCTTGCGCCGTTAGGCCCACACATCCTACTCCTGTCGGCATTTGTTAACAAGGTTAACCTTACCGGGTATGTGGATTTGAACACATGACCACTAGCTTGGCAGGCGAGCGTCTGGCCATTAAGTTACCGCATATAGAGAGTAGAAGACAGCATGTTACAGGACAGAACAAATCAACGACCGATAAACACAGAAGACAGCATGTTACAGAATAACACAAAACTACGATTAATAGACGGTATTGGGCAGCATGTTACACACAATGCAACAAAACTACAACGGATAGACGGTACTGGGCAGCATGTTACACACAATGCAACAAAACTACGACGGATAGACGGTACTGGGCAGCATGTTACACACATTGCAACAAAACTACGACGGATAGACGGTACTGGGCAGCATGTTACACACATTGCAACAAAACTACGACGGATAGACGGTACTGGGCAGCATGTTACACACAATGCAACAAAACTACGACGGTTAGACGGTACTGGGCAATGTACTTGGACACTGTAGAAAGTCAAAGAAAAAGTAATAAAAGTTTCAGATAAGACATCTGGTTACAAAGCCAGCTACACAGATTAATGTTCAGCTCTGAACATCCCCACACATACAAACAACTTGTTTTCATAAACATCACCTTTCTCAGACAGTTATCCTACAGCCCACTCTGCCAGAGTGGTTCCAGAATATTTCTGCCTTCACTCGCGCTGTGGCAGGCCGCTGTTGTGTCAAAGTCACAAAGCGAGGGACAAAAGGATTTAGTGAGGATGTGAAGAAAAGTTTGCGGAGGGAAAGATCACATGCAGTGACATATAAGGTCATTGAGGACAGAGACAACAAGGATTTCAGCTAGCTAGATGTTCACTTTAAGAAAGACGGGTAGTCGCGCGCGCACATTCATACACGTGTGTAGAGAGGGGGGGGGGTAGAAAATGGGAAAGAGAACCAGAAAGAGAGACATAGACAGTAATATTTGTTTTATTAAAAGCAGAGATAGAGAGAACAAGAAACTCAGTGAGGTAGTAAGAAGTCTCAAACATACTAAGAGAAAGAATTTGAAAAAGAGTGTGAGAGAAGGTAAGACATATAGTGAAAGAGAGTGAAGGAAAGAGCGACAGAGAGAGAGAAACAACTTTAATGAAATAATAAAACAAGCAGTGATATGCCAAAATATGGTGGGGAGTGACAGAGGGAGGGAGAGAGGGAGGGAGAGGGAGGGAGAGAGAGAGAGAGAAAGAGAGAGAGAGAGTTGCCAACAACAAAAAGAGTACTCACATTCTGACTCCAGGAGGTGGCTCCCATACACACTTTCCCGTGGCCAGGTTTGCGTACATGTGCTCCTTAGACTGTGGCTCTATGATCTCCACCCACTCCATCCTGAGAAGACATGAAATGGACATCAATGACAATATACCCACATCCTCACATCTAGCTCGTCTCTGTGGGGGAGTGGGACTCCATCCACTGTGAAGAGAATTCGTCGTCTGTGGGATGTGGATTTTAATTCCTGAGAATGATTCGTTAAAATGTCTAGGGGGTATTATTGATTCTCTGTCACTGGTAAGAATGCAGGGTGATCAGGGATATTTACCACAAATCCCAGGAGGAAAGAGTTCCATCCTTGAAACAATGGCATCTGTGTGTAGGTTTCCCTTCCCACTTCATCACCCTTTAAATTAACTATAGATGCTAGAAGGATATTGATTGCTCACAACATATAAACAACCACTTGTTGGACACCACATTTACTTGATGTACACAACACTTTTGGACACACAGTTCAGGTATTAACTCAAGATCTGCAGTTACATATATATATATATAGGTGTAATAAACACTATGCATTTTCAGACAGGCATGGGAATGATATGCAGTATTACAACATAGTACCCAGTGACCCCAGAAAAAAACAAGGTTATTACAAACAACACAACAACCACAAATTGGTTCTGCTAACTTGACTCATTGTACCTAGATAAAATCACATTGGTCTAGGTGCAGAAACCCAACATACATACATTTATTTCTGACACCATGTACAATTCTCACATTTAAAAATAATGAGTGGGTGTCAAAATATTATACATATATGTCATAACATAACTCTTTAGGTGTACACCATTACCATGTAAAACAATCTTTACCCTTTTCCTGTCATTGAAGAAAACCACACTCATGAAAACAGTTGATACTAATAATTAAATTAATTAATTATAGTGTTCATTTAGGCGTTGCGGATGGGCATTCTTCTCCAGTGCAAAGCAGTTAATGTCCATAATTATCCGTGCAGAATTATACTCACAGTCATTTTCTACTCACAGTATGTCCACCGAAGTTGGCTGGCGAATGTTTCTAATCCATAATCCAAGAATAGAATTATACATAAGCACATATTCTCTCCATGAGACTGAATTTAAGAATACTCGGTTGCCATTTGGGTTGTGTTCCAATTGAAATTGATGCCTAGGTCTGTCATACTTTCAGGAGATGCAACTTAAGCTCTGCAGAAGGTTCTTCCCTATATCATCTTATCGATGAAAAGATGACGACTGTCCAACAGCTCTGTTTATGTTAACCGTTTCCCAATTTAGTTCAAAAGGCTTTGTCACACACCCGGTTCATGTTGATAGGCCATCCCACACTTGATGATGGGCAGTTAGGCTGACATGGGACCAGCATAGAGTTCTCATTCATTCCATTTCTGTGTAGAACATACAGTGGTGAATCATTCATTTGGTTTCATCTGAAGATTCTGCTGCAGGCATGTAACTGAAGAATATTACTCCACCACATATCCAGGTTTGCAAGCCATCAGGTGATTCCTTTGGTTGCAGGCGTAAAGGCATTTACTCATCTAGCTGCTTTCATATGGTTCTTTTGATGGTGTTCAGGTTTTGGACCTTGAGGTAATCTGGTGTAGTTATGGTTCAGATGTTCTGAAGTTGGTACATTTGTTTGTATTGGCTATAATGTTGTTTCAGTGTCTCTTCCCATTTGTTTGAGTTGGTGTTCATAGCTAGAACTTGGTGTTGCATGGCTGGAACCTTATGTTTGACTTTTGCAGCTGTGAGATGTTCTTTCGAAGACTTATCCATTGTGGATATTAACTTGGTAATCCAACCACCAGTTGAAGGTTACTCACTGTTGTTAGTTTTAGTAACTTGAAGAAGGATTGTCCCAGTTTCACTGACTTGGTTGAATGATGAGGCCATTGGTGATACTTCTCAGAAGTAACGCAAACGATACACTGTTGTCAGTACTCTGATGATCTTCATCTTTGTAGATTATTAGATCTTGAAGTCCATCCTGGATATTCCTACTAAAATAGGACTTAATCACTCACCCAGTCAGTTGTCTTCTAATTTATCTGTTGCTCGCTATGGAGCTATTGAGTGCCGCAGTAAACATTGAGGTATTGCTAGATCCAGACTATGGTTTTGGACATTCACTTTATGGCTGTTGACCCAGGATCCAGTGTAAGTGATATAGTCCCACCAAATTCAACCACCCCCTGCTTCTCTTCAATAGCTTGAAGAGAATCATGGTTTTAAAACAAACTACCTTCTCCCCGAAGGGAAAGGTCGACTTTCTTGTCAGTCTCTTGACTAGAAATGGCCGCTTCAGTCTTTGTTTTCCCCCTCGCCAGGATTGGCCAGATAAGGGAGAGAAAACAAGCCAAAATAAATTTAGCTGTGCCACGGTCAGTCTATCGCTGTTTTATTTTCTCCTACATTAAGTAAGTTACTTAATCAGTAATTGTAAGGGTTTGTTTATTTTTAAGGGAGTCCATAAATAGGAAAGGGTAGAGACGTTTTTATTATATTACACGCCTCCCCCATTTAAGACATTTATTTCTTTCAGAAATTAAATGGTCAAGTAGTACTCTACAATTTCCGTCTTTACATTGACTCCCCTAGTATCCATTCCTTATTAATTTCTTGCATTACTTCCCTATGTTATATAATCAGAGCCACGTCCATTTTCTTTTAGTCACGACAACTGGCATAACCTTAAAGGATTATTTCTCTTTTAGTGAAAGAGTGTAGCACCCTCTCCACTGTTGTCAGCTATTGTTTGAAATATGAGTGGTTATCTGATAATTTGTTACTTTCCAGTACTGGTTTGTCTGCATCAAACCGACTTTTTGAAGCAATTGAGATATCATTAAGCTTGATTTCTCTCTCATTAGATTATCAATCTTGAGATTATGTTAAAACCGACGGTTAATTCTGCGTCTACTGATAGCATATTAAACTCGCCCGTCTCCCTATAAGTTAGACGTTTGTTTTAACTATAGATCTGATATTTAAAGGAAGCTAAATGTGGTTCCTGTTGAATACATTTTCATCCAATACATCATGTGTTTGGGTTATTAGGCGAGTTATGGGATTTTCCGATCAGTTTTGATAACTACTGATTAGAGTGGTGTCCCTTTCTCTTGCGGGTTTTTCCCGAGAATCTCGTCTAACATGTAAACAAGGTCCAACTTTTCTAGATTTCCGTTCTGAACCGACTATTCCGGGGAACATGAATCTATCAGAAACGAAGTAATTCTTAGCTTACTCTCTCTCTCTGCTTTTCCTTCTAACCTAGATCTATTTTACGCTAGAATCCTTATTAGTAATTCTAACTTGATGTGTTTGAGTTTCACTCTGTATTTGTTGCTTTGGTGTTGAATTACGAGCAATTTTGCGTCGCTTGGCGTACATTGATCGTCGTCTACCTCCCTCCAGGTTTTAGGACTATTTTCAACTTAGCAACATACATTGTTATGTAGGTTCAGACGTATTGTCTCCTACCATATATAATCAGTTCAGTGAGAAGTTAAAAGCCCCTTTTTGTGATTCCTGTGATAGTCTTCCAGACAATCAAGTTGCTGGTTCACTTTCCAGTTATGGATGTGGGTTACTAGTTTTTGTAAAATTACTATTACATCTGTATATCCCTCTAATACTGGCGTCTCCTGAGTTGTGTCCTCAAGATAACAGGTAAGGTACTCTTAATGTTTCTCTCCAGTTTTGTTTTCGTCCGTTTAATACGTGGAAACTCTGGATTTATTTAGATTGAAGAAGGTCTATCTTTGAACTGTTATATAATTTACTAGCTGGATTCCTGATTGAAATTCCTACTCTAGTAAATATCAAGCAATTCTTCAGCTATCTGCTCCAATTTGCTTGGTTTTTACACAGCTATATTCCATTTTTCTAGCATGGGTTCACTGTATACGTTTTAGGCGTTTCCTCTGTCTTTACGTCAAAGGGTTCGTCCTATCTATAAACAGCATCTATTTCAAGAGTTGTTTATTTAATTGTTGCTTTTACTGATTCGTATCAGTTATTTAAGCTAATCTCTGTTAGTCTGGATCTGCTTTCACATATTTAATGCTGGCATATAATCCTAGTCAGAACTGAGATGTAGAAATCTGTTTCGTCTTGCGACTGATTTCTGATTAATCTACCTTTTAGTAGGCTTCGAGCATTATCTAGAATTTAGTTACTCGGTTAGTTTTAAAGAAAATACAATTGAGTCGCGCGCCTCTATTGTACCACTTATTTTTGCCCTTCTTAATTCTTCCCTTATGAGAATATTAATGTTAGTTAGGCAATTATTGAAATAACTTTACGTAAGCTAATCGCTAACTAAAAGCTGTTTCACTCCTCTTTTTGATGAGGACTACTCATAGTGAACATTTCACTTAATGAGATTAAACTGTAAATTTCAAAGCTAAGGAGCCAATTTTCTGAAATGTTTAGTCTCTTACTAGAGACTAGCACAGATTTTTTCCGGTATCTCCTGAAGTTCATTTGAAATTCCAATTTCTTATGTTTATTCTTTAATTATACCTTTTACATACCTATACGGTCTGTTTCCGCTACCATTAATAATGGAATCGGGGTGGATAATTTAAAGAAATACCTTATATTCTGTTGGGTCAGTAAGTGAGTTGATCAGTTTCACTTACATCACCAGGTGAATATTTTGGTTGACCCTATTTATTAACATATGGGCCATCTGAGTTTGTTATTAATAACTACTCATATCACCGGTGGAGTAGAATAAGTGTCAGTATGGCTTTTCTTCCTAAGTATCCATCATTTATTCACTTTACTTTACTACCGGTGTTGTAGAACATGTTATGTCATATGAAAAAAAAAGGATTAAATTAGGGTGCCCCTAAATACTGCAAATTCTTACAATATTCCTTCCCTTCCATTAACTATGTCTACATTTTTGCAAGTGGTGGTTTTGGCCTTACCATTAGTTCATTTACTTTAGTTACTGCTATTTTCCCCTGATTTAATTTATCTCTCAGGTATTATTTCCTTTCCTACTGAATCATCATTTGTTGATTAAATTTTTCCCTTAAAAAACATTTATTGGATTTCTAACTTATCTGTCCTAATTATCTATAAAATTGTCTATCACTCTCTGCTGCCTTGGTAATTTTTCAATATTACATGACTTATACAAGCAGATCAAGCATGAAAATACAATGATAATCAATGACAAAATAGTTAATTAACACATGATTCATATGTAGGAACATAAACCTTATGGATACATAATATAGTAGTGTGTTCATGAGTACACCACTTTTGAACCATTTAAAGAGAATATCAGAGTAGCAGAACCATACCTCAAACATCAAATGGGAATGACTATGAATTCTAAACATTCACTGAATTACCTATCTTATGTGAGTTTACCATCCCAAAGACCTTACTACTGGAGGTTCATTACTGGACTTAGTTTCCCATCAATAAGATATAAAATATGAGTTTTAAAAAAAAATCTCATATCCAACAACCAACTACCTGATGCATCTGCTAGAATCAAGATATTACCTGTGAACAGTTTTGTACCAAAAAAAACCTATATTTATCTGAGCCATTATGGGTTCATATAACCTTTGACTCAGCTCATACTAATGAGTGATTAGGTCTGTTACTAACACTATAACATTCTGAAGTGACTTGGTTTACCTGCGAGAGGTTTTCCCTGAATTCATCTACCCACAATCACCATTTGTGATGTTTACCATGAGTTTTAAAATCCCGGACGAGCCCCCACATGTGGGATGTGGATTTTAATTCCTGAGAATGATTCGTTAAAATGTCTAGGGGGTATTATTGATTCTCTGTCACTGGTAAGAATGCAGGGTGATCAGGGATATTTACCACAAATCCCAGGAGGAAAGAGTTCCATCCTTGAAACAATGGCATCTGTGTGTAGGTTTCCCTTCCCACTTCATCACCCTTTAAATTAACTATAGATGCTAGAAGGATATTGATTGCTCACAACATATAAACAACCACTTGTTGGACACCACATTTACTTGATGTACACAACACTTTTGGACACACAGTTCAGGTATTAACTCAAGATCTGCAGTTACATATATATATATATAGGTGTAATAAACACTATGCATTTTCAGACAGGCATGGGAATGATATGCAGTATTACAACATAGTACCCAGTGACCCCAGAAAAAAACAAGGTTATTACAAACAACACAACAACCACAAATTGGTTCTGCTAACTTGACTCATTGTACCTAGATAAAATCACATTGGTCTAGGTGCAGAAACCCAACATACATACATTTATTTCTGACACCATGTACAATTCTCACATTTAAAAATAATGAGTGGGTGTCAAAATATTATACATATATGTCATAACATAACTCTTTAGGTGTACACCATTACCATGTAAAACAATCTTTACCCTTTTCCTGTCATTGAAGAAAACCACACTCATGAAAACAGTTGATACTAATAATTAAATTAATTAATTATAGTGTTCATTTAGGCGTTGCGGATGGGCATTCTTCTCCAGTGCAAAGCAGTTAATGTCCATAATTATCCGTGCAGAATTATACTCACAGTCATTTTCTACTCACAGTATGTCCACCGAAGTTGGCTGGCGAATGTTTCTAATCCATAATCCAAGAATAGAATTATACATAAGCACATATTCTCTCCATGAGACTGAATTTAAGAATACTCGGTTGCCATTTGGGTTGTGTTCCAATTGAAATTGATGCCTAGGTCTGTCATACTTTCAGGAGATGCAACTTAAGCTCTGCAGAAGGTTCTTCCCTATATCATCTTATCGATGAAAAGATGACGACTGTCCAACAGCTCTGTTTATGTTAACCGTTTCCCAATTTAGTTCAAAAGGCTTTGTCACACACCCGGTTCATGTTGATAGGCCATCCCACACTTGATGATGGGCAGTTAGGCTGACATGGGACCAGCATAGAGTTCTCATTCATTCCATTTCTGTGTAGAACATACAGTGGTGAATCATTCATTTGGTTTCATCTGAAGATTCTGCTGCAGGCATGTAACTGAAGAATATTACTCCACCACATATCCAGGTTTGCAAGCCATCAGGTGATTCCTTTGGTTGCAGGCGTAAAGGCATTTACTCATCTAGCTGCTTTCATATGGTTCTTTTGATGGTGTTCAGGTTTTGGACCTTGAGGTAATCTGGTGTAGTTATGGTTCAGATGTTCTGAAGTTGGTACATTTGTTTGTATTGGCTATAATGTTGTTTCAGTGTCTCTTCCCATTTGTTTGAGTTGGTGTTCATAGCTAGAACTTGGTGTTGCATGGCTGGAACCTTATGTTTGACTTTTGCAGCTGTGAGATGTTCTTTCGAAGACTTATCCATTGTGGATATTAACTTGGTAATCCAACCACCAGTTGAAGGTTACTCACTGTTGTTAGTTTTAGTAACTTGAAGAAGGATTGTCCCAGTTTCACTGACTTGGTTGAATGATGAGGCCATTGGTGATACTTCTCAGAAGTAACGCAAACGATACACTGTTGTCAGTACTCTGATGATCTTCATCTTTGTAGATTATTAGATCTTGAAGTCCATCCTGGATATTCCTACTAAAATAGGACTTAATCACTCACCCAGTCAGTTGTCTTCTAATTTATCTGTTGCTCGCTATGGAGCTATTGAGTGCCGCAGTAAACATTGAGGTATTGCTAGATCCAGACTATGGTTTTGGACATTCACTTTATGGCTGTTGACCCAGGATCCAGTGTAAGTGATATAGTCCCACCAAATTCAACCACCCCCTGCTTCTCTTCAATAGCTTGAAGAGAATCATGGTTTTAAAACAAACTACCTTCTCCCCGAAGGGAAAGGTCGACTTTCTTGTCAGTCTCTTGACTAGAAATGGCCGCTTCAGTCTTTGTTTTCCCCCTCGCCAGGATTGGCCAGATAAGGGAGAGAAAACAAGGCTAGAAGAGGAAAGATAGAACATAACTGAAGACAGTAATCACTACAATTCAACAGCTAGTTAGGTTGGACAGTTCAGTCAAGCCTCAGGACTCAGTACATCAATTGATATAGGGAGTTGTACTATATCATCAAGCTTCTGGGCACAGTGCATTCCACTTGGACAGGCATGTCTATTGTGCTTGCTGTCCCTAGAGTTAGACTGTTGCCTGTGTATCTCATTGTGTCTGATCTCTATCCCTTGACCTGTCCAACTTGGGAGAGCGTTTCAGCAGCCACGCTACTACAGGCATTGCGCCTGGGATTAATAGGATGAACAAACCAAACCTGTCTACCACTACTATGTTTACTACAAGACACAAGAGATGGTCGTTACATCTATCCGGAGTCAAACATTACACTTATTCTGAGTCATTCAAACAATACACCTGTCCTGAGTTATTCAAACATTACATAAATCTTCAGCCATTCAAACAATAAAACAAAGAAAAGGACCTCTTTAAAACGCGTGGATGCTAACAACAGTGATGTGGGGAAGGCGAAGCAAAGATTGCATGGACAAGATGAAAAAAGATCACTGGCACCTTGCTGTCTTAACAGACGATAGTTTGTTATATTGTGCTTCAAAACAAGGCATAATAACCACAACCCTTGGCGGGGATCAGGGATGAAGTTATACCTCTCCATAGCACAAAGCCTGGATTGAACTGTAGAGACCATGTGTTGCTCATGCAGCATGATCCCTCTCTCGGACTGCCTAGTATATCCCGGAGGAAAGATAAAACCAATACATTTGGAACAAGAGAAGCTGCAGAAGCTGCTAGATCAACAAAGCAATGCCTTAACGTCCGTACATTGGAGCTTCGATCCTAGACCAGTTGCCAACTAAGGCTAACGGCCTGGTCTGACCTGCTATGACATTAAGTAACAATTTCGATCCTTCGCCCGAAGCCCTTGGCACAATGTGGGGTGTTGGGTTTAGTGTGTGCCGCCCAAACATTCGGAGCTAACAGAAAGCAGGAAGTGACGTCCATTATTATACAGTAGTTTAGTCATGTCTAAGACCTGACATAAATGCTATAACATTCCGAAATAGGTCACCAAAATGAGTGCAACACCAAGAGTACACGTTCACCCGGACACTAACCATGGGATGCCCAGAAACTGCTCGGTACATACACACATGGCATGGCCTGATACACTGCATGAAGTGCAGCATATACCTGAAGTCCAGACAAGGAGTGCCATCGAATCAGAGTATGTACATTTCTTAAATATGATTCAATGCAGAAACTCTCTCTCTCTCTCTCTCTCTCTCTCTCTCTCTCTCTCTCTCATATATATATATATATATATATATATATATATATATATATATATATATATATATATATATATACCATATACTCACCACATATACTCATATATATATATGTGAACAGTACATAATAATGTCAGAAGGGACAAGGACACCAATGGCAAGATCACACACATAAACAAGAGAACTCAGACCGACTGAATGGTTCTTGGAGGTCTTTTTTCGGATATCCTTTACAGGACATCGCTGTCAACACCAGCATTTTACCGCTGTTGTTGATTTCTTGGCAAGATTACGCTCAGTAGTTTGCCTTGCTTTCTGAGCGGCCGGCTCACTTATCCCGTTAAGGTACCAACGCGGCGAGAACCGCTTCCAATTCATCGCGCGCTGCGTTACCCTGCGTGGATAAACGGGATTACGAAGAAAGTCGTTTAACTACTAGGCCAGGGAGTCCTGCTTCTTGGTGATCAGCTACCCAGAAATCCGGGACCCAGGACGCACTCAGTTGTCAAATAAAAACCTCTGAGTGGGGCGTGAAATAGGTAGTCATAAAGCGAACTGGTCAGCCTACCTCATAAATCTAACACTAGAATATGTGTACACCTGTCTGTTACCTGATTGACCCGGCTTCGACCTGCTTTAACAGCGAAGGCACTAATCTGAGTCACCTTGTGCCCTGTCAACTGGCGTCAGCGTCCATTTCTCTCCACAGATCTTGGTTCTTGATAGAACAAACTGAGAGCTGATAATATTCCTCCACGCCGCTGTCTCAGTCCACCCAGTATCATTTCTCTCAGTTTGTCTCTGCCTCTTTTCTCCACTGATCTTTCCAGCCGTCAGGATGTTTTCCAGTGTCTCTATTCTCATCACTTGACGAAAGAATGTTGTTTATCCCATGACGTTGTAGAATGTGATTCTTTCATTATCCTCTTCACGGTAATCATTGTTATTATTCAAGGCGTACTACTGACATCTAGTTGTTACAAGCTGCGGTGCTATCATACTGTCATCTGGTTACAAGCTGCAGTGCTCTCATACTGCCATCTGGTTGTTACAAGCTGCAGTGCTCTCATACTGCCATCTAGTTGTTACAAGCTGCAGTGCTCTCATACTGTCATCTGGTTACAAGCATCAGTGCTCTCATACTGCCATCTGGTTGTTACAAGCTGCAGTGCTCTCATACTGCCATCTGGTTGTTACAAGCTGCAGTGCTCTCATACTGCCATCTGGTTGTTACAAGCTGCGGTGCTCTCATACTGCCATCTGGTTGTTACAAGCTGCAGTGCTCTCATACTGCCATCTGGTTACAAGCTGCAGTGCTCTCATACTAATGTCTGGTTGTTACAAGCTGCAGTTCTCTCATACTGCCATCTGGTTACAAGCTGCAGTGCTCTCATACTAATGATGTCTGGTTGTTACAAGCTGCAGTGCTCTCATACTGCCATCTGGTTACAAGCTGCAGTGCTCTCATACTAATGATGTCTGGTTGTTACAAGCTGCAGTGCTCTCATACTGTCATCTGGTTACAAGCATCAGTGCTCTCATACTGCCATATGGTTACAAGCATCAGTGCTCTCATACTGCCATCTGGTTGTTACAAGCTGCAGTGCTCTCATACTGCCATCTGGTTGTTACAAGCTGCAGTGCTCTCATACTGCCATCTGGTTACAAGCTGCAGTGCTCTCATACTGCCATCTGGTTGTTACAAGCTGCAGTGCTCTCATACTGCCACCTGGTTACAAGCTGCAGTGCTCTCATACTAATGATGTCTGGTTGTTACAAGCTGCAGTGCTCTCATACTGCCATCTGGTTACAAGCTGCAGTGCTCTCATACTAATGATGTCTGGTTGTTACAAGCTGCAGTGCTCTCATACTGCCATCTGGTTACAAGCTGCAGTGCTCTCATACTAATGATGTCTGGTTGTTACAAGCTGCAGTGCTCTCATACTGCCATCTGGTTACAAGCTGCAGTGCTCTCATATTAATGATGTCTGGTTGTTACAAGCTGCAGTGCTCTCATACTGCCACCTGGTTACAAGCTGCAGTGCTCTCACACTGTCATCTGGTTGTTACAAGCTGCAGTGCTCTCATACTGCCACCTGGTTACAAGCTGCAGTGCTCTCATACTGTCATCTGGTTACAAGCATCAGTGCTCTCATACTGTCATCTGGTTACAAGCATCAGTGCTCTCATACTGCCATCTGGTTGTTACAAGTTGCAGTGCTCTCATACTGCCATCTGGTTGTTACAAGCTGCAGTGCTCTCATACTGCCATCTGGTTGTTACAAGCTGCAGTGCTCTCATACTGCCATCTGGTTACAAGCTGCAGTGCTCTCATACTGCCATCTGGTTACAAGCTGCAGTGCTCTCATACTGCCATCTGGTTGTTACAAGCTGCAGTGCTCTCATACTGCCATCTGGTTGTTACAAGCTGCAGTGCTCTCATACTGCCATCTGGTTGTTACAAGCTGCAGTGCTCTCATACTGCCATCTGGTTGTTACAAGCTGCAGTGCTCTCATACTGCCATCTGGTTGTTACAAGCTGCAGTGCTCTCATACTGCCACCTGGTTACAAGCTGCAGTGCTCTCATACTGTCATCTGGTTACAAGCATCAGTGCTCTCATACTGTCATCTGGTTACAAGCTGCAGTGCTCTCATACTGCCATCTGGTTACAAGCTGCAGTGCTCTCATACTGCCATCTGGTTGTTACAAGCTGCAGTGCTCTCATACTGCCATCTGGTTGTTACAAGCTGCAGTGCTCTCATACTGCCATCTGGTTGTTACTAGCTGCAGTGCTCTCATACTGCCATCTGGTTGTTACAAGCTCCAGTGCTCTCATACTGCCACCTGGTTACAAGCTGCAGTGCTCTCATACTGTCATCTGGTTACAAGCATCAGTGCTCTCATACTGTCATCTGGTTACAAGCTGCAGTGCTCTCATACTGCCATCTGGTTGTTACAAGCTGCAGTGCTCTCATACTGCCATGTGGTTGTTACAAGCTGCAGTGCTCTCATACTGCCACCTGGTTACAAGCTGCAGTGCTCTCATACTGTCATCTGGTTACAAGCTGCAGTGCTCTCATACTGCCACCTGGTTACAAGCTGCAGTGCTCTCATACTGCCATCTGGTTGTTACAAGCTGCAGTGCTCCCACACTGTCATCTGGTTGTTACAAGCTGCAGTGCTCTCATACTGCCATCTGGTTACAAGCATCAGTGCTTTCATACTGCCATCTGGTTGTTACAAGCTGCAGTGCTCTCATACTGCCATCTGGTTGTTACAAGCTGTAGTTCTCTCATACTACTGCCACCGGGTTGTTACAAGCTGCAGTTGTCTCACACTGCCATCTGATTGTTGCAAACTGCAGTAGTCTTACACTGGCCTGCCAACACAAAGCCTGGGTTCAAATCTCTAGCTGATGAGGGATTTACTTTGTTGTCTCACCGTGTATGGTGTGGGGTCGACCCAGCCCCACAGAACAGCCACCCGAGACGTTTGTGGGAAAGAAGAGGTGAACTGTCCTTGTATACCATTACTGCCAGTATTGCTGTGTGGGCTCTTTGACGTCATTACCAGACGTCCTGCGACGGAGTAGCTTAAACACTACGTCCGCCTCGAACTGATGAAGATCTGGTTCCAGTAACGATGTTGACTGTGGATTTTTACAACACAGAAAAATGATGGCGTATTGCCCGGGATTCTGAGGGTCATGGATCAGACGCCCAAACTTCTCGGACAAGGGTGAAGAAATTAGGACACGTAAGCAAGTGACTCCTTAAGGTCTTCCTACACATTTTTAAAGCTTGTAGTTAGGACTGGCCGCTCTCCGTGGCGAAGATGTTGCGGACGCGAATCGTAATGCTGCTTAACCGCGTTAGAAACACAGCGGTGACCGATTTGGCAGCAGATCATGTCGGGCTGATTTTAAATGTTGGTATGGGAGCCGGTCCTACAGAAAGCAATGGCAAACTACTGAACGTAAACCTTGCCAAAACATCAACAACGGCAGTAAAATGCTGGTGTTTACTGCAACGTCTGTTAAGGATATGCAACTGTAAAAAGAAAAAAGCAAGTATTGTACGTTAAAGGTTAGCGGCAGTTGGAAATTGTCGAGAGTAGCACGCACATGTTGCTACCTTGGCTATACTTTACACTAAATTTGTAAACCTATCCATAGCAGTATAAACAATGTACGTGCAAATTCTAGTAAACACACAGTGTGTCCTCAGCGGTGATATGTGAATTCTAGAATACACATACTACTGAACGTAAACTTGCTAAGAGATCACAACAGCAAAATAAATGCTGGTGTTAACTACAACGTCATGTAAAGGATATGCAACTCACATTTTAGTATACACATTGTGTTCTCAAAGGTAGTAAGTGAATTCTAGTGTATACACATTGGGTTCCTCACCAATGATAAGGTAAATTCTAGTATTCACACACTCGCTTCCACACCGGTGATAAGGTAAATTCTAGTATACACACATTTGGTCCTAACCGGTGATCGGGTAAATTATAGTATATACACATTTGACCCTCACCCGTGAAAAGGTATATTCTAGTACAGTGGTTCTCAACCTTTTTTGGCCCGTGCCCCCCTTCACCATATTTTCAGAACGTCATCCCCCCCCCCCTTTCCTATCAAAAATTTGGCCCGTGCCCCCCTTTACCATATTTTCAGAATGTCATCCCCCCCCCCTCTTTCATATTTCCTACCTAAAAATCCCCCACCCCACCCCTACACTGTATACGTAAAAATTTAAGGTAAATATGTTAAAACAAGTACAGACATCCACATAAAACGTGATTTGTGGGTCTACTTACTTTATAAAATGAATTTTAGAAGGATGAGACGTGCATAACTGTAAAGTACGAAGGGAAAAGCAATATCAAGTAATCGGTTCTTGTATTAACGCGATCTTAAAATCTTAAAATGATCTTCATTCCCCCCCCCCCCCCTGGAAACCCTAAAATTCCCCCGGGGAATTCCCCACCGGTTGAGAACCACTGTTCTAGTATACACACATTTGGTCCTCGTCGGTGATAAGGTACATTCTAGTATACACATATTTTTGGTCCTCATTAGTGATAATGCAAATTCTAGTATACACGCATTTGGACCCTCGTCAGTGATAAGGTAAATTCTAGTATACACATATTTTTGGTCTTCATTAGTGATAATAAAAATTCTAGTATACACATATTTTGTTCTCACCAGTGATACGGTAAATTTTAGTATACACACATTTTGTCCTCACCGATGATACGGTAAATTCTAGTATTTTTTTTTTCCATATCCTTTTTACGGGACAACGCTGTCAACACCAGCATTTTACTTCTGTTGTTGATGTCTTGGCAAGTTTACGTTCAGTAGTTTGCCATTGATTTCTGAACGACCGGCTGCCATACCAACTCGTTTAAACCCAGGGAACGTGGTCTGCTGCTAAATCGGTCGCCGCTGTGTTTCGAACGTGGGTAAGCGGGCTTACGAATCGCGTCCGTAAGCTCTTTGCCACAGAGCCCTGCAAATTCTAGTATACACACAGTTTATCCTCACAGGTGATAAGACAAATTCTAGTATACATACATTTTGTCCTCGCCGGTGATACGGTAAATTCTAGTATACACACATTTTGTCCTCACCGGTGATAAGGCATATGTGCGTTTCATGAAGAGTCCCTGAGGGAAATCTATCTATAGTGAGAAGTAAGAGCACAGTATACAGGTATCCGTGTGTGCTGAAGGTGATTCTGAACTCAGTCCCATGCCTTGCTGTCTACCCCAACCCTAACCAGCAGTAGAAACCAGAACACATTCATACGGATTAATTGGCTGGAGCGGTCGCAACCTTGTTTCCAACCTGATCTCCCAGCAAACAATGTAACCGCTGTTCTAAGCCCTAATGGGTTTGTTTTTTTTTTAAACGAACACCGGTCAGGACATTCCTATAAAGCCAACTATTGATCGAGAATATCCGTACCGGTGTCGATCAATAATACACACACATTGTTGTTTACGCAAACCATCCGCTTGCTAACACTGTATAACCATTGTCTTTGATAAGTTAGGATCGACAGACCCTCGCGTTTTTCAATTGTCTGGTATGATAATCTAACAGTAAGAATGGTTCATTTCAAAAACAGTCTAGCATGAACAGCTTGACGTGGTAGCTTCTCTTCTAACCTGGGGAGCGAAGGTACCTTTCTGCGTTGCTTACTTAAGCTGTATTTTTTTTCCTACCGTGGGATGTGGGGGGAGCTCAAGGCCTAGCTGTGTGTTTTTCCACTTCGACAGCAAGGACAGTGGACACGGTCAACTCTGCAAGAACACAATCACAAATAGAATGGAACTTCTCCCCCGATGTGTCTCCACCTTGACGTGGTGGGGGAGCTTGCGTGTCCCATCGACCCCATTTGCTTGCCGATGGGTGAAAAATTACATATCGGACAGTTTATGGGATAGGGACCAGACTAAGAGAGACACAACCTGCTGCTCTGCAGGTACAGACTGAGGATAGCAGTCAAAATTTAAATCAGGTGCACGAAGGCAGAATTTCTTGGTTCGGACAAAACTCTTAAGGCTCCCTGTCGAGGGCTGTGGCTGAACGCCTCTAAGCCACAAACCCTCGGATCTGAGAGCCAGGCCGATACCCGTCTACCGGAAAATAGAAACGTGATACTGAGCAAGCTACATGCTCAGGTCTGATACATGTTCGAAGGCTCTCAGCTGGGGGATATGAGGGATTCCCGGATGAGAGGGCCAGACCGTTTCCCGTTCACTGCTGCACGAAGGTAAGGTGCTGAGCCGGCAGCACATGTAGCCTACCTCGTGAGCGAGTACAAAAAAGAAAGAAAAGTGCCCCAGTCGAAGGGCATGGTTACGGAAACTCTGTATCTAACTCATAGAGAGTGTAGATATAAGTGGAAGAACGTCTCAACGCAAAATGGAACGCACGGCGAGCGTACCTATTGCGTGGGTTGAAGTCACAAGCAAAAGCTTACCGAGTGGACGTCGCCCGCAATCTGACCGCTCCTGGTGTGTGCTTGAGCGATCAGTGGCAAGCGGGATGCTCAACACATGGAAGTGAGGAATAAAAGCAGCCATGAGCAGGACGTGGAAACTCCTTGGGTGAGCCCAGTCTCAGAGCAATATG